>CM045496.1:65251082-66451082 GCA_024704745.1 Rosa lucieae | reverse complement strand
ATTAATTATTGTACAGAGTCTTTATGAGCATGTCTTGTATTTTTTTGTGTGGTTATTTACGGTTGATGAATGTATTTATTTACTTTGCTTTATTTTTCATCATCTACTGTATTGCAAACCATTTGATTTTTGCTGTCGAATAATATGAATTGTAAGGCGCAGTGGCTGATGTTTTCCTGTAGAGGGACAAAAAGCTGTCGGGAGGTATTCTTGGTGGAGCAACAATGATGTGATTTCTCTTTGAATTGCTTGAAAATCACCTGCTCACTTTGGTCGCGCACCTCTTGATTGTTAGGATAACAACATTCTTCTTCTGGTCCAATGCTTTTGACATTCATTAATTAACAAGTATGTCATTGATTTTTCTTTTTCTGTCATGGATGGGATAGTCTCGGTTTCATCTGTTTGAAATGATTTACTTAGCGCCAATTGCTACTTGCAAGTCTCCACCCAAGATTCCAGATATTCATATTCCAGAAAAGCCTTTTCTACAGATTGTCTCAGCAATAAATTTGTGGCACGTTTACTTACTTGGAATGGGAATGAAAATAGAGGGAATGATTACGAGGTAAATTTATTCCTGCGTTTACTAACACATAAAGGAATCGGAATGATTCCGGGCAAAAATATTCCCGCGTTTACTAACACATGAAGGAATCGGAATGGGTGTAGGTCCCACCTCCTTATAAGGAATCGATTCCTGAATACTCAGGAATTTGATTACGAAGGGGGGAGATGGGTTTAGGAATCAACTCTTCCAGAATCAACTCTTCCGGAATCAATACCAATTCCTTTCTTCTCCAATTCCAGTTGTCTCCGATTCATGATTATTTTCCATTCCAAGTAAGTAAACGTGCCATTAGTGTAGTTTATGTATACCAGACTGGAATGTTTTTGAGTGGCATTTTGTAGTGGTAGTGCATTCTTGTACATGTATAATCATACCTTAAATATTATTTATCCAAATATTGTATCTCAAATTGAATTATCTTTTGAGACTTTGTTAGCTCTGTAGTTATGGATAAGCTTGTTTGCAGATTAAGTTATTGAGCAAAATGTCAATCGTATGAGTTTGGCTAAATAAAAAAATGGGTGCGGCTATTGCCACCCTACCATTTTCTTTGTTCACCCTACTTGCTCATTACACCCTACATTTTAATTTCAATTATTAAATTTATTGATTTAACCTATTTCTCTTTCCAAGAATATCCTTATATGACATATCCAATTAAAAAAATAAATATTTTTAACAAAAATCTCATTTTTAATTTATACTCATAAAAAAATAATATTTATTAAAGTTTCATAATAAAATCATAATCTGATTTACTCCCATTTTTTTTAAATTTTTACTTTCAATTTCAATGTTCTCTATTTCAATCTATATAAAAACATTATTAAATTTGCAACTATAATTAATGAAGAAGAGATCGATTTTTTTTTCTTCGTGTTTAAAATTTTTACTTTCGGTATTCACAAAGATTTTGATGAAGTTAAAGGTAATGATTTTGTGAATTGAATAACGAATTAACGATGAGAAGGCAACAAAAAGACAAAAAAAAAATAGTAATAAATTCAAATTTGTGTGGAAAAGATAAAGAATAATGTTATCCAATGAGAAACTAAGTAGTCTTTGTATTTAATTAATTACTTATATTAGTTAAGTAGTCTTTTTCTTACATATTTGGATTTTAGTAAATTAATGTACTTATTAGTCATTTTGCACTTGGGTAATACAGTCTTTCAATAATTCAAATGTTTGTAGGGCGAACTAAGAAAATAGTAGGGCGGCAATAGCCGCACCCTAAAAAAAGTTCTAATTTATGAAAATTTACATTTTGCGATGGTAATTTTTCCGTTGCAAATGACTTTTGGCGACAGCTGAAAATTGTATATTTCGATAATGATATTGGTCGATAAAAGTAAATTATCCAGAAATAGTTATTCCAACAAACTTGTTGGTTGTAAATAAGGAATTGGTAGAAAATACTTTGTTGGAAAAAGTTTTCTGACAACTCTTGATGTCGGAAATTTTGTCTGAAATAGCTATTCTGATGAAATGGGTGGTCGAAAATAATGAAATGGAATATAAGGGAGTAAGAATGATCCAATACTGACCTTCAAATTACGTAATATATTATATGATTCTATATCGCTGCACTCTACCAGACTAATAAAAAGAAATAACCTTAGAATAAAACTTAACAGAGCAGCCTTTCGATTTCAGCATCTTACTTGCTTCACTGAATAGGCAATAATGCATCGCAGCTTCGACCGACGTCATTGCTTTGTTAGGGTTTCATAGTGCTAGGTAGCAAAGATCCTCAAGGCTGTGAACGCAATGGAGCAAGAGTAAAGAGTAATAAGATGTCGACTCTGGAGACGGCGAGAGTTCGGGGCCAGATGGAGGCCCGGTGATGACAAGGGATTGAGAGATTGAAAATTTTAGGGTTTGAGAATTCCGGTTTGAGGATTTTGGGGCTTATTCGATTAGATTTCTCTAAATTCAACTACAGGAGAAACTAAGGATTAAGAGCAACTAAGAATTGCAGCGGAGAAGTGATAACGGAGCGATGGTCAGGCTGCCATGGCTCTAATATGCCAGAATTTCAACTATGGACCAAGAAGGAAGAACGAAGAAGGAAGAAGAAATAAGAAAGAAGAAAGGAAGAGAAAGGAAAAGAAAGGCAGATAGAAGGGGTCTTTCGAGGGAAAAAAAAGGGCTAAATACTAGTTAGTACCCTGTGGTTTAGGTCCAAAATCAATTCAGTCCCTAGACTTCTAATTTCATCAAAAACACCCTTGCACTTTCAATTTTGATCTAATAGGTCCAATTCGTTAATATTTTGTTATGGGTTCAAGTTATAGTTGGATTATTTGTTCAAAACCTATTTATTTTTAATAGTATGACTCACTCTTAAATTGACTAGAGGTGGCCTGCAGACACCACATCATAAAACATAGGCCATATATGAGCCAAGTTAACAAGTTAAATAACTCAATTGTCGGAAAACTAACAAATTGGACCTATTAGATCAAAATTGAAAGTGCAGGGGTGTTTTTGATGAAATTAGAAGTCCAGGGACTGAATTGATTTTGGACCCAAACCACAGGGTAGTAATCTGTATTTAGCCCGAAAAAAAAACTTATTTAACTATATTCTCTTATAATAGAGGTCAAAAGTAATAATGAAGGTTGTAATTTTGATAATGCTTCGATATTCCAAGCCTAAGTCATAAAATTGATGACAGAATGAATTATTGTAAAAAGTGGTAATCAAGTTGTAATTAGTGTTAATATTTCATTATAATAATTTTGAGAACCGTTTTACCAATAGAACAACAAATTGTGGTAAAAGTGGTAATCTAGTTGTAATAGTTGTTAATATTTCACTATTACAAGTTTTCAGGACCATTTTACTAATAAAACAATGAATGTGTTGCTATACTCGTAAAACTTCCATATATTTAATAAATTTACGGTGAGTCCATGGTGTAATAAGGTTGTCTATCTTGTAGCTACCATCCTTTAGCAGTTATTTACTTATTTGACGATGTTATTTTCATGATTTTACGACAATTGAGGTCCAAAGTTGTAACCAATGTTGTATTTTTGGTAATTCTTCAATATTACAAGTTTGAGAACCATTTGACTGATGAGACAACGAATTGTTGTAGAAGTAGTAATCAAGCTCTTATTTGTGGTAATTTTTTATATTACAAGTCTGAGAACCATTTTACTAATGTGACAACAGATTGCTATCAAAGCGGTAAAACTTTACATATATATAGTAAATGAGGCACGAGTCCTTAATTGTGACACGCTAAAAGCAAGCGCGCAATTTAACTCTGCAAAATGTAGTTGTCAGTATAGAATAAATAGGGATTGTTCTAGCCGGGGATTGAGAGTACACCTGTAATTGCAAAAACTAATAAAGAATTAATAAAAATAAAAGTTATTTACAAAAATAAAACAAAGTAAAGAAATATATGCGAGTAAACACAAATAAGGGGTTTTAGATTATAAAATTAAAAATTAAAAAAATAAAATAAAGAAAATGTAAAAACACTACAAGGGTGGAATGCAATGAATAAAGATCAAAACCACAATCATATGAATGAAATCCAATTACAATTCCTATAGTTGATTTTCTATGTCATGAGAAAGAATGTTGACCATGTGAAACCTTAATAAGCAAACGATTTCCCATTTTTTACTTTCCTTGAATAATTAATCTAAGTGAAAGCACCTAAATTAATCATATTGAACATGCAATCACAGTCTAGAAAGCTAGCTACTCAAGAACATATTCAATGCATGAAGAACAAAGAAAGGATGTCAACCAAAGTGCACAACCTAGTATGAAAAAGTTCATCTATTTGTAATCCTCCTTAATTGATTTCGACTTTTGTCCAAAGCCTTTACTACTAATGATTTAGCTTCACAAAACTATCAGGTGAATTGTTTACCTAAATCTAGCTCCAATTACATGCATATATCCTAAGTTGGCCACCAAAGAACACAAACATATAAAAGTTTTCTGTAATCCAAAATCAATCAAGCAATCTCACATAAGCAACATATAAATCAACATATAGAAATCACAATTTTATTTCAAAACATATAAACGGGCTTTAAACTTTGCCCTTAACTTTATTTGTTAACTAAAATTCATACTCTACGAATCAAACAAAGGAAAACAAAAGAAAGTATGAAATACACCGTGAAAGATGGATGATAAGCCTTGAGACGAAGAACTTGAAGATCATTGAAAGAAAGTAATCTTCTAGGGACGACACAAGGGTGGATGGCGACTAGGATCTTGATGTATTGCATGGCTTCTTCTCCTCCTTGGTTGAGACACAGAGCTTCTGAAGACTAGAGAATGGAGAGAATTTTTGGTGTTTAGAATTATGGGAGAAGTGGTGTCTTGGATGTTCCTATTTATAGGAGGATGGAAACTTAATCTCCAAGTCTTCATGAATCTTCTATTAATTTTCTAGGAATTATCTGCTCATGCCACACAGCTTCAACCAATCAAATAATGCCACGTTAGCTCTGCTATGTCATCCAATCAATCAGAAGTCTTCAAATTATCACCTTGATTCTAGGGAGAATATTTTTGAATTAATTACATGATTATTTTCTGATTTATCTCCTCAATTTTGGCCAAGAATGAATGTGGACATCAAGGAATGTATCTGGACCTGTTTTCAACATTTTCTGCTTGTTGTAATCCCTTGAATTTCTCTAGGATAAGTTCAAAACGTCACTTTCTAGAATCTTCTTTTATTTTCATGAAAAATCATGTATTTATCCCTCAAAATTACTCCTTTTACCTCCAAGACCCCTATAATATCTAGGGTTCTTCATTTTGCCGAAAATTCTCGAGTATTCTAGAAGAATCTTGAGTTTTGAGTCATCTTGAAGCCACATGGTCTCCTAGTGCCCTCAGGTTTCCTAGCCTCATCAAGATTCCTACTTTGACTGGGATTCCTAGTCGGACCAGGAATACTCCATTTCTTCATTTCAGCTCATTTCTGCATCCCTTGTGCCTTGCCTTTGTCATCTCCAACGTCTCACATCCTTCTCATGTGTCTTTAAGTTCATTTCCTTGTCATTTTCTCCGATGTACCTAGAAAATAGAAACTAAATTAAAATTTATTTATTTAAGGAAATAACTAAGTAAAATATGAGGAAATAACTATTAAAACATCGCATTGAAATGCTCCTATCAAATTGTATATTAAAGTTCTCTATTTTGTAACTAGTACTTTTCTTGTGTAAATCTCATTATCCATGAGACAATTACTTGTCTGACATTATATTTTACTATAAATTATAACAACTGAGGTGTAAAGTGATAATTATGGTCATTTTTATGATAATTATTTGAAATATGATTCCATTTACAAAAAAAAAAAAAAAAAAATCACTTTACCAATGTTACAACAAATGTTTTGTCAACATGATAAATGATCATATTAGACCTAAAACTTCTCAAATCCTTATTCTTGTAATCCAGTTGTTCTTTTTGTAACCAGAGTCATTTCTTTTGTAAATTATATCATCGATGAGATACTTTACAACAAAACCACCACATTTAACGTATTTAGTAATAATTATAGTTGTAATAAAAGTAATTATTATATTTACGATCTTTATTACAAGTTTTTGAACGATTTACGTGTAAAACAATTAATGACTACTTAGTATGGTAATTTTTTTTAAAGTACATATGTCAAATTATAAGTGGATAACATGTTGACCTGTATAACAAGTTTCACCAACTAATTTAATTTAATATATATTTATTAAAAAGTTGATGTATGAAAAACATTAACACACCTTAGACTTACCCTTTGCTGGTTTGCTTCCCTTAACAACAAATAAGCTGTTATGTGTCTCTTCTCCTTTCTTATTCTGAGTTGAATATCTGACGAGAAAGACTCAATGAGTGAAAGGCCAAACACGAAGTAGAAATGAAGATCTTGGGAGGATCAAGTAATGCAAAGTTGAGGGCTGGCCTTGATATATTGGTATTTTAAGAAACTAAAAGTGTTTGGTATGTTACAATTGAACTGTAATAGATATTACTGAATTCTCTATACTTGACAGAGTAGATGATTGATCGATATAAAAATGCAGTTATGTTGACTTTCTTTTCAACATTTTCTATGAGTATTTTGTTAATTAATGGTATGTCTTCACGTACATAGATGAAAAGACAGACCATTAACCAACTAAATAATGTTAAGAGTTAATTAGTAAGAAATTCACTTTGACAATGAGTAGAGATATTACTTGAGTTATTTTGGATTTACAGCTTAAAATTTGGCTAATAATATATCCCCCATAAGCAAATGAATTGAAACAAGCTGCATATGATATAATGCTAATTTCACAGGGAAAGTCGTACAACATATGACCACAGCTCAGGATCCAGAACTTGAAGTACAACATGTTGATAATTTAACTATTTTCTCTTCATGGTGGCCTAGAAAGGCATTAACAAATTTGACTTTAAAAATTACCAACCACATGAAACATTAACTAGTACAATTAGACAAAAAGAAAATAAATAAATAAATACAAGGAAAAGAAAAAAAATTCACAAATTACCAACCGCGTTGAACAAAAGTAAGAAACATTTAGTAGAGGCGCATACTCATAAGAAACACGAACGATCGTGGGATGAAGATTAGCAAATCTCACGTTTGACCAAGATCAATATAGTTGAAAGTAGATTAAGTTTCTGTTCTGCTATGAGTGCTATCGCCTGTCAATGTGCGTAAAGAGATTCGAAAACAGACTATTAATGCTATTGATATTACATCGACACATGTAATGCAATAATAAAGAAAAATAAAAAAAGGTACTACGCACGCACTAGCGCAGACCTTCCACACGCGCATTAATGGTAACAAAATTACATCTACACATGTAAAACACTAAAAACAACTAAAAAAAAACAATTACTACACACGCACGAGCGCAGACCTCAAGAAGACTAGTTCCTAATAATACACAGAAGAATGTATGGTGACACCAATAAATTACAAAGTATCCGATAACTCCTCATTAGATGCAAAAATCATTTGGGAGAGAGAGAGAGGGAGAGAGTTGCAAACACCATCGCACGACAAAACCAGACGAGCGAGGCGACAACACGATGAAAGAAGAAGAAATCAAACCATTCGAAATTCTCGACACACAAATCGTGTCTCTAGATCTGTCTCCGACCTCACTTCGCTTGTCAAAAGGTAAGAGTCATAAATTTCCTCGAGATGTGAAATTTGAGGATCTAACCCCACTTCTTCCCAGTATCAAATACAACCTCTAATTTTGTTATTGATGATGTCTTATTGCTTTGCAATTTCAGCATAATTGTTTTTAGTGAGATGAAAGGAGATGGGTCTGCTAAACAGGCACGTTTACATTTTCTTTTTAGATCTTCTGTGATTATAATTCTCTTTGAACCAATTGATTTCCAATGTGCATATATCTTTATTGTTGAATTCAACCTCTTGGGATCAATTTATGCCTATGTGCTTATTTTTTGACTGTTAAATATACCTGCTGGATCATTTCATGCCTTGTTAAGAGATCTGTATTAGTTTTCTGTTTAGCTAGCTTGTTTTAAAAATGAACTCTTAGTTAACCAGGTATTGAGTTGGGCTGGGGAAGTTGTAGATCCTATTAGGTACCGAGCAATGAAGACATTGAGTCGCACCCAATTTGTGAAAACTCGCATTCTTCATTGGAAAAAACCTTCAAACTTAATCCCAAAAACCACACTCTTTTTACCTTGTTGCCTACTACTGCTTTTCACAACATGGTATTTCTCTAATGAACACCTTGCATCCCAATTGTGTATTTCAATGCTGTACTGTTTTTGTACCAGTGATGGTTCCATTAATGGTGGCTTCTGGGCTTTCCTTGTGTTTGTTCTAGAGTAAAACATGGCAGACTTCTTGTTTTAGAGAATCGATCATTTTAGTCTCTTTATGTACAAGCCAATCTATTTAGCATTGTCAATTTGTGATAGATGTCTGGTTCCAGCTCTACCTATTATAATTTTGAGAGCTGAAACTATCATGAATCCTAGTTTGTTTTCAGTTTGAATATCTCCTCTATGAAATGAAAAAAAAAAAGACTTTCATCAACGTTCATCTAGGAATAGATACACACTGATATATTACGTGGGTTAGTTTATGATTCCCTTCTTGAAAGCCTTGTACTAGTTGAAGAAAACCATCATGTCTTGTTGCCGGTACGTTGTAATACAAACCATTTTGGTTAATGCAAACCCATTTTTTTTTATATCAAAAGCCTATTACTACCACAATCAATATGGCCACCCATACCAACAGTTGGCAAACTCCAGCATGAAACCCATGACCGTTTCTTTCGTTACTATTCCACTATACAGTTTGAACCTGGGCGCTTTTACCTGCTACATTATTATCAAGGAGTTGAAGAATATATATGTCAATAGTGACAATTGGACAATCCAACACGTACTAATGACCCTCAAAATTATTTCCCTAACTTGTTTTTATTAATCCACACTGTTTTGCCCAAATTGCAGTTCCTTGGACGTGTGAATCATCTTTGGCTTTTACAGTAGTCCAAGGCCAATTTTAGGTGTAGAATATCTGGTCTGGCGTTTCCAATGTATCTTGGCCAAAAGGATTGGAAGCAGGTACTGTTATGGGTGAGAGTGGTTTCAGAGATTGAGGAGTTGGAGTACTGGGATTATTTTGGAAGGCATTGAAGGAAAACCTGTGAAGTAGTCCATTTCACTAGCAGCGAAAAGACAGATGGGGAGAGAAGAGAACCTTTATGGTCTATGTCAACTTTGAAAGTTGGGTTTTCAAGTCTGCTGTCCACAATTGAATCAAAGCATACTGCTTTAAGGTAAAACAAACGGCCTAGCCAATTTTAGACCAAAGTTGACTACTCCTCCCTCTTGGTTTCAGAAACTATGCTTAATGCTAATCATGTTCGAAACAAAACCTACTGCTGTAGCCTATCTAGTAGTATGGAAAACAGACAATGCATGAGCACGTACAAATACCAATGAATTCTACCTTCACTCATAATAGACAATGCATGAGCACATACAAATACCAATGAATTCTACCTTCACTCATAATAGACAATGCATTAGCACATACAAACACCAATGAATTCTACTTCTTTTTTACTGATCACAGACAATGCCTGAGCATATACAAAATCCAATCAATTACTATGAAGAGGTACAAGTTTCATCTTTACATGTTACCACAAAGACATTGCCTGAGCACATACAAATGCCAATGAACTACTACTTTATGGATAGTTGATTGGGAACAGATATGAGCTTGATCTTTATACATGCTGCCTCAGAAATTACTCTATGCCTTTGCCACTCGAAGTTGATCTTTATGACTGACTATAAGTAGAATGAATATCTAAGATCGAATAGATGATACAGTTTTGATCTTTTTTTGAATGTGACTAAGAATTGAACCATCTCAATGACTTAAGACTTTGAGATTATTACCTACATGTGAAAAATGTCGCCATTTTCCTTCTTGCTTCTGATCCACACAAACTTGTTCTGAATGGTGGCCTGTATAGTGTTGAATTTTGTTCCTACCATAACCCTTGTGACATCTTCACGAGTTTGCAAGACTATTGTGCCAGTGCGTGGTGGATCATCTTCTTCAATCACAATTGTTTCAATGCAATCACCAAATTTTCTGTAAAAATCAAGAAACGGCATCATTGAAGGTAAAGGGGTTAATCAAAAACCCTAGAAATCTGTGTTGATAACAGTTTTTACCTGGTAATATAGTCATTAATGGCAGCTCCTTCCTTTCATGAAATGGATCTGCAAGGTTCTGCCATCCACATCAACAGTGCTTCTTTTATGTTCTTGGTGGCCCAGTTCATTCTGAGCATGCTGTTCTTGGTGGTCCACTTCATTCTGAGTACTTTTCCCACTTCATCTTTTTTTGACCATGCTCCTTCGGGTACTTGGTGCCCAGGTAAAGCCACAGAGCTTGAGCATTGCGGGCTATCTGAGGACCCATTTGTGGTTGTCGGAGTGCTCAGAGAAACAGCTTTCGGGTGTGCTCTGTCAACGCCATTGATGCTGTCTTTTCAGCTTGCTAGGAAACGTAAATATAAAATGGATTTCGTTTTTGGGTCTCTCTGTTTCTTGATTCTTTTGGGTTTCTTTGGGTTCTGGTGCGGACTTGAAGCTTTGGGTTCAATTTTGACAGTGTTTTACCCGCTTATGATTATGTGCGCAATTTCTCAGGATAATAATATTAATGTGGGCAATTAAAATCGAAATGACCCGAATTGAAAAATTGACAAAATCATACTCTTAATTGAAAAGATAAAATTAAAATTGGGTAATTTTAATATTTCTTATCTTTGTTAGTATTTTTGCGTGTGATACATGTGCATTTTTCCGATGCGATTCAAAATTCGTACAATTGAATAACACGACTTGAAATTTGTACACGATTCAAATCATTGACAAAATCATGGGTCATGTCTCCAAATCCAATTGTGTTATTAGGCCCTACCAATGACTTGACCCAACCCAACTCGTTGACACCCCTAACTATAGTTCTTACTAGGACACTTAATTTCAACATGATCCAATAATATAATTCAAAATCAACACGAAATAAAATAGAGTCAACACGATTAAAAAGTGAGTCATTTGCAAGTCAATCCGCCAAAACTCATTTAATAAAAGGGTTATTATTTGCACGTCAGTTGCTAAGACAAAACCCTTTTATTAAAAGGAAAATTCTTATACACTTCAAATCTAGCAATATACTTCTCATACACCCCACCAACTTATTTTTATTCTCACTCACACAAAATTTTCCATTTTTTCTCCCTACTTTTCAAAACCACTCACTGTTCATCCCACTAATACCCATCTCCATCATCTTTTTCTTTCTTTTTACATCTTTATTATTTTTTGATAAAGCATGGTGGGCTCATCTTGAATTTATTTGTCTAGACTATAATTGCAGCTAAAGTTCATCCTCTATATTCAAAGGTAAGCAGTTAATTTTACTATTCATAATTTCGATTGTTGATAGACTCGAGTTAAATGTTATCTGCAAAAATACTAGCAAAGAATTGAAGAAAGAAAGAGAAAAGTTGAAAAAATTGAAAGACTTTAGAGAAAGTCTTAAAAGAGAAACTCCTGACTACTGGGATATCATATTCCATATCCAGACAAGAATTTATAAAGTTGAACAAAATATTGAAAATCTCTTGTATATGCTTACAAAGGAACAAAAACCTTTTGATTATTTGAGCATTGGTTAGATCCGCAAGTAACTGGTATCAGAGCTTGTAAAATAGCTCAAAAGGGGAATCCCCCAATGGGGACAATGTCTTATTTAATATTAGAGAAGTTGAATTCTCTACTAAAATCCTCTGATGAGAAACATCAGGCCCTATTGAATGAATTATCTAGATGTCAAGATCATCTAGAAAAATTACCTGCTATAATCTACCAATTAGAAAAATTGGAAAACAAAATAGATTATATCAAGGAACTTCCAAAAACGGAAGAAGAAAAGCTAACAAGTGTTAGTAGAAAAGTCAATGAACAGCAAAAAACGATGGATGCTATGAAAAATATACTGAAGGACAAGAAAGTGCCTACAGTAAAAACAAAGAAAGCTAATGGATTTAAACCATTAGAAAAACTAGACAAGAATCTTGTTCCTAACATGATTTTTCTGGAACCATCTACTAGTCATACTAGTATTCAGTATGAAAACCCGAAAGATACAAGAGATGTCAAAATGATGAGCATCTTCGGGAAAAAGACAGGAGTACAACTCCTAAATGCTGAAGAGTTCGAATACAATGAAATCGAACATGAGGTAAAAAACTCCTCAATTCCAAAGTTAGATTTCAAACAAATCTACAAAAGGGGAACGTTTGATCTGATGGATAGCCATCACTTCAAATTACTAGAATTTACAACCCCCTCTACAACAGGAGAAACCGATCTATTGATGATCACTCCTGCAGAAGTTGCCCGAGCAAGAACAAAAAATTATCAATTTATGCACATTGGAGCAGTCCAAGTAGGCATAAAACTTCTGCCTCGAGAAGGCATAAACTGTTCAGTCCTATGTGTCCTACAAGACAATAGACTAACAGATTTTCAAGCTAGTTTGTTGGGAACCCTTGAGCATCTTTATGCAATCAAGTGATATATTTCAACTGCTTCCCAAATTTCTCAACCAGCTTGAAAGATGTAGCTCATTGTCTAAGACTGAGAGTCAAAACAGATGGCATATCTATGAAAAAAGATATGCAAGAATTGGCTATAGTATACAGAATATACTATAAATTGATGAGTACCATGGTAGAACCTAAAACCAGGATATCAAATATCTCAGGTATTACTATTGGTTTCCTCACCAGCCAGAAGAACCATTCACAACAGATTCACAAGGTTACTTGGAATTAAGTAACTTTTCCTATTGAATGGAAATTGTCTGGTCCGAAAAAACCAGCAGAAAATGCCAAAGCAGCAATTTATGAAGGCAGAAAGACTGGAGATATCAGTCTAAAATTCGACGATCATAGAAAAAGTAACGTCTGTCCTGAAAATGTCAGGATAAACAACAATCTTCTCAGAAGAAGCCACAACACTAGAGAAGCTAGTGTTAGTGGTACTAAATACTCTGAAGAACCATCAGAGTCCATCATTGAAGAAGATTTAGAAGCTGATTTGAACAGACCAGTAAATATGCTTAGAGCACAAAAGCTCTATGATCTCTATGATGAAGCAGAGTCCTGCGAAAATCCTGAACGATTAGAAAAACTAATCGAAGAAATGAAAATTTTCAAACCAGGAAAGGAAAGAAAACTCCTTCCTTATCAGGATATTGAAATGGAAGAAGGAGAAAGCTCCAAAACTTTCTTCACGGGCAAAAATGGAAAAGTAAAACTCCGTTTACAGAAAGCCCTACATGCAAAAATGGAGAAAGAAATTCTCAAAAATTTGTCCCAGAGGACAAAATACCCAGAGTACCAATTTCCACTCATGGTATCTTGCTAAATCTAGACAAAGCTCTAGACAAGAGAAAAATTCTTGACCAATGGGTTGATAGCCTGATGATGGCTTCTGCTCTAACCCTTGGAAAATTTGAAGCACCAGATCTTCAAGTATACTAAGAAACTACTCTCACTGGAGTAGCAAAAAAGTGTTACTTCTCTTTTAAAGAGACTGCCAGAGGGAAAGACTGGCTTGAAGAAATCAAAAATTCAAATCTCCTTATGATTTTGCAGTACCCCTGTATGATCAGTTCTGTGGAGATCTCTCAAATCTGAGTGAAAAGGCTAAAGAAACGGCCAAATCAAATATTTTTGCTCTCAAAATTTGTGACATAAGATATTTTGAAGAATACTTGAATGAATTTCAAGAATATTACTGTATAATCGGCGAACTAGAGAACACTGATCTAGTTAACCAGTTGCACAGGAAACTCCCTGAACCATGGAGAACAGCTGTGAGAGAAAGCATAGCTGAAAAACCAATTGAAAGATTTTCAGTTGGAAGAATTGCCGACAGAATTAGGCAATTACTAAAAGAACAATGCAAAGCCAATCTTAGAGCTAAGATGGCCAAGAAACAACTCAAAGGAGTTGAAAATTTCTGTTATGGAATACTGGATATGCCAACCAACTGGGGATGTCATGAATTCAAGTTCCACAGAAAAAGAAAAGAAAAATATTACTTGAAAAAATTCAAAAGGAGTAATAAGAAAAAAGATTGGAAATTTAAGAAAAGTTCCAATTACAAGAAACAACAGGATGAAGATCCTAAAAAGAAATTCTTCAAGAAAAAGATGAATCACCGAGTCAATCCTCAGAATACTCAACCAGGCAAGAAAGCATGCAGATGCTTGTTATGTAAAGCTTAAGGGCACTATGCTAATGAATGCCCGGAAAAGGGTAAAAGATCTACTAAAGCTCTATTTGAAGAATATGAGTCTATAGTAGAAACAGCAAACATGAAGGGCTACGAAATAGCCTATTCTGATGATGAAGATGATGACAGGTCAGTTTACTTTGCCTGGTCTGAAGAAGAAGAATCATCTGATTCTGAAATAGATTCTGAAGTAGAGTACTTGGAATCTAGACAGATGAACGTTCTACACGTCAAAAACTAGGAAGAAAGTAAGACGGAAGCAATAACCTTTTCTTACCAGGTGAACCCTGGTACATTCGTTTGTGACTACTGCCTATGTCACGAAAAGAATGGACTTCCTATGTTTTGTGAAAGGTCAAAAAAGACTTATCACAAAGAATGCTTCATAGCTGAAGCAAGAAGAAAAACCAAGAATGGCCTTGTTAGCCAATTGGTAGAACAAGAATATGAAGAATATTTCTCTGAGAAAAAAAGAGAAAGAATTAGAAACTTAGTTCCAAACAATTATGGAACCATCTTCCTCAAAAATAAAGGAAGAAAAAATCGAGGAAGAAAAACTCGATGCAACTATTGAACTGGTTGAAATACCAGAAAATGTTCCAGAAGAATGTAAACCATTCATACCTCAAGAACAAGCTCAAGAAAATGAGCAACAACAAGCGAAAGTCGTCTCTACTAATAGATACAACAACTACATAGAGATTGGACTCAAATTCCCTGATCATAAAAAATATCATCTACATGCATTTGTAGACAATGGATCAGGATTTACAGCTGCAAAGAGATTTGCAATTCCAGAAGAACTCTGGAAAGAAGATAAGAAAAGAATAGCTACTGGTGTCTAGTTTGATGGAAGCCACCTAACCATGAACAAGGTAGCTAGAAATGTTCATATCACCATTGGTGGAGGAACATTTATTATCAACACTCTTTGGCAATCAGAAGGCCAATGATCTGATTTCTTATTGGGAAATGATTTTATTCTCCAACAAAGATTCATCCAGGATGAAGAAGCAATAGGCTTCAGAAAAGGAGAACGGGTGTATTAGGCAGACAGGCTTACCCAGGCCAAAAGTGTAGTAGGTCCAAACTTCACTACACAATATCAGAGATTGCAACAGAATAGTGGTGTTCTTACCCCCTACAAACCCAAATTTGAAACCATCATCCAAATCAAACAACAAAAAGAACTACTTGTTGCAGAATCATCTTCTAAAGATGAAGAAGAAGAAGAAACAACCAGCGTAGATGAAAAAGCTAGTTTCATCCATGAGCATAACCTCAAGCATTTTTAGAATAAGCTTGAGTCTAAGAAAATTCCCACTCTTGACAAAATCAAGAAACTTCTCGAGCAGAACATTGATATAGACCCTCAGAAGTTTTGGAAAAAAGACCCAGTGGTCTGTGAATTAAGATTACATGATACGAATGCCATCTGTCATGTCAAAGCCATTCCTCAATACAAAGAGGAAGATAAAAAAGAATTCAGAAAATATATCGAAGATCTCCTGAACAAGAGATTAATTCAATCTGCCACTAGCCCTCATCATGCTTTAGCATTCTACGTGAGAAACCACGCAAAAAACCTCAGAGGAAAAGCTAGAATAGTGATTGACTACAGAGATGTCAACAAGAAGACTGTCAAAGACGGTTATCAAATTGCTCAAGTAAGAGTACTAATCAACCAGCTCAGAGGAGCTAAAGTCTTTTCAAAATTCTATGCAAAGTCGGGTTTTTGGCAAGTCAAGAAGCATCCTAAGAGTGTCCATCTCACTGCATTTGGAACACCACAAGGCCATTACGAATGGTTAGTAATGTCTTTTGGTCTAAAGCAAGCTCCATCAATCTTCCAAAGAAAGATGGACAACATCTTCAAACATGTTGCGGAGTTCTGCGTCGTCTACATTGATGACATCCTCGTCTTCTCCAAAAACAGAGAAGAACACATGTAGCACCTCCACGAGGTTGTAAAGCTTATAGTTCAGCATGGAATTATCCTAGGAGAAAAGAAAATCTTCTTTATCCTCGATGAAGTCGATTTCCTAGGAATAAACATCAAGAATGGAGTAATAAAACTCCAACCTCACATCCTTGAGAAGATCTGGAAATTCCCAGATAGAATTCTTGATGCCAAGAGTCTAGAGAGATTCTTAGGAGTCATAAACTATGGGAGAGATTTTATTCCTAAAATCTCAGGACTAACAGCAATGTAATCTCCTAAAACAAGTTCCAAGAGAAAATGGAGCTTCACAGAAGATGATGAAAAAATTGTGAAGCAGATAAAAAATCTCTGCAAAAATCTCCCTCCTCTACAACAACCAGAGGAAAATGATGAAATTATCCTCCAAACAGAAGCAAGTGATAATTACTGGTCCGGTGTTGTTCTGGCAAAAACGCCTGGAACTAACATTGAAAAGATCTATAAATTTTGTAGCTGCAAGTTCAGCTCTGCAGAATTGAATTATCCCACAGGGGAAAAAGAAATTTTGGCTGTCCAGAAAAAAATTTTAAATTCTCCAGCTTTTCTTGGCACCGATTGTGCTAGAGTAAAGAATTTCAAAAATTTTAAACTTGATAAAGCTGCTGATAGAGGAAGATTAGCCAACTAACAATTATTTCTTAACCAATATGATTATATTGTTGAGTTAATTGCAGGAAACAAGAACTATCTTCCAGACGCCTTAACCAGGGAAATTGCGATGTTCAGTCGTAAAGATGACGACGAAACAGAAGTAGAAGATATGGGAAAGAACATGAACCCACTGAGGATCCTAAAGAAAAAAATCCTCAAAAGATTCTTGCTAGGTCCAAAAGGACTAGCCACAACTGATCAATCCCAGGGTAAAGGATTGGCTAGCCCGTCTCAAACGGCAGACGGTAAAGGCTCATCAAGACCGTTGACGGCTGTTGCTTTGCCAAAAAGCAAACCTACTCCATCTGGAATACTAAATGTTTTTAACTATGAATTTCAAGTGTTTGATACCCCTGTGTTCAGAACTGACAGGAGACTTGCTTACCACCATAAGGCAATCTTAGATAACATCTTATTTGCCTTTCAAGAAAGAAACAGTGGCATAATGTTCCCAGCTCTGTTTACTTTAGCAGAAGTGCTCCATGAAAATGGCAGGCCACAGTTTGAAGCAGTTCATACACAGCAGAGTGCTGATAGAAATAAAAAAATTCACTTTCTTGAAGATCCAGAAAGTGCTAGAGTTCCTATCATGGCATTAATAGAATCAGACTGGTTCGAGTTCCATAATCTGATAGGAAGTCATAATTCTGAGGCACGTATTCCTCCAACTCTCTTCATTATTGCAGGACCTTATGTTGGAAGATATCTAGTCAATGTTCAGAGTGAACATCCTCAAGAACATAAGCTCTGGCTTGTTGAAAATGGTTTTGTCCATAATTTATGGACTAAAGCAAATGATGATCTCAAGGGACTACCCCCTATCATTGTCAACACAGTTAAAAATGTCAGAAAAAATGATTATATGCTGAGACTGAAGTTCAGATCTACTCCACCAGAATGGATAAAGAAGACAAATGGTGAAGCTAAATACATTTCTCTATATCATTATGTGAGAATTATTCAAAGAAGATATTTCAGCCCGCCTGTGTTGGATACAATGGCCAGCCTAATTCAAGCATTTCATGGATGAATGCCATGTCTTTGGAATATATCAAGAAGATCATCTATGAAGATACAAAGAATACCTTCCTGGCAACAGAAGAAAAGCTTACGATCATCCTGACGTCGTCAATCAGTAGTGACATGTTCCTATCTCCCACAAGAAAGGAGATAGATTCGACATTGGCATGCTTACAGTGGGTTGAAAAGCTTGAAACAGACAACCACTACAAGATGTATGTTGATACAGATGTCGAAGATAATGCAACAACCACTCGCATGGCCTAGGCAGATAACAACTCGTTTGTCCTTGGCCACAACTCAGAAACAGATGAGAACATGTGAAGCAGCAGGTGTAGAAAGCACCGAAAGTACTTTTGGACTTTTCCCAAAAGCTACTTTTGCTTTTCAAAAAGGATAGGTGAAAAACATATCACCTAAAGGAATATGCTTTTCCCCATCCGACCTCCACCAATAGGAGCACTCAGGGAAACAAGAAATCACGGTGTTGTTTTGTTCATTTTTATGTTTTGAATTTCAGTTTGAGTTTCGTTCCCTATATAAGGAGCTTTAGGTTTCATTATAATTGATTCGAAAACTTCTATAGATAATCTCTGAAGAATTAAGAAAGCCATAGTAGCAGTGTGCTCTTTCTTTCCGTCTAGTGTGAAGCAGTGTGCTTTCATTACAAGTAAGTAACTGTAATCATTCTTATGGATAGCTAAACAGCTTTTTAGCTGTTTACCTGAGAATGAGGCTCTGAATTTTAGTCTGTAACTAAGTTTGAATAAATAATTCCAGATTGCTCATCCACCTTGTCATTTTATTTTAGTTTGATGTTTAAAAATGTTTATATCTGTTTCTGCCTCTTCTCCGGTACTATTTTTAGGCTTGAACTTTCTGTTTCTTAGAAAATTTGCGTCAGCTTAAGATAGAAACAAGCAGCATTGATTCCGCCTGTTAAAATAACCGTTATGCCAGAAGCCATTAGGTGAAAAACTTGGGCATGTTGAAGGCTAGTTTTATTTTTTTCAAGAGTTTGAACAGGTTTTCCTAAGAAAAGGTAAAGGTTGAACCCAAAAGTCAGCATAGGACATATTAGGCACTAGTTTAGAAAAGACTACCCCTATAGGTCTTTTCCTCTAAGATTTGTGTAAATGGGCACAATACAAACTTGTTGGTGCAAGTGGGCAAAATACATGTGATTTCTGGGTAAACAGGAATTAACTGTTTATTAAAAGGATCAAGACAAGTAATTTTTTTTTTTTTATATATATATTTAAAGGTTTAATGTCTTTCATGAGTCAAGTGATGACCCATTTACATAGTTCAAATGGGTCATCAAATTTAACCTGACACTACAAGTTTACTAAACTAGTTAGACGAGTCATCACCGATCACCCATTGGATAAAACAAGTTGGGTTTGAGATTGTCTATTGTCACACGTCTAATACCTTGACATGACACAACCAGATCCATTGATAGCCCTAATTCTTATTGTAATACATTATCCACATTTCTTTTTGTTTTTATTTATGATTTTACCTTTAGAGTATAAAAAAGCCGAAAACCTATGAAAGGTACCCATTGAAAATGACATCGACACTGTCACCTTGCACTCCTATGAGCTCTAGCTAAATCTCTTATCAACGTACCTGTTTAAGCCTTGACCAGGTCAACATTCCAAACCTAGTTGGTTAAGCCACCATTGAGTACTGTCCTAAAACCCAATGTTCATCATCTTGGCATCTTGAATGGATCATGTCTACTTCTTTCTGGGTATAGCAAACTAGAACTAAAGAAATGTTCAGGATTTGACTAGATACCACAAAAAAAAAAAAAAAAAATCATGCAAGTCGCAAATGGCCATGTGCAACTCCAAATACAAAATGTGCGGAGTAGCTATCGACTTAAATTCTTCTATGTACCAACAATGTAAGTGACTCCACACCTATTAAGTGATCTCAAATTTTGATATTTGTAGTCAAACTCTTTTTTAATAATAAAAAAATACACTTGATGTTATCCAACCATCCATTCCTCAGTGATCTAAATCCCTTCCCACCATCGACCAATTATGTTTATTGATTTGTGCAAGTAACTTGGACTTCTTTTAGTCATTCATCAACCTTAGTCTGCTTATGCACACCTTTTAAGGCAACATTCAGGTAGTGTACAAACACATTCCAATAACAAGGTTTGATAATTTACACCGAGGAGCTGAGAAATAGAACAACCCTGGCCTTCATCTTGTCAAAGGAATTTCAAAGGAGACTTGGAAATATGAGCCTTAACTAATCCACTACAAGAACACCACCTCAACTAGGGGTGCGCACAGGTCTGTTATAGGCCAAAACCGCATCCGATACACATTATTCGATTAGCTTAATTTTTGGATCAGAAACTGAATCTTAATGGGTTGGGCTGAAAAATTCGAGTGACCCGAATTTTCAGGTCAACTCGGTTCTTTTTGGTGGATCGGCAGTCTTTGGTAGGTTGCATTGATTGGCATTGGTAGTCGTCCTTGGTCGGCATTAATCGGCGTTGGTCGTCGTCCTTAGTTTGAGAGAGATGAGATGAGAAGATCAAAGGGGTCGAGACGAGAGGGACTAGAGTTTGAGAGAGATGACAGAGTCTGATGAGAGATGACGGCCTCAAAGTTTAACTTTAGTCTTAGGGTTTTCTTCTATTGAGAGGAATCAGGTGCATTAGGTTCTATGTGTAACCTGATTTCAACCAATAAAAACTTGACTACCATTAAAAATAAAAATTAGATAAATTTAAATAAAACTTAAATATTTAATTATTCGGCCCGTTTGGTTTTAATCCAGTCGGTTAAGCGACCGAGATCGGGTTCAAACCGGAAAAAGCCGGTCAGGTTCAGAAAAATGACTTTTTTTTTGTAGTATTTCATCCGGTTCGTTCCCCGAGTCGATTTTATGGGCCGATTCAGCCAGTTTTGCACTCCTGCTCAGTTTATATCCAGCCCTAACCTCAACATCCTTATGGAGAGTGCTCCAAACAATGACAACATGCACATACTTTGATAACATTCTTATTGAGAAAAAAAATATTTTAACCTCTGTCGTAGGAGCCAGTTTCAATTGTAGCCGCAACCAAACAACATTGCTCAAAGCTAGGTCAATCCAAACATGAACAGCTGGCGACATAGGCATCACACTAAACCTATCAATTGTAACCATCAAACTGAACATAGCTCTAATACTTCTCGCATATATTTAGTTTTCAGAGTTGGAGGGAGATTTTTGCAATTGCATCCAACTATTGTAGTTGTACAAATTTTTCTACCAAGGTCAGTTAGAGGGACCAAAATAACACTCCTCTACCATGGCGTTATTGAAGTGCCATGGATCTCCCGTAGTACACCATCACAGCAATCGTGTCAAAGCGCACCAAAATGAGGGGACCAACTTTCTTACAAAGCTAGCATCAGAGTACCAGACTTAATCATTCAAAGAGAGAGAGAGAGAGAGAGTTGAGGGAAAAATTGGTGTAATAAAAAAGAAATTTGTTGAAGGATATTGACACTTAGTGTGCCTAGTCAAACTAGGATAAGTTCTATAGCTGTAATAGGAGAGATTTCCTACTCCAAGTTAGATAAGGAATCCTTGTACTCTTAGATTATGCACTTTGTAATCCCTATATATAGGGCTCCTATTCTCTATAATGAAACACACTTCTCTCATCAATCTCTCTCAATACCAATATACTTAAACACGTTATCAGCACGACTCTAGCCACAAAAACAGAAAACCAAAAACCCTAAAAAGTTCTTCTCACCGAAATCTGCCGCAAGCACTTGCCTGCAATTTTCTGCCTACCTGCGTGCCTACTGCCCCTGCAGCACCTAGCCCCTTGCTAGCCTGCCTACTACTGCAGCCCTCTCGGCCTGCCTACCTGCCAGCGCGCCCCCGCGCTCAGTTCGCTGCCTTGCAGCCCCGCGCCCGTGGGTCCACCCCACGCTGCCCCTGCAGCGTCCCTGCAACTCTGCTGCTCGTTTGCGCGCCCGTGCGCCAGCTACTTCCCCGCGCACACCTGCGCACGCTACTGCCCCGCGCACACCTGCGCACCCTGCTTCCCCGCGCACACCTGCGCACGCTGCTGCCCCGCCTACGCACCCGTGCACCTGCAGCCCTACACCACTGCTGCTGCCCCTGCAGTTTGCCTCCGCTACTCCTGCACCACTACTACCACCGCAGCCCCTGCTGCCCCGCATTCGCTGCACGCTTCTACTCTGATTACTTCGCTCCATCACTCCTGCATCGACACGCGCGTGATCCAAAACCAAAAAAGTAAGTATTCAAAAGAGTAAGTTTTAAAGTTCCTAAAATTTGAAATTTGAATATTTCTTCTTTTTCTCGGGGACTTAAAAACCTCCCTTCTTCATCATCCCACCTTTCATAGAACGTGGGTTCGATTCAATGCGGAATCGTGGGGATTCGCGCTATAAACGAACTAAGAGCGTTCGTAAGACTTCGGACTAAGAGCGTCCGCAAGCATCGATTTATGACCTTATAAACATCATTGTTTCGGTCTAATCCAATTTTCTTGGAAATCGATTTCTTGGTAGCATAGCTCGGAAATCTTAATATTTAGTTGTCGTGGAAGTTTTAACTCCGAAACTAATATATTTCTTCTTCTTATTTCAGGATGTCGAAACTTGACTTTCCTGCACTTACCTCAACTGGCTCGGAATATCATAGTTGGGCCACGGATGTTGAGCACCATCTCACTTCAAAAGGGATCCTACCCTTAATTCAAGCTCCTAATCCTACTCTCATATTTGAGCGTACGGCTACGAACAATGCCACCGCCCTCATCTTGATGAGGCGCCACATGGATAAATCACTCCGACTGGAGTACATGGCAATCAAGGATGCTAGAGAATTATGGGTCGCGCTAGAAGAGCGATTTGGTAATATCAAGGATACCCTCCTCCCTGACTTGAAAGTTCAATGGGGCAATCTACGATTCGCCGACTTCAAGTCTGTAGCTGAATATAATTCAGAAGTTCTACGCCTCAAAACCATGTTGGGGTTCTGTGGACAACCCGTCACAGAGCAAGAACTAATTGAGAAAACTCTCTCCACCTTCCCCGTCTCAGCAATTTTGCTCTCAAAGCAATATCGAACGGAATTCGATACTAGACGGATCACGAGATTTCATCAGCTCATTACTATTATGTCTGTAGCTGAAAAGCATGATAATATCCTCGTGAAGAATTATAATTCAAGGCCTATCGGAACTAAGAGCGTTCATGAGGCGAATTATAATAATGCACCCAAAGGAGGGCGCAAGGAGCGGAACCCTAAGAATAAGGGACACAACGGACGTTCTGGTCCATATAACCGCCCTACAAAGGAAGGTACTCGTCAGAATGAAGGACGATCACGTGGCAATACATGGCAACGTGGGAGAGGAGGCCGTGGGGCTCCAGGACATGGAGGAACCACCCAGGGCCGTGGGAATGGCGCCAACTCTATGGGGGACGCCACCCAAGTGCAAACAATGCACCTCAATTAAAGGGAGGAAATCACAATGACATGTGTCATCGATGTGGATCTAGTGAGCACTGGTTCAAACAATGCAAAGCAAGCAAACAATTGGCTGCGCATTACAAGGCATTTAGAGACTTCAGAGAGCATGAAGCCAATTTTGCCGAAATATAGAAGAAGATGGTGATGATGCCAACGTCAATCTCACCATAGCGGACTTCAAATCTGACAAAGAATTGCACAAGGATGCTGCAGATTTTGATTAGTATAGTCCTTTACTTTTCCAAGAATTATGTAATGGCAATTATGCCTTAAATCAATAAAATGACTTATTGTATTAACTTTTTCCCTCTAGGCGTACTCAAGAGTACTTGTGATGTCTAGGCAAGGTTTGATCTGAGAGAACGGTTTTAAAAAGTGAGCAACGCTCCACCAAAATCTCGCCTTACCTTACCTGGTCACAACCAAATTGAAATTACCGAACGGATTAAGTGACTACGATTCGTCTACTATTTGATTTTATATTGGATTAGATTTTAGTCAAGAAATTTTGATGTAATCATTGGCTATCATTAATAAAGTATCGACTTATTTTATTCAAATGTCTTGGACATATTCTAAATTCGAACTTTATTATTTTTCAGTATGTTTCCCGGAGAGCTCGAATGCCTCGTGGATAGTGCCACTACACATACCATCCTTCGAAACAGGCAGCTATTCCTATGGATGGCGCCTACTCGATCTTCTGTGACTACGATGGCTGGACCATCTCAATTGATTCATGGTCGAGGACCAGCTCAATTTATGTTGCCTAATGGCACTACTTTGAATGTCACCGAAGCTCTTTATGCTCCTAGGGCAGGAAGAACCCTATTGAGCTTCAAAGATATAAGAGCCAATGGTTTTCATGTGGAAACACATTGTGAGAATGGACAAGAGTTCCTTTGCATCACCTCTAATGACTACGGACATAAACGAGTCTTAGAGAAACTTATGTGTCGCTCTAGTGGGTTGTATGCAACCACTATTCGAGTCATTGAATCCAACCATGTCATGAGAGATGATTTATGGGATTCCGACACATATAGGCTTTGGCACGACCGTTTGGGACACCCAGGTCGTGACATGATGATCCGTATATTAAAGACTTCACACGGACATCCCTTTTTCAGAACGAAAGGAAGTAAAACTCGAAATTTGGATCAAGGAGGAGCACCTGCGCCTCACGGCGCCTTCCCCCTTCAAGTCCGGCCACCACTAGCCGGCGCCGCCATCCCCCTGCGGCTCCAGGGTGGCTTTGACGCCACCTCTGCTCCCCTGACTCCAATTTCTGCTTCTAAAGTCAAATGTGACTTCATGGCTCAACCAAAATCCTCATTGGTTATTTCTAAAGCCCATTATTCGTTCTGCAAAGCCTGCTCTTTAGCAAAGTTAGGATCGAGACCATCCTATGCAAAGGACACCAAAGAAAATATACCATTCTTGCAAAGAATCCAAGGTGATATTTGTGGACCTATTCAACCATCATGCGGACCATTTCGATATTTTATGGTATTGGTTGATGCATCGACACGCTGGTCACATGTCATGTTATTGTCCACAAGGAACGCTGCATTTGCTAAACTCCTAGCACAAATAATTAAGTTAAGGGCTCACCACCCTGATCATCCTATTAAGTCTATAAGATTAGACAATGCTGGAGAGTTTACATCAAAGATTTTTGATGATTATTGCATGTCCATTGGGATTGATGTTGAACATCCTGTTCCTCATGTTCACCCAAAATGGTCTCGCAGAAGCCACCATTAAACGACTACAAATGGTTGCTCGAGCATTGGTGATGCGCACCAATCTCCCTATTTCTGCTTGGGGCTATGCAATATTGCATGCAGCTGTGCTTATTCGTCTGAGGCCTACTGCCACTCAACCCTTTTCTGCGTCCCAGATGGTGACTGGGTATGAGCCCAATGTCTCACACTTACGCATATTTGGGTGCGCAGTTTATGTGCCAATTGCGCCTCCACAGCGCACCAAAATGGGTCCTCAACGACGATTAGGCGTTTACGTTGGTTATGATTCTCCAACGATTATCCGCTACATAGAACCCTTGACAGGCGATCTCTTTACCGCAAGATTTGCGGATTGTCACTTCGATGAGACAGTCTTCCCATCGTTAGGGGGAGATAAGAACACCAATGTTCAACAGGAACGACCGGAATTGTCGTGGTCTGTCCCCACTCTGTCTCATCTTGATCCCCGAACCGCACAGTCCGAAATTGAAGTGCGGAGAATTCTCGATCTTCAGAACGTAGCAGAATCGATGCCTGATGCGTTTTCTGATATCGCTAAAGTGACGAGATCACACATACCTGCTGCAAACGTGCCTGCAAGGATTGATGTCCCTAAAAGTAGAGGACATGACGCCAACTCAAGAATGCATGAGCATGGCGCCAACGTCCCATCTCTCAATGATGGTGACGTTATGGCTAGGCCCACGGCTCCTGCCAGGAAGCGCGGGAGGCCATAGGTTCGATGGATTCTCGCCCAAGAAAGAAAGCGAGTTTGGCACAGAATAATCCATTAATCATCGATATAAATAATCCATCTCATGAGAATATTCCGGATTATGGTTATGTCCAAGAGACATCATTGGGGGACGCTCCAATGTCAGAACCAACTCCAGAGAATAGAGAGATCTCCATAAATTACACTAGTGTACATGAGATGATGGATAGAAATTCTATGGCAATTGATGATGCATTTGCATATCATATTGCGAAAGGGATTATAGAATATGATGATATCGAACCTCGCTCTGTTGAAGAATGTCAACGAAGAGCAGATTGGCCTAAATGGAAAGATGCGATCCAGGTTGAATTGGATTCACTAACAAAGAGACAGGTATTTGGGCCTGTAACGCAGACACCCCCAAGTGTAAAGCCTGTTGGCCATAAATGGGTCTTTGTTAGAAAGCGTAATGAGAAAAATGAGGTGGTAAGATATAAAGCCCGCCTTGTGGCGCAAGGTTTCTCACAACGCCCTGGAATCGACTACGAGGAGACATATTCTCCCGTAATGGACGTTATAACGTTCCGCTACCTTGTCAGTTTGGTAGTTTCCGAAAAACTTGACATGCAGCTTATGGATGTGGTTACAGCATATCTCTATGGGGATCTAGATTCAGAGATATATATGAAGGTTCCAGATGGACTTCAATTACCCAAATCAAGTGGCTCTAAACCACGGAGCGCGTTTTCAATAAGATTAAAACGCTCACTATATGGATTAAAACAATCTGGACGGATGTGGTATAACCGTCTAAGTGACTACTTGATTGGGAAGGGATATATTAACAATGAAATATGCCCATGCGTGTTCATTAAAAGAACAAGTTCCGGATTTGCAATCGTAGCAGTTTATGTCGATGACATGAACCTAATTGGAACTCTAGATGAGTTAAAGGAAACTGCTAATTACTTGAAATCCGAATTTGAGATGAAAGATCTTGGGAAAACACGGTTTTGTCTCGGTTTAGAACTCGAGCACCGTAGTGATGGGATTTTGATCCATCAGTCTGCATATACTCAGAAAATTCTAAGGCGCTTTAATGAAGATAAAGCAAAGCCTGCGAGTACTCCCATGATCGGCCGTAGTCTTGAGCCCGGAAAAGATCCGTTTCGTCCAAGGGATGAGGACGAAGAACCCTTAGAGGCCGAAATGCCCTATTTAAGTGCAATAGGCACATTATTGTACTTAGCTCAATGCACAAGACCGGATATCTCATTCGCAGTGAACTTGTTAGCTCGACACAGCTCTGCACCAACACGCCGCCATTGGATTGGTGTAAAGACCATCTTTCGATACCTAAGAGGTACGATTGATATGGGCCTATTCTATCCCTACAGAGAGAAAAGGAATGACGGAAAATTGGGATCGGACCCCAAAAGGCAAAACGCCCCCGTCCATGGAATGGCCACCGGCCATGTTGCCGCCGCTCATGGTGGCCGGCATCCTCCTATCTCCCTCCATCAAAACGACAATGATGTCTTGATGGGTTTTGCTGATGCAGGGTACCTCTCTGACCCTCACAAAGGTCGCTCCCAAACAGGTTATGTCTTTACCATGGGAAGCACTGCGATATCTTGGAGGTCTACGAAACAGACCCTTGTTGCTACTTCCTCAAATCATGCAGAGATTATTGCTCTACATGAAGCTGTACGTGAATGTGTATGGCTAAGGTCTGTAATTCGACACATTCAAGGAAGTTGTGGTTTGAAGTCTACCACAGATGAACCTACATGCATTTATGAGGATAATGCAGCTTGTATTGAACAAATGAAGTTAGGTTTCATCAAGGGCGACAACACCAAGCATATATCGCCTAAGTTCTTTTATAATCAGCAACAACAATCACTTCTAAAGATTGAAGTGAATCAAATCCGATCAGAGGATAATGTAGCGGACTTATTCACTAAGTCGTTACCTAAATCCACCTTCGAGAAACATGTGAAGAGTATCGGATTAAGAAGGTTATCCGAACTCCCATGATTATAGCAATCAGGGGGAGATTTCGACATCAGGGGGAGTTACTCAGTCTCGAAGGATCAAGGACGTGTTGCACTCTTTTCTCCTCCTCGAGTTCATTTTTATCCCACAGGGTTTTTCACTTGAGCAAGGTTTTTAACAAGGCAACGGATGAAGCGTCACCACCAAGTTTGAGCGGCACAAGGGGGAGTGTTGAAGGATATTGACACTTAGTGTGCCTAGTCAAACTAGGATAAGTTCTATAGCTGTAATAGGAGAGATTTCCTACTCCAAGTTAGATAAGGAATCCTTGTACTCTTAGATTATGCACTTTGTAATCCCTATATATAGGGCTCCTATTCTCTATAATGAAACACACTTCTCTCATCAATCTCTCTCAATACCAGTATACTTAAACAAAATTGATGTTTTTGAGTCTTGAAGTGGTCTTATGTGTACAAAATAATTCAAGTGGTTATGACTAATATAAGTTTCAAAATGACACTTATATGTAATTTTCTATAGAGATTAATGATGGCCAAAATCAATTTAATTTTTCGTGAGTCGAACTCACTACTTATGCTTAGCTTAGAAAGGGACTAGCAAAAACATCACTTCTTATTTCTAAAAAAAAAAAAAAAACAACACTTCTTATCAGATTCCAAACTACCATCCGTATCCGTATCCGTATCCTGTACATTTTGATACTTGTACAACTTGGCACAGACTAAATAATAACCAAAGTTTACCACTCCAATTACAACTAGCATCCAATACACATTCTCTAGCTTCCCATCGTTTATGTCGTCCGGTAGCCATCTTGTAACCCTCTGAACCAGATTAATCAAACCTGTCCCTAAATAAAATGCAATCCCGATAACCAACGAGATCATCGCTGTTGCTGTGCTTTTCAGCGACGAAGGAAATTCTTGGTAATACAAAGAAACTTGTCCTGGAAAATGAAATGCCTCTCCAACGCCAACCAAAACCAATTGTGGGAAGAGCCACAATGCCAACATGGGGACAGTAGTTGCACCAGGATGGTCTTGGGAAATTTTAAGCCTTTTAGACTCTACCAGTGCTGAAACTGCCATGGCGAACACGTTTAGCACGTGGCCTAATCCTATACGTTGGAGGGGTGTCAGAAAATGACCAGTTAACTTCTTCCATATGGGACATAGTAACCTATCAATGAGGGCGAGAAAGATGACACCGGAAATTAGAATGACGGCTACAACAGACCCAGCTGGTATTTGAAAATGAGGCCCTAGGTGACGGTCCATGGTTAGAGCCTGCAAGATAGTCAAGCTGCCTTGGATTCCAATTGGGGTACTTAAGAATATGGTTGTTGACCATAATGGCATTATTCTTATAAGGGTCTTGAAATCTTCTACTTGTTGAACTGTGCATAATCTCCATGGCTTTGCAATTGTCCCGTCTGGTTTGATGTCTCCTTCAGCTTTCTGTGCTGCACGGTTAAGGAAACTGCATACAAAGAGAGCACCATCAGTTGCATAAATGTATGATCATATTCCAATTTGGAGCACCCCTAGCTTATACTTTGTACCTGAAGCTCCTGCTTGGTGTTGTAGCCACCCTGTTGGTCACTCCCTCATGCCCATAGTAACAATAATCCTTGCTTTCAGATGAGAGTTGGAGATTCCTTTTCCAGGTGGTAGCAACAATGACACGAGCTAAACCCACAAATGGACTCCCTTGAGGCTTATTAAAATGGTAGAAACGGGTTCCAGATAAGAAAATGACCAAGCCAATAACATTGCCAGCAATAGCTAGGCCGAAACCCCATTTAAAACCCACATTGTCCTCTGTGTACACGATGACAGTTAGAGCTACGGTTAAAGCAAAGTATATGCCAATGAAGTACCAGTTAAAGAAAGTTGCTTGATTTTTAGGCTTATCCAATTGATTAGCTCCCATTGTTGCTAGGGTAAAGCGTGTACCTCCCAAGCCAATTGATGCCAAAGCTATACCCGTATACAAGATTGTATATTGCAGAGTTGAGGTTGGCTGGCATATTTCTGATCCGATTAACCAAGATTGAGGCTTTAACGAATCGAATGTAGTAGTTAATGCCAAAAAAACAATACCCTGTGAACGCAAGTATTGCTGTTAGTCTCATATATATGGCATCTTATCAAAAATTAATCTAAAACCACAGTTAAAATACTAATTTATTATACCGAGAAATTATTTAAATGCGCCATATATCACAACATGCATAACATGTGAAACTGTTTGCATAGACTATTACCCAAAGTATTACAAGCTAGGGAAGCTCATGAGCTCTAGCTGGATTGACATCGAAGTGGAACAAAGAAGTAGCAGGTTCTAAATTTGAATCTTATTTCCATTTGCCAAATAAACATATATTTGACAACAAAAAACCTCAATGGAAAATAACATGTAACAGATGGAATGAGCAAATTTAGATTAAAAAATGACTTGATTGGTAATTTTGCTTACAGTTAAGTGGTAATGTCATCTGCACTTTCAATTTTTCAAACAGTTAGTTTACCTATGCAATCATACGAATTAAAAAAAAAAAGGGATTGCACAGAGTGACCTTTCAGAAGTATAATTGAATATAAAACAGCTACCGGTAATTAAGAGAATTAAAGAAAATAAACAAATATAGGGCATTGGCACAGCAGGAGACAAGACAAGCATCTACTAACAGACCGATCCACTATTTCATTACCAGCAAGGAAATGCAGGAAGAAATGGAGATGACCAAGAAAGGGCCAAAGAAAGAGTCTGCTATAATTGCTCCAATGACTGGGAAAAAGCAGGAAGAACCGTTAACCACGTTTGCAATCTGAGCAGCATCAATACTCTTCACATTGAATTCTTGAATCAGAAATACTATCAAATTTGAGAGCCATCCTCCCACTGCAAGTGATAAACCTATTATAGCCCCTGTTCAATATAGAACATATCACCCTATACATATTAGTCCGCCGTATAAATATATTTATGTTGAATGCATGTTGTGTAAATTTACATTAAAAATAGATCAGCAATGTTTTTCAAGTCAGACACTATTAAAAGGCGACATTTCTGAGTGGAGAGAGAGAGAGAGAGAGAGAGAGAGAGAGACCGATGATGAAGGGGAAAGTGATCCAACCACCGCGTCTGCTACTGGAATCAGATGATATGATTTGGGATTCACCGGTGTGGGAGCGGGAGCCATTCTCCATTTTGGAGCTAGGTCAAATCTAGCTATGGATCAAAGAAGCTCAAAGTTGCTGCTTAATTGATTGGAGTGTGCTGTTCTACATGAACCCACTGCATGGGATAACATATATAATCTGAGAATCCTTCTATTCTACTCTAATTCCATTCCAAATATATCTATTGTATCCGTTTAACATTTAGCCAAAAAATAATACATAATTGATGCAAATGTATCATCTATGCGCTATTATAAATTAGAAATGCTTCTCTCGTGTAACATTTCTCTTTTACAGTGAATGAGACAGTTTTGTCATTTATCAAAACTTTTCTTCCATTAAAACATGTACACGCTACCAACTTCATAAATTTATCATTTTGTTAACTTGTTTGTTATTAGATTTAGGTGCGCCAGAAAGCATGAAATCTTGTCTGGAACAGATTCCAGGTTCGTACTATAGTATTTACATGGATATGGATTCCAGGTTAAATTTACGACAAGTTATGCTTTTATGAGATCGAGAGCTACGTACAGGGTTATAGGGGAACAAGTTCATACAAATACAATCGCCTCAGAGAGGTATCATAGTCAAGAGCCTCTAGGTTATAGCAAGCCTTCCCCTCGTAGAGATTTTTATTTAGTTGTTGTAAATTGAGAAAATTTGATAAAGAATAATGCGTACTTCTTCATTGATAAGACCATCTCCAACCGTTCTGTCAAATGACACGGTGGAGACTCAACGTTAACAAATGAAAGATGAAAATGGTCCAACAGATCTGTCAAATCCTACGTGGATTTGACATTCCAATTCTCACTGTCAAATTTGACAGATCTCACAACTCTGTCAAATTGTTTCTTTTCATTTTTTAATGCCGAGTCCTTCTCTTCTTCTCCTTCTTCCTTTTCTTCTCTCTTTATTCCTACCCAGATCTGTTCTTAGAATCTGGGCATCTGTTGATGATGAAAGAAAGAGATTAACCACTGCTCTATCAACAAAGACTGATGAGAGAAATCAAGCCATATAAAGCCAATATTAAAAGTCGAATCCTTTTCCTGCACACCAACACCCAAGCTGAGAAATCAAGTCATCTATTGTTGGCTTGTTGCCCATCAAAGAAGAAAAAAGAAACCCAAAGAAGAAGAAGAACGAAGATCAAAAGAGATAAAGAAGAAAAGTCGAATCATTTCCTGCAGACCAACACCCAAGCTGAGAAATCAAGTCATGTTGGCTTGTTGCCCATCAAAGAAGAACAAAGAAATCCAAAGAAGAAGAAGAACGAAGATCAGAAGAGATAAAGAAGAAAAGTTGAATCCTTTTCTTGCAGACCAACACCCAAGCGGCTCAATCTGTTGTTGGCTTGTTGCCCATCAAAGAAGAAGAAAAAAACCCAAAGAAGAAGAAGAACTAATCAGAAGAGATAAAGAAGAAAGAGAAAAACAATAGTTTTCTTTTTGTTATAAAAATTTCAAAAAATAATAAAATAATATATAAATATAACTAATCTGTTGGATCAAAAAATTGTCAAAAATGACCATGACACATCATCCTTCAAATTCAAATTTGACACATGATTTTTGAATAATCCGTTGGAGATGCTCTAATAGGTTCTTTTATATAGGAACAAGAGTACAAAGATTGCATAAAATTTTAATATAATATTACAAGGAATCCTATTCAGAAAATGGATAGGAAATCTATAACTAAATATATTCTCCCTACTACATAAAGATTCACATTCCCATTTAGACCAATCACACCAAACCAAGGTGAACTGCAATACCCTCCCTTGTGATGTCCAAACGTGACGTCATGTAACGTTGATGATGCTTTTCACGTTGCCTCATTAAACACCTTGCTGAATATAAAAAAAAAAAACCCTTTAAGATAAAAATAACATTGGTCAAAGTGGAAAAAGAGTACAACACGCCTCACGTTTCGAGAATACCATGTAGACATCAAACCACCCCTGATGCCAATGTCTCCCCTTGATTTTTACAATAGTGGGAGATTGAATAATTTTTGTAGACCAATATTATACGCATATGTTTCTCAAATGTGGTCGTGGGTGATGATATCTGTCTTCACATGATTTTGAAGATAGATGCAACACAGACATGTATCAATTGTAGACAGATATCATCACCCAATTGGCTTGTTGCAGTCAATTGAAGCATGAGACCACATTTTGTGGTTTGAGGAATCGGCATATGATTCTTGCTTGGTGTAGCTCGTAAAAAAGGATGTCCATTTGAAGCATTAAGTACATGAATCATCATATCACGACCAGTTTTGAGCAATTGGGCCTTCCCACGACTAAGGACAACGTTTGATGGACCTTCCATGCATAGTTGTCACAGAGAAATATGTGGAGAACATCTCAAAAATAGTTGCCTATTTTGAAGAATGGTGTGCATAGTCGCACTATCCTTAAGACATTGTAATTCTTCAAAGCCATTTCTATAGGTAAATAAAAACTCGAAGTTAAAATAAAATTGAGGAAATAAACTCAAAATTTATTCATTAATATTATAAGCCAACAATCACGTCGAAAGTCTCAGAAAAATATAATCCAAAAATAGTAAAAACAAATAAAATATGGCTTATGTCATTACATAATTTAATTCCTTGGAAACAATAGAGGTTTCTAGTCATCATATCTGGCAGTATCCATGTCCCTGACTTCGGTAGAAGTAAAGTCAGCAACCTTGAGATCAACACCTTGATCATGTTCAACATGATAGGTTTCTCTTGCGTTTTTCACGGTCTTGTATGCTTCAGCTACTTCTTTCTGTGCTCTGCATATGTTCGCCCAATGATCGAATGATCCATATAGAAAACACATCTATTTATTTCTCTGTTTTTGGTCATCCTCCTTTGATAGAAGAGCGGGATTCCCGCGGTTTCCTTGAACCTTCTGGCCCGCGGCGAGCCTCTTTGTCCGCAGCGGCCTCCAAGGCCATGGCGGTTACCGTTGGTTGTTTCGGTGGTTTCCTTCCTGCACTGAGCGATCGTACTGACCAGATCATCCATATATTTTTCCCTTAGGTTTAGGGTTTTGCTCGCAACGACCTTCTTTTGGAGCGTTATTATAATTCAACTTTGAAATGGCTTTGTTCCGACAGGTCGGGAATTATAATTCTTTATGAGAATAGTATCATGCTTTTCAGTAACGGTCGTCGTTGTAATTAGCTGATAAAATCTCGTGATCCGTCCTGCTTGAATATCAATTCTATACTACTTAGTTAGTATCATAGCAGAGACGGGGAAGGTCAAGAGAGTTTTCTCAATTAGGTCCTCATCCGTAATAGTTTGATTATATAACTGCATCATTGATTTGATGTTGAGAGCTTCTGAATTGTACTCTAGCACGAACTTATAGGTCTGCGAAGTGGAGATTTTCCATCTCTAGCGCAATTCAAGGAGGTGGGAGTCTCAGACATTCTCAAAGCGCTCTTCAAGCGCAACTCATAGATTTCTTAGGTTATTTTCTACCATATACTCGAGTTTAAGAGAATTTCCCATGTGGAGCGTCATCAAGATGAGGGCCTTGGCTTTGTTCGCATCGGGGACCTGTGCAATCAAATCATCGTTGGTGGACTGGATCATTGCTAGGATTTCTTTGGCGGTGAGGTGATTTTTGACATCACACGGCCAATAGTGTCCAATGGGGTGAAGTCGAGCTTGTTCAAGTTTGACATATCCTGAAAAGGGTAAACATGAACAATATTAGTATTTAAGAGCTAAAAAGGCTTCAATGAGAATAACTAATTAAATAGGTTTCTGAGCGGAAAGTGCTACTAAGAAATGTTAATTACAAAGAGTTGGATTAGACCGAAAATTGAAAACAAAAAACTCGTTCAAGGCTTCAACAAACCAAAGTTCGAAGCAGTGCGAACCCTCGCAGTTCGGCTTGAATCCCACGTGATAGAAATGTGAGTGTAGGTAAGGGATATTAGAATCCCCGAGTGTGGAAAGTGAAAAGTAAGAAAGCAGAAACGCTTAAAATAATTTGGAGAAGCTTGTGGCTAGATGTGTAAAGGAGCTAATAGGAGGATGCGGGTGTGCTGAGGGGTTGCTGGCAGTGAACAAGGCACGCTGAAGATGTACAAGCGTGCTGGAGGAGGCGTAAGGGTGCGCAGGAGTTGCGCAAAGTAAGCAGAGGCGCACATGAGTCTCGCAAAGTAGGCAGAGGCGTGCGAGTGGCACGCAGAGGGTGCTAGGGAGCTAGAAGGAAGGTGTGCACAGTGGTGATTTTGGGATTTTGAGTTTTAGGGATATTCTAGCTTTTTAGTGCTCGGTTTAGGATTCGTGCTAATAACGTGTTGTAGAATGAGAAAATTTGAGAAAGAATAATGCGTACTTCTTCATTGATAATAAGGTCCTTTATTTGGGATAAGAGTACAAAAATTACATAGAATCTAAATCTAATATTACAAGGAATCCTATTTAGAATATGGATAGGAAATCTATGACTAAATATACTCTCTATATTACATAAAGATTCACATTCCCATTTGAACCAGTCATACCAAAATTAGGTTAACTGCAACATTTTTTTTTTTTTTTTTACAAAGAAAGTGAAAAAATCAGTGCATGACTAACATGCAGTATTATATTAACTGTAAGTGCTAGTTCACCTGTTGGGTTACTAGGTCAAGGTCACTGGATCATAATATTAAACTTCTTTTTTATTGTTGTTTCCACTCATTCTCTGTGAGTCACTAAGTCATAACACTGTTCATTCTATATTCTATTAATTTTTATTTATTATGACTTTTTCATTCAATATTGGTTTATGCATTATAAATAATTTTGTGTTTTTCAATCTATTTTTTTATTCTTTTTTTTTTCTTAAAATGTTATGCATGATAACTATAAAATTAGAAGGAAAACAAAAAACAAAAAATAAAACTAGTTTGGCTTTATAGATAGTTTAAGTATGAAAAGAGTGAACACAATTGCATAAAAATCATTTTGGAGCAGTTGGCAAAGAAACATGGTGAATTGGATTCAACCCTTGACAATAGCATTTGGTAAAAGAGAAGAGAAGGCGTAGATTAATTATGGCAATCTAACGGCTGGCATTGCAGCATGGCCCAAAGCTACTCAACTGATAGAAGACACGTCACCCATTAACCAAAAATCTGACCCAAAGCTACTCAACTGATAGAAGACAGGTCACCCACTAGCCAAAAATCTGACCCAAAGCTACTCAACTGATAGAAGACACGTCACCCACTAACCAAAAATCTGACCCAAAGCTACTCAACTGATAGAAGACAGGTCACCCACTAACACAAAATTTGTCCCAAAGCTCCTCAATTGATAGAAGACACGTCACCCACTAGCCAAAAATCTGACCCAAAGCTACTCAACTGATAGAAGACACGTCACCCACTAACCAAAAATCTGTCCCAAAGCTCCTCAACTGATAGAAAACACGTCACCCACTAACAAAAAATTTGTCTCCGCTACGCGACAAAAGATTGGGGCATCGTGCATCAGACTTTTTCGACTCTAGAAGACAAGAAAATCTCCTTCACGCAGTGGCATTGTCACGTCTATGAAAATCTCTCTTTGTTAGGTCACGACCTAGGTTAGGAGCTTGACCTAGGTAGTGGCCTAGATCTTCAATTGTTAGAGCAAGTCCACCAGTGTAGTTTTGACCAGGCACCAGCAAGGATTGATGAGGTGGTGACCAGCCAAACACCAAAACTTGCTACCACCGGGCCTTCCTTGACTAGCTAAAGTTTAGATTTTCTTGACCTAGTCCAAGAAAAAGGGCAATGGGTTGACAGAATTCTTGCCCAGTCAAAGAAACTGCCAGCTCAGCCCAAGCAGCAACGTGGGTGACGTCAGCTGAAGGGATGTAGAGGCTGGACGGTGCAGACACGCGTGAGAAGCTGAAGTCTGCAATGTCGACGAATTGCGACGGAGCCGAAGTCACCCAAAAGTGAAAATCATCAGAACCCAATCAAATTCGAAAACAAATCACATAGGCATGTAGAACATGACGAGAAGATGAAGTTTCATACCACATATAAGCAAATCGGTAGCCAGAGTCTACAGAAACTCGCCGGAAAAGTTCCAAGTTTCTCACCATCGATTCTCCTCACTCGTCCCGTGCATGGACGATCAAAGACCACAGACATAACAGTGAGGACGAGACGAAGAAGATGGTGCTCGTGCGCCAGCCGGAGGCAGCCTGACAGTGGAGCGCCGATCGGGTTAGGGAATCGGGTCACTGGCTCTCAGTTTTGAGTTAGGAGACCTCGAAGCCTCTGTATGTGATCTTGATCCTTGATATGATCAAGGGCATTTATAACCCTGAGGTCACTCTATTTCAATGGGTAGGATGAAGTGGTGGTAAAATGGATGGCCACGATCGCACCGCAGAAATTTTCTTTTTATTTAAATGCATTTTCGAATAATCTCCAAACTTCGAAAATTCATTATAAACACTTCGGGTGTTAGAAAAATTTCCACGAACTCTTCGTGTTGTGTACTTTATTATCTAATTTTTAGATTGAGGATTTCACTTTATGAAAATTTCTAAAATTTTATGAAAAATTCAATGAACAGTGAAAAATGAACAGTCTTGACTGGTCAAGAAAAAAAACGGGTGAAAACTCATGTCCAATGGCAGTGAACAGTTACTTGACTGGTCGACGCCTTGACCTTTCGACCTTGACATTTCTTGACTACGGGTGAACTTGCTCTTAGGTTGCCCCAAGCCCGGAGAAGCATGGTTTAAAATTTTTTTCTGACCTGGGTCAAAAACTGAGCTGGTGCCAAACTGAACTGGTGTTATTAAAGTGCCATGGATCTCCCATAGTACACCATCACAGCCATCGTATCAAAGCGCACCAAAATGAGGGGGACCAACTTTCTTACAAAGCTAGCATCAGAGTACCAGACTTAATCATTCAACGAGAGAGAGAGAGAGAGAGAGAGAGAGAGAATGAGGGGACCAACTTTCTTACAAAGTTATCATCAGAGTACTAGACTTAATCATTCAACGAGAGAGAGAGAGGGAGAAAGAACGAGGTTTAATCTTCTAATAATCTAGTGCGTCTTTTTAACAACGATAAAAAAAGCTGCTATAATTTTTTATTTTCTGAAGGGTTTAACTATTGCCACCCTACTAATTACTTTATGCACCTTACATTCTCTTCTCACCTTACACATTTTTTTAAGGGAGTTTCTATTCATACCTCGAAAATTAGTATTTGGACCTCCTCACTTAATAGACCTCCAACTTACTTTTACAAATAACCAATTTGCTATCTACACCTCCTTAATTTTCCCACAATGCCCATTGTCCAATAAAATAAATAAAAGCTTTTTCTTTCTTTTTTTTTTCAATTCATTCCTCAAAAAATCACTTAATAGACCTCCAGCTTACTTTTTACAAATAACCAATTTGCTATCTACACCTCCTTCAATTTTTGAACATTTCACAATTTTATTTTACCTTAATACAATTAAGCTGAAAAAAAAAAAAAAAAAAAAAAACCCTTTAGTTGGTAGTCATCTCTCTCTCCCCCTGCTGTTTTTTTTTTCTCTCTCTCTCTCTTATTATCATTTTTTAATTTTATAGAGGTTGTTTACAGCCTTGTACGTGTGAACTCTTTTCAGAAAATTTTCAACATTTTATATATGATCTTATAGAGGTTAGATAGCTTATGTTTCCTTTTGTTGAATCAATGAAATACAATGACTCTTTCTCCCCTTGTCAAATCTTCTTTCCACCATCATTCTTGCTAACAATTCCACAATTTTTTGTTTCCTTATTTTTTATCAGTTTCATAGTTGAAGCTCTTTTTTCATATGAAACCTATTTCCATTGACGGGTGATCAACCACAAAGTTTAGAAAATTTTGACAACAACATAGATAACGTTTGCCGATGTATATTTTAAGGTAAATTTTCTCCAATTAAAGATTACTACTATACGTAGAGGTAATAAATTTTCTTTTTCTTCCCTCTTTTGTGTCTTTATTGGTAATTTGACATGAGTTGACAAAATCAACTATTATTTGAAAAAAGAGGGAGGTCCAAATAACAATTTTTGAGGTATGAATAGAAGCTCCCTTTTTTTAATTTCATGTTTACTTTGTTCACCCATTTGCAATATCCAAAATACCTTTTTCCAATGTAAGGTTTAACTCGAATTCTTTTTCTATTTGACTTCCTCCTGTTGAGAGAAAATCTGCACACTGTGAGCGTAAATGTCACCCAACATAATTTCACTCGTATTCATTTAGTGAATAGAGTTTTAATTATTTCGGATTCGACCCATTCAAGACAGAATGTGTCTCTTAATTATATTCCCTTGTTACAGGGAAACACCCTTTGATTCCATTTATAAAGAAACCAATTGTGGATGTGTGTTTGTTTGTTTTTGCGACTGCACCCTGATATTTGAATGGGTTGCCTACGTACCCTTAGAGAGGGATCAAGCTACTCGTAGTTCAAGAATTTCAATAGGTGTATGACCCATTAGAGGGTATTACTTTTGGAATGTGAATAGTGTTTGGACGAATTTGGTGTAAGTGAACCAGGGATTCGATTTGTTTTGGATTTGTTTGGAAAGGCTGTGACGTTTCCTGGTGTTTGGCAGAATTTGACTGATGAGGTCAGGGATTCGGATTGGATGAACCAGGGAGTCAGGGATTTTGTTTGGACTTGCAGTTGCATCTAGTGGGTTGCTAGATTGCCTACATACCCTCGAGGAGGGATCAAACCGTTGTAGTTCTTGAGGAATTTGTATTTCTGGTGTTGGGAGAATTTAACTGGAGTTAGTCATTCAATTTAGGACTAGCTGAATTTGACTGTGGAGTCAGGGATTCTATTTGAAATTGTGGTCGCATCTAGTGGGTCGCTAGATTGCCTACATACCCTGTAAAAGGGATCAAACCATTGTAGTTCAGAAGAATTTGCACCGACTTTTGTGTTCGACGGATGTAAATATTTTTTGAACCCGTCAAATGTATTTCTTTTGGACACCTAATTTGATTTGGGCACCTGTCGTGCCGAGCTTTGCAATTGGGCACTGAGACTTGAAAATGGACCTCACACTTCTTGATTAATCCTGAAACTCCAAAGAGTGTAAAGTTGATTTGGACAACCATTATGCAAAGCCGAGCTTTAATGTCGAGTCACTGTTTTATTGTTGACAAGTCGAACTAAATTTAGGCTCAAAAGTTGGAGTTGAGTTTTGCAGATGGCTTGCTTCCACTTTTTTTTGTAGGAGGCCCAATGACTGATTTCGTGTTGAGTGTACAACCGATCATTTATTATGAACCGGAAATGTAAAATGGACTTGTTTCCTATTGTCGAGGAGGTCCAATAAACCAAGATGATCGAACTATCGAACACTTTTCCACCATGCTAGTCTTTAAATCAAAGCTAATGGGAGATGTTGTCTTCCATTAATCAACCTTTTTTTTTTACATCGTTAATTTTGAGAGGTCCCACTTGATCAATATGACTCCACTGGCAGTGTAGGCATGGATTAACAAAAAGCAAAGCCAGCAATTTCATTTTTTTTGTTCTCAATGTTTTTGTCTCAGACCCACTGAACCTCTTTGCTTTGCACATTAATTGGAAAGGGAATTTCTCCACAGTTTGGCTTTTAAAGTCGGTGCCACATGCCACAAGAAATAGTGCTTGAAATTTATGCCTTTGAAGGTGTGATTAACCAAGATTAGTGGCTCTGTTCAATACTTGTTTGAGAAATTAGAACCAAACCAGGTGCCGTCTCTTTTCCTTTGAACAGAGAAAAGAGCACTGAAGCTCTTATTCACAGGTGGAGAGTCGCATGAATTGCTTGCTGTCCATAGCATGTTATCAGCTTCAAAGCTTTGGACTTCGTAGCAGGAGCTTCTAGCATTAGAATCCGTTTGTTCATGAAGTACTGATTCCAATTCGTCAGGGGGAGCTTCAAGCATTGAAACGAGGCTGTTCGTGAACAACCGTTTTGTTTCAATGCATTAAGTATTTGAGAGCAGCAACGCTATTTCAAGGGAGCATTGAGCATTAAAACGAGACTGTTCGTGAACAACCATATTGTTTCGATGCGTTAAGCATTGGAGCATTTGAGAGTAGCAACGTCATTTCGAAGGGTTTAGGAAGACTCTAATAATTGTGGACGTTCATGAACGGCCTATTAGAGTTTTTAGCTTTGAGGCAGCACAAGACACGCGACGGAGCCATTTGGATTAGTTGGAGAAATGTGAAGTGCAGAAGAGGCATACTTCTTTCTCTGTCAAGGACATCATCTGGAAAATTAATGTAAGAAAATTAACCGCAAATGCAGTCGTATACCTGCAACTCTTTATTTCTTCTTTCTCCAATGAAACTTGGCCTTCTTGCTACCCAGACGTTGCACACCTCTGCTTTTACGACTATAATTTTCTACTGCGTATTCTCTGCTTTTTTACTCTCTGTGTATTTCTTTTCTTTCTGCTCCCCTTGTAGTTTTTTTTTTCTCCTCCCCTGAATTATTGTTAAAAGCCTCATTTTATAAGCAACGTAGAAGGATAAGAGATCATGTTGGTTGAGTTCAATTTGTTTTGAAATTGAAATGATCTTCAGATGACGATAACCACCTCCACATTCAAATTTGTATCTGTGGGGATTATCCACAACTTTCAATATGTTATTTGAATTTGAAAGCCTGCAGTATATGATGACTTCTTTGTCGCCATACTGTTCCTCTTCCTTCTAGAGATAAGAACGAAGGCCAACTAACTATCCATACTCAAGAGTTGAGATTTAAATTGGACTTGTATCAATCTTGTGCTTTTGGATGAATTTGTTCTGTTGATTTGGTGGCCAAGTCAAACTATACAGGTACATATATTACAATGGGCTCCCACTTTTCTGGTTTATTTTGAAAAACCACCACCATGTAATTTTTGAATGTAGCCCCTCTCGAATTGGACTTGTGAATTTTTCGGTTTCAACACCTCCACATCTCTCTCGGTTGTTTTTGGCTTCCTCCTCGTCTCTCTCAGTCAATCTCATGAAGTCTTACCGGGTTTAAAGATGAATTAAAAGATTAAGAATGAAGTTTAAATACATATTTTGTAGGGGTAATAAGAAAATTAATTGTAATTTTTAATAAGATATTGTTTTTTTTATTGTAATTTCATATTAGGAAATTTCAGTATTTTCATAAATCATAAACTTGTAGGGTGAACCGATGAACAACGTAATTAATATGGTGGCAATAGCTCATTCTTTTCTGAATTGTAACTCACAAAAAAGTTACTTTCTTCTTTCAAAAATTTACTAGCATGAAAAATCTTTAAACAACGAGAATATCATGGGAAAAAAAATCATCAAATAAAAATTAAAAATAAATAAAAGGGCTAAATACTGTTTAGTACCCTGTGGTATAAGTCCAACATCTATTCAGTCCCTTAACTTTCAATTTCATCAAAAACACCCCCGTAGTATCATCTAGGCCTCATCAAAAAGCCCGCGGATCAAGTGGGCCGATGGAGGCCCGCCGGCCCTGAGGGCTTTTAGCCCGGCCCGGCCCGTCAAAAAACCCGCAAAAGCCCGCCTCGGTGGGCCGAGGGCCGGCCCGCCTAAAGCCCGCAAAAACCCGGCCCGGCCCGTAGGCCCGGCCCGTAAAAGCCCTTAAAATATTATATATATATATATATATATATATGTAGATATGTGTGTGTGTGTTTATAAATATATATATACACACACTCACACATAGATATATATTTGTGTGTGTTTATATATATATATATATGGTGTGTGTGTGGGTGTGTTTTATAGATATAGAAAAGATATATAGCATTACCGCATAATAATATATATATCTATATAGATATATATTAATGTGTGTGTGTGTTTATATATATGTATATATATTTATATATGTGTGTGTGTTTTATATATATATATATATAATATATATATAATATATATATGTGTGTGTGTGTGTTTATATATATATATAGAGATATATATATATATGTGTGTGCGTGTGTTTATATATATATATATAGAGATATATATATATATATATGTGTGTGTGTGTGTTTATTAATATATATATATATATGTGTGTGTGTGTGTGGTGTGTGGAAGTTCTTATAACTTCTATTATTCTATATAGAATATGTGCATATATATATATATTACATATCGGTTGACCAATTCGATCGGATTCGAAAATATGGTGAAATTGGCTAAATTTTTACCACACTTATAATTTATTGTAATAAACTCATCCAACGGTCGGTTTTTCCATTTTCTTTGAATTGATGGGTTGCTCTTTGGAGTATATGATATATAAATATAGGTTTATAAGAGTAACTAAGTTTGACCTAGTTGATCGAATTCGAAACGATAACCAAATTGGCTGGATTTTCTACAACCACCATAAAACATTACAATCTCTCAATCGAGCGGTTGGTTTCTCTGAATTCATTTTCCACTTCATGATTGTTTTAGAATGAACCTAAACAATTTAAATACAATGAATATGTCATACAACTTTAGGAGGAAAATTGGTATAGACCAATGTGTTTGTAATTAAAATTAATTTTTTTTATCTTATGTCCACGCACATCCATTGATGGAATATATACAACGTGATGTGAAAAAATAAGCACGTTTCGAGGTTGTCACGGCATCGGTCAACCAATAAAACATATAAGTGTCTACGGTTACTATCCGATCGGATTCGAAAATATGGTGAAATTGGCTAAATTTTTTACCACATGCACTATAATTTATTGTAATAAACTCATCCAACGGTCGGTTTTTCCATTTTCTTTGAATTGATATGGGTTGCTCTTGGAGTATATGATATATAAATATAGGTTTATAAGAGTAACTAAGTTTGACCTAGTTGATCGAATTCGAAACGATAACCAAATTGGCTGGATTTTCTACAACCACCATAAAACATTACAATCTCTCAATCGAGCTGTTGGTTTCTCTGAATTCATTTTCCACTTCATGATTGCTTTAGAATGAACCTAAACAATTTAAATACAATGAATGTCATACAACTTTAGGAGGAAAATTGGTATAGACCAATGTGTTTGTAATTAAAATTAATTTTTTTATCTTATGTCCACGCACATCCATTGATGGAATATATACAAACGTGATGTGAAAAAATAAGCACGTTTCGAGGTTGTCACGGCATCGGTCCAACCAATAAAACATATAAGTGTCTACGGTTGACTAATCCGATCGGATTCGAAAATATGGTGAAATTGGCTAAATTTTTTACCACACTCATAATTTATTGTAATAAACTCATCCAACGGTCGGTTTTTTCATTTTCTTTGAATTGATAGGGGTTGCTCTTTGGAGTGTATGATATATAAATATAGATTTATAAAAAATTAGTGTCTTTAAAAATTTATTTATCAATAAATTAGTATCTATATATAAATATAGATTTTTTTGGGTACAATATAGTTATACAGATATGTTATCTTTGGTTGTATTTGATCATTATCCATTGAATTTCCAAAGCTTGATTAAAAGAAAAAATACTTGTGTCTTTAAATATTTATTTATAAATAAAGCCCGCAAGGCCTGGCCCAAAAAAGCCCGCAAGGCCAAGCCCGGCCCGGCCCGAAAAAGCCCGCAAGACCCGCTTTATATGGACGGGCTTGGATTATTTGATTTTTAATAAAGCCCGGCCCGGCCCGCAATTAATTAAAAATATAGCAAGGCCCGGCCCGGCCCGTTGACGACCCCTAGTATCATCTTCTCGTCCAATAGGTCCATCCGACTCAATTCAGTCAATTTCAGACATTAAGTGCTGACTTGGCATTTCTGACTCAGCAAAAGTGGGGCCTACACGGAAGTGAAATTCCCAAAATAACCATGGCTCTTTAATATCTTATTCTCACTCCCTCACGATCTTCTCTCCTTTCTTTTCTTCTCTTCTTCTTCGTTTCTGCTTAGGCTCGGAGATGGCTGCTCAGCCCACCTCCGCCGCTCCCCACCAACAGTCCGCAGCGCGACCTCGTCTGCTAAGCCACCCAATCCATCCTCGTCTACTCTGCCACCGATCCTTAAATCCCTAAACGCCGACGCCGACTTCACCCTCCCAATTTCCCAAACGACTCTGACTCAGATTGGTAATCAGACCCCACTTCTGTTCTCCACTTCTAGAGATGAGGGGAGGACTGGTGTGGGTGTTCTTAGAGGGTTGGTTTCGGTGTTCTTGAAATCATTCCAATCTCTGGAAAATTTTGGGGCTGCGATCTGAGTTAGAATAAGGGTTGGGTTTGATTTGGGTTGAAAATTTTGGTTTCATGCATTCTGTTTCTGTATTGGGTTTGTTTTTACTGCTACTGTGGACCAAATTTGAACTATGGCAACATTACAAGAATGGGGGTTTGGATTTATGTTATAGAAATGGGTTAGATTCTTTTTACTTTTTTCTTTTCAAGATATACTATATTCTGGTTTAGATTTGCATAACTGCATCTAGATGTGCAGAGTCGGGTGGGTTTGTGCTCTGGCAGATGAATTTGGGTATGTGGTATGTGGTTTTCAAGGTTTGAATCGAGAAGGGCTTCGGCAGTGGGAGCGAAGAGAACCAGAAGCTGTCGGCGTTGAGGTCGGCCATGAGCTCCCAAGAGTTAATGACTTTGGGTTGGACCAAAGCGATCTGGGCTCGGAGAGGGAGGTGGGAAAGATGGAACCCAATGTGAATCAATAAGGTGGGGGTGGGGGTGGGGGTGGGGGGTCGAGGGTGAGGAGACCGTAGGTGGAGGAGGTGAGGGAAATGATGTGGTGGCTCAAGGCGGAGCTGCCGAGCTGAGAGAAGTCGTCGTCGTGGTTGAAGAGATTGGAAGAAACGCAGCTCATGGTTGTTGGTTGCTTGTCTCGAACTCTGAGCTCAAAGTGTGGAGGGGTGAGAGTGAAGCAGAAGAAGAAGAAAGGAGGAAGAGACAAGAGGTTGGGACATACAGCGAGGACTTTAATTTAATAATTTGAATTAATAAAAAATTGTGAGGAATTGGGGGTTCAATTTTGAGTCAGAATAGGGCCAGGATTATTTTGAGAATTTCACTTTCGTGTGGGCCCCACTTTTGTTGAGTTGGAAATGCCATGTCAGCACTTAATGTCTGAAATTGACGAAATTGAGTCGGAGGGACCTATTGGACGAGAAGATGATACTGCGGGGGTGTTTTTGATGAAACTGAAAGTCGAGGGACTAAATCGATGTTGGACTCATACCACAGGGTACTAAACAGTATTTAGCCCTAAATAAAAAGCAAGACATTCTGTGGATAAATATTTTGTCAACATAATGTGGGCAGTAAAAGTGTCCCATACAAAAAATAAAAATAAAAACGCATTTTTCTGACAAATGGTTCATTAAGAAAATCCTCTAAGCAACCCAAAAAAAAAGAATAAAAGAGTCGAGTCGCACTTTGGCGTCAAGTATTTGGCGGCACAATCCGTTCACGGAAGAAATTTTGATTCCATGTTAGATACACAATGTAAGACGGTCCTTCCCAACAACCGTAATTTTTATTTTTATTTTTTTTGCATTTGAACGATCCAACCCTCCTTTCTCTCTGTACCTACGTATGCTTCTAACTTCACTGTGACAAAATGCGAATCACTAATGGGCACCAGTGGCGGAACCAGGATCCGAGACTTGTCTAGGCTAATTTGAAGTACACTAATTTTTTTAGGTTTGATTGTTCGGTCCAAATTGAGAATCTTTCAATAGGTTTTTACCCCCGATTGTTCTACTCTTGCTTCACTTGCAGACAATCAATACATAATTGTATTGGCCTTCAAAATCTGGGAAAATTTATGTTTCCCCTCCTAATTCATCTTGATTCTAGTTCCTACTTACCAATTCCAAAGATTGTACATATATACTCCTTTCAAGAAAAGTCACTAACCTTGCTATGAGCTTTAAACCAAGACTCTCGGTCGAATTGAGGATTATCAGGATTCACGGGGTCGCCATAAAAGAAATCGGGAACCACCTCAAAAAATCCAGCTGCAGCAACTTTATCCGCAGGTTTCCTTTTTCAAAAGACAATGTGAAGTAGTAAGTAATGGATACAGTGCATTATTGAACTCAAAGTTGTATGGTAAACTTGGAATAAGACCCCAATTGACCATCTTGATACCAAATTTCTCAAAACGAACATACTTACATCATTCAAACATATACCTTATTATCAGATTTCCAAGGAAAGATTGACCATTTTATTGATTACTAGAGTAGAGAAAAAGAAGGCGTGCCATTGAATAAGAAAAAGGACTGACGAATCACAATGTAGACTTGAAGAAAAGATAACCGTACCATAAACCAAAGAAAAGAATTGATCAACAAAGAAAAGAATTGATCAGCAAAGAAAAGAAATCAACAACAAACCCATTAGACCAATCAAGAGAGAATTGATCAGAAACACTATTTCAATCAACAAACCCATTAAACCAATCAAGAGGCTTAGCTAAAGAGAAAAGAAAGACCTTCCATTTTGGAGCAACTCATAAAATAAAGCAAGCTTGGATGGGGAAAGCCGGAGAAGATGACTGCAAGTCTGCAATGAAAATCAGTACAGGAAGAAGACCTCGACTGAATATCACGAAGAGCAGAACTAGCTACATCTCATCGACCTGCTGACTGCAGCGCCACTGTGCGTCCAAGAGGCGACTAGGCGAGGCTGACAGGGAGGTTGCAGATAAGTTGTTGTCGTTGTTTTTTTTTTCTTTTTCTTTGGGCTGAAGGTGTGTGTGTGTGTGTGTGTGTGTGTGTGTGTGTGTGTGTGTGTATACTTAGGGGTTTTTGGCCCAAAATATTGTCTAGGCTTGAGCCCATATAGCCTTCTATTTGGTTCCACCCCTGCTAATGGCTTCTTCGATATTTGCAATCGAGAGACGGCGCGGGCCTATAGAGACCCAGATGCTTTGCTCGTCAGTTCTCTGCTAACCAGGTTCTTTCTTTCTTTTCTTTTTTTTTTCTTTTTTCTTTTTCGAAACCAGTTAAAAACTTGCTTTAATAGGGATGGACTGGCTTCGTGGAGGCCGGTTTGAGGTGCTGATCGACGACGTGACTTCACCGGAAGTTGGGATTTGCATGCAGCGGCGGGACGGGCTTGGAAGCACGATGGTGGTGGCTGGGCTGTCTATGCAGCACATGTCGTGGGCCGGGCTCAATGGCTGGAGCTCTTGGTCCCTAATCCGGTGGTGGGCCTGGTCTGGGCCTGATGTATCTTGGGCCTTGGGTTTTACTCAAGATTCAAGATGTTTTATTTTATATTTTATTGTTTTTTAGTTACTATTATATTTCCTTGCTTTAGGAATCCTAGGTTTGTATTACTCTCTAATTTTGTTAGGGAACTACGCACTTTCGTGTCTCTAGCAAATCCTCTTGAGTAGTTGCGACGGAAGATTCTCGAGACAAGGGCATGGGAAGCTTTTGGTTCCCGGGTCTCCTTGCCTAGTACTTGACTTTGAGTCTTTTACTACTTGCTTCTTAGTTCTCTCTAGTTGTACACCAATTGAGGTCTCTAGGCGACTAGGTTTACTTTTCAAAAGAGAGGTTTTGTAGTGAAGATTTAATCTCCTGTACGTAGGCTCAATAAGTGAGCACATGCGTTAACAGTGAGGGTCACCTATCCTTTGCCTGGTAGCTTATACCATGTATGATTTTGGTGTAAGACAGCATTCGATGTACGTGGCTTCTGGCCATAGATAAATAAATGAAATTATCTCCATTTCTCAAAAAAAAAAAAAAAATATATATATATATATATATATATATACCTAAAATATACGCTTAGTGTTGTAATCTCATATCCATTAACGCGTCAACACATGGTAGACTACTAGTCTAAAGCCAGCATGGAACCTTAAACCCTAAACTGACAGTCTGCCACTGATCATTACGAATAGTCAAGTTACACAAATTTAACATTGTTTTTTTTTGTGTGCACAGAATCGTAAAGCAATTAGATATGTATGGGGAATTAAAAGGGCATAACGATTATGTAAGCTCCATAGAATTCAACTCCACTGGTGACCTCCTTGTGTCAGGGTCTTATGATAAACAAGTCATATTTTGGAACTGGGAAACTAAAACTAGAAGACTCTCTTATGATTCTGGACACTTGAAGATGGTATATCAGACAAAGATAATGCCTCTCCCGAATGATCGGAGAATAGTAACCGCTTGTGCAGTTGGTCAGGTGAGACTTCTACTGAGATATATTGATATTCCTTCATCTTTTTTGTTAGTTGTTTCAGGATGAATGTCTTCTCCTCTTTGATACAATATTATGTGCAAAGCAGATCAAATGAGCTTTGATTAATTAGTGTTGCTGTTTCTAATGAATGAAACATTAATTTGTTGCTAGACCTTTTGTTGTGCAGTTTATATTGGATGTGCATTGTTTGTGCTTTCGCAGTTTTAAAAGTCTTTCAGAAGTTAGAACATCAAAAGTGTTTTAATAGCAGTTGGCAGAAAGAGTTCAAAACTTTTGTAGGTTATAAAAAGTTAAAAACGCTTTGAAATTCTTTTAAGATTAATACGTACATGAAGAACTTGGTTTATGTACGGAGTCAAATGGCTTCGTGTATATACAGAAGCACCTGCAAACAGTGGCTCTCAGACAGACCCCCTTCATTATCATCAGAAATTTAACAAAATTAATGATGAAATCCCATGATCAAAGAAGCATTAAATATTAGGTTGTTTGTACCATGTGTTTAGACATTGATGTGTTGGACTAATGTGGGAGTGTGAAGTGAAATGACCTTTGTGTGTCACAAGATCGAGAGGCATAGAAGAACAAAGCGAGGAAGTGTTTGAAGGAAAATTTGAGTGACTAGCTTTTTATTTCCCACGGCCATACATATCAATTCTAACTCGGAAGAACTCAAGGTTTTAGAATCACTTTCATCATTCTGATCAATATCTGCTGCATAGATGATTTCTAAAAACTTCTTAGCAATCTATGCCAGTTTGGCTTATGTATGCATTTTTTCTCTCGTCTTATGCATTCACTTATATCCTTTCCTTACAGGTGAGGCTAGGTGAGGTCTTAGAGGATGGCCAAGTATTGGGGAGTCACAGAGGCGCTGTTCACAAGCTGGCTGTAGAGCCTGGAAACCCCAACATACTTTGCGGCTGTGGTGACGATTCTTTTATTTAACACGTACGTACATATATAGCTTCTTTTTCTTTTCTTTATATATGCTACTTGCATATGCCTGTTGTAAATATTAATGTGGCTATTCATGTAATAGAAATTAGTGTTGCATGATATACGTCAATTAAGATTGATTGGTGATTAACAGAATATAATTAGTGATTGATTGATTGTAATCAGACGAGTGATTGATGTAATCGTTAAATAGTTACATTTTGTAAACCTGAGGTACTCCTATATAAACCTCATTGTGAGATGAATAGAATCACTCCATTTCTCATACTTCATTCTTCACACTCTCTATCCTCTGTGTCATTTATCTCTTCTCTCAAACTCTCTTACTTTTCATTTTACAACACATTATCAGCATGACAAGCTCTAAGATTCAGATTGCGAGTTGCGGAGAAGAGGTGGTTCATCATTCAATCAAGAGAAGAGGCGAATAACTCCCAAGCTATTGGATTGGCTGAGAAGACAACCTTCTCAGTTCTGCACAAATAAGATGAAGATTATCCGTTCTACATTGAGTTAAGTTCTCCAAATTCTAATTTTAATTCATGTTTTCAAACTTGATTATATGAACAATTACCATGATACATGAACCCCCAAATTTACTTTATTTAATTTATTTGGTTGATACATATATATCTGTCGTATATATTTGTTCATGTTTTTGGATTTGATTGACATATATCATGACACATTGACATGTAGGATTCCTATTTAATATTACTATAATGCCAGAAGTGTTTATTCAAATCATTGCCATAATAATGTGCATCATTTCCTGTTAATGCCGTATATTACGCTCATCACCATAATGATTTCATTATTGACTTTACGATATTTATTTACTTCAATACAATTTCTTAATGTTGTACATTAAGTTTATTGCCATAATGATTATGTAATATTTATGGGGTTATTGAAGCGTTAATGCCAGAAGCATTTAAGGAAAAAAAAAAAAAAGGACAGGTTAATGGTGAATATTAAATGAGGCTGAGTCAGAAGCTCAAATCAAGCCCAAAGTCACAACAACAAATCCGAGCGAGAAGCTCAAGCCCAAGTTGCAAGACCAGAACAGAAGCTCATCACATGTTACCATGACAAAAGTTATGAATCTTCTCAAACTAGGCTCATCTAGTTGGATGCAATGTCTAGGCAAGGTTCAGGTGAGGCCGTGTACTTAAGTGAGCCTCGCTCCACCTAAACCTCATCCTTCCTTACCTGGTCGTATTCAATTGGAGTTACCGAAAGGGTTGAGTAATAACTTTTCATTCCTTGGCAGACCAGTTTGAGCCCAGCAGGCCCACTCTCCCTCAGCAGGACCTAGAAGCCCAGCAGGTCTCACACACCACTTGACTTACGCATGAAAGCCCGAAGCCTGCAGACTAAGCCCGATAGGCTTCACTATCAAGCCCACTCCTTCTTTGGTCCAGCAGAATCAAAAATAAAAAGAAAAATGATTTCATATTGTAAATAGATTTACCATATTTAATATGTGTAATTAATTGTCAGAAGCATTTATTCACATAATTGTGTGATAATTAATCTGTTATATTAGTAGCATGCAATTAATATCTTAATTGATTTGTGATTTTTATTTATCTAAATATGTGAGATTATTTCAATTTGCTCAATTCAATATTATTGTGTTACTTGTCTAAATTTTCGCACTAGAATATGTGTAGAAAATGTAGGTACCTCATGAACTAGAAGTTCTAAATGAACCAGTAGTTCATACATAAATCGAACTTATAGTTTCGATAATGCCATTTAAGAAACTTGAAGTTTCCTTCATAAATTCACCACACATGATAAAACCAGTAGCTTTTACATGTCTAATCCGATTTTTCATACCATGTTATAGAACCTGAAGTTCTCATTACTTTCTTATGGACGATATTACTCAAAGCACTAATATTATTTGTTCCTTTCCTATAAGAAATGTCAAATCTCAACATGTTTGACTTTGTTGCTTTGGAGTTTCTGGAAGAAACTATTTAAAGTGGACTCAAAATGTGAAAATTCATTTGACTGCAAAGAAGATGAGATCAACAATCGATACTCATGACAATGTCGTCACTGAGGCTTTTAAGGCGAGTGCCATAATGTTCATAAAGAAACATATGGAGAAAGCACTCCAAGTTGAGTATCCGATGAAGAGGATCCACAGACTCTTTGGATCGCTCTGGAAGAGTACTTTACTCACCAAATGACCATTTTCTTGCCTGAAGCAAGACATGATTAGCAAGATATTGAACAAGCCCATCTGCCCAAAAGAATACAAGGAGAGGCACTTTACTAATTCTTAGAATTGATCACTATCTTATTGCTCACTTAAATGAACAACAACCTCCTGTTGAGGAATGATCATGCCAAGCCCATCGGTACCTAAGCAACACTTTTGCTTGAAGAAAATGATGTTACTCATCGCAAACCTAATCGCGAAAGGAGAAATTGTGGCTGTGGAAGGAAAAAAAAAGGTCCTATCTTTCGAGACAAGGAAAGAGAGGTGGGCCCATAAATGGCCCATATAACCGCCCCAAAACATGGCCCCATGTTATAGTGCTCCTGCCCAACAAGCCAAAGTGGAAAAGAACAATGGTTCGGCCTGCTGCCACCAAAATCAACATGATCTTTGTTATCAATGTGGAGGAATTGACTGCTGGTCTCGCACCTGTTGTGAGATAGCTGAAGCAATAAATGAGTATTACGCCAATCGCGGAACTCGAAATACCAACTTTATTGAATGGTCATTTTCTATTGATTCCACATTAGAGATCATGGATTTTCAGCCAGTTAGTGAACATACCGAGGATTAGAACTCGAAGACATGGGTATAATTGGCCCCTTGTGCCATATCTATTTCATCTTAATGAATGAAACATCTTCGGATTTTGGTGATTTATGTTTTCAATTATTTTGGATTATAGAAATGTGCTTATGTTCGAATATATTTAATTCAATAAACTCATTTATATATGTGATCCATTGAATTAAATTTATGAATAGGCATGTCTTGTGGGGAAGTTTGTTGTCTAGTTAAAAGTGCTATTACGCACACCATACTCCCAGATCGGAGATATTTTTCAAACTTATGTCTATTTATACCTCTGTGACAACCGTATCAGGCCAATCCAACCTGATAAAGGGTTATGGCAAAACTCACTGTATGTTGTCCAATGGTACTGAACCTACCATTAATGAGGCCTTATAATCTCCACGTTCCAGAAGAATGTTATTGAGTATTAAGGATATTCTAACCAACAGTTACCATGTTGAAACCACTAAGAAAAATGGTTGTAATATCTTTGCATAACCTCCAAGTGTGTGGCCAGAAGCGTACATTGGAGAAAATTGAAATATGTTAGCTAGAAGCTAACTAATTCAAGCAACTACTTTCTATGGCATGACCGTTTGGGACACCCAGGTCACAGCATGATGCACCGTATCCTCAACTCATCGCAGGTGCATCCCCTTATGAATAAGGGTCTTGTATATAATAACACACTATGCCATACTCATTAAGAATATTTCATACTAAACCATCATATGCAAAGACTAGTACATACACCACCATTTTTCTGCACAGAATGCAAGGGGAATTTGTGGACATATCCAACCACCATGTGGACCTATTAAATATTAATGGTTTTGGTTGATGTATAGACAAAGTGATCACATGTTACACTATTGTCCACAAGAAAACGCTGCTTTTGCTAAACTCTCACCCAAATCATGAAATTGAGGGTTCACCACTCGGATTATCCCATAAAGTCTATAAGACTTGTTAATATTGGAGAGTTTACATCGAAGTCTTTTGATGATTATTGCATATCCTTTGGGATTGATGCTGAACATATAGTTCCTTATGTTCACACCCAAGATGGTCTCGCAAATAGAATTTTGGTAATGCGCACCAAGCTTCTAATTTCTGCCTGGGGCTATGCAATCTTGCATACGGTTATGTTGGTCATGTTGAGGCCCACTGCTACCAACCTTACTCCGTGTTACAGCTGGTGACTGGGTACGAACCTGATGTTTCACACTTAAGCCCATTTGGGTATGCAGTCCTCATGCTAATTGTGCCGTCACAACATACAAAATTGGGTCCTCAACAAAGGATGGGTATACATGTCGATTATGAGTCCCATCCATTATGTGCTCTTTAGAGCCCTTGACAGGCGATCTCTTTACCGCTTAATTTGCGGATTGTCACTTTGATGAGACAGTCTTCCCGCCATTAGGGGAGATAAGAACGTCACCGTTCCTGATGAACGACGTGAATTAACATGGAATGTCCCCACAATGTCTCATCTTGATCCCCAAACCGCATGAAAATAGTGAAGTGCGGACAATTCTAGATCTATAGAGTATAAGAATACAATCTAGATCTATAGAGTATAAGAATACAATATGTCAGACACTTTCTCTGATCTAGCAAAAGTGACGAGATCGTATATACTTGCTACAAATGTGCCTGCAAGGATAGAAATCCTTGTAGGATGTGGAGTCCAAGATAGACAAGGTATGACTATGGCGGCTAACCAGTCATATGTCCCAGCCCAGAAGCGAGGTAGACCATTAGGTTCGAAGGATTCTTATCCCTAGAAGAGGGTAAACTTGGCACAAACGAATCCTCTTGACTTTTCTATCTCAAACCGATTCATCTCATTAGATAAATCAGGATTATGGGTACGTCCTAGAAGAGACCATGTTGGGGGACGCTCCAACATTTGAACCTACTCCCGAGAATAGAGAAATCTCGGTAAATTTAGTGAGATTTGGAATCGGATTGAGATTATCATCGATAATATATTAGTATTTGAGGTGGCCACTGAAATTATAATAAGCGATGACCTCGAACCTTGCTTTGTTGATCAATATCAACGAAGAGACGACTGACCAAAAAGGAAATAAGAAATCCATGTCAAATTAGATTCCTTGACAAAGTGAAAGGTGTTTTGGACCTGTTGTTCCTACAACTCCCCATGTTAAATCTATAGGATTTAAATGGGTATTTATAAGGAAGCGTAATGAGAAAAACGAGATTGTGATACACAAGGCTCGTCTAGTGGCGCAAGAATTTTCTCAACGCCCTGTGATTGATTAAGAGGAGGCGTATTCTCCAGTAATGGACGTCATAACGTTCCGCTACCTTATCAGTTTGGGGTAGTTTCCGAAATACTGAATATGCAGCTTATGAATGTGGTCACAACTTATCTCTATGGGGATCACAATACAGAGATATACATAAAAGTTCTTGAAGGACTTAATATACCCGATGCAAATAGTTCTATACCACGGAACACGCTTTTCATTAGTTTTGAGGAATTCACTTTACGGATTGAAACAATCCAGACGGAGGTGGTATAACCGTCTAAGTGAATATTTAATCGGGATGGGATATGTGAATAATAAACTATGCCCATGCGTGTTTATTAAGGAAACAAGTTCCTAGTTTGGAATTATGGCGGTCTATGTCAATGACATGAATTTGATTGATACTCCAGAAGAGATCAAGGAAACCGCAAAGCACATGAAGTTGGAATTTGAGGTGAAAGGCCTTGGGAGAACAAATTATTGTCTCGACCTGGAGCCCGAGCACAGTGCAGATGAAATTTTGGTCCATCAACCAAATTACATCCAGAAGATGTTAAGATGTTTTAATGAGGATAAAAGCAAGCACACCCATGGTCGTCTGAAGTCTAGAGAGAACTGTATCGTCCTGCAGATGATAACGAAGAGATATTGGTGCCAGAAGTCCCATATCTAAGTGCAATAGGCGCATTATTTTACTTGGCTCAATGCCCTAGATAGGACATCTCATTGGATGTGAACTTGTTAGCTAGATATAGCTCTGCGCCAACACACCGTCACTGGAATGACATAAAAGATATTTTCTGCTACCTTAGAGGTACAGCGGATATAGGCTTATTCTATCCCTATGCATCAAGGAATGGATCAAACCCCCTTGATCCTCAGAATGATGCTCGCCTTGTTGGATATGCTGATATAGACTATCTATCAGACCCGCACAAGGCACGTTCCCAAACTGGTTATGTCTTTACCATTAGGAATACTGCAATTTCTTGGAAGTCTACGAAATAGACACTTGTTGCTACCTCTTCGAATCATGTTGAGATACTAGCTCTTCACGAAGTAGTATGTGAATGTACATGGCTAAAAGCCATTACAAAGCATGTTCGAAGCACATATGGACTGCATTCCACCACTGATGAACCAACCATTATCTACGAGGATAATGCTACTTACATAGAGCAGATAAAGACGAGTTTCATCAAAGGAGACAACACCAAACATATTGTACCGAAGTTCTCCTTCAATTAGCAACAACAAGAGAATCAGAAGATTGAAGTTAAGCAGATTTGATCTGAAGACAATCGTGCAAACCTCTTCACCAAGTCACTACCAAAGTCTACATTCCAGAAGCATGTCCAAGGTATTGGTCTACGTAAACTATCTGAATTACCTAACATGTAATTTTCAGGGGGAGTCGAAATCAAGGGGAGTATCCTGAAGCATACTCATTTGACCATCGTGTACTCTTTTTGTCCTTCGTCCAGGGTTATTTTGTCTCATTGGGTTTTGTTACCTGACAAGGTTTTGACGAGGCACATCTTTAGCATGGTAAGCCCACTTATTGCATCTAGAAGATGCTTTGATTTGACATATATGCATTTGCTCATCTTTTCCCTTCGACCACGGGTTTCTCCCACTAGGTTTACCGTGCAAGGTTTTGGTGTTGCAACTCTAAAGCATCCTTCTCATAGACATACTACCTACTTATGGTGCTGATAAGAAGACTCCACCTATCTCTAAAGCTGTGATACTGCTAATCCACACTCAAGCGCGTTGTGCTCTTTTTCTCCTTCGACCAAGGTTGTTTTTTCCCACAGGGTTTTTTTTTTTACTTGGCAAGGTTTTTGACGAGGAAACTTAGAAGCGCATGGTAGGGGCAACACTATTGACATGGAATATCCAAGGGGGAGTGTTGTAAATATTAATGTGGCTATTCATGTAGCAATTAGTGTTGCGTGATATACACCAATTAAGATTGATTGATGATTAACATAATATAATTAGCGATTGATTGATTGTAATTAGACGAGTGATTGATGTAATCGTTAAATAGTTACCTTTTGTAAACCTGAGATACTCCTATATAAACCTCATTGTGAGATGAATAGAATCACTCCATTTCTCATACTTCATTGTTCACACTCTCTATCCTCTGTGTCATTTGTCTCTTCTCTCATACTCTCTTACTTTTCATTTTACAACAATGCCCTAGTTTAGAACTCATATTTTAATGTTTGCAGTTTGATCTGCGAAGCAATTTCGCAATACTGCTACGAACCTATTCAGTTGCTCCAAATTGATAAGTGGAGAGCAGCACCCTTTCATGTTAGATTTGTATGACATGGTGATTGACCCATGGAATCCAAACTACTTTTGTCTAGGAGGAAATGATGCATATGCACGCGTCTATGACATGAGAAAATGCTGGCAGAATGCGTCAGGTGGTTTAGTTAAACCTGTGAACACATTTCGCCCTGCTCACCTGATTCAGACAACCCATTTTATGATCACAGGGTTGGCGTACTCTTAACTCCGGTGAGCTAGTTGTGAGTTATAGTGATGAGCACATTTATCTGTTCCAGAAGAATATGGGGTTGGGTCATTCCCCATCGTTCCTACCTGGTGGTGCTTGACAAGCCAGAACAATTCGTTGGTCATAGAAATATAAACACATGTAGAGTGAGTTTCTTTGGGCCAAATGATGAGTATGTCTTGAGTGGGAGTTATTGCGGCCATATTTTCATATGGAAGAAGAATGGAGGTGAACTTATTCGTGTTATGATGGGCGATTCTCTAGGTGTACATGACATTCAGCCGCATCCACATAATCCGGTCATTGCCACCGGCGGATCGGGAAACAATCTAAAGCTCTGGACTCCTATGGCAAATGATCATGCATCTCCACTGCCTGACAACATTGCACAGGTGCTTTCTCAATCTCTCGCTGTCTCGCAGAGTAAAAGATAGTTGCCTTTCCCATAATAAACTTACATGTTGTTACAGAACTGACTCCATGCATTTCCTCGTGTTTGCTTCTTGTCTACAGATTATGGAGTCTAATAGTCGAGCTAGAAGTGATGATTATTTTCAGATGCTCACATGGAGTTCCTCCTGAAGACCTTATATTTGATTACTGAAGTATGCGAAGAGGATTGTTTGGATCATCTGATGGTGATGCCACTTCTGAAGAGCTTTGGGTAGGAAAATCCCAGTAACGTACTACGGTGCTTATAGTGTAAGCATGTTTATCAAGGAGTAGAATTTCCTCGTCATCAAATTGATAAAAGATGCAGAACATCTTAAAGTATGAAACTATCCCAAAGATCACCGCTTTTACAAATGAATTTCATTAAGATTGTGATTCATGACTAGACTTATACATCAATATTTATAAAGAATTCGAGGTCAGTTCCCTGCAAAATCCGCACTTCATGTGCATGTGTGTAAGCTAAATAAACTAGGATCCCAGAAAAGCCTAAATTGTATAATGATTCCCAAGCTCCTCTTTACAATTGGTGAACCCAATCCTCTCCCTTCCCTTTCGATAAGACATAAACGAGATACAGTTAAGTAAATATACCTGTGAAGGGGAACCATGACTCTGGAACCCTTTTGTATTAAACCAATACACCAGAAGAATATGAGCCAGGACTCTACATTTCTAGGTCAAAATCGAGAAGACCAAAACGTGTTAACCAAAGATGCATGCATCCTCTTCCTCTATGCCACCCAAAATGGGGCTTCTATCGATTGCATTTTGGTCTTGAGAAGTACCACTGCCTTCTCCATGCAACATACACTTCCGGAACTAAGAAAACTGGTATACAAGTGGACTAATCTTCATCCTCAGTAGCTATGGAGGCGAAGGAAAAAGGTTTGAACTTATACCCATCACCAAGGTAGAACTTATTTTGAAATTCCACCCAATGAAGACGCAAGGCATGAAGAAAAGCGCTGAGTGTCTCCATCATGAGCAATATGAAGGCAGTTGCAAAGGCAAAAACTGCTAACCCAATTAACCGGACGATAAAGCTGTCATACCTGTTACAATTATTTTTCCAAAGAACCATTAGTAATTGAAGGGCATGATCAGATAAAAGAATGAAGGAAAAAAAAGAAAGGAAGAGAAAACTAAAAAGCTGAAGTGCGTGTATGCCACGATAAAGAATGAAAGGTTGGAACTCACCCCCAGGCGAGGAGAAGGACTTTCTCGTAGAACACAGTTGACAACTCTGAGTGGGCCAAGCTGTAAGAGCAGTGAAAGAGATTAAGAAATAGCACTATGGATAAAGAAAACCACATAATAAGCACAAATACAGTGAATTAAGCACAGGTATACCTCAAAGCCCACAATCGAAGGTAGGACGCCGTATTTGAAACTGCACCAAGAACAAACTCTATGGAGTGTATCATCTGGTGCACAAACACCTCACTGAAATTAAACTCCTCATGATGTTGCCTCACAGGATCAGTTTCCACGTCAAGATCCATTTCAGAGGTACCAAGCATCCCATATGTGCGACCTTGAAACCTCTGGAAAATAAGAGGTAAGCATAGTATTATATCCTCCCAAGCTCCTCATGTCTCCAGTCAAATAGCTTTACGTAGTCAAACACTAATATACCCTAAACTGAGTCCATAAAACGAGTTGGGATACTAATTATCTAATATTCAATTTTTGTTTTAATATTTACAACAAAAAGAAACATCTGATCAAAGTTTTTGTAACTTTCATTGCTTTAGTGGTTTTCTTAAAACTCTGAAACAGATGCTGGCCAAATAATAGCACAGTACCTCTGTATGACGCTTCCTCAAAATGAAAGGTTTTGGAAAGAGCATCCAGGGGACTGCAATTAGAGCCAAGAGTAACAAAATGATCTGCAAAAGAAGAGCCCTGTTAACTGTAACATAAATTAAAAACCGAAACAACTGAGTACACAAAGTAACAACCAAGAGAGTTAAAACTCATGCCTGAAGTGGTCTTTGGCCCCAAAACAACTGATTTTCCCCAAGTTCATCAGTTGGACTTAAGAACATGTAAATCATTACATGATAGAGGTCAGCCTTAGAGCCGGTGCACCACTTGATGACAACTAGAAGTGAAAGATATCCAAAAAGACTGTTAAGGAAGATCATCTGCGGCACAAACTGGTACCTAATAATTAAGAAGATGCCCAATACAAAAAAGTCAAATTCCTGTCAACTTCAATTGCAAGTAAAGACAACAATGGGGAAAATGAAAAACATATGAAGAGAAGAGACACACACCTTATATCAATTGAGCTGCTGAAAAACCGTGCATTGAAGTAACTGAGAATAATTCCTACATTCATTTGCGCCACACCCAACAAAATAGACAATTTCATTTTGAGAGAATTCAAAAAGGGCAGTTCTGAACGACTTCCACGCCAACTAGGATCCACACCAAATGGGTATGGATCTCTGTACTTGATTAAGCCAACAGTGTGTGCATCACTGCTCACAAGAAGACAGATTTTAAGAATACATGACAATATTTAGTCAGCTTTCTTCTGAGAAATGCCATATGTTCACCCAGTGGGAATGTATAACCACAACATAATAATAAATGCCTGAAGGACAGTTATAACTTAAGTAAAATCAGAATTCAGTAATCAATTTGAATAAAATGTGGCATGGGGAAAGGGGTGCTAGTTGCAAGAAGAGCAAAGCTTCCTGATGGGTATGAAGCAAAAACAGTGACCAGACAGTCCTAAGTAGTACAACACCAAACTCCTAAATCAAGACAAGATGAGGTCCCCACCAATTCATCCAGAATGGTAGAGAAAAATTAACTTTTAGATCAGTGAATTGGTATAATACTTCTGGGTGATGCAAACACGAAGTTTCAAATAAAATACATAATGTGGAAAAGCAGTGCAATGACAGAAGCACATAAAATCCAGAAACCTAATATCCCAAAGCATATTTATCTAAGCAAGCCGCTGCAGATGACTTCACTACACGTTACAACACATAAACGCAACCGACACATGTCGGCCTATAAGTATATTCCAAAACATCCAAATAATATAGATGTCTCCTATGTTGGGAATGAGTTACCACAACATTCTTGCACATTATAGGCCCACTGATGAAATTACCTTAACAGTACACTATGTATGAGAGATTCCCCATACTACAAAGAGAAATGGAGAATCCAGCTAGCACCGAACAGGATGCCCTAAAAGTTCTTCTAGACAACAATTACTATATAACTAAAAAAAAAACCTATTTAATTCGCATCTCCACTAGATAGACTATAGGAGCAGATCATATACAATATACAACAACTACATATGTAAAAAGGAAAATATATACTCAACTACAGTTGAAGCCAGAAAAATCAACAGAAAAGTGCTAGTAATTGAAGATCTAAAACAAAAACTACCTGCAAGAAGCATCTCTGCATTTGTAAGCAGACCCACCAAATATGTGAAAAGGGACAGAGAAGAACTCATTGTAAATCAACCCACAGTAAATTGAGAACAGAGACATTAAAAGAAGTACATAACGCCCACCAAATAGCATCTCCATAAAGCTCCCGAGTTTCTGTTAAGGATTAATAATAATTATTATTATAATAGTAAGAAAAGTGGGAAAGCCACAAGTTTCTCAGATAATAAATTTCCTCTTGAATTTCAGGGCAAGAATTTGGAAAGAGACAGACCTGAGCACTGAGCTTTCTTTCACGGGCTATAAGAACTAATGCTCCCATCAACAAGCATATTCCATGACCCCAGTCCCCAAACATCACAGCGAAAAGAAATGGAAATGTAATAACAGTGTACACTGCAGGATTTGCTTCTTGATATCTTGCTACGCTGCCAAATTCATTAGACACATATCAGTTCCATGGCTTGAACTGATTATAGCACAGCTAGCTAATGACTTGCTCTAAATGGCAATTTAATTTATATATTGATATACACACAATTCTTTGTTATATAAACACCTAACACTATAGCTAGCTAATGACTTGCTCTAAATGGCAATTTAATTTATATATTGATACACACACAATTCTTTGTTATAAAAACACCTAACACTACAGCTACTAAATTGAGAATTCTTGCCCCATCACACACTCTGCAACTGACCATCTTCTCTTTGTTCCTTTCTTTTTTTTTCTAATCCCAATGCAATCTGCTGCAATGATTTCATACAACTCGCAACTTTACCTAACATTCTACAATGTTAACTGATGTTTTAAATGAAATTAACGGTTTAAATTTTGTTACATGTGAGGACAAAAACAAGATTATCAGAATTTAGTTATATACTAAAATCCATGTGGCAGATACCCATCATGCATTCATATTCCATCCTTATATTACCCCTATCTAAATAATTGTGAACAAACATAATTCATCCAGAATCCCACCATTTGTAAGATCCCTTGCCCATTATTGCAACGAAAATTATGCACTAATCTAAAAACAACTTTGTTTTTCATAAGTAAAGAAAGAATAAAACTTCATAAGTGGTATATTTTAACTAACCCATATGCATCAACAATTTCCTGAAATGCACTTGTGAAGTTGTTGGTTCTAAAATATGTAGGAGGTGATTCTATTGCATCCATCACATGAAATATTACACCCACTTGTGAATTGCTATCAAATGTTGCACGTTCCAATGCCTCCTGAATCTGTTGGATAAAAAAAATTAAGAAAAGCAAAAAGTAAAAATTATTAATAATGAGCAGAAAGAATTTAAAGATATTTTAAAGATGCAGTTACCATTAACATGATTCAGAAGATCGAGCAGAAAGAATTTAAAGATATTTTAAAGATGCAGTTACCACTAACATGATTCAGAAGATCCACCAGTGCTAAAATCAGATCTTTGCAATGACCCCTTAGTAAAGCATAAAAGATAGGCAAGATCTGATTTTGCCTTAGTAATTGGATTATTTACATACGATAACTAAATTTTTGTAAATTTAGCAATATTATTCTTCCATACATAAAATAAATAAATAAATAAATAATTAGAAAGACCTTTGATATGTAACAACAATACTTACGTGAGCATACATTCATGTATTAAAAGTTAATTAGTTACATCTCACAAATACATAATCAATACATAAGTCAGTCATGGTTGACAAAACTCTTCTCTTAAATAATAGTATAGATGGAGATAGAAGATTTAATGAGACCTAATCCCAAAAAAAAAAAAAAAAAAAAAAAAAAACTATTGTATTACTGTAAAAATTATGGGCAAAGACACGGTACCTAAACATCCCACACAAAAGTAATGATGGAATAGAAAAATAATACCAAAAATAAATTACCTTTGTTTTTGCAAATATAGGACACCAGCCTTCTCCAACAAGGCATTTTTTGGTAACATCAAAGTTTAACATGTTCAATGTATCATATACAGCTTTCTCCCTTCTTACCTGAGAACAAGTAGAAAACATGACATAGTTGTAATATATAGCTCAACCACACTCCCACCTTTAGTCATAATAAATCAATATTCTTTGTATCTCAGATGAATGCAATATTAGTTAACAAGAGGGGGAAAAAGTAGCAACAGCTTACCATGTTCATCCATTTTGCCAAGTGAAACCCTACAGAAGTAAGGGCCTTATTTCTGTGGCGAATCCCTGCATCCAAAGTTGCTTCCAATTCAGCAAGACGTGATGAAACCTGCAAAAGAAAACCTGGTACTTTAAGCATGAATGCATGATAGAAGAGTATTGACTATTTGTTACTATAATATATCTCTTTGGTAATAATCTCTACGTTAAAGACACTATCATGTTAACCAAGACCTGCAAACAGAAGATATTTAGAGCATGAAGTATTGAAGGGATGAGGCTATCAAGCGCTTGTCAAGATCTACCATTCAGATAGCAGAATGAGAAGTTTTGTGACATGTTGGAACCAAAAAACTAAAAGATCATTCTTTTTTATTTATTCTCTTGAGGAAAAAAAACACTGTCTCTTTAAGCTTGAAGTTCTCTCCCATTCAAGATAATAATAAACTGCCAATATTCCAAGGCCAACTGATACTATTTACTTACTTCTCTAGTTATTTGCCTCTGCTTAGTTATATCTTCAGGAACAGGGTAGCAATTTGCACCAAAGGCCTCACAAATTTTCAGAATCTTTGCTTTTGCTTGCAACCCTGAGAAGAAGACTACAAAAACTGTCTGCTCAACCTGAAATAATTAAAGGAATTGATAAATTTGATCTTGCACAATCGAAAAGCAGATATAGATAATACTGAGGCGGAATGAAACCATTTCAGTAGATAAAGGATCCATGATATGTTCATCTGCTGGTGCTTGGTTGAAAAGCATATTTCCCCTTGTAGCACGAAACAGCATCCTCTCAAACCTTAGAGCTTTAGATTTACAAATAATCCCACTAACAAAATTCAAACCAGATTGATCTGATGATCCCCGTCTGATATCCTGTGTACTGTAATAATTAATTACAAATTAAATGATACAGAAAGGTTTTGCACCCAAATTAAGCCATGCTAATTATTTACCTGCTCCAGCAATGACACTGAATCACCATAATCATTCATTGAGTAAACATTCTCTTCTAGTTCTGTTTCCTCTGCGACAGCATGGCTATTACTTGAAACAAGAAAGCCACTTGCCTGAAATTGCCCACAAAATAGGTAAGGCACAGGAAAAAGTATTTGAAAGGAAATGGTTATAATTATTGCTTCCTAAAAAAATAAATTCACATATAGTTTATGAATGAAAGCATTGAATCGTAAAATGGAAGTTGCATAAACCGACTGACATTACTAAGACCAAAAAAAAAAGTTATTTCATTTTCAACTATGAACCTAAGACAGATCAAATAGCAATTTTCTGACACAACAACAAAATTAACAGGTTAGGATAGAATTTTAATTAAAGCAAACCAACAAATTGTATGACCAGCTAACACGAGCCGAGATAATGTCTAACAATACCCACCTGACATCTACGCATCTCTTTTCATCCAGACTATGGTTCCTAGTCACTATCACTAGTTTTGTGCTTTCTTAAGAAAAGATTATTAGCTTCTACAATATCGAGACATCATATCAAGTTGAAAATAGTGACAAATGTTTTATTAACTTAAGAAAAATTAATTCCTTTTGGTGCTCCCAAGGGATTGGTTTTCATTCTAATAAACAACAAAAAAGGGGGTTGGCATACCTAGCCTTCAATTAACCCATGCACACACATGCAGCACAAATATTTTATGAACTACTAAAAACAGAAAAGCTGATACGAGGCTGCAAATACACCACCAATATGGAGAGAATACAAAGGAAAATTACCTTTAGTAATACCATCTTGAACTCCAGGAGCTCATTGTATGATTGTCGAAGTCTTTCACTATTAGAGTTCATTTCAATTAGCTCATGTTCGTGCTCACCAAGTTGAAACTGGAATTAAGAAATACAAACATGAATGTTATCAGTTTACAAGAAATTGCTCCATGGATAAGGGTGCAATTGGTTAGTGCCATTTTAAACAATATGTTCCAGCTTAACATTACTATTACTCTTGCAAACTTAAAACTACAGACAGAGAAAGAGGAAGAACAATGCTAGAGCAGCGATATAGAAATAGACCTCTAATTCCTCCAACTCGATATCTGGTTGTGAAACTGGACGTATAGACCCAAGCAGACCAGCTTTACTGATTTGATCCTTAAAAAAGCGCAGCTTTCTTGACATCTCTGCACATCGCTTCACCTATGGAAATCCTCACAAAAATAGAAACAAATAAAATAAATAATATTGCTAACTGTGAACAACTTCGCCACCAACTATAGAATTATGATGATAAAACAATCTTCAGTAACTTTTCAATGAAGTTGGTTTCAACTTCCAAATGTCATCAGAATTATGAATTTTATAAGTACATAAACAGTTTTCAATTAGTTTAGACTGCAGGTGGAGAAAACAAACTATAGAATCATGTCCTAGTTTAAAATCCATAAATTGTTATCTTCGTTAAACAAGCACAATGGAGCATACACAATCAAGTTTTAAATGTTGGACAACAGAGTAATCAATTGCTTACTTATTCTTCTAGATCGCTACTTAAACTTCATGTCATGCAAGTAAAATAACTGGCAGACTTGTTACACTCAATACCAAGGAAATTGCAAAAGCCAGGCATTTAACATACAAGTATATACAAACATTCTGAAAACTGAAAAAGTGAAACTATTTAAGCAAGATGCTGCTGTCCAAAACATTGACATTGCAACTGTAGTCAAAGAGATCGAGTGGATACCTGATTAACAAAGGTTAGCTGGAAAGGGCTTTTATCAGCATTTAACTGCCAAAGAAAAGGGAAAAGAGAAAAAGAACATGACCATGAGTATATCAGTGCACATCAAAGAGACTGTATTTCAAATTCCTATGAAGAAACTATACACCAGATACCAGAAAAGAAAGAATAAGGATTTCAGTGTTTTCTTAGCATGTTTCAAATGCAAAAAATACATGAGTTGTGGCCCTAGAAAAGGGGACAAAACTTTGTTGTTATATACCTTGTGCAACTAGATAGCTTCCACATTTGCACAATAGTCCAAGACAAACACCGGTAAAAGTAGAATATTTACAAATCACAAAAAAGAAGCAACTTTTTTTATTTTGGCCAAACGATTTTAGGGACAGTTTATTATATCCACCATTGAGCTAATAATATTGAGAACTTGTTCCCTTCAATTACTCATTTATAACAAAAGAAAATGTAAAATTTGAAGTCATGAAGTAGTTAGGTCCAACAGCAAGTCCAGTACATACTCAGTTTAATGCAAACCACCAGCAACATTTTCTATTTACTAGTTATAAATATTAGAATAATAAACTTTTAAGATAGTGATTAATATCCATGTACATCAGCACTGTTCTTGTATCACTTTGAAAACTATATCATGAATGACTAATTACTCATGCTCGTACACAAAATTTAATTTCTAAATAGATATGATAGTGTATATAACCCCACTTAAGTGTTCAATAAAGTAAATCCGGGAACATTAAAATTGCAAAACAATCCGCATTAAATATCGGTGTGCAGAATACCCATCTACTGGTTGACTTGTCAAGTAAAGTGGTGCTCAAAACTCCTTCAAAAACTGATCCCAGACACCAAAGGAGGTGATCTGTGTTCACAGAATCAAAAGGCCAAGTTTCCATCATGGCAGCACTTTGCAAACATAAGTATGGTTTTGTAATAACTACTTGAGGTTGGCAAGCCTAATCTAAAACAAGCATAAAGAGAACACATTCAAGTCAAATGGAATACATAATTAAAATCAAAATCCCTTGATTGAGAGAAAGCTACAGCTTATGCAATTGCCAATTTGCTGTCTCCAATTAAGACATAGAGAAACTTATATTTATTGACAAATGTGAGGCTTAAATATACTACAAAATTATTCCTATTACACAAAACCTGCAATTGATTTTTCCACCATCAGGCTAGCGTAAAACTTCCAAATAATACTTAATCTACCATTACAAATGCCAAGGTACCTTTCCTTCTTGAAATGAAGAGAATAGAACTCTACGCAACCCCTTCCTAACTGAAAATTTATGCAATGCAACCAGATCTAAAATATTCCCAGCAAAAAGCTTCGAATACACAATGCACTTCCAGTCCATGTAAAATTGATTCCTACATATAAACTACGTCAATGAGCCTAACAGAGCCTAACAATCAAAGCAACCATCCTTAGGATCAAGCAACAGTTTCAATTCGAAATCTACATTCTTCAAACCCGAAAATCGAAATTCGTGATAAAACTCTACTATTCCTTTCTAAATTTCTCAATCGCGACTCCCAGGACATACTACGACTACTTAAACCACACAATGAAACAAAATCCGATGCAAAATTCTCCCTAACGATACCAAATCAAACAGAAATCAATGTAAAAACGGATCGGAAACTTACATCACGGAATTGGAGGAGGCCGATTTCGCCGAGATAGGAAATGGTGCGGTGAGCAGACTCGACGGGGATGATGAGCTGGACGAAGGTCATCTTCTCGGAGCGCATCAGATCCATGGAGGGCAACTTGTCCAGGAACTTCTCCATTTTTGACCACACCGGAAAACCGCCCCGGCGTTCGGCGATTTGGATCTGAGAGTCGCTCTCGCTGTCTTCTCAGATCTGAAACTGCTTCTTCGATGCTGTGAGAGAGAGAGAGAGAGAGAGAGAGAGTGACGGTGTTTCAGTTTCGGGTGTTTTGCTTATTTTTGTTGCCAACTGCCATTAGAATCGGAGAGTCAAGGCTCTCGGTCGAAGTTGGAATATTATAAACGCTTTGCCTCTTCTTTCCATTTTCTTTTTTTTATTATTATTTTTCGGTGGAGCCGCAGTGGGTTAGTTACGGCTTTGGCAGGCAAGTCTGGTTATAAAAGCATTCGGGTCCGGGTATATCACTACAGAGGGATTTGATCCATCGGTTCGGTTTTGTAACACTACGATCGGAGTCAGGTGAAAATTAAGTGGATCGCTACTAAAAGAAAATTCGGTTTTATCACAGCTAACTCAACCGATATTATCTTCTCAAAAAAAAAAAAAAAAAACTTTAACCGGTATTATCATTTTTATTTTATTTTTTAGATTGATTGGTAAAAAAATAAATTGAGAACCGATTGTGACATAGTTAGTTAATCGATATATCGATTTGATTTTGGTTACTTTCAGCCGCAATGACTTTAACTGATTGACCTCTACGTCTCTAGCATTTATCTAAATAAAACCAATATCCATAATTTTAGTTTGAGCTATAGAGCATGCATTCCTTAATTTAGATCCATTGAAATCGAGCGCAAAATAAAAATAATAATATTAAACAATAAATTAGCGTGATAAAAAATATAAATTTCAATTCCATCGAGAAGAAGAATGGATAAGGATTTTTATCTCAAAATGCATGTATGACACATTTCTTAAAAATCACTAGATAATTCTTCACTCTCTCAATATGAGAAATGCATATAGCCACACAACTTTCACCAAAACAAGGCATCGTTGGCTTTCAGGAATTAGTATTGTAAATCATTGGCTAAATAAAAACCATTTGGCAATCTGATATGAGCAATATAAACATAAAATACATCTTGTAAATGAAAAAGGTGAATTGAAGATGACAATTTATCAATTTTTATTTGGCAATTTGTTTTTTAAATGTGCTTTTTAGATAGCCAGAATGATATAGTAGATGTTTGAAGGAAAAAACGTAAGAAGAAAGAGAAAAGTGTTCTTTTTTCGATCATGGAGTTGTGTTAGATCCAACTGAGTAGTTCATTGGTTGATGTTGATGTCTTTTCATTGCCATTAAGAAAAAGACAAAGCATATTTAGAGTGGAGCTTGTCTTTTAAGCAACACTTCAGAACATGAGACGATAATACACTTTGAAATGATGCATTACATCACTAACATATAGAAGGGCTCTATCTAGCTATTTGGAATTGGGATACAAGTTCGCAATAGAGAATACAAAACAAATCCTAGCGGCCACTCCTTCGTGAGTGATCGAACATGTTTTCCATTAAAGAATTAGGCAATTTGCTTTAGTTCCCACAACTTTAGGACTATCGTTGCATTTGTACCGTTTGATCAATACATTAATCGTCAAAGTCTAAGTTTGTGTCAAACCTGTTGACTTTTAATTCCTCGTAAGTTTGTGACAGTACTTTTGTTAAATTTTATGACTATTTTAGAGTATTGATGATTTGACGCTACAATCATGTTGCACTAAGTCAAGTTATACAATATAAAACAATTGCACATATTGGTTTTAACTCAAAAACATCAAACCACTACTACAATCCTACTCGAGCCATACTTTAAATTCGGGAGCCAAATTACGAGCCTTAAATTAGCTCGGGCATAATAAGGAGGGGAGCACAACATCATTATTATGTAAGCCACGAGAAAGAGGACTTCACATTTACTTGTCACGAATGAACGATAATACTCTAAACATTGGTGTAGCGACTAACATTGTAGTTGCTATAAAACGTCAAAGATAAAAATAGATATATTAAACTTCTCTTCTTCGATTCCCCATCTCTGTTCATTTTTCGGACAATTTAACTCCACTCGTAATCATTGATACACTTACAAAGTAAATGATCTGTCGAGTTCTTCCAAATAATTCGACTTGTAATTTTGAAAATTTCCAAGATCTAACCGTTAAAAAGTAAATATAGTGTATATCAATCAATCACAGCCGTTTAACCATTTTCAATAATGTAGAATTAAATCTACATATACGCCTGGGCCTGGCATATATTGAACGCTCGACACCAACAAAATCACCTGAACGACGACGTACTGCGCGAAACTGGAACCTGCCGCCTACACAATAAGCTTCTTCTTAAATCTTGATAGCAGGAGCAGGAGGATCACAACTCAAAGTAGAAGAAAACCAACCACACTTGCAGAGCTTCTTCTTGCTCAAATTCTCTGAATTTCTCAGTAAGTTAATTTCATTCTCTTACAATCGCTCGCATTTGTTCTTTTCATAAAAGAAAAAGAAAAGAAAAATTGGCATGAAAACCCTAGATTATACCTCTAAGCTGAAAAACATCTGAACCCAAAGCATTAGATTCTCTGATTCTTTGCTTCAAATTATGTTCTAGCCAAGCTTTTAATCAGTTGAGGAATTTGAAGAACTTCAAGATTTTCCTTGTTCGTTGAATTAAGAAATTTTTAGTGAGAGTTGTAGTTAGTGGGAATGGGTTGCTTAGCTTTGGTTTTCACTGGGTGAGATTGGTCCCATGGGTATGCTCATACAAGACCTGAATATCAGTACTGGTTGGATGTTGAGCTTGAGATTTGTGAATGAATTGCAGGGTGGTTAGATCTGTTGTTTCTGCAGAGATTACCTATTGTGGGTAGATAACATTGCTGAAAAGAAAAATGTGAGTACATTCATGCTATTGCAAAGTTCAGGATACGGATGGTGCGTACTTTTGGTTCGAAAAAATGATTTTGACTTATTGAATCTGATTTGAGAAGAACAAGAATGTGGGAACGTTGTCCCTACTTTTGTTAGTTTGGACCAAATGTTGAGTTCCTATTAGAAATGTAGGTTATATGTCAATGTCTTTGATACGGGGCGATGAATTTGTACATTGGCTCATTTGGGTTGTTGGTTGAAAGCATTTTGTGCAGGAAGCTAATTCGGAAAATGATGAGTTTAGAAGCGTGTGATTGTTTCCTCATGTTCATCAATTATATATTGTTATTCAGTCTTCTTGTGTATAGGGGCTCTAAGGATAGTTGTGACGTTAGAGTTGTTGAGGGCCAAAATTTTGCTCAGGCACCTGTGAGCAACTGTCTGACCATTGTTATTACTTCAACGGCCAATTTCATTGCCATTTCTTACATTAGTTCATTACCATGTTTCTCAATTATAAGATCCTTTCTTCAAAATGGTAGTGGCGTAATACAGGGTTTTGACTTTTGTTGATCAGGAATACATCATCACTACCAAATGGCAAAAAGTAATCCTGATGAAAAGATTCTCAGCTACAATGATGTGGTACTTAGACGATCAGACTTGGATATCCTCAGCGGCCCATATTTTCTCAATGATCGAATCATCGAGTTCTATTTTAGTTATCTTTCATCATGCTCTGAGGAGATTTTACTCATTCCACCTTCAATTACATTCTGGATAATGAATTGCCCAGCTGAGAGCCTAAAAGACTTCCTAGACCCTCTTCATTTGCCTGATAAGAAACTGGTAATCTTTCCTGTTAATGACAATGATGATGTGAGTGAAGCTGAAGGTGGATATCATTGGAGCCTACTTGCATTTGAGAGAAGCATCAACACATTTGTTCATCATGATAGCAGTGGAGGGGGATGGAATAAAGGTCCCGCCAAACGACTTTATAATGCTGTTAAGAAATTTATGAGTGATTCCAGTTCAACAACTGAGCCCATTTATAAAGAGTGTACTGATTCACCACACCAAGTAAATGGTTACGATTGTGGCATGTATGTATTGGCCATTGCAAGGATAATATGCAGCTGGTATGGAAGTAAAGACAAAGATGGAGATAATATGTGGTTCTGTGCTGTGACGGAACAAGTCACTCCATCGGCTGTTGCTGCAATGCGAGGTGAGATCCTGGGGTTGATCAGAGGTTTGATGCCCAAAAAGTGAGCTTCAAGTAGCTTTCTGTAAGTCTGGAACTTGACATATAGTTAGCAGTTAGGTCACTCATTACTACTTCCCTTTACTCTTAGACCTGGGAACAAAAACCCTAATGCAAGTCAAAGCATTTTATGGCATTGTTAAGCTTATGAAATTCAGGATTAGCAATTCCAGTGTGGGCTTACAGGTATTTACTGCCATTATTAGTAATACTTGTGTATGCAGGAAAATAGCTCTACAATGCTTGTTTGCGTGGAATCTATCTTCTGTTCTGCTGTTCTGCTCTAAAATGCTACTTCTGCATCGTGTTATTGTGTTCAAGCTTTTATGTGTCCTACACAGAGTTGTACTTGCAGGACACACAAAATCAACCAAGTACAGCGAGCTTTGGAAAAGCTTCTGCTCTTATTTTATCTATTTTCTTGAACTCTGACAATAATGGAAGAAAAACTGCACAAAAGGCGGCAAGTTACCGTCGATATTAAGACTGCAAGACCAATACAGAAGAAATAATATCCGAATTGAAAAACTCAGGAGATGATTTACAAAAACATCTTCATCCGCATGAGTATATATGATTCCACATTTGCTGTCTTAACACCAATGCTCATGAAAATTAAAGGAAAAAGAAAATATTTAAAAGAAAAAAAGAAAAAGAGAAATTTCATTAGATGCAAATGTCCATGCTAAAACAGTGTCATTTTAGATCTCTGCTATCAATAGTGACATTTTCATCTGGAACGCCACCACCATAACTAAATTGATCACCTACTGTCTACTTGCACATCACAACAACATTATAAATCATTCCCTCTGCACTATTGCCAAAGCCGATGTTTTACTGTGCTGAATCCAGAAGAACCAAGTACTTGGCTATGGCTTCACCTTCTTTGGTAACTTCAAGGTCATAGTCAGAGAGAGCGTCTTGTTGTGCCAGTTCTTCAGCAAGTTCACTCTCCATTTCTGCATCACGCTCTGATGCATTACTAGAACTTCCAGCTTGATCATTTTGATTCTGAAGCTCTGACGCATTACTAGAGCTGCCGGCTTGATCATTTTGATTCTCAAGCATTGAAGCAAGAGAATTCGCAATGTCACTAGCAGCATCAGATTGGCTATTGTTGTTATCAGAAACTGTGGAGATTGCCGCCGATTGGCTAACACCATTTGTTGGATTTGATGCTTGTACCGAGAGTAATCGATGGATTACTTCATCCATTGTCCCTCCAGCCTGCAAAGCTTCGTCTACTAATGATCTTTCAAAGCCCATGCGTACGAGTGCTTCAACTGAAGCATCTACTGCTCGGCGCTGACGTTTCCTTTTCCTTGATTCAAGTTGTTCTTGTATGGAAGAATTAGTTTCTGGATTTGTCAAATCATCTAATGCCTTCTCACTGTCATTCTCATTTCTTCTAAGCGCTTCAGCAGCAAGCTCTTTCTGGAACCCAATGAAGACCAATTCATTCAATCTCTCCAAATCCACAGCTTTCTTCAGGGGTGTCACACCATATGTCTTTTGCTCCTTAATTTCATGTTGCCGCCGGATATCATCTTCCCGTTTTTGGTCTCTCTTTGCCTTTTGCCCAACAAGAAAATCAACGGCACTGGAAACATCTTGATTGCTCATCCGCAAAGCCCTTTTTGCATCTAGTTCTTTAAATCCCATGCTCATCACTAGTGAAAGAGATTCATCCGACACTTGTAGCAGCCTGAACTTTTCTTGGGCAGAAGTCAGAACCTTCTTAGATTTGTCAGCCTCACCACTATGATACGCCACCACCCCTTCAAGCAGCTCCAGTCTCAAATGTAGTGCACGCTCCGGATACCTACCTGCCTGAATCAGTCTCACACGAGAAGCATCCTTCCCGTGAGCTCTTTCGAGTCCTTCTCTAGCCTTCTCAAGCCGAACTCCCGCCACCGAGAGACGGTTGATGTCTCTGAGCATGAAATAACACCAAACCATATCAATTTGCAGTATAGAAGGATTGTCAACCAGCTCAATAACCTTGGGGTCGCATAGAGAGAAGGCCTCCTCTCCCATGCTCAACACCTCCAATCCATCTTTATAATTCTGTTCTTTAATCAGTTTCTTTGCATCTGTATGAAGCATCAGACCCATCATGATTGCCTGCTGATCAGTCTCGGTTCCCATCTTTACTTTCTTTCCGCTTTGATCTTCAAGTTCTATATTGAAGTCTTCAATTGGCAATGAACCATCTGCATGTCTCTTGGCCATTGCAGTCGCAGCTGCCTTGATTCGAGCCAATCTCCGAGAGCGTTCGCCTTCGGCCAACAACTCCTCACCCAAAGACTTGCCCTCCTGAGCACTAACCCTACTAGCAAGAACCTTAGAGTTGTTCTTAATACCTAATTGGGTCAAATTCTCGCTCCCATCTCCATCCTTCAATACTTTGCCTGCGCAGATCAGATTGATCGAGTTGGGCTCGCAGTTCGATCGCTTTGCAACCTCTTGTCTCAGCATTGATACTGTCCAATTGTCCAAGTCGACTTCTAGCTCGCCCGCCCATGCCCCTGCAATTTTTACTTTCGCCATGAGAGAAATAGAGATCGAGGGGATCACAAAAGAAGTCCTTTTCCAGCTCGGTTTTGGTAGGACCTCTCTCTCTCTGTTAGTGTGCTATACGTACTGCTACACCGAGCATATTTTGTAGGACTCTAATCTAATCCTACAATTTGTTGGAAATATTTTCACGATATAGACAAAGAAACCAAAACCAAATAATAGGAAACCATAATCCTGCAATTATAAGAAAACCGTCAAAGTTCCTCCTTGGAAAAGGAAGCTGGTGGAATCATGAACAGGTTTTTGTCAGTTAATCTTGAAGTTTAGACCATCTGCCAGAATTTTTCATTCTCGTCCTTTTTGTTATTTTTAATTTTATTTTCAATCCTTAAACAAAATTAAATTTATGTTCTTTTACAAAAAAGTTTTTCTATTGGAGTGTCTAAATTTTGCTTACTTGACCTCCCAATTTTATGAATTAGTAAACCATCCTCGATTGCTCTCATAAAATGACTAGGTACAATTATTATTAAAATATATATACATACATACAGATTTTATCCAGGGCAGAGCTCCGCTTTGAAATTAACGTGTGAAGTTCAAGTTTTTTGTCACTTTTCAGTCTCATATCCACATCTCGACCGTTCAGTTTTAAGGTACTACTGTATAAATCATCTCTGCAAATTTTCAGCCAAATTGATGATCGTTAAGGCATTGATAAATGATAACTGCTTTAAAGCTGGTACGGTTCAGGTTGACAGATTCAGTCCATCCATTGGTTTAAGCGAGTTAAATACCTTAACAATAAGATAGAATCTGTATATATATATATATATATATATATATATATATTCTTTTCTCTCTCCAAATCTCTCAAATCAATTATTATATAAATGACATTATCCATTTCCATTTTTCAATCTCACTACAACACTATTGTTAAAGCATTCAACGTTATTGAATATGAATTAGAACTATCATTCAAATACCTCAATAAAACTCTCTCTGTCTCTCTCTCTCTGAGTTCCATGATATAATTTTAAATACCTTGATTATTGATTTTTATTATATACAACTCTTTTAATTTATTACTGTTTTAGGGAAACGGTAATTGAGAGAGAATTGCTGTGTGTTCTCATTGATAATATGAGCCTCTTTATATAGAGGATTACAATGCATAGAATCTGAATCATATAAGGAAAAGTAATCATACATTAATAGGAATCTCTAAGATTCTCCAAGATTACCTCTAGTTATTAACTCTATTACCACTAGGTCAAGTAACCTAGAGTTTGGCCCAGACACAATCTGGATTTACTTAAACACTCCCCCTTGTGTTGCCCAAACGAGGTGCTCCTCTCGTTTCCTCATTAAAAACCTTGCTGAGTAACAACAACCCTGTGGGACAAAAATAACCTCGGTCGAAGGGGAAAAAGAGCACAACACACCCTTCACGTTTCGAGACTATACATGTAGACATCTCCCCCTGATGTCTGCATCTTCCCCTGATGATAATGGTCATAGGAGTTCGGATAACTTCCGCAAACGATGCTACCAACATGTTTCTTGAAAGTGGAATTTAGGCAATGACTTAGTGAGCAAGTCTGCCACACTGTCCTCAGATCAAACCTAGTTCACTTTGATCTTGAGGAGAGTCTGTTGTTGCTGATTATGCTTGGTGTTGTGGCTTTTGGTGTAGCCTTGCTTCATTTGTTCAAAACAAGCAGCATTATCCTAAATGCTTGTAGGCTCATCTATGGTAGACTTCAAACCACAATTGTTCGAACATGCGTAATTATGGATGTAATCATATACATTCACGAACTACTTCGTGAAGAGCAATAGTCTCTGCATTGTTCGAAGATATAGCGACTAGGGTCTATTCTGTAGACCTCCAAGATATCATGGTCTTTATCCATGGTGAACACTTAACCATTTTGGGAATGACCTTTGTGTGGGCCAGAGAGATACCTAGCATCAGCAAAACTTTCTAAAATGCTAACGTCGTTTTGGGGTGGGGATAGAAAACATAGGCCAGCGTTGGCGGCGTTTCTGGTGTGTGATGGGTCTGAATCCATCATCTCTCTGTAGGGATAGAACAAGCCCATATGATGCAGCTCAAAGCAAGCGCATAATTTAACCCTGAAAATATCATTAGTAGCATAAACAAGTAGGGATCGATCTAATCCGGGGATTGAGGGTACACCTGTCAATGTAGGACAATTAAACAATTAAAATTAAAACAAAGTATATTATTTACAAAAATAAAATAAAGTATATACATAATTACAAAATTAAGGGGGGGATTTAGGTTTTGGTTTTCGGAAATAAACTAAGGGGGGTGTATTGTATTTGGATTTGTATAGACTTTTTTTAAATGACAGACTTTTTGAAAAGTCCACAGACTCTTTAAAAAGTTGATAAACTGTTATGGATTTCTTAAAACCATTGATTTTAATAACAGACTTTTATTGATTCATGAAAATCTATATACTTTATTATGAATGACTTCTACAGATTTCCTACGATGTACAAAATATAAAAATAAATAATAAAATAATAAAATAAAATAAAACAAATGCAACCCAAACACTAAACAAAATAATAATTTGTTGTCTCTTCAATGCTCCAGTATCTTCTAATAGAAATTGACTCAAATAAATAATTGTTAGTCTGTCTAATGAGTTTCTTCTCATTCCTAATCTCCCAACAACATAAATATACAATATAGATCACTTGATGTTTATGATTAATTATTCTCATCAATTTTGTTTTCGCCGATTAACATATATTCTAGCAATATTGGTCAATGTCTTGATCTATAATCAATCAATTGAAATTCAATTGTTCAACCTTTTTTTGAACCATAATATAAATTCAAATTAATGAGAATAATTAATTAATAAAATAACATTTATTAGTATAGTTCAAGGTCTTAGGGTTAGACCACAATATTTGAGTTTTAGGGTTTCATAAATCATTTTTATTGCTATTAGGATTCGAAGTATCACAATTGAAAAAAAAAATTTCATATTCAACAACTACAATGAACATGTTGGGTATCAAAAAAGGTTGATATCATAAAACATTAGAGAAAAAACAAAAAATTAAGAAAGAGAGATGATGAAGAACAAACTTCTTCGTGCGTACAGAGAAGAACTTTGATAGACCTTTTTTTTTTTTAAGAGGAAACTTTGATAGACTTTTTGAAATCTTTGGTCTAGAGGCTGGAAAATTATTGGAGTTTGGTATGTATAGTTAACACTACAAAGTCCATGATTATCCATGATTTTCTAATTCCATAAGTATGAATGATATTTTGAATACCTCTGTACTTTTATTCATTTTTAAAAGTCATAATTGAATACCCCTAGATTTTGGTGGAATTCATGAAGTCTTTAAAAATCCTAATTGAATACCTCAAGACTTTCATAGACTGTTAAAAGTCTATATTGAATACACCCAGACTTTTAAATTCCATAGATTTCTTTAAAAGTTCCACTAATTCCATATACAATACACCCCTATAAGTGAAGAAAACAAAGAAAACTATACAAACACAAATACAAGGGTGAAATGAGAGAAACAAAGATCAAAACCAAAATTATAATCAAATTCGATTCAACCCTAATATTGTTCATCTAAGTCATGAGAAAGGAGTTGATCATGTGAAATATTCGAAAGAAAATAATTTCCCATTTTTTACTTTTCAATGCTAATTAACCTAAGTGAAAGCACAAAGATTAATCCTATCAAACATGTAATCAAGCCCTAGAAAGCTAGTCAATCATGACACGTTTAACGCATGAAACACGTAGAAAGACTATCAACTCAAGTGTGCAACTTAGTATGAAAAAGTCCACCTAATTGCAATCCTCTTTAATTAAATTCGGTTTTTGTCCAAAACCTTTACTACTTCGATTCAAGTTAAACAAAACAAAAAGTTGATTTCATGTTCTTAAATCTAGCACCATTCATATCAAAACCCTAAGTGTTTCAAACCACATAAGATTAAAATACAAAAGATATCTATAAAGCAAATTTAATTAAACAAACTCACATAAGCAACTCTCGAATTACAATAATAGAATCTGAAAATTTCATTCAATCATACAAAATTTCAGAATTGAAAACTTTGTTCAAACATAAACGTCAACTAGTACATAACCAACGAATTCAAAACAAGGTTTACAAAGGAGAGGTCGAATTACACCGTGGATGGAAGATGAAGATGGATGATTAACGTTGTGGTCTCTTGAAACTCGAAAACAAGCTTCAAGGATGGGGATGGATGGTGGTGCTCACGGCTTCTTCTTCTTCCTTTAGCCTTGCTTGAACCCGTGGAGATGACTAGAGGATGGAGAGAAGATGGGAGAGGCTCACGGCAACAAGGTGATTTTTTTTTTTTCTGAATTTTTTCTAAGGTGTGGAACGTAAAAGAAGAGCCCTTCTCAACGTCAAAGAGGGGAGTATATATAGGAGCACAGCTAGGGTTCACAAAGCAATCAGAAATTTCCACATAGCTTCCACCAATGAGAATTCGCCAAGTAAGCTTTGTGATGTAGTCCAACCAATCATAGAATGCCAAGTAGGTCTTGTGATGTGTTCCAACCAATCAAAATTCTCTAAAATACCTCCCTAATATTTAATATGCCGAATTTCCTTGAAATTATTCTGATTTTCTTCATGAATTTCGGCCAAGAATATCTTAGGAGAGAGAAGTTACCGAAATATCATGAATAAATGCTGATTTACTTCACCAATTTCGGCCAAAATGAATTTAGAGAAAGTAGGGAACGAACCTAGCCTTGTTTTGAAATTTTATCCTTCCTTAAAATGCTCCCATGATTTATTTCCAAGATTATCTCTTCCCTTTTCACGTTGACAACATAATTACTCTCCAACAAAATCTCTTTTCCCTCAAAACTCTCCCTTTGATTTCCTCCACCCATTATATTTTCTGATTTTCCACGTCATTTCCTTGTTTCTCTCTTGGCATATCACAGCAAACACACAAAATTATTCCTCCAACAATATTTCCTTCCATAAAAATCTCCCAAGAAAATCTCTCCTTGAAATCCTCAATCAGTCATCTTCAATTTTCACGTTACTCTCTCTCTTTGAACGGCAACAATAGGGTTTCATTCCAACTTTGACTCTTTGACGTCACAAAACCCTAGCTCTCATGGGCCTTCCTCCATCTTTGCCGAAAATCCAAGCCTCTTGATAATTCTTGGGCTTCCTGTGTCACCTTCTTGCCATGTCATCTTCTAGAGTCTTCAAGAAGCTTCTCTCATGCCATGTCACTTCATTAATTCGATTTCCATTCTTGGTTGGCTCAATAGTCTTGTTTTGGTAAGCTTTCCTTTTCTGGACAGGGTTTCCTGGTTGAAACAGGAAATCTTCATTTCAGCTCATTTATTCCTAGGACCTGAAAATAGAAACTTTCTAAAAAGGGAAACTTTCCTAAACTAATATGGGAAACTTTCTAAAAATGAAAAATAGAAACTACAAAACGGAAACTTTCTACAATTAGGAACTTTCCCAATCAAAGAATGGAAACTTTCCTAAACTGGGTTTTAATAAGGAAATAACGCAGAAAATATAGGGAAATAACAGTTAAAACGTCGCATTAAAATGCTCCTATCACCATATCGATTGTATATCTCAAGTACCGAAAGATATCTTTTACACCAATCCAATGGCGTCGCTCAAAGCTATATCTAGCTAACAAGTTCACAGCATATGAGATGTCCGATCTTGTGCATGAAACTAAGTACAATAATGCGCATATTGTATTTGTGTAGGGCACTTCCGCCTCTAGCACATCTTTGCCATCATCATTTGGACGAAGCAGATCCTTTTCAGGATCAAGACTACGGACTATCATAGGGGGTGCTTGAAGGCTTGACCTTGTCAAAATGTCTAAGCATCTATCAACACAATGCTCAAGTTTCAAACCGAGACATAACCGTGTTCTCCCAAGATCCTTCATCTCAAACTCGAATTTCAAGTGTTCAGCGGTTTCCCTTAACTCTTTAAGGGCTTTCAATAAAGATCATGTCCAACATGAACCGCGATAGAATCCAAAACTTGTTATGGAAACGCGCGGGCATATCCTTTCCCAATCAAGTAGTCACTTTAGTAAGCGTTTCAACCTTATTGCAAATGCGCTCCTTGGTCTAGAGCCACTTGACTTGGGTAAATGAAGTTCACTATAAACCTTCATGTATATTTAGTATATAGATCCTCATAGAGATACGAAGTGACTACATTTGTAAGCTGCATGTTCAGTTATCCGGAAATTACCAAACTGACAAGGTAGTGGAGTGCAATGACATCCATTACGAGAGAATCTCATCGTAGTCGATTCCAGGGTGTTTTGTGAAAAGCCTTGCTCCAAAAGGCGAGATTACCATATCTTTTTCTCACCACGCTTTCTAACGAAGACCCATTAGTCAATAAGTTTTATGTTAGGAGGTGTTGGCATCACTAGCTCGAAAACATTCCTCTTCGTTAGAGAATCCATCTTAACCAAGATCACATGTTTCGATTTAGGCCAAATCTCTCTACGTCGACATTCATTCATCAACGGAGCGTGGTTCTATGTCATTAGACTCAACAAACTCATGCGCAACGAAATGCGTGACTACATTACCAATTATGATGGAGTTTTTATCCCACGTCTCATATACACTAGTGTAATTTTCATATAGCTCTATATTCTTAGGAATATGTTCTGAAGTTGAGGCGTCCCCCAACGATAACCATAATCCGGAAGATTCTCATTAGAAGGATTTTGAGTATCGATGATCCAAGGATTAGGTTGTACCAAAGTATCCTTCGAACTCACGGGCCTCCCAGACATCCTAGCTGGGACCATGGTCTGTAACGCCAGAGTGCCACTCTCTATGGCGTTGGCACCACGCCTACCTCTGTGTAGGGTGACGCTACATCCTCTTGTAGGGACGTCCATCCTTGCAGGCATGTTTGCAGCAGATATGTGTGATCTTGTCACTTTAGCAGGGATCGAGATGAGACATAGTGGGGACAGACCAAGACAATTCCTGTCGTTTCTGTTGAACATCGGTATTCTTATCTCCCCCTAACGAAGGGAAGACTGTCTCATCAAAGTGACAATCAGCAAGATATGCGGTAAAGAGATCGCCTAGAAAGGGTATTAAGTGGCGGATGACTGTTGGAGTCTCAAATCCAACTTAGTTGCCCATTCGTCTGTAAGGGCCCATCATAGTACACTGTGTCGGCGTAATTGGCATATAAATGGCTCACTCAAATATGCATAAGTATGATACTTGTACCCAGTTACTAGTTGTAACGCAGGGGTAGATTGAGTGGCGGTGGGTCGTAGATGAATTAGCATAGCTGCATGCGATATTGCATCACCCCAAGTGGATATAGGCAGATTGGTGCCGATTACCAAAGTCCGGACTACCATCGTAGTCGTTTCTGGGAGACCAATTGGGTGTGTACGTGAGAATATGATGTCTAACATCAGTCCCAGTGATATGCAATAACCATTGAAAGTCTTTGATGTAAACTCTCTAGCATTGCCAAATATAATTGACTGAATAGGATGATCCGGGGAGTGAGCTCGTTGTCATATGATATGTGTTAGGAGTGTAGCATAAGCAGCATTATAAGTGGACAATGGCATAACACGTGACCAGCATGTTTGCTTGTCAACCAACATCATGAGATATTTAAACGTCCGCAAGTTGGTTGAACTAGTCCACAGAATCCCCATGGATTCTATGTAAGAACAGAATTAGTATTGTCATATTCTTTGCATAGGACTGTCTCAGTCCTAATTTCCCTAAGGAACGGGCTTTGTAAAACGAGCGAGGGGCCTTAGAAGCAACTAATGAGGATTTTGGTTGGGCCTAAGCGTCTGAAACGCTATTCGAAGGAAAGTTGGTGATTATAGCATTACCTGGGACGCCATCACCATGATGGACGTCATCCATTGCGTCATGGATATGGACTGTGCCAGCCCTAGGCTAGTGGTGGACGGTGGTGGTGCCCTAGGCAGCGGCGGCAGTCATAATTAGTCCAGGAATCAACTTTTGATTCATGCTTCGTTTCGCTCGAAAGAATGGATGTCCATGTGAAGTCTTTAGTAGACGGATCATCATATCATGACTAGGATGACCTATCCTGTCGTGACAAAGCCAAGATGTGTCTAAATACAAAAGATCTTATCTTATGACTTTATTGGATTTAATAGCTCGAATAGTGACATAGAGACCACTAGAGAGACACATAAACTTCTCTAAGATGCGCCTTTGTTCGCAATCATTAGAGGTATTGCAAAGGAACTCATTTCCGTTCTCTACATGCGTTTCTGCATGGAATCCGTTGGCTTGAATAGCTCAATAGGGTTCGATTCTCCCTAGGATCGTAGAGAGTTTCTGTGACAGTAATCGAGGTACTATTTGGCAAGGGGAACTTGAGCTATTCCATGTCCTTGAATTAATACTGATGGCCCAACCATCGTAGTCACAAAGTAATATGCTTAGAATCAAAATAGAGTCATAATGAAAAGAACTCAAAATTTTATTCATAAGCCAACAGTGTACATCATTGTCTCTTAACCATTAAGAGAATCTAATTCAAATGCTAGCTAATGCAAAATATGGCAATTGCCTATTTCAATATCTCTTAGAAAATAAAGACTTAAACAGAATTGACGATCTATTGATCCCAGCCAGATTTGAAGTCTCCAACCCTTTATTCTAGATCATCTTGTTCCACATGGTGAGCTTCTCTGGCTTCACAATATGCTTTGTAGGTGGTGACAATTTCTTCACGAGCTCTACAAATGTGTGCCCAATGACCAGATACTCCACATCGAGAACATATGACTCTTTGCTCAGACTCCATTGATTGAGGCCCTTCGAAAGCGTCATTTAGATGGCTCTTAGTGTTGCTGGTGCCACCAACATGGCCAAAGGCGTTGTCTCCCTCTCTCTTTCCACGTTGACCTCTTCGGTTCCGTGTTTGCCTATTTTGGCGGTTACCTTTCCAAGTAGAGCGATTATATGGACCAATACGTCCAGAAGTATCCCTAGGATAAGGGTTTCTCTCTTAGCGCCCTCTCTTAGGGGAGTGACTATAATTGAATTTCAGAATATGCTCTGTTTCCACGGATCTCGAATTATAGTTCTTCACAAGGATGTTGTTATTCTTTTCTGCGACCTTCATAGCTCCAATGAGCTCATGAAACCTTGTGATTCGTCCTACAATAACATCAATTCAATAGTTCTTAGCAACCATCAATGCAAAGACGGGGAAGGTAGAGAGAGTCCTCTCAATCAACATCGCATCTGTGATCTCTTTACCATAGAATTCTATTAAGGATTTAATGCGAAGTGCTTCTGAGTTGTAGTCAAGAACTGACTTGAAATCACAGAAGTGAAGGCTATGCCATCTCACTTCTAGGTCAGGAAGCAGGGAGTCACAGACGTTACCAAATCTTTCTTTAAGTGAGACCCATAGCCTTCTGGGGTCTTCTTCATTCATACACTCGTATTTAAGCGAATTATCCATATGACGAGTCATTAGGATGATGGATTTCACCTTATTTGCCTTTAAGGCTACTCTATTTGCTTCCAAAGCTTGAGCTGGCTCAATAGTTAGCACGTCCTAGCTAGGCTCGAGAATCGTATCCAGGATTCCATTGGCCTTGAGATGCTGGCGGATATCACGAACCCACTTGTGATATCCAGAGCCAGTTGTTCCCAATGGAGCAAAGTCTAATTTGTTTAGGTTACTCATCCTGAAAGAGAACAAGAAAAAGGGTTAGTTTCGGAGTGGAAAAAGCTACCATGAAAACATATAAAATTTCTGAGCGTAATCGCTTCCAAGAAATTAGAATTTCTGAGCGTAGCCGCTTCCAAGAAATCCAATTCCAAGAGGTATGAGATTAGATCGAAACAATGATGTGTTTGTGGTCGATCATAACTTCTCAACAAACTCTAAGTTTGGAGGACTCTACAAGCTCCAAGCTTGGAGTGAGCACGAATCCCCATAGTTAGGCTTTTTGGTCTCCCCTATGAAGAAGAAAAAGGGGGGTAGAAGGAGGGAGGTTGCAAGTCCCCGAGAAAAAAAGAGAAAAAGAATAAAAACTTCAAAAACTAGAACTTTTAGTGAGACATACCTCTTAGGATTGGAGACGAGCTTCAGTCCTAGTGCAAGTAAGCAGACTTATAGGATTGCAGTGTGGTCGCGGGGTCGAGGAATAGTGGAGTAGGTTGCGAGGCCGCTGAGTCGAGGTCGCGGGGTCTCGGATTAGCGGAGTCGAGGTCGCTGATTCGCGAGGTTGTGGGGTCGCGGAGTTGCGAGGGCTCGGCAGATCTTGGCAGGGGCCTGTGCGGGTCTGTCGGCAGATATCAATAGGGGGCAGGCACAGAGGTGCGCAAGTCTCGGCAGATGCGTGCAGGGCAGGCACAAGGCAGGGGCCTGTCCGATATTCCAATCGCCGGTTCCGATGGTTTCGCCGCCGGTTCTGGGTTCCTTGAGGCTGGGGCTTCAATATGTGAGGCGGTGGATGCTAGGATTTTAGGGCTACAAAATTAGGGTTTTAGGGTAAGGGCTTCGTGCTGATAACATATTTTAGGGAAACAGTAATTGAGAGAGAATTGATGTGTGTTCTCATTGATAATAGGGACCTCTTCATATAGAGGATTACAATTCATAGAATCTGAATCATACAAGGAAAAGTAATCATACATTGAATAGGAATCTCGAAGATTCTCCGAGATTACCTCTAGTTAATAACCCTATTACCACTAGGTCAAGTAACCTAAAGTTTGGGACAGACACAATCTGGATTTACTTAAACAATTATATTATTATTGCGAGAATCACAAAATTTTGTTATGCTTTTATGAAACAGTTAGGTGAAATAAATTTTTTTGGGCTTTTCCACTTTCGTACATTAAAAATGATAAGACATTTGTATATTTTTTGTTCTCTTAAATCATATTTTCTAGTTTCCTTAATGCACACACACAAACATTTTGTTCACAAACTAGTACATTAGTTTATGTGGAGTAATTACTACAAGTAGAACAAAAATGACCCTTTTTACATCAATTGTCGTAAATTGTGGTAAAATGCATACTCATTAAAGTAATCATTTCATTAATGATAAAAACATAAAGATTTACCACTCTGACAACAAATTTATCGTCACACTTGTTAAATTGTCCATAAACTAGTAAATAGGTTGTAGGTGGAGTAATTGCTACAATTAGAACAAAAATTATTGTTTTTACATCAATTATTGTAGCTTTTGGTAAATTGCGTCGATTGAAAGTAATTACAACTTCGACAATGGAAATTACATAATATATTACTTAAATTACGTAAGGGAGAACTTCATTACACCAATGAGAACACACGTGCATGCTTTAGTCAAAATATAATGGTTTACCTATATGATAACATTGTGGTAACATTTGTAAATTAGTTAAAAAAACAGTAATAACAAATTATATGTGAAGTAGTTACTACATCTAAAACAAAGATTATGTATTTTTACATTAATTGTTGTGGTTGTCATAAAATGCATGTAAAAAAAATTATATTTGGTTAAGGAAACTACTAATGCTATAATTAATTAGTAATAAAGACTATTTAATTAATACTAATTCCATGAGCCTATATTAGAAGTCTGTTGTTTTTAAGGAAAAAACATAATTGTCAATAGTGTAATTGTTAATTGATAATCAAATATTAATTTGCTAATGATAAAATTAAATAGTAATAAATATTATTTAACTAATAGTAATTGGTTAAGGACTAAACAAGTTACCAAATTTCAAATATTTTGAACCATTAATTAGATATATTACTAATCCAATAGCCCAAAATAATTAACAAAATGGGTGTATAGCAAACACCCGGGTACCTAAGAAAATTCTCTTACTACTGGTCATTTGAATAACAAAAGAAAGTTAACTAATATCACAGTATGGGTGTTCTCGGGAGGACAACGCCTGCCGTAAGCTCCGCGGTGCAAGTGAGGCAGAAAACAGAGCAACGTAAGAAATTTGTTCCCTCACCATTACCGATTAGTTTATAAGAATTTTATAAACACCCTAAACAATGTAACCTACCAGTATTAGGAATGTATTTTACTACATACTCTTATGAAATATTTTGTTTTAATGAAAATCATTGTTAATGTTTCAGGCATGCCTTGACAGCTTTGAGGTGTTGAATTGTAAATATCTTACCTTGAAGGAGAATCTGAACAACATTGCTCATGCAGGTAATTTTATTAACACATTGGTGACTTTGATGTTTGGATTTTAGTATTTATTTTCACTACAAACTGCTAACTTTTCTAATATTATGATCGATATGCTAGATAATGCAGATGGAGAGCACAATTTATGATAATGTCTGAAGATGTACATACACCTTAAGTAGAGAGCTGGTTTGTTTGCTGATTCCAGTCTTCTCGACCGATCAAATGTTAGATTTCTATATATATGATGAGCATGAAATAAGTTGGCCATGGCTACCACTAAATTGAGTATCTGTTATAGACTCATTTAGGATTAGTAATCATGTTTATGGTTGTTTTATATTGGGAAAATTACTGTTTAGTCCCTGAAGTATGCCTTCGTCCTCGTTTCAGTCCCTGCCTTTCTAATTTAATCTCAAAAGTCTCTGAACTCACAACTTTCAGTCCAACCAGTCTATTCCCTCCATTTCCTCCAGTTGCACGATGATGTGTCAGTTATGTACTTGCCAGCTCAGCGCCACGTAAGACACAGATTGTGTAAAGTGACCAGAATGGCCATGGCCCCTATTACAGTAGTTTTAGACCTAGCGTGAGAGAACTCAAGGAGAGAAAAAATAGATCTGTGTTTCTGTCTCCCCTCCACCAGTGCCTCACCTTCATCACCATCGTGCTCAGCGGCTTCTAACTATCCACCGGCAGCCTCTTCGTCGTTCGGCGATGTCCAAAAGTAGCCACAAGACCTCCGGCGAGTCAAACCAGGCCTCCAAGATGTCTGCCGACCCCTAAAGGTAGGCTTACGCGCTGATAGAGTAGCACCCACTATTGCTTTAGACACCTAGACCTTCATGGGTCATCGTCACCTTCCATCTGTCCGGCGGGTCAGCCTTAACCATCACATCTCCGGCCAACATCCTGGCAACACTCATCACCTTCTCTCGGTGATTCATCACAAGCTAGTCATCTGGCAACAATTCATCTCGCAACTACTCATCTAGGCATCTGCTCCCGGCGACAACGACACCTACTCTCGGTCTCGCCACCACTCCAACTTTCGACAACTCGACTCCCAACCTACACCCGACATCCATTACCGACACTCAAATCGTCGAACTGCTTGTCTGGGCATCTACTTTCAGAAAATCTGAGCTAATATGGTAAATGGGTACGCTCTAATTTTGATGTTTCAATTGAAGCTTGGTGTAGATTGTAATGTGCATCCACATCCCACCTCCGTACCATCACCCCTATCCTCTTCATCCCAGTTTGAGCAATTGCTCAGTACACCCACGATGGCAAAGAACAGGCTCTTACATTCCAATGAATTAATCGATTTCGATTAGCCGAAACGAATCGTCCAGCACATCAGTGCAAGGATCCAATTGAGAACGCACAAAAATTTCTCCCTCAGGGTACCTCCAATTTTGCTTTGTTTTTGGTTGTTTTGATTTCGTTTTCATGATTTGCTGTGGTAGTCAAACTTACCATTTTGGAGGAAATTTTGGAAGAAACTAAAGCAGGGGCATTCTCATCGTTTTACAAATTTTGTGTCTTACGTGGCGCTGAGCTGGTAAGTACATAACTGACACGTCATCCAGCAACCGGAGGAAATGGAGGGAATGGACCAGTTGGATGGAAAATTGTGAGTTCAGGGACCTTTGAGACCAAATTAGAAAGACAGGGACTGAAACGAGGACGAAACCATACTTCAAGGACTAAACAGTATTCAGCCTTTTTATATTTTAACTTGCAAATAAGTTCATTGTTGATTAGGTGAACATTATGTACGTGTCTGTTTGATGAGTTCGATCACTATCAAAGTATGAGAGTGTTATTTATGATTGGATTTGATATAACTATTAGATTATTGTTTTATTTGTTATATTTTTTTTTGAAATATAGATTATTGTTTTATATACAACCAAGGATTCAGAAACATCTTCCTTTAAAAAAGAAAGTCTTTGCGCGACCTAGCTCTGCTAGGGTTTGGGAAATAGTGTCCCTTCGTCGTCCCTGTACCTGCACCATCTCATGGAGCCCCTCACGGGCCTCGGCCTGTTCCTTCTTCTTCTCATCGCAACTCAAAGTGGCGGTGATGGTGTGCTTGGCGGTGGTGGCCGTCTGCAAATTCAAGGAAGTTTGTCGAAGGAGATCTCATCTAGGGACTGGGCTTCAGCAACTTCCTCCAGTGGTTCTTTTCTTTGGTTTCCGACTGACCTCTTGTGGATTTCGAAGGTGGGACAATGGAGCGCGTATGTTGTTCCAGTTTTTAGACTCGATTGGACGGTGGCGCATTAGGGAGAGTGTTGGGGAATGAGGGATCCAGGCATCGATTTTGTTTTGGATCCTCAAGGTGGTGGTTGTAGGGGTTTGCAATTTTGTGGGGTGTTTGTTGCTGGCATGATGATCCGTTTCCAAGGCTTTGTGGTCGGCGGCCTCAGCTGGTCTGCTCTCTGTGTCAGAAGGACCCGGATCCCATTTGCAAAGGGATATGGATCTGGGATCCAGGAGGGAGTTGGGCTTGGGCTGTGTCCCACTATTTTTGTTGGACTGTTGCTCATTTGCCAACATGGTTTGGGGCTCCTATGCATTACTGGTATTGGATTCGGGACCCAAGTCTTTGGTATCTGTTCGTGAAAGATCGTCTGCCAACATGGCCATGTTCTGACACCCTTGGCAGGCTTCGATCTTTAGGTGGGAGAGTGCCTTCATTCAGAAGCCAAGTTGATTTTTGTCAATTTGTGGGTTGGAGTTCGATGGGTAGTCAAACCACCGACTACTCAATTCACTACACGGCTACAATCCGTAGTGTAAAATCAACGATGCGTCTCGACGTTGCTGCTCTTACGTTATTAAGTTTTTATATTTCATATGTATTTTTCTTTTCGTACTGTTTTATTCCCTTCTTGATGTCTTTTGGAATCGTATCATTGTAATTTTTCAATTTCGATAAATGGCTGACCTCTTTCGATTCAAAAAAAGGATTCAGAAACATAGCGAGCATTACTCGATTCATATATACAATAACAATTGAAATAATTCGATGGTCACTAGTAATAGAATAATTAGTCCCAAATTAAGCCCAAGAGAAGAGAAGAAGAAAGCAACCAAAATTAGAGACAAGCAACCAGATATAAAGGATGGGTATGTAGAATCTGTCAAGAAATTTGAACATAAGAGAAACGAATTGACTAGATCAACTTGTGGGATTTCCCTTAGATTATGTGATAAATGTGGTTAATATGAGGAAAATTCTATAATATGTTAATAAATGATGCATGAAAATTGAGTCCAATAAGTAGTTAATGTACATAAAACTAGAAGGAAAACACACATACTGTGTGTTTATTTATTTAATTTTAAAAATCAATATAAATAATTTTTTTAGTACAACACATGAATTTCATAACCAAGATGTGAAGAAATAGAGACATGAAGAGCTCATACATCCTACTATTCTACTAAACACTAACCAAGATGTAGGATGCATGAAAATTAACACGGACGCATAATCCATTAGTTCATCCCTAGCTAGTAATCAATTAATCCCTTCTATTTTGGCATTTCGATCTTCACTTCCATCTCTCAAGCTCACTGACTAAAGAAGATCATGGCCGAAAATCATCTCAACCAAGAGCTCGATCAATGAACCTCATCCGCTGTTCATCCGCTCCTTCCAAGAATAGGTCAGATAATCAGCCTGTCAGGAAATGCAACTCTAACATAATCTACGTATAGAGTATCATTAAGACAAAAATAAAACCACAGTAAGTGGTTCAGTTGATGCACTGGGTCTTCCTGTGGGAATATTTAAGATGTTGAACGGCCACGTCTTGCATTTGAACAACAGACTGATGTAGTGTTATTTACTGAATTATAAACTTGCCCAACTGAGGAGCTGCAATGCCTTGTTGGCTGTTCGAATCTCCAGAGGATTAATCTTTTGGACCAATGAACTAATTACAACATTTGGGGTTCATGCTTCACGTCCCCTCCTGTATTCTGCAGTTTCATTAATCAAGGCTTAAGGGTAGCCGCACTAGCCCCCTTTCAAAAAAAAAAAAAAAACTAATTACAATAAGCTAATTAATAGCCATGGTAACTCGTCTTTTGATAAGTGTGGACAGAAATGAGGGCCTTAAGGGAACGCGCTTCACGTGCCCCCATTTCCAGTTTTCTAGGGTTTTCAATTGGAGCTGCTAGACAGTTGCTTTTCCTGCTACTCTGGTTTATCTGGATTAGCCGATGGAAATTAAGGACCAAGATAACGAACAGATTCGAGCCACTACTTTATGTTTGCTTTTGAGAAACAATCTTATGGGCTATCATGGTGCTGGAACCCTAGAGTCGGCGGCAATCATATGCCTACCAAAGATGCTCTTTCAGCTTTCCTGCAAGGTTTCGATGATGGAGTTACGTCATTCTCCTCCCCTATTCGCTCGTCCTCCTCGACATGTGGTTTGGGGGTTTTTATTTTGCCTCGACTATACAAACGTTCATCTCCGTCTTGAGCAAAGAACAATACTTTCAATTAGGGAAGATTTCTTTCCTTTTCTTCTACTATTTATGTTCTGGTTTATGTTTTTAATTATTGGATTATAGCTGATTTTATTGGTGTTTGTTGCTTTCCAAACTATTTTGGTCATTTTATCTTCTCTAAATCCTTAGATTTTCGGATTTTTGATCCTTCGCTTGATATTATGAATAAGATTTCTGCTTCCCTATATCTTTTTCAGATTTCCCATAACTCTTTCTTTAGCATGCGGAACTTATTGGATAGGAACGTTAGAAATTCCCAAGGATCAAGACAATCTATAAATTGGGTTCCATATTCTTTAGCACTCATCAACCTTCTTTCATACCTGCTCTTACCTGGTCTCCTTCCAATGGCTTTCAACCTTGCTTCGCAAGCTCATCTGGCCTATACTCCAGACTACCATTCCCACAACGCCAATACTTTCCTTTCCCCAGGAACCAAACTGGAGGAAAATCAATCCCTGTAGTGATTGGGGAGAACATTATAAACATTGACCGCTTTGCGGTTAATGTGGAAGTGCGTCCACCACTTGTTGATTTCGACACCCACTACTCCAAATTTTGCCTTGTTGGCAAGATCTTCAGTCCTACTGTCCCGACTGATGTGGTGTTCAACAAGTGAGCTGAGCATTGGAATAACCTTAAGGGAGCCATCAACATGAGTCGATTGGCGAACAACTGGTTTTGCTTTGAGTTTGACAATGAGGAAGACATGTACTTTATACTGGACAACAGGCCTTGATACATCAGAAGCAGGCTGTTTCGAGTCCAACGATGGTCCCAGGATTTTGATGCTACTACTTCAATTATTGATAGAATCATTGTTTGGGCTCGGCTTCCCAATTTACCTCTGCCACACTGGAATGATACCTCCCTCAAGCATTTGACTCAACACCTAGGCAACTACCTCAAAGCTGATGAAAACACCCTCACAGGTAAAAAGACTATGTTTTCCAGGTTTAGGATTGAACTAGATTTGAGGTACCCACTTAAGCGAACTGCCATTATTAATAATACTGATGGCAGACCCCCTAGCTGTGTGTTAGTCTCGTATGAGGTCATCTTTGAAATTTGCTTCAAGTGTGGCCTATATCGTCAAAAGAACCATGTCTGCCCCAAAAGGAATTTCAAGGATTGTTTCTTCATGATGGAGAGATTTGAGAATGAGCAGGCTGTGTATCCTAATGAAATGGCCAATAATGATTTCATTAGACCTCTTTTGTCTAATGATATCTCCATAGTTTTCCCACAACCCATGTTTAGTTGCTACAATACTGCTGAAAGTGGATCTGCACAGGCTAGTTTTGAAGACCAGAATGGTGAGGTTAGCCCTTGGAAGGTGGTTTCCATAAGAGGGAAGGGCAAGGGGAACTTTTACCCAAAGAATGGTGGTTTTCAGAATGGCCCAAACTACGGCAGGGCTAAAGGTACGTCTGTGATAATGCCGGGTGTGACTTTCAAGGATGTCAGGAAGCCAGGAGGTCCTGGGGAAACCAAGAAAGCTGCTGGCAAACAGAAGGAGGTCATTACTGTGTCGTCTGATTCCTCCCAGGAAGTGGACCAATTTATGGATGCTTTTGATCCACCTAAGTTGGGGGATCTGGATGATATTATCAATACAGGAGAGCATGTTCCTGAAGCTGGTCCTAGAGGAGCTAAGCCAACCTTCCCTAGTCCTAAGAAGAGAACTAGACAGATGCTGGAATTGATGGAAACTAGTGAGGATCATAATTTGGGATCAAACTCAAACATTGTAGGTCAACCATGAAGTGTCTTAGTTGGAATTGCCAGGGTAGTTCCTGGCCCGGGTTTCTAGCTCAAGTCCAGTTCTATGTTTCTAGACTGGGGCTAGATCTTTTGTTCCTTTTCGAAGTTTGCTTTCTACTTTGATAAATTTGATTATATGATGTCTTCTGGCCAGTCGGGTGGTTTATTATTATTATGGAACTCTAATACTATTAGTTTAGCTATTACTGATCGTCATGATAGATTCTTGCATGGTAAAATAATTGATCAGTCTAGAAATACCTTCTGGTACCTTACTTGTGTGTATGCTTATCCCCAAAAACATTTGGAAAACCCTTTGTGGAATGAGATTGGCAACCTGGTTCAAAATAATCATGATGCTTGGGCCTTAATAGGTGACTTTAACAATGTTACTACTGCTACTGAAAAGATTGGGGGAGCCTCATCTTACAATGTGTACTTACATAACTTTGTCGACTTTTTGAATCGAATTAATATGACTTCTATCAATGCAGAAGGCTTTCCTTTCACTTGGACCAACAAACATAAAGATAGTACTATCATCTACGAGAGACTAGATAGAGTAACTGCTAATGCTCAGTGGTTTCGTTTATTTCCAAATTGCACTTTAGAAAATCTTCCCATTGTAGGCTCTGACCATGGTCCCATTCTTCTCACAACCTTTCCCAAGAAGAAAAACAGGAATAGGTTGTTTAAGTTAGAGGCTATTTGGTTTGACCACCCTGATTTCTCAGAGATCACTAAATCTTTCTGGTCTTGTACTCTATATAACGATCCCATCAAAAATTTTGTTTCCATCTTTGGTGCCTTTACACATCGAATTTCCTCTTGGAGCAAGGAAAAATATGGTAACCTTCTCCGCAATTTAACCAACATCCAAAAGGATGTGCAATTTTATCAAAGCCAGATTATGCTCTTCCCTACTTCTGACTTTCTACATTCCAAAGTGCTTCAACTCTCTCATCAATTTCTTCAATTAGAAAAAGCTGAGGAATTGTTTTGGGCACAGAGAACCAAGGCTAATTGGCTTTCTTTAGGGGACAATAATACTGAGTATTTTCATACTCAGGCCATTCTTAGAAGGAGAAGAAATAACATTCTGAAGATTAACTTGGGCTACTGGTTTGATAAGCATGAAGATATAAGTGATGTCTTTATTAAAGAATTCCAAAACAGATTTCGCTCCTCACATACTTTCAATCTTAACACTGCTATGGATTTACTAATAGTATTAACCTAGTTATTGATATTGCAGATAATGAACAGCTGATGAGACCAGTCACAAGGGATGAAATTCATGATGCTGTTAACTCGATTGGGAGTCTGAAAGCCTCAGGTCCAGATGGAATTCATGCCATTTTCTACCAAAAATACTGGGATATCATTAAAGATAAGATAAGTGTTGTTGTGTCTGAGTTTTTTATTAATAAAGCATCTTTGAAGCCTTTGAATCGTACTAATATTGCTATGATCCCTAAAGTAGACAATCTTGAAACTGTTGGCCACTTTCGACCAATTAGCCTTGCAATGTTTCTTATAAAATTATCTCTAAAATCCTTGTCACGAGACTTAAACCTTTGCTAGCAAAGTGCATCTCAAAGAATCAGGGAGCCTTTGCTTCAGGAAAGTCTATTACTGATAATATCTTAGTAGCTCATGAACTTTTTTCCTCGTTTAACCGTACGAAAGACAAGTCTACGTCGATGGCTATTAAGCTTGACCTAGAAAAAGCTTATGATTTGCTAGACTGGAATTTTATTAAAGTTTGTTTGAAGAAGTTTGGGTTTACTGACAATTGGATTTCCCTGGTAATGGAATGCATTACTTCAGTCACTTTTTCGATTCTGATCAATGGTAAGAATGAGGATTTTTTTGCCCCTACTAGAAGCATTAGGCAGGGACACCCACTGTCTCCGTATATTTTCATCTTATGTATGGAACCTTTTATAAGAAACCTGAACAATCTGTCCAGCAATTCAAAGCATCATATTGGTATCTTGTCTTCCCCTAAAGGCTATCGAATCTCTAATTTGGTTTTTGCGGATGATTGTTTACTTTTTGCTAGGGCTTCTAACAAGGCTGCTGGTATTTTGAGCCGGTTTCTTCACAAGTTTGCTAAGGCTATGGGCCAGAAGATCAACCTAGATAAGTTTTCTATTTATTTCTCTCATGGTATTCCAAATATGTGAAAAACTGACATTACTAATAGACTGGGTATTAAACATAAAAGCACCATTGGTAAATACCTTGGGATTCATAACATTGTGTTTTGGAAAGATCCCATAAATGCTAAGGAGCTTCTCCTAAAAATCTGTAACAAGTTGAATGGCTGGAAAAGAAATACGTTTTCTAGAGCTGGTAAATTGACTCTTATAAAGTCTAGCCTCTCTGCCTTACCAAACCACATTTTTTCTTGCTTTAAGTGTCCTAAGAAAATTACCAATCTCATTGATAAGGAAGCCATGGACTTCTTTTGGGGTAAAGATTGCCCTTCCCCCCCAGTTGCCTGGAAGCAGGTTTGCTTACCAAAATCCCTTGGTGGTCTCGGTGTCAGACCTGCAACCTATTTTCATCGTGCTGCTCTAGCTAAATTAGGTTGGAAGATCCTCACTGACAAAGATAACTGGTGGGTGGACATCATCCACAGAAAATATCTTAGGAAACGCTCTTTCTTTGATACTAAAGTTAACAGCAACCACTCTATGGCCTGGAAGGGTATCCTTCAAAGCAGGGATATTCTCCTCCAAGGAATCAGATGGATTGTTGGAAATGGTAGACATTAAATTATGGACTTTTAACGGGGCTTTTCAATTTCCAATTTTAAATCTTATTCCCTTGGACAAAAGAGATACTATTGATATTAATGAGAATGTTTGTGATTACTTGATTAATGGCTATTGGGACAAGAATAAACTCTCCCAAAAGCTCAACTATGATATTATTAAGATAATTCTAGGTATCCCGGTTCCTGCTACCTACTCTAATGATGAGTTTGTGTGGGGTCCTTCCCCGAAAGGCATGTTTTTGATTAAATCTGCTACTTGGCTTCAGATTGATCCTATTCAGGCCCATCCCAGGGTCAATATCATGAATGAAATTTGGAAATTGAATATTCCTCCTAAAGCCAAAATTTTTGCTTGGCTTTTATCCAGGGGACGGTTAAAGACTAAAACAAGGATTGCTAGTTTTTGTGATAATAGTGACATTGTTTGCCAACACTGTAGGCAGGGGAATGAAGACTTAAACCATCTCTTCTTCTCCTGTCCCTTTGCCTCTAGAGTTTGGCAGAATGCGGGTATTAACATTTATGATTTTTCTTCTTTTGATGCCTGGTTTCTTTTCTGGTTCAAGAAGGGATACCATAAAGTGGACACTGAGAATTTGATCGTGCTTTGCTAGAAGATTTGGGAAGCTCGAAATAATCTTATTTTCAGACAAAAAAACAGTCTCCCCCATTATGGTTGTTCATGCTGCTGCTACTTTGGAAGCTGGTTTCAGAGGCAACAATCCTGTGAGGGATACTTCCCCCCTCAGTCAATATGGTATTATCAAGTGGACTCCTCCTCCTCTATGAGTTTTCAAACTAAACTTCGATGGCTCAGTTCGAGACAAGAACAAAGCTACTGCAGGATTTGTGATTAGAGATCATGATGCAAACCCTATTTTTGCCTGGTCCAGATCCTTTGGCTCCTCTACAGTTCCCATTGCTGAAGGGAGCGCCCTAAGAGACGGCCTTTATCACTCCTTTCTTCTCAAGTGCAAGAAAGTCATTGTTGACGGGGACTCAAAGCTGATCATAGATGCTGCCAAAAATAATTGTACCATTTCTTGGCGGCTCAGAACCCTCTTTAAAGACATCAGGTTCCTTTCCGGTCAATTCGAGGAGGTTGCCTTCATCCACATTCCTCGCGAAGCCAACTTCATTGCTGACGCAGTTACTAACCATGCCCATTCATCTCAACCCCGACGACATGGAAGCAAAAGTTGTCACTCTCCGCTCTTTCTGCTTTTAATTTTGATTACTTTAGCTCTGGTTGTAGTAGGGGCTTCGCTTTGTAACTTTTCTTTCTCTCATAAAAAATAAAAAAAATACACAAGGTTAGTTTGCCTAGTTATGATTGTGTTTTTTGTGGTAATGAGTTGGAAACAGGCAAACATCTATTTAAAGACTGTGGGGCCCTCCAATGTTTTTGGAACTTTTGTCCCCTGAAGCTCAAGCCTATGGTTCATGAAGCACATGATTTAAGAACCTGGGTGTTTGATATGTTTGATAGACTGAGTGGTGCTCAAGTTGATTACTTTTGCATGGCACTATGGTTGATATGGAATGAACGTAATAATGTAATTTGGAAAGGTGGGCACTTTCAGCCTATGCATCTGATAGAGTGGTGCCGGCAAAAGTTGGAGGATTTTCAGTGTTACCATCCAAAGGCAACTAGGAAAAAGAAGAGGTCATTGACCAAGTGGGAATGCCCACCGCGGGGAAGACTGAAAATTAACATTGATGGCGCTTATAGGGCTGACTGTGGTGTTGGAGGTATTAGGGTGGTCGTCAGAGATGATTTGGGCATAGGTATTGCAGCTATTGCAAGGCCTTTTCTACATGCACACTCTGCTATTAATATGGAGGCCGAGGCGTGTAGAGCTGGCCTTCTTCTTGGTATTGTACCAAGGTTGGACGGAAATTGACATTGAAAGCGACTTTGCCCTTTTGATTGCTGCACTCAATAGCAAGGAGGATAATTTTTCAGAGGTAAGCCGTGTTTTAGATGATTGTAAAGATTATCTTTCTGCTTTTCAATCATTTAAAATAAGACATATCTACCGTGAAGCAAATGGTGTTGCACATAGGCTTGCACACCTTGCTAGTGTTGCTGGACTTGATGATGTATGGTTAGAGGAGACTCCTGCTATTATTCAGGATGTACTCTACGAGGATATTTGTAATGTTGCTAATGTAGCACGGGGTTTAGGTTTTATATCCCCCGTTGCAAAATTCTACTTTTAATATAATAAATGGAACCGGACATGGGGCTGAGCCTCCCAGCTAGGCTGGGTTCCAAACCCCTTTCAAAAAAAAAAAAAAACTCGTCTCTTGATGAGTCTCGACAGAGCATTGTGGACAGCAATTTTTTTTTTTTTTTTTTGTCGAATTGTGGAGGATTACTCTGATTAGGGGTTACTAGATGAAGCAAGTCCAAATTTCTTTAGGGCCTGTTTAAATTTGAGGATTTGAGACTGTGGATTTGGACTCTTTAAATCCAAATCTACATGTTTTGGCGAATTTTTTACAAGTATTTAGACTTCAAACCATCTTACTCAAATCCACACCACAATTTTCTTAAGAATTTTTTTTTTTAGAATGAATTGTCTTAAGAATTAAAAATTACTACTCAAGGTAATTATTTGAAATCACATATGTTTCCATCTCATAAAAACAGAGGGCGTCTTTGGATCAATGTACCAAAAAAAGGGCGACTGTGGATCAGCTCTGTTCACCTCTATTCAAACTCCAAAAACTCATCTCTGGAGCAGCTCGAGGAATCATCAGACTCCGACCCGGCTCCTCGACCAGTTTACCCACAACGACGACCCGACGATTTATCGGTCTTCTGGCAATCTCCCGGGGTCGGATTGGTTGTTTTGGCATCGCCTTGACTTGGTGGTTCTCTGTATGCTCTTTGTTTCATCAAACGAGCTTCGATAACAGAGAATCGAAGGAGAGAATGTAGCAGCTTTTCCGGCGGGTTCTTCACTGTCCGGGAACTTTATGGCGTCGCGGTGGCAGCAGTGACTTCGTCTCGACGTTGCGGGCTCCTCTGTGTTGTTTGTTTTTCAAAGCTCTGTCTCTCTCTGTTGGAGTTTTCTCATCACTCTGTCTATGAGTCTATCAGATCTGGGTAACTTTTTTCCCATGAAATCCTTACAGTAAAAATTTTAATCCAAATAAGAGCATTTGAAATATGTAATTTCAGAGTCCTACAGATTTTAAATTTAAATCTAAATCTAAATTCAAATTCAGTCTTCAAAGATAACCACTTACCACTTTCACCTTGGTGAAGCAGACGGTGCCCAGCAGAACTGACAACAAATCGGAAATTAATTAACTTTTTTTTTTTTTTGGTTACAGGAAATTAATTAACTTTTGTTTCTTCATTACTGGTTTTTAGTTACATATATATATATATATATATATATATATATATATTATTTTAACCTCCAGCTTGGTCTCCCATCTGGAGGTTGAGGTAGGATCTTAAGAGTGAAAGGGTAAAGTAGCTAATTTAGTCTAAAAGTATAAACAGGGAGAATAAATAGTGCAGTTAGTCCTTTTCTTTTCAATATTCATCGAGAATATATGGTACAATATCATCATCTTCCGTAGCTTCTCTCAAACTGTTGTTTCCTTGTCTGGGCTTTTATTGATATTATAGGAATATCAGCTTCTTTAATTATTCTTTCCTTGAAGTTGCTATAAATGAACTTTGTACGTAGAAATATTATTACTGAAAAGGTCTTCCATAGATGGAAATTTCCTTCCACGGATTTACTATAAATATTAATCAATCTACCTTCTATAACGAGAAAGATTGAAGATTTATAAATAAGTCCACAAACCTCTTCTCTCCCTGCTCCTTTTCTCTCTCCCCCACCCAATTACCGTCCCCTCAACAATGTCCTCATCTAATACTCGGATGATTCAGATGATGGTTTGGGTGAAAATCGCTGGTAATTTGACCCTCATCAGGTCCTAGTTATGTGTTTCTGTTTTCTTAATTTTTCTTCTTTTATATAACGATATTTTCTTGGGATTGATTCTTTCCCTTCTGCTGAATTTATTGAACGATCAATCTTGAATTGTAGTTCTGCAGAAGACGTATTTACTGACTGGATATGCAATGAGCACAATGATTACATACTTGACTAGTGTATGGAAGTTAAATCTCACAGATGCTGCCGCTGTCGTCAATGTGTATGCCGGCGCAGTGGCCGTAATGCCACTGGGCATGCTTTTTGTTGTTGATACTGTAATCGGTAACTATTGGTTGATCATACTCTCCGGTTGTGCTTACACCATGGTGAGTTAATTTCTCCCTAGCCTGTCGCAAATATGACATCATTGTTAAACCAGAGCATTCTGTATGAAAACATGGATCAACTAGAGCATTATGCACGTAAGAAAGCACAACCTCACTACTAGAAAGTTTTTGAACTCCTAACATGCAAATTCTTATGTAAGGGCAAACTAGTTAATTGCATTACCCTCTAATTTACTCCCAGAGACGATGCATTATTTTCTCCCTTTTCAATTTAGACAATTCCATCGTGTAGAAAGAGACACAAGCAAGCGCCAAAGCGGTGTCAAGAAGCAATGATTAATTTCATTAGAAGATAAAGATGTGTAAATTATATAATTTTTTCGGGTTCAAAATTTTCAGAGAGCAGAGGGTAGTGATTCGTCAAAATTATAAGGACAGGATTGCAAAATGTAATTGGTCTGTTTTATAATAACCCTCTTTTACCCATGTTTACGCATACGTCAATTTGTTTTCCTTTTTTTAATTTTTTTATTTGAATCACCCAACTTAATTTGAGATTTATTTCTCAAAAACGTAAAGTGCTTTTCAAATTTAGTAAAAACGTTTTTGTACGAAAACATATTTAACATGTACTTCTCAAAACCAACTTCATAGTCACTGGTGACTAGGTGATGCACACTATAGTATTTGATCCTTAATAAAAAGGCTAAGGTCATTTTCTGTGGACGGTCTCCTTCTGTTTGTCTTCATCTGTCGTGTTCTTTGTTGGCGGATTTTGTCCTCCTCGTGTTCTCTCATAGACATGTTTGTCCGAAGCGGAAGTCGATGTGGTTGTTGGCAGAGAAGCAGCTAATGTGGTCCTAGTTGAGAGAGAGGTAGAGGACAGTGGAAAATGGGTCAGGTTTAGCTTGAGGTTTAGGATTTTAGGGTTTTCTAATTAAGGTCCAGTTCAAAGTACTGCAAGATCTTATATTTCTTGCATAGTCTTGGAAAACGACCGGTATTTATTTATTTGTCTTTCAAATGTTAACTTTTTTATTTCAATTAACTAAGTTGATTACGATTGTACCAACCATATTTTTGTCATTTGATCAACAAATTGAAAGCTATACATGTATAAAAACGTGGAAAGTTGGTATTTGTATCTAAAAGATGAGCGAAGATGAACAAAGTTTCTAGAGTCTCTGTCTGCTTACTGAAGATGAGTTGCCAAAAAGCTTCAAAACTATCTTGCAAAAGCAATTTCTTTGTATGTGATACTTCTTGCCCCTTGCATTTTTCAAATTTTTCTTTTTTAAAAGGTCGAATACAACAATAAGACTTTGATTGGTTTTTGGATTACCATATTGAATTGAAGGACTGGTAGGAACTTTCCCATTAATTAACGAGGAGAGACAACGAAATGGGAGGAAACTTTTGTTTGGTTAGCTTTCTATCTTTGCTATTTGAACAAGGATTCTGTAAACCAATATGTCTGCCGCTAGCTTTCTTAATTAGGCTTGAAAACACACACACACTAACCCAATAATAATTTGAAAACTACCAACTAATATGATTACAATTTACATACATGATTTTGGCTCAATGGATGCAGGGGTTTTTCCTCTTGACCATGTCAACACCACCAATTCTTTATGTGGCAACAGGCACTTGTGGTGCATATGAGGCCGAGTGCATTGGCAAAGTACAAAAGATTCTCTTTTACACAGCCTTAACTCTAATAGCTCTGGGAGCCTCTGGTCGCTTTATGGTTCGTGCATTCAGAGAAGAGCAGTTGATCAAGCCACTATTAGAAGGCGCCAAAAAAATGAAGTTTTTGCTCTGTCAGTGTGCCCTAAGAAAGTAAGGTTGCTGTCATTTCAAATTCTGGTCTCCACCCTGGTACTTGGACAACTGCTTATTTAAAGCCTTGGTCGCTAAGGTTTGGGTCCCTGCTATATTTACCTTGCTTGCAACAATTACTTTATTGACAAGTACTATACGTCCACACAAAGCACAAAGAACCTTTTCACCAGGGAAGAAATCAGAAGCATCTTGCGCATGAGTCCTATATGTATTTTCCTTATTCCAATTGGTGTTGTATCGTCTCTTGGAAATACTTATTTCACTGAACAAGCAAGCAAGATGAATCACAGGGTTGGATCCTTAAAGGTTTCTGTTCTTTTCCTTATAGTGCCCCGAAGTTTGATGAGAAAATGGTTTAGCCAATCAAAATATTGTGCTAATAAGATTATTACTCCAAGAATTGGGATTTCATTGTCAATGGCATTGGCGATTCTATGTTGTATCACAGCTGCATTAGTGGAAAACAGAAGGTTGGCGTGGTTAAGAGACATGGTTTGCTTAACAAGCCCGATGAGACAGTTCCCATGACCATGTTCTGGTTGCTTCCACAGTTTCTTCTCGTTGGAGGCGTTTCTGGGCTTTCCGAGAAGTGCATTGCTCTTTTCTACACTGATGTGGTGCTTCACTGGCCGAAAATAGAAAATGATGTCGATATACAAGAAAGGACAAACCCAATTCCAAAGAACAAAACATTAAGTCCCCCATGGAACAGGCAAACGAAACACTCAAGCCTACAGAAAAGAATGATGAGGACCCCAATCAGGCAAAACAAGAAACAAAGAGTACGGAAAAAGATGGTGAGGGGCACATTGATCCCGAAAGGGCAGAACAAAAATCCAAGCGTCAATACATAGAGTTTTTTGTTGATGCTCTTGAGGGAATGGGAAATATAGGCAGTGTGGTGTTGGTCTATGTAGTGGGTGAAATAAAACCTACTTGGTTCCAAGAAACGGTAAACCGAAGTCATTTGGATAATTATTACTGGACTTTGGCTGCATTGACTGCAGCTAATTTGATATTGTTTATTCCAGTAATATTCTTCCGTTGAGGTCAAAGAAATTCACTGCATTGTTTGCGTAATTTAGTCCTCATAATTGTAATTTCATGTATGTCGTGTGTTTAAAGAATTTAGAATTTTCTGTTTAGAAAATAAATATTTTCTAAATTAAGCCTAGGAGAGAAGGAGATTGGAGCAACCAAAATTAGACGCATGCATGGAAAAACAACCAGAATTTTTTTTTTTTTTTTTTAGAAAATAGAACATACTGTTGGTATGGCCCGGTTCATAGATTAAGAATAGCATAGAAAACTACTCCAATAAAACATTTCTGCTAAGAGTAGTCTATGCCACATAAAAATACCTCGCCTTGCAAACAATCTATTCTATCTAACTTAACATGCCGAGCACGCAATTCCGGTACGCTAAACCTAAGTACTTCCACAAGACTCATAGAGCTATTCTTACCAGCATAGACAATTGATACTAAGAAAACCTATTAAACAACTATTGGTTCCTTACCCTTGGACTGAGCCGAGCCCAGCAACTCAATGCCCTAGCCAGATTTGATCTAGACACCCCATTCCTGTTTGGCATCCAGACTTTTCGACCGCCGCACAATACTGTCGTCGTCCATACCCAACACGGTCACCGGACCAACTACCTCCTAGCAGCGAAACCAGTAGCTCCGAGTATCCAATCCAATGACTCCGGCCGCAACACCAGCCCTTATGAACAGCCCAAACAGCGACTTCGAGCAGCCCAGCCAGCGCCTCTAGTAAAACAACCTAAAAAACGAGCAGCCAACCTCGCGACTCCGGCGCCACTTGCATCAAGGCAACCATTGCCGGCCATACCAACAACTCCGGCGTCAAAAAGATCACTGTAATCCACCAAAAAAAACCTGGCCGCCGCTATGCAGCGCCGATACTAGCAGCCCAGTCCCACTCTTGAAAATCCACCAATCCTTATAACAAGGCTGACACCGTTTGCACCAGATCCCGAATCTCTTCCCCAGACCACAGCCACTGAGCCTTCCACTGCTGGGTCTCGGCCCGAAACTGAATAAACCCACTGCCAAACAAACCACAGCCCACCATCCTTCAAACCGAGAATGAAAACGATCTGCCGCAAGGCACGATCGTCGAGACAAATAAGGATATGGAGGCGACTGGGACCTCCCTGGAAGCAGCCCATAAGGGGCGGCTCTGGGGTTACGAAAGGACTCACTCTCGCCTCTCATTCTCAGAAAAACAACCAAATTGGAACACATATATGTTGAAAATTATATCAAATATCCAGTTAAATATGAATGAAAAAATAATTAATCATGACCTTTCAAATTGACAGGGTACATGTTTTTACTCCCGATAGGTGTATTTAGAAATTATATGCGTATAATTAAATTAGTTGCAACCGAATCCAATTGATCAATCACCACGCTAATAATTACTCTCTGTCGACAGGGCATTCTGGGCGACTACTTCGATCAAGTGAAATGGTTACATGACGACCAAAATCCAAAATTTGTTACAGAAGTGATAACTCTTTTCTTTGCTGAAGTAGACAATGCCATAGCAGAACTCACAACAATTCTGTAATCAATTAACTTTAGTTTATTGATTAATGATTCTTCAGTTATATATAGTCACAAATAATATGTTGGCTGATATTTGTACAATTTTGGATACTTTAATTGCTTTAGTAGAGAACCTGAAGTGAACTATCCCAGGGTGAGAGAGCTTATTGATAGAGTCAAGCACAATAACTTAAGGTATCTATATTCTATACAATTTTTTTGAAGGATGTTAAAGTTCTATTTGACGATTTTTAGCATCTAGAGATAGAAAATTATTATCTTCCTATTGATCATCTGATTAACAAAAGAAAGCTAACTGATATTGTTTCAGTTGTCTCAAGAGGAGTTCGATCCAGCTGAACACAGGATGTATCGGTCTGCTACTACCACTAGCGGTCTCACTTATCTGCAAGACAGACGAAGGTCAGAGGGAAGACCGGGTGTGCTGGCCTTCAACGCTCTGATGCCTAAGTCAGTATCGTGTAAGATAATGATAATGGAAAGTGATAGTAGAACAGTTACCTCTTTAGGTTGTTGGAGATGAACTTAATGTAGTAGGTTTGTGGGGGCTTGGTTCTGTTTCTTTCGGTGTGGGATCCTCGGGTCCCCGATATCGCCCCGAGGGGTATCTGAACCCTCTGCTGGGAGCTTACCTCACTAGTATATTGGCGATACGAGTCTTGTGCTTCCAATACTTGTGCTTAGGAGGTATATGTATACCAACAAGTCCCCCAAGTCCCTGGTCAAGAGTTCTCTTAGGTAGGGAGTTTGTCGTTGGTAAAAGTATCGGAAGTTCAAGGCGAGTTTATGCCACGTAGCTTCCGTACATCCATTAGCCCCAGTCCCCCAAGTCCCCACTTACGAGGAGTCTTGGCTGGGGTGAGTCGATCGTGTTGGCATTCGACATTGTGTCGCTATCGCGAATCGGTAGGGGGGTCGCATGCGTCTTTTGACGCATAGGCTATGCCCCCCTGACACGTGTGGTGATCTCATTTGATTTTGTGTGCGGAAAAACAGGTGTACTGGAGTCCATAACGTGTAATAATAGCGTAGTGGTGAGGAGCTGAGGCGACAACACATGACTTTTGTAATGCTCAGGGATGTCGGACACGTGGTGAGATCTGGGGTCGTCGTCCTTGCACGTCCAACGGTCTCGGTGTTCTCGAGGTCCTTATATAAGGACAAAGGAGAGATATGGAGATGGTTACTGTTCCTGCATTCGTGTTGGAGATTTAGATAAGAATTGGTTAAGGTTGGGGCCGTTGGTGTGCGGAACTTATCGTGAAGTGGTCGTCGTTGTCTCCGTGTTTCGATCGGAGGAGTGCACAGGTACGCCGTCTCTTGAACTTTTTGGGTTTATTTGAGGGCACTGGTGTGTGTGGGTCTTATTACGGGGGCGTATTCTGGGAGTGAGATTTGCCAGCGAGTTCTAGGTTGCGTTAGGTCTAGCGAGGTTTTGGAGGGCTTGAATTTCGGGTTGAGTTGAGCCTCTTGTGGTAGCTCCGGGTAGGTTTTGAAGATTTGAAATTTTGCGGGGGAGTGTTCAGGAAGGCGATAGATAATAAACGACTGACCGGTTATTTGTATCACTCATAGTATGGCGAGGGAGAATCGCAGTCACGGTAGGCGAGAGGATTCCTCTCCCGGAGGGGAAGGGGCCTCTCGTAGTGGTGTCGGTACTTCTCTTGGTGGAGGAGAGGGCCCCTCTCGCAGTAGCAGTAACGGTGTTCCCCGCTGGGGCACCGCAGGTAGTTCCAGAGGAGGTGGCGAGGGTGCTCACCGAGGAGGTGGTGGGGGAGTTCCTTGTGGGCGTATCGAGGGGAGTTCCCGAGGAGGCAGCGAGGGTATTTCCCGTGGAAGTGGCGAGGGTTCGTCCCGTGGAGTTCCAATAAGGTTGAGTAACCCGTGGTGCCTGATGTACATGACGTGGAGGATGTTGAAGTATTGGAGATCCCGCATTCGCCACAGGGGAGGTGTCTCCTTGGCGATATGCCCATTGACCAACCTGGTCTAAGTATGACGGAGGAGCAGATCACCGAGATGAGGACCACTTGGGCTATTTCGGACAGCATCTTGTTGCGCCTTTTGAGGGATGGTGAGACTTTTAGCCACCCTGAGTTGGGGTGGGCATGCTTTTAGGAATATCAGCTCAGGTGTGGATTGACGTTCCCCATACCGGAGGAGTTGCAGTATCTGCTGTCCTATCTGAATGTATCGGTAGGGCAGTTATCGCCCAATGCGTTGAGTCAAATAATGGGAGTGTTGCTGCTATGGAAGCTTAGCAAGTTGTTATGTCCCAGTATCGGCGTGTTTAATTCCATGTTCAAGATGCAATACTCAACGAAAGCCGGCGATAGTGGGTGTATAAATTTTAGGGCACGCGGCCGTGATGTAATCGAGGACTTGCCTTCGAACATTTATGAGCGCTAGCAGGGGAGGCCTTGCTTGGTAGAACGCCGGTGGCAGAATCCGGATATGGTGCATCTGGCTCCGACCCGTATCTAACCCATATGTGAGTATCGTGATTGCATTTTTGGTGGGTTTTTGCCTTTGGTGTATACTAATAGGGTGTTTTTGCATCGTAGTGAGGCAGGAGGTTAATTTGACCACGCTGGAGCAGAAGTGTGTGGCCAGGGTGATGGGTGCATTTCCCAAGGGAACGAGGGGTTCTATCGTCTGTGTAGGCTCTCAATATATGAGAGGTTTAAGCTGGGGAGGTTTCCTGGTGAGGGGTTCTCTGTTTGTTTGGTGTTTGGTTGTGTGTTGTGTTGTATCCACGCTAAAATTGTGTGTTTGTTTTGCAGTGGATATGCCAAACGAGGCTCCGAGCAAGAGAGATGCCCTGTACTCCGATGTCGATTCCTCTATCATTATTGAGGGGTTGTTACGAGAATCAGATACGGCGAGGTGAGTCAACGTTGATTTGCCGGATAGGGTGCGCGTAACCGATCATCGGGTAAACATGTTGTTGCCCGACGAGATGTATATGAGGTTTCCCGATACCGTGCTGGAGTATCTCAACCAGCAAGCTGAGGAATAAGCAAGTGTCGAGGGGCAGGAGGCTCAGGATGCTCGAGAACTTGTGCAAAATCCCCAGGGGCCGCCAATGCAGGTGGGTGAAGTGGGCGAGGGTCTTCAAGTGCATGCTGGCGTGCTGGAGTATCTTAACCAGCAAGCTGAGGAAGAAGCAAGTGTCGAGGGGCAGGAGGCTCAGGATGCTCGGGAACCTGTGAAAAATCCCTAAGGGCCTCTAATGCAAGTGGGTGAAGTGGGCGAGGGTCTTCAAGTGCATGCTGGCGAGCGTCAGTCTCCCGAGACTCTGGAACTGGCAGTGAGACAGTCTCCCTGGGTCTCGATAGGAGGGGTGGATCTTGGTGACTTGGCCCGGCCTCGAAGCCCACAGTTGAGGTGGAGATCTCCATTGAGGAGTTGCTGGAAGAGGTGGAGCGGCGTCAAAGAGATACTAGTGCTCGTACAAGATGCGGTTTTGGAACAGCTGGAAACCTTTTTTGGTGAAGACATTGGCGATCCCGTCTCGCGGGTGGTCATTACTGTAGACAGTGGAGAGGCGGAGGTGACCAGCCAAGCCGTTGGGGAGACAGGTCCGACGGTTAAAGCTCCTGAAGTGCAACCCGGGTCTGGAGAAGGCGTGGTTAGGGTTGCCCAAGTTACTGAGGTGGGGACCTATGGCTAGGATGGCTAGAGGGATGGAATCCGAGTGTCGGACACATGCGCTCGGACAGATGGGGCTGGATCGAAGAAGATGACCTCCTCGCACCCCAGTTGGGGTTGGTATCGATACTCGTGGTAGCAAGAGGTCTCGGGTTGATAAAGTCTCAAGCTCAAGATCTTCAAGTGGGGGCTCGCGAGGTTCTCACGATGAAGTTGCCGGGGGTCTCATGCGCACCGTGGGCGAGATTGCAATTACTGATGGCACCATCCTTCATATGGTTGCCGATTTGCGGAACTGTCATCGTGACCACAGCGATGTGAGTGCGAAGATCCACGCCTGGGGTATCGGGAGGCTCAGGAGAGGTTGATGAGGGTATGTATCGTTGTGGGTTTGTTGTAGGGCTGTCACTTAGTCGGTTCAAATTGCTTAGTGGTATTACCAACTTCAAAACCAAAGCTTTCGGTTTTAAAACTGCGTTACCAATTACCAAACAAAATTTTCGGTTGTTAATTATATCTACCAAATTCTGTATTTCAGTTTTCGGTATTACCAACTGTAGAACAACTAATTCTTTATAATATAAATTAGAATGAACAAAACTAGGTTTTTGAATTTTATAGTCATAAACTTTGTATTCATCTACTAATTATAGCTTTCTTTTGTATATATGACATCAAGTTTTAGCAATTTTTAATAAAACTAGGTTATTTAACCATCGTTGACTAAGTTACTTAAAATACATATACTATTAATGTAGTATATGTAGTAATGTTCATACTATTATAAAAGTTTTTATGTTTATTTCTTAATATATATGTATGTGTATTGAAAACTGTAGTATATAAATCTAATATTTAGATAATCGGTAGATTCGGTATTTACCAAAACCAAACCAACTTTTTCGGTAATTTTCGATTTTGGTTTTATTAGTTTCGGTTACCAAAAAGTCGGTTTACCAAACCTAAAACATCGGTTGGTATTCGGTCGGTTTGGTAATTACCAAACCAAGTGGCAGCCCTAGTTTGCTGTATTTGTTATTTCTTTCACGTAGGTGTACTGACATTGGTGTGCGATGTAGGCTGTGAACATGAATTACCATGCCTCTGGCGAGTTGGTAGCTCATTTTAATCTGGAGATAGCCCGATTGCAGGGGGAGTTGAATGTCAAGAGGGAGCGGGCGTGTGAGCTTCAGAGTGCAGTGGACCAAGGTTAGGTGGAGCGCGAGGATATGAGGCGAGTAATTGATGAAGAGATCGCGAGGAGGATGGAGCTGAAGCGATCACTTGCTGTAGAGGAGGCTCGTCGTCAAGAGGCCAAGGGTGCTATCGCTCCATTGAGGGAGGCGAACCTGGATCTTACTGGGAAGCTGCAACGGGCGGAGGATGTCCTGAGGTTGGTGGATCAAGTTAGGGCCCAGGTTAGCGAGGCTGAAGAGCGTCTGCAGGACTTGGAAAGGTAGGTTCGAGAGCTCGATGTCGAGTTGGAGCTTCATGCTGATGCCTTGGAGAGTTTGGCTCCTTATCCTGATTGCGTGGTGGATTTGGAGGGCAGGTTGGTAATTTGCAAAGGGAGGTTGACCGTTTACGGTATGTTGAGCTTGAAATAAGAGAGAGGGAAGGCAGAGATGGAGTGGATCAGGAAGGAGTTAGCCGAGCAACAGGCTCGATCGAGTAGCTTTGCCGAGGAGTGCATTTGCCTGCGCATCACTGCCGAGGCACATCGGGACAAGCTCGCCAAGGCTAGGCTGGATGGTGCGGATAAGGCGGTGGATCTCTATCTCCGGTCAACCCACTTTCAAGAGAAGATGAACAAAGCCTTCTCGGATGGGGTCTTGCACTCGATTCGAGATAGTATCGCTACCGGGTGGATTGACCAGGAGAAGATGGTGCAGGACATGCAGGCCAAGAAGGCAGCGAGATCGCAGGCTAGTGCTACGAGTAGTGGTAGAAGTTCTGGGATCGTGATCCGGGAACAGGCTGTACCGGAGCATGTATAGGGACAAGCTAGCGATCGCGAGGCGGAGGGTGTTACTAGAGAGCAGGAGGCCCACGTGGATATTGAGGGCGAGGTACATGGCGAGAATGTTGGAGAGTGAGATGGGGTGGAGGAGCGGGATTGAGTAGAGGAGCAGACACGTAGCGCTGAGGGCGAGACTTAGCCTCTGTATTTCTTCGTTTTGTGCTAGCGATAGGGTTTCCTTTTCTTGTAAATGATTTGGTTTTTTGTTGAGACAATTGACCGAGTGGTCTGACTTTTTGGAATGTACGCTTGGTATTGGGACACGTAAAGTTTATGGGGAAGAGATATTGTTGGGCGATCGTCCCCCGTGCGTTGTATATATTTATTGCATTATCGATTGGTTATCTTGTCATTAATGCAGGTCACTAAGGTGACGCGACGATTGGTCATATGGGGCCTGTTGGTGGCGGTAGCATTCCCCTATAAATAGGCAAGGGTAAGGAGATGGGTTGATCACATTTTCAACATGGCGTTTTCCTTGTTTATCATTGTGCTTATGCTCCTGAAATCTTGTTCTCCCCTTAGGCAGTGTGTGTTTCCAGATTTCTGGGCTTTATAGCTTAATCTCATCTTGGGTTATGGGCTTTATAGCCTAATCTCACAAGGACTCGGCTTCAGCACCCGTTTGGGGATTGCGCAATCTGTGCCCCTGCGAAACTGAAAACCCGTCCAAGTGAGAAACCCAAGGACCAAGATTGTTGGAGGTGCGGCGGGCTACAATGATGGAGATCGGGTGGTGATACGGCAGAGAGTGGTGAACCAGTACTGCCCTCCCGTCTTTCCCACCATTGCCCAGCCAGCCTATCAATCCTCTTCAATCTTCTGCTGAAGCTCCTCAAATTTCAAAGATTCATACTTGATTGGAGCCAACTTGTACCGGACTCGGGAAGACAGGTGAGGATAGTTGCATGTGTATCGTATTTGTGTGAATATGTAATGTTGTCATTGTGTATCGCGTTTGTGCGAAGTATCAGTTGGTGTATCGCTATTGGCCGCAAAGCCTTGTATAATAAACATTCCTTTTGGAGTATGTATCGTCTTACATTGGGCTATCGCCTTTTATTTCAGTATGAGCTTTTCATTGCGTATCACTTTTCACCGCGGTGAAGTATAAGTGTAGGCGCCGTATTGTAGGGTGTAGTATGATATCGATATTTGTGGCGATAGCGAGTGGCGAACATTTGACATTGAGTGATTTCATTTAGCATGGCGTATCACATAACATTCATTCATTCTATGGCATATCACATATCATGCATTCATTCTTTCGTTGGCGTATCACGTAACTTTCATTCATTATTTGGCGTATCGCATATCATGCATTCATTCTTTCGTTGTCACATCGCGTAACATTCATTCATTCATTCATTGGTGTATTGCATAACATTCATTCATTCATTGGATCGCAACTGGCAGCACAAGGATTCAAAAGGGACAGCATTGTGCTGCATCAGCGGTACCGGCCGTGAGCGACGTCGCATTAACATTTGTTCATTCATTCGTTGGCGTATCGCGTAGCGTTCATTCATTCATTCGTTGGCGTATCGCATAGCGTTCATTCATTCATTCGTTGGCGTATCGCATAGCGTTCATTCATTCATTCATTCATTCATTCATTCATTTGTTGGTGTATCATGTAGCATTCATTCATTCGTAGGAGCGTTCATTCATTTGATCGCTACTAGCAGCGCAAGGGTTCGCTAAGGACAACATTGTGCTGTATCAGCAGAACCAACCGTGAGCGATATCGTATTAACATTCTTTCAGTCAATTCGCTAGCGTATCGCATAACATTCATTTATTCGTAGGAGCGTTCATTCATCTGATCGCGACTGGCAACGCAAGGGTTCGCGAGTGACATCATTGTGCTTTATCAGCGGAACCGGCCGGGAGCGATATCGCATTAACATTATAAAGAGCGTAGGCAATAGTTGGGATTGCCATACAGCGTGCCCTTGCCTGTTGCGTGCTACGATGGCCATCGTAAGGCCTATGGCAATAATGATAGGAGAAATGTGACCGGTCATAGGTCAAAAGGCGATAATCGTTAGCATTCGTTTAATTCAGTGGGTGGGTGTGGCGATTAGGAGTGTTGCACTTATTCGAGAGCATTCAATGCATACGTAATATCATATCATTCCATACTGCATAAGGGCGAGTGCAAAATACATTTGATTAAGGAAAGTAAAGGAGTGTTGATGTTTACAAGCATGGGGGGTGCGATAGCGTTGCGGAGGTCAGCTTGGATCCCTTGCTCTACTTCTTAGGGTAGTATCGGAGGTGCTGGGCTTTCCATGAGTGTGGGAGGGTGATGCCATCTGCCCCCCTCAAGTAGAAGGTAGCGGGTCCGACGGCCTCGATGATTTCATACGGCCCTTCCCATGTGGCCTTGAGCCCTGTTGGGGTTGGCATCTTCTCCTTCATCACCCAGTCCCGTACAGAGAGGAGGCGAGGAGTGACTCTGGAGTTATAGTAGCAAGTGATGCGCTGCTTGTTGTTGATATTCCAGAGATGGGCTTGCTCGCGGCAATCTTCCAAGAGGTTAGAGTCGAGGTTCAACCCTTCCAAGTTGGTGAGTGGGTCGAAGCATGCAACCCTCTTGTTGTGAACCTCCTGCTCGACAGGGATCACAGCCTCAGTGCCAAAGGACAAGCAGAAAGGGGACTCGCCATTGGCCTCGGTTGGGGTCATTCTGATCGCCCATAGCACCTTAGCATCGTCGAGTCGCTTCTTCAAGTTTTGCTTAATTATTTTATTGACAACCTCGACTTGGCCATTTTTTTGTAGGTGTGCGGGGGAGCATATCAGATATGCGTGTCGTACTGGCCAACAAAGTCCATGAGCGTATCGTTATCGAACTGGGCACCTTTATCGGTGATGATTGTCTCGGAGATTCCGAATCGGTAGTATATGTTCTTCCACAGAAAGTTAATGACCTTGGCAACTGTGATCGTGGCTAAAGCCTCAGCTTCAACCCACTTGGTGTTGTAGTCCACTGTGACAATGACGAATTTGAGCTGTCCTGGTGCTGTTGGAAATTTGCTGATGAAGTCCAGACCCCATTGGCAGTATACCCAAAGGGCGATGATGATCGAGAGTGGTACCGATGGTGCAAGAGGGGAGTTGGCGAACTGGTGGCACTTAAGGCAGGCGCTGGCGATATGTTTTGCGTCTTGTTCTATTGTAGGCCAATAATACCCTATACGTAGTGCCTTAAACGCCAGGTTTCCTCCGCCTGCGTGATTGCCTCAAACCCAGCTATGCAGCGATAGCAGGACTCGTTGTCCCTCTTAGAGGGAGATGCACTTCAGCAAGGGGAAGGACCTACCCTTCCGGTACAATTTTCCCTCTTGGACCATATATAGCGTTGCTCTTCTGCGGAGCCTGGTGGCGATAGTCTTATCTTGGGGCTTGATACCCTTGGAAAGGTAGTCGATAAATGGGTCCATCCATGAAGGTGGATGCTCACTCTCGGTCAAGAATATTTCAGAGAATGGCTTATCAATGCTCGGCTTGTCCAGTGTTTCCAGCTTGAGGTCCCCCATATCGGTGTTTGGAGGCGATGTTGCCAACCTAGAGACAGTGTCTGCCTTGCTGTTTTGTGCCCAGGGGATCAGGGCGATTGTATGGTTGGTGAGACATTGCTGGAGTAAAGCCTTGGCAAGGGATTGGTAGTGGGATAGATGCAGCTCTTTGGCTTGGAAATCGCCGCCGACATGGTTGACGACGAGTTGGGATTCACTAAAGATGGCTAGCTTCGTGACTCCTAATTCCTTGGCCAGCTGGATTCTCGCGATCAGTGCCTCGTACTCGGCTTCTTCGTTTGAGGCTTTGAACTTGAATTGTATCTCATACTCGTATGTGTTCCCCTCTCGGTCAGTTAAGACTACCCCGACACCACTAAGCTTACTGTTGGAGGATCCGTCGACGTGAAGAGTCCATGTGGGGGTGGGATGGGGTTTCGAGACAGTCTCGTCTGAGGGTACGGAATCTTCTTAGGGGATGAACTCAGCGATGAAATAGGCAGTGGTTGTAAGTGGCGTGTAATGAATGTCGAACTCGCTCAGTTCGATGGACCATTTTACCAACCTTCCTGAAGATTCCGGTTTCTCGAAGACTTGTTTCAAAGGCTGGTTGGTCAAAACATGTATGGTGTGCGCTTAGAAATATTACCATAATCGCCCGGCGGCAGTGAGGAGTGCGAGGGCGAATTTCTAGATATCGGAGTACCTGGACTCGGCATCGTTGAATCCCTTGCCGGTGTAATAGACGGGTAGTTCACTGCTGTCCTCTCGTCTGAGCAGGGCAGCGCTGATCGCGGTGACTGATACGGCGAGGTAGATATACAAAACCTCTCTTGAGATAGGTTTGGAAAGAGTGGGTACTGATGCCAGATAGTTTCAGAGGCCCTAAAAATCCTTGTCGTGCTCGGGTCCCCAATTGATCGTTTCGGTATGGTGAGTTTTGAGAAGCTTGAAGAATAGGGCGCACTTGTCGGTTAAGCTCAATATGAATCAGGCGAGAGCAACAACCTTTCCAGTGAGGGACTGGACCTCATTCCTTATTTTTGGTGGTGCCATATTGAGGATTGCCTACACCTTCTAGTGGTTGGCCTCTATGCCTCTCTTGCTGACTACAAAACCAAAGAATTTGCCTCCCAGTACGCCAAACACGAACTTGTCCGGGTTGAGTCGCATACCGTATTGGAGTAGAATGTCGAAAACGATGCTTAGGTTCTTGATGTGATCTTCAATGGTGACGCTTTTGACTAGCATGTCGTCCACATCTACCTCCATGATCTTACCAATATGATCTGAGAACATGGCGTTAACCAGTAGCTGGTAAATGGCCCCGGCGTTCTTTAGACCAAATGGCATTACCTTGTAATAGTACAAACCTTTATCGGTGGTGAAAGATGTATGCTCCTGATCGGAGGGTTCCATGGAGATTTGGTTGTAGCCCGAGAAGGCGTCTATAAAGCTAAGGAGCATGTGGCCAGCAGTGGAGTCAACTAGCTGATCGATTCCTCGTAGGGGAAAACTGTCCTTTAGGCAAGCCAATTTAAGTTGGTGTAATCGACACACATACGCCATTTTCCGTTGGGCTTCTTTACCATTACGACATTAGAGAGCCATGTCAGGTAGGAGACTTCCCTCACAAACCAGATGTCTTGGAGTTTCTTGACTTCGGGCTGGATCGTTTTGTATTTTTCTTCCGTGAAGGCCCGTCTTTTCTGGAAAATCGGGGGAACACCTGGTGAGATGGTGAGTTTGTGGGGTCAACAGTTCTGGCGAGATTCCTGGCATATCGGCATGGGACCATGTGAACAAGTCATGCAGGGTCTTGAGGAAGGCGATTAACTCTGCTTGGAACTGTGGATCCATTTTGGACCCGATCTTAACTTTTCTTTCTGGATGTGTATCGGAAATGGAGACCTATGTCAGGTCTTCCAAAGTATCTGGTCTCGGATGCTTGAGCTTGACTTATCGTCCATCTTTTTGCTTCGTGTATCGCAATCATTTGGAATCTCAGGATCTTCCCTTGGATCATCGAGCTTGTAGGAGGGAGAGGGTAGGTCTGAAGTTAGGAGTACCTTTCGTCGGCCATGTCCCCTCGCGACAGTCAAGGAGTTGCATTGTCTCGCGAGTTCTTGATCGCCTTGGACAGTGAGGATGCAGCCCGGGGTGGTATCTTCATCATTAGCATGTGCCCTGCCACAAAGCATTGGAGTCCCCAGATGGCGTCGCGTCCTAGGATGACGTTGTAGGAGGAGGGGCAGTCGATAATGATGAAGTGTGCTGTCATGGTGGCGATAGTACTGCCACCGCCCAATGTGATCTGCAAATCATAGGATCCCAAGGGCTGTGTAATCTCTCCTGCGAAGCTGATTAAGGGTTCATGGCCTTGGGTGAGTTTCTTCCTATCTCGGTTGAGGCCTTCGTAGCAGCTGCAGAACATGACACTGACTGCTGCGCCGCTCTCGACCAAGACCCTGTGGCATCGATAGTGGTTGATGATCATGGTGATTAAGAATGGGTCATTGTGGTGCTTCTTGGTGGTGTCATCGCTGCGATTAAAGGCTATTGAGTTCCATTCTACTTGCGAGGTGTGGCAGCCATGGCTGAGTCCCAATATCTCCTGGCCCCGAGGGCATTGGTGTTTTTGTGCATGGTGGGTCTCGGGTATCCTTGGAGCGTCGCCGTGTATGGTCAGGATTTGGCTGTAAACTTTGATGGAGTTAGTGTGGTGACTCGAGAGGGGGGTCTCACATCACCGCGACCCCGAGCCAATGAGAAACCGACATGTCATGAATAACATCCTAATAAATCATCAACCCGAATCGCAAGGCCTTTTGGGTTTAGATTGTTAGTTTACAAAACACTTCCTTGGACAAATCATTCTAGCAACCGAAAAACATATTTTCAAAAGCGGAATTTGAAATGGGCTATGAGTTTTGGGCTTACAATAGGAGCCCAATTTGGAAAACAAATCACTAAGTATCTACAAGTGCGAAAGACGCGCCCCAGGGTTACGGGCCTCTCGAAGTTTTGGTAAACGAGTAGGAAATAAATAAAAAGTAAATAAACAAGCTACTTCAAAATCTGATAAAGGACCAAAACCTTCTTTTGATATAGTTACATTGAAATGCGCCAAGCCAGGCCATGTGCCTCCCCTGTACGCTTCCCGACCACATACTCGAAACCTGCACACTGTTGTACAGTAGGAGCCGACCCAATCATGCTAGGTTTGAAAAATACTATACTTGAAAATATTTGCTGCATAATATTGTGCACGTTTATCAAAAATACTTTTAAAAGAGGCAACCACAAACATTTGTTCTTTTTTATAAAACATATGTAGCATGCTTCACACAACTTGGAGCTTCGAGATACTTACCTGCCAGCTAAACTCAAACAAATCGGTGACCGACCCAGTTCGTCATCCTTCAAGAACTAGCCAACTACTCTGTAGTCTTGTGACTACAAGTAGCGAAAATATCCATTTCCTGGCCCTGAGTCTCCTATGATTGGTTCACTGTCTGTACTCACCTTTCCTCGACAAACATAGGAGCACAGCCCCCTCCGGAGGTTCACGGTTATTGACACCGTGGGATCCTTAGGAATCTACGCGTCTAGGTCCCATTAACTTTCAGGCCACAAGTACAAATAGACAATGAGTACAGTATCTCAACATGCAAGTTTAGCCTCAGTTTTCGTAATAAACAACTATCAGTTATGGAAACAAGGATATCATGAGGCATCGACTAATGAACAACCAAAAATGTACTTGCAGGCAACATATTATGATACTAGAGCATTCCACATATAGAAAAGCCTCTAACAAGGAAGGGACAGCTCACCCTACCTGGATATGGAGTTCTCTTCCACATTCGGGTTCGTTCCCGACTTTCGATCATTTGTCCAAATCCATGTGCACACGCTCGAGTCATTTGAAATAAAATTAAATCAATGAGTACATTGACTACACTATAACTCAATTAACCGAGTAACCAAAGCATTTATTTAACTTCCTTGAAGTCCATCAAATTTTCCTTTAGTCGTTAAAACCTATTATCCATTCCCAAATAATCCAAATGATGTTGCATTTGAATCATTTAGGATATAGTGATTATACTCAACACTTTGGCTTTATTTCTTTACCTTTTTTACTTTAGGAAAACAATTGACAATTTTCATTTCCGAACAATTCACCTACCATAATAAGCTCATTCGGGATATGGTGATCATACTTATTTTCTGAATGTATTTCAGGTCAACCAATTTGACCTTTTTACTTAATCTTTAAAACATAGCAAATAAATAGTGATCATCATTCCCGAACAATTTCATTTCGGGATATGATAGCTTTAGAGTACCTTTTCGACACTTTGACTCATTCTCAATTACCAAACTGTGTAAGCATTTGACCCAAAATGTCATCTTAAATTAACCTTCGTTCAATCCATTTTCCAGCCATTCAACACCATGCTCAAATCACCATCAACTCACACTTAACTTACTCTTATTACCCATATCTAAAATTTCAATCGTGAGTCACGATACCAAAACTTAATCGAGTCACATATAAGCTACTAATAATTTCACACATTAACCACACTCATTGATTAATCAAACAACAGACCACAACCACAATAGTTTCACCAAACAGCAGATTCAAAACCCGGACCCTTACCAATTCTTCTTTTCCAAACTGAGAGCTAGTTCCAATTGCTGCAATCTACCATCAACAGTCGTGTAAATACCTAACAAATACCAGATCATTAGTAACCAACCCTTGACCATTTCGGTATCCCAAAACAGAACCTATACATGGTTCTTACCTTCTCTAGTTTCAATTGAAACTGACCCAGTAGTCTCCTCTTTTACCAAAACTCCAAAAACGCAGATTCCACAAACCTCAATTCCTCCAAATCGAATAACACATAATTAGGGCTTCCGATTCATAACAGAATAAAGGCCTCAACCAAAGAGAGGTGACGAAATATAGCTTACCAGACGAAAGAGGTAAGCCAGTGGCTCTCATGGCGAAGCTGGGTGGCTCTGGTCAAAATTGGAGGTCCAGGTTAGGGGCTATTCTAGACATTGAGGTGCTGACTACATCCATGGTGGCGCTGTAACTTGGCCGAAAATTGAAGAATGAAGAATCACTGATCCACGTCTTCGGCGATAGAGCATACGGCGGTTTTCCGGCGTCGGTTAATGAAATAGTTTCTGGGTTTTACTCCTCATTGCTCGCTAAATTGAGCAGTGGTGATGGCGAGCTGAAGAAACAACCAGAGGTCAATGAAGGTGGGTAAACGGTGGTGCTGCAACTTTGGAGGCTGGAATCGATGCATGTCGTAGATTCCGGGTGGGTTTTGGTCGAATTTGTACTATGGTTCGACTGGTGGAGGAGGTGTTGTAAGGTGATGGCCGAAGATGGTGTTTTTCAGGCGCTGGCAGTGGGAAGACAGGAAAGGGAGAGGTTGATGCATGGTTTAGATTTTTCTTGGGTTTGGGTCGGATTCAGGAGCTACGTTGATTGATGGTGGTGGTTTTGTGAGATGGTGGTTGGAGACGTGCTTTCCGGCGAAGGCACAGAGAAGGAGAGAGATCGGGGAGAGAGAGAGTAGGATGCAGATGAGAGAGAAACAAAGGGTTTTGAGATTTGGGGCTTCCTATAACCCATTTATTCATAGCTCATGTGAAAAGTCCATCTTGCCCTTGCGACAAATTACGAATTTCTCCTAGCTGTTTATTTTCAGGTTTGGGCTTGCAACTTGATTAGTTTTTGGTCGAAAACTTCCTAATTTATTTCTCGACTTCTTCGTAGGCCCAAAACTCGATTTCGTAAAAACTCAAAATCCAAGACTTTGTTACAACTCAATTTATCATCTTCAAAAATTCAACAAACGGTCGCCTCACTAAACTTCTGTAACCTTCTAGGCCTAAATGAAAGAATCTAAGCCCAAACCTTAAATCATAAGGCCCAATAGGTGGTCTCGACACCAAAACAATCTCCGAAATCGACTTCTTCACTTAAATTACCTTGCGAAAAATCTTATTGGCGAGAAATTACTTTTGGAAATTAACTAAAATTTTTAGGGGCTCACAGTTAGGGCCCGTGGCGGGAGTGTGATATTGCAAGAGCTGGCCACTCTGAATGAGGCTCGATAGCATTTTTTAGTGCCCAGCAGGGATTGGTGGGGTGACCGGACTCCTCATGATATGTATAGTATTTACCGTTATCTGGCGGTTTTGCCTAGCCAGGTTTGCGCCGTGGCGGTTGTGGAATGATGTCCTTGTGGTTATTCCAGATATCCTCATAAGAAGCGGTGAGTGTGGTGTAAATCTCATATCGAGGTGCCTCGAAGCACTGGTCATCCCTGTGCCAAGTGCCACTGTACGGTGCATCGCAATATCGACTGCTTGAGGAGTTGTATTTTGGCTTCTCGGGGCTCTTCCCATATTGCTTGTCCCTTTTGTCATTGTAGCCTTGTCGGTCTCGTTGGGACCTATCATGCCAGATAGGCTTGTCTTTGGCGGAATCATTGGCTCTACTTTTTGTGGTCCCAATGGGATTGTTAACTTGAGGGACGCTGACTGGATGCACGCTAGAGTTGGTATAGCGACCAAAGGTATCGTATTCAGCTTGTGTGAAAGTGGTAGCGGCATCGAGGAGGTCGTCATATGTCGCGGGTGGATTGGTGTTTATCTGTAGTAGGAAGTACCCGTAATCGCTCTTTTGGCCGCTGTTTGAGCCGGAATAGGTCAGGTGTCGTACGATACCCGCTGTCGCACAGAATGAACCTGCGGAGAAATTTGTCCCCGAGCTCCTGGAAGCTATCGATGGAGTTGGGAGGAAGATTAAGGAACCAACGCAGGGCCTCGTCAGTTAGGGTTTCCTCGAACGCTTGGCATGCCATTGCGTCCGTGTATCAGGTACCGTGTAGGAGGGACTGGAACACTTCTAAGTGGTGGTAAGGGTCTCGGGTGTCGTTATATTTCTCAATCTTGAAGGGCTTGGCTTCTGGTGGGTGCTTCTCAGCCTGTATGCGGGCAGTGAGTGTTCCCGTCTTTCCCTGAAAGCCTGCTGTGATCTGTTTCCAACTGGTCCTGCTTTCAGCGTTTTCAACTCGTGCCTGTAAGGAGGCAATGGCCTCGCTCATCTAGAGCAGTAGCAGAGTATTGGGATCGGGTAGAGGTATGTTGGCGGTTGTGGCGGCGTTTGCACTTGAGGTTCCCGCTATATCTTGGACAGGCTGAGGTGGTGGTGTCGTGCCGAGTTGACTAGGGAGTATAGGTGAGTTTAAGTAGATCACTTGTGGGCCTGCACTTGTGCTGCCAGGCGTGGGGCCCGTGGGGCTTCCCAATGTAGCGCTTGGAGGCATGAAGGTGCCAGCGAGGCCGGTGCTCGAGTAGGTGGTGAGGACTGCTCCTATTGTCGGGACACCACTGATGTTGGTATCGGGGTCTCTTGCTGGTGGGCTCTGTCCAGTGCTTCGTTATGCGCGACTCGCTGCTGGAGTGCCTCTCGGAGGATACGATTTTGGTTTGTCATATTTTCGACCTCCTGGCGAACTGCCAAGGCCGCTGTGCGCTCGGCCTGTGCACGTGTCTCCATGAGATGCGCATCTCTATCTGTAGCGCGGTGGTCGGATCAGTGGTCATGACTGATCGAGTCTCGGTGTTTGGGCTATGAAACTCGAGAGTGCGTTGGGCGTGTCATTGCCTCGCGAGGCGGATCGTCGTCGCTGGCATCGAGATTGCTGGTAGCCATCGATGTGTTGTTCTGCCAGCAAGGAGCGAGGGGAGTCCTTCTAGCACCAAATGTTTCAGTCATCTCGAGAGGAGTTCGATCCAACTGAACACAGGATGTATCGGTCTGCTACTACCACTATCGGTCTCGCTTATCTACAAAACAGACGAAGGTCATAGGGAAGACTGGGTGTGCCAGCCTTCAACGCTCCGATGTCTAAGTCAGTATCGTGTAAGATAATGATAGTGGAAAGTGATAGTAGAACAGTTAACTCTTTAGGTTGTTGGAGATGACCTTAATGTAGCAGGTTTGTGGGGGCTTGGTTCCGTTTCTTTCGGTGTGGGATCCTCGGGACCCCGATATCACCCCGAGGGGTATCGGAACCCTCGACTGGGAGCTTACCTAGCTGGTATATAGGCGATACAAGTCTTGTAATTCTGATACTTGTGCTTAGGAGATATCTGTATACCAACATATATATTTATATATATATTACAGTATGGGTGGTTCTCGGGTGGACAATGCCTACAGTGAGCTCTACGGTGCAAGTAAGGCAAAGAACAGAGCAAAGTAAGAAATTTGTTCACTCACTATCACCGATTAGTTTATAAGAATTTTATAAACACCCTAAACAATGTAATCTACTAGTATTAATTAGGACTGTATTTTACTACGTACTCATATGAAAGTTTTGTTTTAAGAAAAATCAATCTTCATGTTGCAGGTGCCTTGAGAGCTTTGAGGTGCTTAATCTGTTGGAAAAAATAATAGAATGGAAGTAGTTAATAACTCCAACCACAAAAAAAAGATAATATGTAAAGAAGTAAAAGAGTAATGGAAATGGAACACTGGATATAACGTGGTTCGGCAAGGTGCCTACATCCACGGGGCAGCAACAACAAAAACTTCCGCTATGATAAGGTGGGTATGAGAGATACACAACTTCAAGAACACTACTTGATGGAAACTATCTCTCTCACACTTGTTTTACTACCTAACCACTACTATGTACACTCTCAACATGAAGTGGACACTCGTCACTCTCTACTTGCATGAAGATGTTTCTCTCGATATTTTGTTATTGTATCTGATGCCTTTATATAGGCATTGCTCTTCATGGAGTTCAAGCAATTCAACGTGTGCACGTACCATGCATGGAAGCAAAGTCTCCTCCTTGTTTCATGCTCAATGTTGACATGCTCATTAATGCATGTTTCCCTCTAACATTCAACAATTACTGCACCACCCTAGCTATTCACGTAGCTAGCCTTCCTTTGCATTTATTGGGTCACCAAAGGAATAGTAGAGTGTGTTCCTCATGTAGTACGAAAAACTACCACATGAATTACTCTCCTCCAAATAAGGAGGGACTAACCCAACATAATCGTGAATATCTAAACTTGAAGGAGAATCTGAACAACATTGTTCAGGTAATCTTATTAACACATTAGTTACTTTGATATTTGAATTCTCGTATTTAATTTCACTGCAAACTGCTAGCTTTTCTACTATTCTGATATATTGACAACCTTCGAAAACATGCTGGATAATGCAGATGGAGCGCACAATTTATGATAATGGGGTCTGAAGAGATACATACACCTTAAGTAGACAGCTGGTTTGTTTGCTTATTCCGGTCTTCTCGGCCGATCAGATGTTCTATATTATGAGTATGAAATAAGTTGGTTACAACTGAATTGAGTATCTGTTATATACTCATTTAGGATTAGTAATCATGTTTATGTATCCCTGTTTTATATTTGAACTCTAAAATAAGTTCATTGTCAAGTGAACATTATGTAGGTACTCTGTTTGATGAGTCAATTACTGGTTAACTATCTATTTGTGTATCAATGCGAGTGAGTTTTATCTACGATTGGCCCTATTAGATAATTGTTCCGTATACAACCAATTGGTTCAGAAATATAGCGAGCTTTTTTTAGATTCCTATATAAAACCAACGACAGGAATAACTCCATGATCACTCTAGTGATAAAGTCAAAGAACAAATAGTCGCAAATTAAGAGAAGGAGAAAGCAACCAAATATTAAGGCGGTACGTAGTCATTGAAAAGGCGGAAATCAGATTGTCAAAGATATTGGAACATAAAAGAATCACATGGAATTGACTACACCACTTGGGACATTGCCTTACAATATGTGACACACACATGAGAAAAATTCTACAGCTGTTTAAGTATAATGTGTTTGAGAGAGAATTGTAGAGAGAGATGTCTTCTTATTATTGAGAATAGGAGCCCTATATATAGGGATTACAAAGTGCTAGTTCTAATGTTACAAGGAATACCAATCCGTGTAGGATTGGGAAATCTAGAACCTTCTCTCCTATTCCTATTCCTAGTTTGATAAGGCACACTAAACTTGATTTTCCTTCAACACTCCCCCTTGTGCCGCTCAAACTTGGTGGTGACGCTTCATCCGTTGCCTCGTTAAAAACCTTGCCAGGTAACAAAAACCCTGTGGGACAAAAATAATCCTGGTCGAAGGACAAAAAGAGCACAACACGTCCTTCACTCTTCGAGATCGAACATGTAGACATCATAACTCCCCCTGATGTCGATATCTCCCCCTGATTGCTACAATCGTGGGAGTTCGGATAACTTTCTCAATCCGATGCTCTTCACATGTTTCTCGAAGGTGGATTTAGGTAACGACTTAGTGAATAAGTCCGCTACATTATCCTCTGATCGGATTTGTTTCACTTCAATCTTTAGAAGTGATTGTTGTTGCTGATTATAAAAGAACTTGGGCGATATATGCTTGGTGTTGTCGCCCTTGATGAAACCTAACTTCATTTGTTCAATACAAGCTGCATTATCCTCATAAATGCATATAGGTTCATCTGTGGTAGACTTCAAACCACAACTTCCTTGAATGTGTCTAATTATAGACCTTAGCCATATACATTCACGTACGGCTTCATGTAGAGCAATAATCTCTGCATGATTTGAGGAAGTAGCAACAAGGGTCTGTTTTGTAGACCTCCAAGATATCGCAGTGCTTCCCATGGTAAAGACATAACCTGTTTGGGAGCGACCTTTGTGAGGGTCAGAGAGGTACCCTGCATCAGCAAAACCCATCAAGACATCATTGTCGTTTTGATGGAGGGAGATAGGAGGACGCAGGCCACCATGAGCGGCGGCGGCGCCGGCGCCGGCAACATGGCCGGTGGCCATTCCATGGACGGGGGCGTTTTGCCTTTTGGGGTCCGATCCCAATTTTCCGTCATTCCTTTTCTCTTTGTAGGGATAGAATAGGCCCATATCAATCGTACCTCTTAGGTATCGAAAGATGGTCTTTACACCAATCCAATGGCGGCGTGTTGGCGCAGAGCTGTGTCGAGCTAACAAGTTCACTGCGAATGAGATATCCGGTCTTGTGCATTGAGCTAAGTACAATAATGCGCATATTGCACTTAAATAGGGCACTTCGGCCTCTAGGGGTTCTTCGTCCTCATCCCTTGGACGAAACGGATCTTTTCCGGGCTCAAGACTACGGCCGATCATGGGAGTACTCGCAGGCTTTGCTTTATCTTCATTAAAGCGCCTTAGAATTTTCTGAGTATATGCAGACTGATGGATCAAAATCCTATCACTACGGTGCTCGAGTTCTAAACCGAGACAAAACCGTGTTTTCCCAAGATCTTTCATCTCAAATTCGGATTTCAAGTAATTAGCAGTTTCCTTTAACTCATCTAGAGTTCCAATTAGGTTCATGTCATCGACATAAACTGCTACGATTGCAAATCCGGAACTTGTTCTTTTAATGAACACGCATGGGCATATTTCATTGTTAATATATCCCTTCCCAATCAAGTAGTCACTTAGACGGTTATACCACATCCGTCCAGATTGTTTTAATCCATATAGTGAGCGTTTTAATCTTATTGAAAACGCGCTCCGTGGTTTAGAGCCACTTGATTTGGGTAATTGAAGTCCATCTGGAACCTTCATATATATCTCTGAATCTAGATCCCCATAGAGATATGTTGTAACCACATCCATAAGCTGCATGTCAAGTTTTTCGGAAACTACCAAACTGACAAGGTAGCGGAACGTTATAACGTCCATTACGGGAGAATATGTCTCCTCGTAGTCGATTCCAGGGCGTTGTGAGAAACCTTGCGCCACAAGGCGGGCTTTATATCTTACCACCTCATTTTTCTCATTACGCTTTCTAACAAAGACCCATTTATGGCCAACAGGCTTTACACTTGGGGGTGTCTGCGTTACAGGCCCAAATACCTGTCTCTTTGTTAGTGAATCCAATTCAACCTGGATCGCATCTTTCCATTTAGGCCAATCTGCTCTTCGTTGACATTCTTCAACAGAGCGAGGTTCGATATCATCATATTCTATAATCCCTTTCGCAATATGATATGCAAATGCATCATCAATCGCCATAGAATTTCTATCCATCATCTCATGTACACTAGTGTAATTTATGGAGATCTCTCTATTCTCTGGAGTTGGTTCTGACATTGGAGCGTCCCCCAATGATGTCTCTTGGACATAACCATAATCCGGAATATTCTCATGAGATGGATTATTTATATCGATGATTAATGGATTATTTGTGCCAAACTCGCTTTCTTTCTTGGGCGAGAATCCATCGAACCTATGGGCCTCCCGCGCTTCCTGGCAGGAGCCGTGGGCCTAGCCATAACGTCACCATCATTGAGAGATGGGACGTTGGCGCCATGCTCATGCATTCTTGAGTTGGCGTCATGTCCTCTACTTTTAGGGACATCAATCCTTGCAGGCACGTTTGCAGCAGGTATGTGTGATCTCGTCACTTTAGCGATATCAGAAAACGCATCAGGCATCGATTCTGCTACGTTCTGAAGATCGAGAATTCTCCGCACTTCAATTTCGGACTGTGCGGTTCGGGGATCAAGATGAGACAGAGTGGGGACAGACCACGACAATTCCGGTCGTTCCTGTTGAACATTGATGTTCTTATCTCCCCCTAACGATGGGAAGACTGTCTCATCGAAGTGACAATCCGCAAATCTTGCGGTAAAGAGATCGCCTGTCAAGGGTTCTATGTAGCGGATAATCGTTGGAGAATCATAACCAACGTAAACGCCTAATCGTCGTTGAGGACCCATTTTGGTGCGCTGTGGAGGCGCAATTGGCACATAAACTGCGCACCCAAATATGCGTAAGTGTGAGACATTGGGCTCATACCCAGTCACCATCTGGGACGCAGAAAAGGGTTGAGTGGCAGTAGGCCTCAGACGAATAAGCACAGCTGCATGCAATATTGCATAGCCCCAAGCAGAAATAGGGAGATTGGTGCGCATCACCAATGCTCGAGCACCATTTGTAGTCGTTTAATGGCGGCTTCTGCGAGACCATTTTGGGTGTGAACATGAGGAACAGGATGTTCAACATCAATCCCAATGGACATGCAATAATCATCAAAAGTCTTTGATGTAAACTCTCCAGCATTGTCTAATCTTATAGACTTAATAGGATGATCAGGGTGGTGAGCCCTTAACTTAATTATTTGTGCTAGGAGTTTAGCAAATGCAGCGTTCCTTGTGGACAATAGCATGACATGTGACCAGCGTGTCGATGCATCAACCAATACCATAAAATATCGAAATGGTCCGCATGATGGTTGAATAGGTCCACAAATATCACCTTGGATTCTTTGCAAGAATGGTATATTTTCTTTGGTGTCCTTTGCATAGGATGGTCTCGATCCTAACTTTGCTAAAGAGCAGGCTTTGCAGAACGAATGATGGGCTTTATAAACAACCAATGAGGATTTTGGTTGAGCCACAAAGGCACAAGTGACTTTAGAAGTAAAAGTTGGAGACACAGGAGCCTTGGTGGCGTCAATGCCACCCTGAGGCCGCAGGGGGAAGGCGGCGCCGGCCAAGGATGGCCGGATTTGGGGGTGAACGGCGCCGTGAGGCGCAGGGGCTCCTTCGGTGTCCAAAAACTGAGTTTTACTTCTTTTCGTTCTGAAAAAGGGATGTCCGTGTGAAGTCTTTAATATACGGATCATCATGTCACGACCTGGGTGTCCCAAACGGTCGTGCCAAAGCCTATATGTGTCGGAATCCCATAAATCATCTCTCATGACATGGTTGGATTCAATGACTCGAATAGTGGTTGCATACAACCCACTAGAGCGACACATAAGTTTCTCTAAGACTCGTTTATGTCCGTAGTCATTAGAGGTAATGCAAAGGAACTCTTGTCCATTCTCACAATGCGTTTCCGCATGAAAACCATTGGCTCTTACATCTTGTAAGTAATAAAGTTCGAGAAGTATGTCCATGACATGAGATAAAATAAATCGATACTTTATTAATAATAGCCAATGATTACATCAAAGTTTCTTGACCAAAATCTAATCCAATATAAAAATCAAACCGTAGACAAATCGTAGTCACTCAATCCTTTGGTAATTTCAATTTAGTTGTGACCAGGTAAGGTAAGGCGAGATTTTGGTGGAGCGTTGCTCACTTTTAAAACCGTTCTCTCAGATCAAACCTTGCCTAGATATCACAAGTACTCTTGAGTACGCCTAGAGGGAAAAGTGAATACAATAAGTCATTTTATTGATTTAAGGCATAATTGCCATTACATGATTCTTGGAAATAATAAAGACTATAAAAATCTGCGGTATTTTGTCTTCATCGCCAGATTTAAATTCTTTGTGAACTCGATGTCTTGATCACCATGATGCGACTACCTTCGTAGGTACATTGCAAATTCAGGTCCATTGATCAGACGTTCCATATCAGAAATAGACACCATAAAGAGGATTCTCCCTTGATTGAGGCGCATTGGCGCAATATGCATAGTCCCTAGGACTGGTGGCGTTGGAAAGTGGTGCCCATGGCCAACGTTGGCTCCATGGTTTCCAACCCTATTTCCCTCAAAATCACGCCTCCTACGGTCGTGGGATTGTCGCCTTGAGCGATTACCTTCTTGAGCATTTCGATCGTATGGATCATGACGTCGATGGCGACTTTCTCTAGCCATAGGACGATGCTCTTGATAGCTATCTTGAAGCCTATCAAATCTTCTTTGCACAAGTTCATTGCCATGTCTTTCAGCAGTGGCCATAGCTTCAATAAGCTGTTGGAAACTTGTGATCCGTCTTGCATTTACATGAGTCCGGAATAAGTCAGAGGACCTCATAGCATAGACGGGGAAGGTATTGAGGGTTTTCTCAATCAACTGGTCTTCTGTGATCATCTTTCCACAGAGACGCATCATTACTCTGATGCGGAGGGCTTCCGAATAAAATAGCATGACCGTGTCAAATTCAGAGAAGCGAAGATCTTTCCATTCTGCTTCTGTATTCGGAAGTATGGAGTCACGAACATTGCCATATAGTTCGCGAAGCGCATGCCAAAGCTTTATGGCGCTATCCTCATTTATGAACTCAAACTGTAGGTAATCCATGTGACGTTTCATGAAGGCAAGTGCCTTGGAATTATCTTTCTCAGTTTGAGGGTCTGGAGCTGTTTCTATAGGACAAAGCTCTTGGATAGTATGCAATAAATCCCGGGCAATAAGGTGGGTCTCGACATCAGTGACCCAAAATAAGTACATTTTGCCTGCATAATCCAATGGAACAAAATCGAGTTTGTTCATGTTTGACATCCTGAAAGATGAAACAAGAACAAGTTAGTTTCGGAGTCAATGCTTCCACGAAAACTAATATAAATAAGATTTCCGAGCTATGCTACCAAGAAATCTATTTCCAAGAATAATTGGATTAGACCGAAACAATGATGTTTGTATGGTCAAAATAGATGCTCACGAACGCTCTTAGTCCGTAGCATACGAACTCTCTTAGTTCGTTAAATCGATGCTTACGGACGCTCTTAGTCCGATGTCTTACGAACGCTCTTAGTTCGTTAATTCGATGCTTACGGACGCTCTTAGTCCGAAGTCTTACGAACGCTCTTAGTTCGTTAATTGCGTGAATCCCCACGATTCCGCTTTTCAATGATCGAACCCACGTTAAAAGAAAGGTGGGATGGAGAAGAAGGGAGGTTTTTAAGTCCCCGAGAAAAAGAAAGAATTTCAAATTAGGAACTTTAAAACTTACTCTTTGGATACTTACTTGTTGGTTTTGGATCACGCGTGTGTCGATGCAGGCGTGATGGAGCGAAGTAATCTAAGTAGAGGCGTGCAGCGGATGCGGGGCAGCAGGGGCTGCGGTGGTGATGGCAGTTAAGGATTTTAGTTGCTGCCGAAGGATGCAGGAGGAGGCAGGGCCGAGAGGGCTGCAGGAGCAGCTGCAGGCTAGCAGCTTGATGCAATGCTGCAGGTGCACGGGCACGCAAGCAGGCAGCTGCGGACGCAGGGGCGCGCAGGCAGGGCAGGCAGCAGGGCTGCAGGCGCGCGGGCGTGTGGACAAGCAGTAGCGTGCGCAGGGGCGCGGGGCTGCAGGGCAGCGACGCAGGGGCGTGTGGCTGTAGGTGCAGCGCGCAGGGCAGCAGGGGCTGCTGCGATGTGGTAGGGCTAGCTCGGGCTAGGTGGCTTCGGCAGATTTTGGTTTTTGCTTTGTGGCTAGAGTCGTGCTGATAACGTGTTTAAGTATAATGTGTTTGAGAGAGAATTGTAGAGAGAGATGTCTTCTTATTATTGAGAATATGAGCCCTATATATAGGGATTACAAAGTGCTAGTTCTAATGTTACAAGGAATACCAATCCGTGTAGGATTGGGAAATCTAGAACCTTCTCTCCTATTCCTATTCCTAGTTTGATAAGGCACACTAAACTTAATTTTCCTTCAACAACAGCATCTTTTTATATAATGGAATTAAGTTCAATAACCAGTTCACGTAAATAAAGTACAAGGAAAAAAAAAAGGTACAAGACCATAACGACTTGGAACATTTAAACGTAACGGCTGCTACATGCAATCATATTAACTTTCAAATTTTCAGTATATTGATCATTAACTATTAATATAGTAGTATATATTTCTCATTCACAATATTGTTCGAAAGCGAGTCCCTCTCCCAAAGTCGGATGAATTTATCATATCCAGTTATCCACACCTCCCACTCTCACACGTTCACAGCTATAGTGCTGCTCCCATAAAAGGGTGACTGGAGGCAAACTATACCAGCCTCTCCTAGGATATAGTATATTTCAGTTAATTTTCTATTGTTCAATGTAGGATTTTACATGAATGCTTCGATCAGTATACAGAAATAAATCTTCCCATTATAGAAGATATAGAGAGCTCGTAATGAAGCGAAAATGAGCTTCGCTTGTCTCTTTCACAATCAACTTATAAAGAGAAACAAGCCGATCAAGCTCTGGCAGTTTGGATGCTCATCTTGAAAAGCTTATGATCAACTAGTTTTCATTATAGACAGCTCTAGTTATGTTTGAAGTCGGATTGGTCGCATAGTTAACTAATTCTTAAGTACTAAAGAATAAACATATGTGATCGATTTCATGATTGTCTTCTGTATATTGAATGGAATAAGTTAATTTGATCTCTTTCTTTGTAATTGAATCCCTTAGATTTTTTTTTTTTCTTTGGTGACGAATTTATGCCCTCAGGTATAATCAAGCCAAATTTTACTTCTAACTCGTCACACACTCACACAAACAAGTGAGGAGGAAAAAAGAAAAACTCAAATAGATTGTTGATGTGGATGGAGATGGATCATTTGGGGTTCAATCAGAATGAGAAACCAGGTGAAGTTTGCATTGAACCCTACAATTGGTATGAAGCATGAGTCAAACAATGCATCCAAATACTCATAATCAAGTTGTGAAAAAACCAGAGACATGCAAAGCTCATGCTACTTAGCACTCGTACTGATTTGACGCATATAGATCCTGTGTAACATGAAACAACACCGACACATTATAAATAAAATTGAAAGAGGCCAGTTTAATCATGAAAAACCATTTGATTAAATCTAGTAATTGATTCCATCAATCTCTTTTGTCATCTCGAGCACTTTCATCTCTCTCACAACCAGAAGAAGACAATGGCCGGAAAGGATCTCAACCAGAAGCTCAATGAACTCATCAGCTCCTTGCAAGACCAGGTCAGCTAAGTAGCCCACCATAGGTGTTATCATTTTTCATTAAAAAGAAGAAAACAATTTTGGTTGTAATTAAGTTTATTACAAGCTCATTAATTTCCACTTTAATTTGTCTCTGGCAGGGCATTCTGGATGACTACTTTGATGAACTGAAAGGGTTACAAGATGAACAAAGTCCACAGTTTGTTACTAACACTATAACTATTTACCTTGGTGGAGCAGATGATACGATAGCTGAACTCACCCAAAATCTGTAAGTAATTTTAGTTTCTCCATTAATGGTTCAAGTAACTAATTTTGTTCAAGTACCTAACAGATTACGTTTGTTAAAAACTGATTTTGGTTGCTTTTAATTCTTTTTAGGAGTGAGCCTGCAGTGAACTATCCCAGGGTGACTTATCTTGCGGATAAACTGAAGGGAAGTAGCATGAGGTAGTCTTTACATTCTCTTCCTTTTTTTTCTTCTTTTTTTTCCTTTTTGATACAGCAGTCTATGCATTTCATTTTAAGGATATCAATGGTGTTTAGCATCTATACAAAATTACCAACTTGTTATTGATCATGAATAACAAAAGAAAGTTGATATCACAGTATCGGTGGCGCTCGGATGGCAGATGTTTGCGCTGAGCTCTGTGAGGCAAGTGAGGCAAACAAAAGAGAAGCGTAAGAAATCTGTTCCCTCACCATCACCAGTTAATTAATTGTTCAGAATTTATACCAACCCTAAACAATGTAATCGATAGATGAAGACTCTAATTCCCTCTTCTAAAAACTTTGCTTTAAGGAAAATTAATATTATGTTTTCAGGTGTCTTGCACTCTTTGGAGGGGTCAATCGTGAATATTCTATCTTGCAGGAGAGTCTGAATAAGATTGCTCAGGTATCTGGGTAACTTTGGTGTTTCTCGTCTTTTAAGTTTACTGTAAACTCTTCTAATATTCTGATTTTTCTTTTATTTTAAAACCTTAAAAAACATGGTGGATTGTGCAGTTGGAGCAAGAAATTCATGATAATAAGGATTAGATGAGCACTGCTTCGTCTGCTGATTCAAGTTTTCTCCAATAGCCGATCAGATGTTTCCTTAAATAAGTTGGTTATAACAGAACTGAGGACCTGTTATGAACTCATTACCATAAATAATTAGTAATTCTGTCATGTTTGTCATACATTTTAACTTTACAATAAGTTCACTGCTAAGTGAACATTATGCACACTGCCTGCATTAGTCGGTTTCTGGTGTGGTGAAAGACATGTATGCAAGTTTTATTTATGATCGCCTATATATACTATTGGGTTATTGTTACTTTTTCCTTTGGTCAATTCACTCAATTGGATTATTTTTCCATTGCACATATTTTGAATGCTTTCGTTACTCTAATTAATAAGGGGACTATCGTTAGAACAAATAAAAAGTACTGATGTCAAGGGTTCAACGCAGTGTATGGTTCAGTACTAGTTTTGTCAGGGAAACCTGAAGGTTCAACAGTGGGCAGCAATAATATGACCACATTTTATTGGTAAAATGGAGGAATATTATACAAGAAAGAAACCGACAGTGACAAGAATGCCGAGTAGGACTAGATCTTCAACAACAAAGGAGAAACCTTGATAATTCATCAAGTAGTTCTAAACAATTGAATAGCAAAAATCAGCGAAAGCCACTACAAAATTGCATCCAACTGCAATGTTAACCAGCTTCTATTAACAAAATATTACCCAACTACTATACTTGCAGGACATACAAAACCAACCAGTAAATCGAGCTCTGCAACAGCTTGTCCTATGATTCAATTCTTTTCCTTAACTTGGGACAATACTGACAAACAGAAGCTCAACAACGCGGATCCATATTAAAGGTACCTTCATAAACCCTGTATCTGCAAGACCAGTGGAGTAGAAATAGGATCAGAACTGAAAAACCAAGAAGACCATCTGACACAATCACAACACTCTTACAATAGGTAATAATTTCTATAACAATAAGCTGATTAAAAATGGCAGAGGATCAAGAAATATAAAGCAAGAGAGAATTAGCAACTGGTTTGAACAATAGTGGTTGAGTCTTGATTCTTGAATGATAAAAATGAAAAAAAAAAAAAAGAAGGTACTTTTGATGTTTTCTTTTAGAGGTGCAACTAAAGCTTGAAGGGACCGATTCATATACAACATATATGTTAACATTGAGGATGATAAGGACTCATGTCAGAATCGCCTATTCAAAGACTGAATCATTCCAAACAAGTTTATGACATTCATTTAGAAATTGGATTCTTACCACAATTGTAGGTCAATCATAGCATGCTTCCATCCATTGGGTAACTCCCTAGTACCCGCAAGAATGTAGCAAACTCCTGCAAAAGAAAGCAAATATACACTGTCATATCTCTGTTTAAGATTATTTCCTTCATAGAGTTGAGAATTATTTTAGAAAGATACAAACCCTGAGATGCCTAAGGGCATTCTGTGCATTATGATCAGCCATCGATGTTTCAAAATCCACATAGAAAAGATAGTCAAAGTATCTGCCAAGAAAAATACAAAATATCATAGGAAATACAAAATATCATAGGAAAATAATCATTAACTAAAAATCTTATCAATAAAAAAATTGATTATAATTTTTAATGCCAAAATCAAATTGCCGTGGCAATAAAGGCCCATCAGTAATACCAATCTCAACTGCGTGTTTATTTCATTATTATGGAAGTATAAATCAGTTGAGATGTTCACTGAATTTACTTTGGTTTTGGAATTCCACCATTATTATCATCAGATGCTCGCAGGGGCTGCTTCCGCAAGGGACGGCTCTCAATCTGGTTAAAGAAACAAAGTGGGCTATCAATAGATTACCAAAATGAAACTATGGGAAGACCTAGAGATTTCAGAACCTACCTTTGTAAGATTGATCTGACGCAATGCAAAAACAGCAAGTGCCTTAAAAAGGACTCCCGGGCCTTCCTCTAGAGAGAAAACTATACTCGTCTATACATGTAATAATCAAGTGTTAATAAGATCAATCTTTCAAAAAAAGATGTAGAAACATGTATTCAACAACTCAACAGAAACAGGTTTGCAGGATTCACCTTGAATGGCCTATCTGTGCCAGGAATGATAGGTTCTCTTGCGAGGACTAAAAATCGAGTAACATTATCACTATCATCCTGTACAAAGAAAAATATAAGCAACCTCTAATGCATACTATAAGTCATCATAACACCAAATATTATTGGACAACACCTGAATATCCTCTGCAAGTATCTTCAGACCGTATATCCCTGCAGCAGCAGAGCTGGCCACTGCTCCCGAATCTTTCAGTTTGTGGAATGCAACATGCTACAATTTATAAAAATGAATTAATTATTTATAAGCCATGATAGATAATCTATCTGAATATTCTAGTTTTAGACTGAGGCCTCATAACACAATTTACCATGCAATGAAACCCAACGATATAGAACCAGAAGACCCTCTGAGATGAGAATAATGAAGATGGTACAATTTAAAACAGGCAGGCCCCCAGAAATGACAATACTGAGTTTTTCAACTTAAAATAGGCAACCAAGATTTTTTTTTTTTTTTTCTCTCTGTGAAACAGAAAAGAAACACTCCATGCACAAACACAACAGTGCAAACATATCATGAGCTATATTTGGCACCAGAAATTCTTGGAGTAAGCTGTCCAACTACAATCAGGGGCTTACCTTTGCTGCACCAGCAGTATCATCCACCGCTTCTCTGACTAATCCAAACCTGGTTAATGTGTGCTCACACTGAGCAAGAGCCTGAAATATGACTAGTTATGAGGGAAGATCATGATAAAAAGTAAAATACCAGATGAAGAGAGAACCATGGAGTGAGAATTAATATACCTGTGGATGGCTGAGAACCCTTTTTAGGTCTTGAATTTCAAGACCATGGTTAGCTAGTAAGCAATGTCGAACTGCAAGTTTCACTTCCCCTACTATATGCAATCTATGCCGCAGTATAAGGTCATAATTTCTGTGGATGCTACCACCTAATGAATTCTCAAATGGTAAAACTGCTCTGTCCACAAGCCACCGTTCAACAGCCTACAGTAAGTTGGACCAAAGAAGCATTAACCCTACAGTTCACCCAAACTAAAGGAAATTGTCTCCACTATAAAGATGGTTTACTTAGTTTCCTATTAGAGAGGCAACAAATAACCATACAAATATCCAAAAAGAGATAAAAGAAAATAACACAGGCACAAGTCAACAACAATAGAACAATAGGAGAATGTACAATTAGCTAGAATAAAAAGCCAGTCATCAGAGCTGTATTTATCAACACCCAAACATTTAAAGGAAAGAAGGTAAATAATTCTACACTGGAGGTGTAGGATATTGACATTTCTCTCTAAAATAAGAGCATAAGGCTAAGGATGACACCACAGGAGATGCAAAACAAGATTCTAAAGCTATGCATCTCTATAACCTTCAGATTCTCACAGTCAACAAACAAAGATTGCATATTCGTAGTGAGTTCACTGAAAATGATTTATTGCAACTTCGTACAATATGGAGCATGCAATGAGTTGACTAGCTTTCTAACAGCTCTTTCCCTACTTTAACATATTTCTGTATCATTCCCGTTATACATAAGGTCCCATCTCTTCAATTATACAGAAGGCCTCTACCAAACTTATATCATAACTGGAAGTTCTTTCAGTGTCAACAAATTGAGAAACAAATTGCAAAGACTATTATCAATTCCCACAAAGAATCAAAATACAGCTACAGAAATTAAGCGGTTCTCAAATCAGATCCAAAAGGACACCCTACCACATGCAGCCTGACTTAAATTCATCAAACGAAATGCAATCCAAGGCCTTCAGGTCCATGAAATGAAATGCATTTGCCCTTTGATTTAAAAATCAGGGGAATTCAAGAATGAACATGCATCATGATCACTGTATTTCCATAGTGCACATACATCATGGGTCATTATTCATGAACTAAAGAAAATGAATAAATGATATGTAATGCTACCAGAATTTAGTGATAAAATCAAATCCAATAAAGAGAAACAATGAGGATGGCAAAAACAGAAATAATTACCTCAAATACAGTATCAAATTGTTCGCAAGGCACTGCTTCGCAATTTGGGTATGCCTTTTGAGCAGCTGACTCACTGTATGCTCCTTGAACACCCTGAAATGTAATTCAATATTCAACCATCTATAAACAAGTTTTTTTCCCCCCTTCCTTTTCTTTTTACCATCTAAAAATGCTTGAACCAATGTGACTCAATCCCAATCTGCAACTTAAATTATCAGAGCCCAAAAGTCACATTACCCAGATTTGTTACATACATACACACCAAAATGATCTTATAAGAATCTAAGTTGATGGCTCAAACTGAGAACATGGATGGTTATAACATACCTCTTTCGACTCACGTACTCTACATATCAATCAACTATATCTGACCTAATGGCTAAAACAGTAAAATCCAGGTTATCAAAGGAACTCCTCTATGTAAGCCCTCAGATTATACTTTTATTAGACTTGACCAGATATAGAGTTATCAAGAGTTAAGGACTTCACCACAGAATAACCTCATATGATGTAATGTATTCTTGTCAAACTGTGAATCAAATTAACATTTTCTTGTCAAACTGCTAACCAAATTTCAAAACCATACATTCATATTTCCACTTGAAAACTCACAATTGTCGACAAACTGCTTAATAAGAAAAAATTACAATCTTTGTCCAACCCTAATGTTGGATCACATATTCCCTTTATACTGCATATATACCCAAGTCTAAGCAGATTAAGTTTCCCCATCTATTTGAAGCCTTGCCAAACTAATATTCACACTTAGGTAAGATAGCTCAACATCTCCAGATATCATAAAATCCGGCATGCAAGATGTATAAAATCAGCCAGTTTCGCACCAGATGCACTTTCAATATGATCAACTTATTACACATGCATTTACCTAATCATGACTTCCTTCCCTATTACTGTGGACCAAAACCAACTGCATACATTAATTTAAATATAAATAATTCATCACAATTACAATGTCATTTGTTTTTTTTTTTCTCTGTCAGGATCAGAATTTGAAAGTTAGGTGTTTGCATATACGTATACATACAGCTCTATAAAGTTAGTTGATAAATTTGAAAGTTGGTTGTCCAATTTAGTATTTAGTGACTCATTTTAGCTTCTACTACCCTGAGAGTTGAGCAGAGAGAATAGAGAGCTACCTGATACGCAACACGAAGACGAGAGCCCTCAGCAACCGAATTGGAGGCGAAAGTCGAAGACAAAGGTCCTGAATCAACGAATCCGAATCAAAAATGAACTCAATTTTCCATAAATTTACAGAAACAGGGATCTGAATCAGAGCAAAAGATTGGTTACTTGGAAGAGTGTGCAAGTCTTTCGATGCGTCGTCGAACGGCAAGTCTTCCAAATCCAGAGCACCGCCGACCTGGTGGTGGCTTTTTCCGTTTCCGTCTCCGTGAAGAGAAGCGAGGGCGACGGCACAACGACGCCGTTTCGGGCAGAACTTTAGTGTTGTTCTAGGGAAGTGATCGGACGGCGAGGGCTTCGATGGGAGAGGTGGTGAGAGATGAGTCGCGGCGGTTCGAGCAATGGAAGTCGCCGCCATGGCGCGTGGAGTGGAGGTCAGGTCGGCGCCGGAGAAAGGTGAAGCCGAGATTGGCGGGGTGGCGACGAAGAGAAAATTATTAGATGACTATGGACCAAGAAATTTTTTAATATTTATTCAATAACCGTATCTATACTATTATCAAGATAGGAGGGTTTGTTAGCCAAAATCTAAAATTTTGACAGAATTGACCCTTAAATATTAATAAACTTTGAGAATTAATTAAATTACAAGGATAATTAAGACATTTACAAAATGTATTTTTCTTTAAAAAATTTGAAAAAAAAAATATCCACAACCCATTTTTCTCTCTCCCACTTTATTTTCTCTGCAATAACCAACTTTTTTCTTTTTTATTTTCTGGAAAAAAAAAACTAATAACTTACACATGCAGAGCATGTGTGGAAAAATGCTAGTATTCAAGAATCAGAACCACTCAATATACACAGTCATTAAATAAATATTAAAATTTTCTTCTTCTTTTTTTCCTTTTTATTTATTAGTCAGAGGAAAATAATGGGGATTAAATTTTTACAAAAATTAGGAGGTTTGAATATAATCATTCCGTATATTCTGTTTTCTCAAAACAAAAAAAAACAGAGACCCTATATTTAGTTGTTTCTAAAAATCTTCATTTATATCTAGAGACGAAACGTAGACTAGTAGAATGCTTGGTATTTTGACTATTTTTGTACCAAATTGAAATGTCATATCACAGGTAGGTATTTCATTTATTTTTAGATAAAAAGTGTAATGTATTTAAGAATTTTTTTATCCAATTGAGTATTTAGAAATGTGCGAAAAAATTTCGCATGCACAAGAGGCAACAAGCCCAGCTACAAGGTCTAGAAAATGAAATCTCATAGCCCAGCTACAAGGCCTAAAAATGAAATCTTAAACAGTTGAGAGCAACTACAACTGATCTATGAAATATCTTGGCATACACAATGTCATCTTCTGGAAGGACCCTATAAATACCGAAGAGCTTCTCCTTAAGATCTTCAACAAATTGATAGGTTGGAAAAAAGGTTCTCTATCTCATGCAGTTAAACTGACTCTTATGAAATCTAATATTACTGGTATGTTTAACCATGTCATGTCTTGTTTTCAAATGCCCCAAGAAAGTTACCAATGAAATTGACAAACAAGCTAGAACCTTCTTATGGGGAAATGATACGAAATGTCCACCTGTGGCCGGGGAACAGGTTTGCAAACCCAAATCACTGGGTGGTTTAGGTATTAGACCATATGCTTTTTTCAACAAATGCATCTCTTGGTAAATTGGCTTGGAAAGGCATACTCGATGCAAGGCAGCTGATTATTATAGGAATGCGCTGGATTGTAAGAAATGGCAAGGACATCAAATTCTAGACGTTCAATTGGGCGCAAGACCATCCATTACTGGATTACATCCCTGAAGATAGTAGGCACCTGATTAATATAGATGAAACAATAAGTGACTACATTTTCGACAAAGTTTGGAATAAGGCAAAGCTCTCTACTACTCTGGGGCCTTCCATTCTCAACCAGGTTCTTGGTATCCCTATTCCATTTACAGATCAACAAGACGAGTATGTTTGGGGACTTGCCTCCAATAGTAAATTTTCTATAAATTCAACTACTTAGTCACAAATTTCTGATTTTCAGAAACATGATCAAATTGAGCTAATCAATAAGCTATGGAAGCTGAATATACAACCAAAAGTGAAAATGTTTGGTTGGCTTCTTCTTAGAGAAAGACTTAAGACCAGGGGTAGACTGTCAAGGTTTGGACTAATTAATGACAATTCCTGTGTGTCAAGAAGATAATGAAACTGCCAATCACTTATTTGGCTACTGCAATGTCAGTAAAGCAGTGTGGAATCTTGCTGCTCTTGACCCCCAGTCAATTGGAATGAAGGCTACCTTAAAGTGTTAAAGGAGCTTTTCTTATTATAACTGTACTGTAGCGCCGTGTTTGAGAAAATTATTACCATTTGCTGGCAAGTTTGGAAAGCTCAAAATGATGTTGTTTTTCGTAATGCTAAAGCCAACCAGGGCTCTATTGATGCAGCTGCAGCTACTGTAACTACAGCTTCAGGTAAACAAGGTGTGATTGTTAGAGCTAGCTTGCTGCCTACAAACCCAAACTTAGTTAGGTGGCAGACTCCCTCTAGTGATCATGTTAAAATAAACTTTGATGGCTCAATCCTTAAAGACTCGGCTGTTGGTGGGTTTGTAATTAGAGACTCCCTTGGCAAGCCTCTTCTAGCAGCTACTCGACATATATATGGGGAAGACAACAGTTCTAGTTGCAGAGGCTATTACTCTTCACGATAGCCTTCATTGTGCTTTAGAGAGTGTGACAGGACCTGCCCCAGGTTTCACCCTGAAACCCGAAGAGGCCCTGCGGGGCCCACCTTAGAAGGAATTCTACCAAGAATCCAGAACTTCCCCCGAAAGTGGACTACCCACAACCTGTAAAATGCACAAAACACTTCAAGCAAATCAACCTTATACTCCTGGAGCTACCCTACTCCCAATTACCATCAATTCCACTTTCACAAAATACAACTTAACAATAATAATCCCAAAAGTTATCAGAGCAATACTAACACGCAAGGATATATAAAAAGAAGAGTAAAGGATCAAGAGAACCTACAATGCGGAAGTAGTGACAACTATGCCTCAAATGCCATGTACACCCAACCTCCACTAATTCGCCTGCAAACGGGGCATTTGAAACCGAATGGCCCAGGGGAAAGTAATTTAAGACATGTTAGAGTGAGTGGACAAAAATAAATAAATAAGATAATTCAAATGAAAGTAAAGCTTTAATACTTTCCCACATGTTCATTTTTTTATAAAAACCTTGATGCATGCAACGTGGATAAAACATGTTTCTCGCAACACGAAAATTGGTGAAAACTTTCCAGCCCCGCTGGTCAAAAGAAATCGAGCTAGCCCCGCTAGCTGAAGGTATCAATCAAATATGGGGAAGAAGTTCTCACCATACAAATAAGGGAGCCTCCCAGGCTCGGGTCGGAGTGTCTCACACTCTGGAGCATCTCATGCTCTGCTCTACTCAGCCATGAACACATAGTAAGCAGGGAGGAGTACTAATAGGCTAGCTAGCAATAAATATGACGACTCAGGTATGGTGGGTTAAGATCATACGAAAATCGAAAATCAGTAAGGCTTCCCCAATAACTCACAAGCAAAGACATATTCCAACGACGTGGCCCCGCACACCAAAATAATCTCGAATTCATAAACTAATAGGCGAGAAATGATCGATAAATATAATTCCATCGAAAATTCCATTTTCGAAAAATATTCCAGAAATCTCAATATCGACGAATAGAAATGTATTATAAATTTCCGGAAATCACCTCAGAAAATAATTCGTCAAAAAAAATCACTTAAATCATGATTTCAAATAAAAGCCATATATCGGAGATACTTATCGAAGGCTCAAAATTCCATTTCCGAATCATAATTGAAAATAAATCATAAATCCAAATCCGAGCATAATAGATTCGTAACCGAAATTCATATGGAAAAAACAATGTCAAATTATAATCCAAAGCAAAATATTATGCTCGATAAATAAAACGATAATTAAATAAATCAATAATTTCAAAATAAATGCATGCATCATTATTTAAAACAAAAGTCCACTCACAGTACTATTTACGCTATCACGCGTACGAGTTCCTTGGTCGAGCAATAGCTCGGTACATCACCCTGTACATAAATATAATTCGTGAATAACAATTCGGCAATTAAATACTATTCTAATATCTTTATCCCCCTAAATCAAACTTCCAATTTCTTTTCCAATTTAATCCAATTTCACCCCTAATACCAACTCATTAGTTTAAAGGTTCTAGGGCAGAACCGAAAGAAATCCGACGGTCGAATTCTCGTAATTCAATTATCGACATCCCAAACTTCGGAATTACACAATTAATACAAAACTCCTTCAATTTCCACCAAACTTCACATACAAGCTCCACAACATTTATAGGATTTAATTGGGCTAAAACAGGAATTAAAAACCTACCCTACTCGCCTCCACGAGCCACCAACAATAGCAGCGCGTGGGCCCCACGCGCCGGCGGCCACCACCTCCGATGGCCACCAAATTTTGGCAGTAGCAACATCACAACAGACCCAACAATTTTCTCAACTAAAACACATTTCAATTTTACCTTAAAGCACTTGAAATTGGCCGGTGAAGAAAACCTAGAAAAACCTCCGAACCCTAGAATTTGCAATCGTCGATTCGACCTCCACACTGCAAATTGAAGTGAATGGCCTCAGGGGAAATGATCACCGGCTTTAGGCGCCCCTGCTGTCCAAATTTGGTGGTCGGAAATGGCCGGAAATGGCTGAATCTCCAGAAAAACTCAAACTACCCCCGTGAGGAACCTTGCTTTGATTCGAGGTTTTCCGGCAAAATTGCCGAAATCCAAGGGCACCAGCATGAAAAGGGAGAAGAGGCGATCATGTGGTGGTCAGCTGCCCACCGGTTGGTGGCCGGACAGCGAAGAATTGTGGGGAAGAAGAAACGGGCGAAAATGAGGGAGGGAGAGATCGGGGGAGAGGAGAGAGAAAGAGCTCTGTAAGTTTCCGAAAATGGAAACTTATCACAGTAGTTTCCATCTTTTATAGAAACTTACTATAAACAGTAACTTTCGTATTTCGCTCATAACTTTTGCATACGAACTCCGATTTTTACTTACCACATATGCACGCGCTCAGTTTAACGTCCTCTACAACTTTCATGAAGAACATTATCTCAAATTTTGACCCGAACAAAAAGTCAAATTTTAGGGCCACTAAAAGTATCAAAACAGAGTAAAAAGTGTCAAAATAAAGTAAAAAGTGGAAGTAGTTGTCGTTTACCGTCCAAATGACTAGTAAACGGTTAATTTAAGATACGGGACGTTACAGAGTGGCTTCATGAGGATTGAAGTCAAAGGTCATTCAAAGCTAGTGACTGATGCTATTTGTGGACTCTTCAGACCACTCTGGAGACTTTTCAAGATCATCAAAGAGATAAGGACACTGGCTTCACAGTTTGAATCCATCTCATTCAAGCATGTTTTAAGAGAAACAAAATTTGTAGCAAATGCAATAACCAATCTAGGTGTGATGCCCCGGAAAATCTTCTTTTTTTTTTCCGAGGATTTTCAGGAATTAATTTGGTGGTTATTGGATAGTTTCATGCCTCGTGGATGAAGCGGAAGTGTTTCAGATGAATTATTAGTAGACGAATATGGTTTTAGGGGGGTGTAAATGTTGACTTTTATACGTTGGATTTCTCTAAAAACTTCCTTCACGAAAGTTGTAGAACGCGTCGATACGAGTTTGTGGACATGCGGAACACATCAATCGGAGTTCGTATGAAGAAGTTATGGCCATTGGAAAAAGTTTCCATTTTGGTATATATGAGATTTTTCCGGAAAAATATCAAAAAAAAAAGTCATATTTCCATTTTGGGAATTATTTTCTCTTTCTTCTCTCCCAAGCCCTCTTGCAGCTCTCCACTTTGCCGGCTTCGTTCTTCCTCGTCCAGCCACCATCGGACGGGATTCCAAGTGGGCTTTTTTCGACTCAACCTCCTCTACACGTCTGTGGAAGTGATTCTTCACGATTCGAGCTGTTGTGGACGCTGCAAGGCCGAGATCGAAGAAGCCGTGTCGGGGATGAAATCGCCTTCGTCGGAACTGGAGATTTCAGCCACCTTTGCAGGTGATTCTTGAGGGCTTTTGGAGCTCAGAGGACATAGATGTTTTCCACACGGTAGCTTGCATCGATTCAAATTGTGGAGGTTGAATTTTGGATTTGAAATTCTAGGGTTTCAATCGACCCGATTTGTTTTAAGGTAAAATTCGATCAATTGGTATATAATTGGACTTTGGTATAGTTATGAAAGTTGTAATTGGAGTTGATATGAAGAAATTTGGTGTTGGGAGTTTTGTCAAATTCTGACTTTGGGTCGACGGTGGCGCCGCCGCCACTGTGGTGGTGTTTTCCGGTGGTTTCTGGTCACCTCTGGGATAGTTTTGTTCCTGAGTTCGATTTACTTGTCGATATGAGCATTTTGATATACAATATGTAATTTTTGGAGATCGAATGAATATATTGTGATTTTTACGGTTTTGGACCGTTCGATGATTCGAATCGTGAGGATTTGAGCGTTCGATCGACTTGTGGTTTTGGCATATTTATCGTAAAAGTATTCTGGAGACATTGGGTGGTCTTGGATGTGGTTTCGCCTCGATTGGCGCCACTTTGAGGATTTTAGTTCAAAACAGGGTTTCGGACTTAAATAGTTTGTGAATCGTTACTAAGTTGAAATCGTATGTGATTAGGTACTTGACGAAGTATTCTTGGACGTTATTTTGTGGTTTGGCTACTTTGTTCTATATTGAAGACACAGCGAGAATTTCGAGTTAAGTAATCTCACACGGTTCATTTATGAACGAAATTACCTTTATCGTTTTTAGAGTTATTGATTTAACTGCAAACTATAGTTGGTATTGGTAGGCATTCCTGAGTGGATGACTATATGTGTGTGTGTGTATTTACGTGAAATATATATGTGTGGGTGAGTTCATTCTCGTTTTGTGATGTGACTTTTCGGAAAACAATTATAGTGTGAAATTGTATTTCTATTGTTTTGAGGATTTGGGGAATTGCAGGTTGTGATTTCTCCTTTTGGGTTGGGTAACATTTTTAGGTCCAGTATTACCATTTTGGATGTTGTAATCTGACGACCAGTGGTCTGAGGATTTGAGAGTCACAGGTTGTGATTTCTCCGTTTGATTTTATTTAACATTTTGGGTCCAATGAGACTCGTTTGATGTTTTGATCTGAGGGTCTGGTTGGCCTAAGGATCCGGGGTTGCAGGTTGCATCCCCAGGCAATGTTATATCGTAAGGTTGAACCTTGGCCGAGTGACAGGTTACGATTCAGTTAGAGCTCTAGTCTGTTTGTCATCGTACCTCATGGATCTAAGTAGGTTACTTATGACTTCTGGGTATATATTTTGTCCAGATTGGACCAAAGAATCATATTCTATTTGTTAGGTTAATGATAGATATGATTGATGTGTGTTGATGTTTTGTCCAGGTTGGACCGAAGATTCATATTCGATTTGTTAGGTTAACAATTGATATGATTTGATGTTTTGTCCAAGTTGGACAAAAATGTTTTGTTGTGAGTTGACTTTTATTATCCAGGTTGGATCGATTTATCATATTTGAATTGTTAGGTTAACGATTTATATGATTTTGTCACAGTGTGACTTTCGTTGTTTTCTTTTGGGAAAAGAGTTTTGTTTTGGGAAGCATGGTATGTTTTCCTTATTCTCGAGTTGAAAGGTTTTCCTCATTTTCGGCATGAGTTATGTGGTGTTTGTTTTGAGTTACTCATACGGGCTTGCAAAAGCTTACCAGGTTTGTTGTGTGACAACCCAGTGCACCATTCAAAAGGTGTTGGGGTAAATCCTGCAGGTCAAGGAAATCATGGCTGAATCTGAGGTAGCGTGCTAGCAGCTTTACGATAGGAAGTCAATTTTGTGACTTTACCGTTATTATGACTTCCGCTTGTAGTGAGCTCTGAAGAGCATTTACTTATTATTTTGTTGTTGACAATTTAATTAGTAAGCTTGTGTAATATATAACTCTATGGAGAGCGAGTGTATATTAACTTTGAGGGTTCAGGGCATCAGTATGTACTTGGTTTAAAGGGAAAAAGTTTCCAGGTATTTTGTATTGATTGTTGAACGATCACGCATGTATAATTATGAGATTATATATCGATTTTTATTTTTGTTAAAAATCAGAGGCGTGACACTAGGACATGCTACTTCCGATGTTGTAACTTAGACTAATAGAGTCCTTACTGAGGCTACTCAATCTTTGTTATTTGACAGTGTAAACTCTAGTTGTTTAAGAGGTTTTAATATATATAAAAATTTCCTTGTCAAAAAAAACTACAACCGACCTATAAAGAGCAACAAAGACAAACGGCAAAGTTAAGAGCCTCAGTAGTCTAACTCCAATCGTTTTTTACACTAATCCATCAGAGTTGATGGAATGGTATCCTCCCCCAATATTCTTTGGGAAGTTATCCCAGTACTCTTCATTCTGGGACAACAAGGGAAATGAATCCTGCCACTAGAATCTGGGTAACTCATGGGTTATAAAGGTAAGTACATGCAATGGTTATAGCGGATTGGGGGATCTTGATTGCAAACAAGAGGAGTTGCTATGGGTTGTAGGGAAAAGCTCGCCAAGTATAGCGTTGTTAAATGGGTGGTTTCCGAAAACCCAAAACACGGGGCGGGATCGGTCACATATTTTGAGCTAAAAGCCTATAGAAACCAGAGAAAAAAAATGATGTGACCACAATTTGTGCAGGTTCATATTGCATTAACAAGTTTTATTCTGATTGTTGCATTTAGTCATGCAATTTAATTTTCTAAACTACCATTAGAAATTTAGAATGACATATAAATGGTGCTCTTAATTTAATCTGACCATTTGTATCTTAACTATAGTTTAGGCCTCATCATTTAGCCCACGGATCAAATAAGCCGATGGATGCCCGCAAGCTCGATGGGTAAAAGCCTGGCCCGGGCAACATAAAAGCATGCATAAAGCCCTGCCCGGTGGGTAGACGGCGAGGCTTGGTTTAGAGGTTTCAAACCCTGCCCGGCCCAGTCCGTAAAAGCCCGCAAGACTCGGCCAGTAAAAGCCCATAAATTAATATATATTATATAAACTTTGACGTGTCCGACATCTGAACTTATGACATGGGTTGTAAACTTTGACGTCTGCAAGAAAAGGGAGGCTTCTGCCCAAATTGCTGGTAGCTCCAATTTGAATGATGAAAATGTTGATGAAACGCCTGACTGGAATAGTGACGAATGCTTCTTCTATAAGATGGATGAGAACTTATTACGTCTGGTCTTTCCACCTTCGCATGACTCAGTGTAATATCAATGTTGTTGTTCCTTTATCAACATTATTTCCCCTCATCCTTTACTTCGCTCTTGAATTCAAAGTACCCAAACATCTTCCTTAAGATTAATTTCATCAGAGATATATCTATATATATTAATACGTACATGTGTGTGTGTGTGTGTGTATCCGTTCGTGCAACAACAATTTAACATTATTGCTTCTTCACAGCAAAATCACTCTTTATCAATTTTTCTTTATTAAACTTTGGAAGTAGCAATAGCATACAATTACAGCCCCTATGAATACATAGTAAGGTACTAACACATTCTTGAAAAAACACAAAAATAAAAATAAAAGTCAATAAGAAAAAATAGTATCTTTAAATATTTCTTTGTAAATAATGTTAGGCCTGGCCCGGAAAAAATGAGGGTTATCTGGTCCGGCCCCAAAAAGCCTGCAAGGCCCGCTTTATATGGACGAGTTTGGATCTTGCGATTTATAATGAAGCTCGACCCGGCCCTTTATTATTTAATAATGTAGTAAGGCTCGGTCCGGCCTGATCCAAGCCCACTATGAATCGAGGCTTCTTTTGAATTTTAACTGACAATGACCTAAATGAACATTTTCCAAAAAGTTATTAGGACTGTGCAGCTCAAGCTCAACGGAAACTAATGTTGTGAAAATGAAAAGTTGCAATTCGAAAAGCAAATACAAAATATAATAAATATAAGTGAGGGTAATAAAAAAGTCTAGTGATACAACCAAGAGTGGGCCAAACAGATTCTGTTGCTTCATAATTTAACCTTTTTTTCTTCTTTTTTTTAATAAAAAAAGTTGTTACAGACTTGTCACCAAATTTATGTCTTTCACTCATAAATGAGATATATAATCTTAATTTCACCTATTTTCATTTGTGACTTGAGAAAAAATTTTCTCATGGATGAACTTGTAACTCTTTTGGTGAGAAACTTGGTAACATAAAGTTTACATTACAATGAATATCAATGAGAAAACTACGGTTTTTAAACCACAACAACCTTGACATGAATGATACCACTTTTGTGAGAAACTTGGTAACACAGGTTACATGACAATGAATATATAGCACTGAAAAAATATTGGCCTTTGTTATTTAAATGAAAAGAATGAGGATAAAATGCATCATTATATGAAAGTTAAGTATATGATTGCTTGTAAGAAAGACAAATAATTTAAGATATTGGAACAAACTAATGCATGTGATTACAAAACCTAGTGCCAAGTAAGGTGAACTAGACTTTCTGCTTGGTAAACTTACGCTCTATCCAATGAGCTACATGAACTTGCTTGTAAATTTCGATGACTAAGGTCATTGTAATAAGTTGATTAATTTCTAAATTTCTTATGTTATATTAATTGGAATGATGTGTAATACTCTTTTAATTTGATTTATTTTATTAGTTCGCTAGCTACATGTTTTCAGTGATATTTTTTCATTTACTTCGGAGTTTAATTTACATGGTATCTCAAAATATCCTTCGGTGATCATTCGGTGGTTAGATACAATCTTTGGCTTTACCCAAAGGATTTTTCATTTGAGCTTGAAGGATGTAATTAGTAACTCATTTACTTTATTTCATGATTATGATTTGTTTGAAAGAGATTCATTTGATCTTGTTCATATAAGAGTCGAGTTCAGTTGGGAAATTGAGAACTTCCAAGTTCCAATATCCAAGTTACTTTTACCATTCCTAAGCCCAAACCATGTTGTCCAATCACTGAAACCCACTACTATTAGAACCCATTAGGGATGCTGGATTGGACTCGGATACTATTAGGGAATAGATTAGATCATCTGGATCAATTGAACATTTGAACCCATTAAAGTGCAGAATTTGGTATAATTACTATAAATTTAATTAAACTAAAACTGTATGCTTAATTAATTCTCATAATCCATCTTTAATTAGCACAAAAGCTAATACCGACAAGGTATATTTGCTAGTCAAATCATCAATTAAACTAATTTTAAAAAATAGTCTTGGGAAGAAACTGTTCCTCAAAACGTGTTGCGTTGAATGGATTCTCTTGTACTTGTACAGTTGTACAAGAAGTACCTGTTGTTTAAACAAAACGAGGGGGTCAGAATATATTCACCTGATCACTTTCATTTCTAGTATATTGTTTTTCTTTGACATGTTCCAAGTCTTTTTAAGTCTTCAGGTACCTTCTGAAATAGAATTACGACTATAGTACTCAATAATTACCGGCAAAGTTTTAAAAATTTGGAAGAAGCTTTGCAAATAAACCAGCAATGGAAAGATAATCTAAACAAAAGATGTTGGGAGAGTTGGAGTAGACCAACAGTACGACATCGAAGATTCAAAATTCTTCAAATTAATTCAACGCGTGTACGCAGGGTCGTCCCAATGGTAAGTGAGGCCTAAGATGAAAATTATAACTTGTTTTTTATTTTTCTGTATTTTTAGCATATTCTTGCTACTTTACAAACAAAGTTTCTGGCACAAGAATTTTGGGTCTCAACTATGAATATAAGAATAACATAACCTATAAATGGAGCCTAATTTCAATTAGTTAAGTGGTTAAGTTCAAACAAATCGAGTATATATGCATTAGCAAAAGATAGACAAGTACAAAATATACAAGAAAGTTTGTTGTAGAAAGAGAGAAAAAAATTATTGATGCAAAGGTATGAGGCCTAGTTCTACAAGATCTAGATAAGTTCAAATGACTTGGTAATATGTTGGGTAATTTAGAAGTTATATTTAATTTTTGTTGGGCTTTAAATAGTATAAAGTACAAAAACTTGTTTCAAATTGAGGCCTTCACCCACGTGAGGCCTAAGGCAGACGGGCTAGGACCGGCCCTGCTTGTACGTTGTTTGCAATGAGTATTAGGCGGAGTACAATCGAGCGAGACAATACATTTTTCAATAGGAGAGGTGGATTTATTAATTTCTGCATCAGGGATATTTAACTAGTTACTAGTCTACATTTTAATTATAACCTACTTTTGGAGTTTCGTAACCCGCATAGAATTAACTTTAATTTTCTAGAGGATCGAGAAGGATATCTCTCTAAATCCTAAACCTGGCCCTCAAATTATTAGAAATATGTTTTCCCTTTACCATACAAGGAGTGCGTTTTGAACTCAAAACCTAAATTGATCAGAACATTTCACCTTGGTCGATCCAACAAGAAAACAGAGACTAGTTTATAGAAATTAGACCAAAACACACACTTTGTGTGTGGGTTTAATTTTTAAAAGGAAAAAAAAAAAAATTAATCATTGGAGAAACGTGGGGAGTTTTGGAATTTGTATTTTTTTTTCCTCCTCTTTTGCTGTGGAAGTGGGAAAGTTATAGAGAGAGATTTTAGGGGGAAATAAATTAAAATTTTATTCTATTATTTTATTTATTACGATTATGACCTTCATTTATTTAAAAATATTTTTAGATAGTCTATGGTCTAAGGATTAAGTCGTCTTTTCACGCCCACTTTGGCTAACAAAACCTCTTCTCTTAATAATAATATAGATGATGGATGCGTTTTATATGAAAAAAATAAAAACAATTATATATAGAGAGAGAGGATAACCCAAGGACATTTCATTTTTTGGAGGGTCTGAAATTATCTTGAGATGCCAGCCAAGTTTCGGGAGAAATTTGTGGATTTTTTAGAAATTTGAGATGATTCTCGAAAATTCCAACTATAACAGCCTTTCTCAACATGTAAAGTCCCTTGGCTGTCCCGACCACGTGCTGACTTTTAGTTGGCCTAAAATTCAATCAAAAACCACAATGTTACCAAGGTTCGAAACTTCGTCACCAAGTTGCCACTTGAATGTTTTAGCCCACTGTGTTGCACACTGTTTTAGCCCACTGTGCTGCACACATATATGTGATAAAATTGCAACATTGTAATATATATTTCATTTTAGCAACAAATCTAAAACTTAGGTATATGTCCAATCAATAACTAACTTTGAATAATCAATTACATATTGAATAAATTTTACTACATGTTCAAAAAATATTTACACCAACATTTCAAATTTTAATCCTATAAATAGTTCAAAATTTCATTTATTCCTTGCACCAAAGGAAACTACAAGTTTCTTTCTTCACTTATTTCTCCTACACCTTTTTTCTTTTCTTTAGATAAAAAAAGGATCAAATGATTTCACTCCTACCCCCATGGTGACTCAAACTCATGACTTCGTACATAGGTAGTGGGTGCTCTAACCACTGAGCTAACATCACATCGTCACTCTAAAATATATGTAAGGCGTGATGGCCTAACCTCCCATTGGGTTTCCAGTCATCAAAAAAAAATTATATGTTTATTTCAAAAAAATTCAGAGTTGTCGACGATTCAGTATTTATAGTTTCATCTTAAATTATTACAAATCACTATATAACAATGTTTATTCAAGGTCTTCTTTTCATATGTAGTAGACAATTGATAAAACAAACATATCTAAAAGTTTCACTTAAAATTTCCATATTTGTATTCAAATTTCCATCATTTTTATTGATTATTTACCAAAATCGATATATCCTCGATATTTCCGTATTTGTGACCATCGATATTTCCTCGAAACTCGATATTTTAGTCATTGGGATAACCCTCTTCAGGTTTAGAGTTACCAGCAACATGCAAACATGTATACGTTCGTAGGTACGTTATTGAGTTGTGTACACATACGTTGTCGTCAGGTATAAAATACAACTTGAAGTGTATTTCGTAACGGAAACGCACCTTAACCCAGAATCAGTTACCAAAACTCAGTCACGTACGTATTACGTATTCTTGTCCCAGTTCCGCTCTCGTGTCCTGCGTGACCTCCCGTCATCATTCCCACATGCCAAAATAACAACCTCATCTTTGTCTCTCTCTCTCTCTCTCTCTGACTCTCTCTTTCTCCCCGTCATCTTCCCATTATAATATTGGACAAAATTTGGAGAGAGAATTATCCTTTACTTGAGAAGAGAGGAAGAATTTCCTGTGGGGCCCAGATTAAAAGCCCACGGAGGCGGCCCAAGGTGGTATTTGACAAAGACTGTGCACTGCTCTTTTCCTCGTAAACATACATATTCGTCTCCTGGCCGCATTGTGGCTGCCACATGTTGGGATCAGGAAATAATCAGCCTGGGTCCCACCTTGGACCTACCCATATCAATCTCCCTAGCTTTGTCTCTACTTGTTTCTGGAAACTCCAAAGACTTCCTACTTTGTTCACACTTTTGAATGCTCTAAGTTTTTATTTATTTATTTATATTGTTCAATATCTGTAATTTCTTAATGTTTGAAATGGCTTTTGCCCAAAAAAAAAAATGATTGAGAGATGCTAATTTTTTAGCAGATGTCTTTGCTCACTTAGGACATACTGTCATTACAAAAGTTTGGTTTCAACAAGTTCCTCCTCAAGCTAGAAATGCTTTCTATGTAGATATTTTTTGTATCGGTAGTTTAATTAAGAGAGCCTTTTTTTTAGCCTCTGTTGTTTTAATCATTGAAAAAAAAAAGAAAAAAAAAGGAAAAGTCACAAAACAGTACCTCAACTTAAAGTTATTCTACACTTTGATAACTCATCTTCTAAATACATCAACTTATTACTTATGCATAACATTCATACATGCTGTTAATAACACTGTTAACTCAAGTGTCATGTAGCTTTTTGTCATGGGAATTTTCATCCATTTATGTTTTCCACCAAAAATCTCATGGTATTTGCCACTTAACAAACACTCACTACGTTAATTCATATTTATTTTTATTTATAAAAAAAAACAATAAAAACACTTGTTGCATCCTTCTTCAATGTCGAAGAAACCAAACGACCATGAATTTATATTTAAAAAGTAAGCAAATAACTACAACAACCCTAGCAACTTCTACAACTCTACTAAACAATCTGCTATGATTGATATTGAAATTAATTATGCATAATGAATGGAACATGCATTTTTTTTTTTTGTCTGAAGAGTTCTTCAATTAAAAGGGAAAAGGCTCAAAGCCCAAAACTTGAAAGAAATCCAGTATCTACCCAACAAATTACACTTGAAGAGCTAAGATAAGATGATATAGAATCAACAATTAATAAAGCTAGCACATAATCTGATCTCATCCAGATCACTCTCTATTTGTGGATTAGCAGGCTGAAAAATGATAAATCTCTCACCTATTCTCATTTTAATTAATCTGTTTCCTAGGATCATAGTAATAAGTCAAAATTTTCAGTACAATAACTTAAATTGATCTTCCATAAACCCAAATATAATGTTTTCCTTGATGACAGATTTTATTTTCAGCAAAAAGAAAGGAATTTTAGATCTTCTCTCATGAAATTTTAGTGGGAAAACATAAGTAAACGAAAATACCCATGGCAGAAAACTACATGGCACTTGAGTTGATGATGTTATTAAAGGCAGGTACGAATGTTATTCATAAGTAATAAGTTCAGGTACCAAAGTGATATATTTAGAAGATGATGTACCAATGTGTATAATGACTTTTGCCCCCAAAAAAAATATATTATAGTGCAAGCAGTAGATTAGGGGTCACTAATGGATCGGACCGGCCCAGCCCAAAATAAATGGGCTCGGGCAGGGCCAAAACATATTTTTTTTATTTTTCGGGCCGGGCAAGGCCGGGCTTCTCTTAAAAATCAAGGCCCAGGGCCTTATAGGCTTTTTAGGGCTGGGTTGAGCCGGGCTGGGCTTTTTTGGGTGGGCAGGGCCGAGCCCATTATATTTATATGTCATATTATTTTGTTAAAAGAAATACAAAAAGTTATGAAAAAATTAAGATATGTTAATGATTGACCAAAATAAAATACAAAATTAAAAAAACATATGGCCTAATGCAATAATTAGTTTAATATAACTACATAAAAAGATATTAATACAAGAATTGAATGGGCTTTCGGGCGGGCTTATAAGGTCGGGCCAGCGGGCTTTAATGGGTCTGGCCTGGGCTTTGAACCCTCAGCCCTAACCCTGCCTTATGCCTAATAGGCAGGGCCGAGATGGGCTTTACTGAGGGTCGGGCAGGGCTTTTGCCCACTAGGGCGGGCAGGTGCCCATGGGCTTTTAGCCCGGTGGGTCAAATGATGACCCCGGTAGATTATGTTTATAATATTACACACACTAAAATTTTTAATTTAAGAATTAATTTAATTACATATTCAATTATCAGAAAATATATGTGTCAAACCACCTGGTGTGGTAAGGTTGGTTGAGCTGCCTATTATGGAACCCTCATGTCTAGAGTTTGAATCCCAACTCCTACCAGTTTATGGCCAATGGGTTTGAGGGGACTTCTGGTTCGTGCGCCTACGGTGGAAGATTAGTTTGGTTTTGCAGGGATACTCTCGTAGACCTCGAACCCAATACTGACTGGGTGGGTCGATGTGTTACTAACTCGCTACCTCACTCCCAATCAATATATATATATATATATATGCGCGTCAGATATGAAAATATAAAAATATGATCATAGATACACATATCAATTGACTTATGTCACAATAAAATTTACTGAAGATATTAGGTGCCATGATAGATGGCGACCCAAAAGTCCCTAGACTTGAGATTCTATATTATATATTTCTCTATCATAATCGACAGGTGTTGGACATTACAAGAATTCCAAAAGACTAAGACGCATTAACTCGTGTCCCAATAAGAAAAACTTCTTTGTATATCATGCTACTTAACTTAGCCATCAAGACACCATCCAAATCGAATCAAAATCCTAATATGTTAAAATACTAGTTCACATCAAACATGACATATGTACGTGACCATATAAAAAAAATAATTTTAATTACATTCTGTCATAATTTTATAAGAAAAACTCATCCAAAATCATGATGTTTTATATACAAAAACTTGATCCTAAATGTCATATAGTTATCTTTGTTTCAGAAAGCACAATTTCATTGAATCATAACATCGATTATGATATAAAAAATGTATTGATCTCATTGAAACCTTGATCAATTTATGTAAAAAAAATAAATCTCTATGTCCATTACAACAACAACGCAGACATCAGTTTGTTAGAGCAGACCTATATTTTAACAAGTATGTTCACTTGATCAGTAACTCATTAAGGAAAGTATGTTCAACCACCATTTTAATGTAAATTCATTGTGGACTTTAAATTGAGTTGTTTGTTTTTAACCGTTAGATTTACTTTTAGAGGTGATTGAGAATAGTTTCTTTTATCAATAACTGATCAGATGAACACCACTGTAAATTCTAATTAATAACAATTTTAGGGTGGAATGCGACCACGAGCAACCCCCTTACTTTCTTCTCTCTTCTATTAAACCTAGACTCACCAACAACCACGATGGGTTCTATGAACCCAAAATCCCCATGTACGACTAAGTGACCATATATGAGTATAGTCATCCCCCTCAATCCCAATTATTTTCAAGGATTAATTTCAGTTTAGTACCCTGTGGTTTGGGGGTAACATCATGTCAGTCCCTGCTCTTTCAATTTGATCAGCAACACCCCTGTGCTTTCAATTTCAATCAGCCGTGCCCAAATTTTACTGTTCCGTCCAAATTTTACTTTGTCAATACAGTCAAAGTTAACGTTCAAATTGGACGGAACAGTAAAATTTGGGCACGGCTGATTGAAATTGAAAGCACAGGGGTGTTGCTGATCAAATTAAAAGAGCAGGGACTGACATGATGTTACCCCCAAACCACAGGGTACTAAACTGAAATTTATCCTATTTTCAAAGATCACTGTGAAATTCCCCAACAAACAAAACCATGCCGTTGTTTAAACAATAAGCTGCAGCAGCCGTACGAAATCCCAATCAAATCCTAGGTGTGAATAGTTGGCCAAAAATCCCAAGAGATCCTCTCCAAGCTTAGATAGAGTGAGAACGAGAATGCACGCCAACATTCTTTACTTGACAGAAGACGCATACTCTGATACTCCCTATTCCTGTAGTCCAGTCAGGCCTATCATATTGTGTTTCCCGGCACGGTTTCCCACCTCACCGGTGACCACTTTGGCTTTAAACTTGGGCCCTAGCTAACCCAGTATTGTCTTTGACTGATCCATTTGACCAGTCAACTAACTTGACTGATCAAATCCCCATATCATTCCATTGTCCCCACACTGATGCATCACCCATGGAAGGCCCCAACGGAATTTTTGTAAATTTTATTGTGCTCCCAAAGTGCTGTGTTCTTACTTGTGAATTGTGATCATCATAATCGTCTGACTAATAAAAGATTACTATCAATAAGCTTAAGTATTGTTATCAAAAAAGATAAGCTTCAGCATTGTTATTGTTTATTAATTTTTGAAGATACCAACTTATGTGACGAATGACGTGACTTTATATATTCTTTTATTTATTATTTTATTGTTATTGTAGAGTTGATTTCGCACAAATGACTACCAAAATTGAATTGTTTTGCATTGATTGACAACTGATTTCGATGCAGTTCGAAAGTCTATTAAACATTTAGACTTGATAATTGATTTTAATGCAGTTCGAAGGTCTATTAGACATTTAGACTTGAATTGACTATTTAACAAAGAGCCAATATCCTCTTATTCCTCAATTATCTGGGCAGTTATTGTGAAAGAGGTTGGTTTTTGGTTTTATGTGGATAGAAGATGTTGTGGTGGAGGTGTGGTTGCACTGTTATTGTAATTACAGACTACAAAGGATGTATTCTCATTTTTTATTCGATTTGTCTTCTTTTGATAAGCTAATTAAATTGCAATCCTAGTATTGATTTAGGCCTTAACCCTCAAATATCTTCAAATTAATGAGTTTTGTCTCACCTAGCCTTTACTTATGTAAATTGTTTTAAAATGATCGATCATTCGTATCTTTCTTGGGTTCTTGGAGTCTAAGACAAAGTTCTCATAGGATCCAAAGAATGTGATCGATCATGGTGGTCTCAATCATTGTTTGTTTATCATTTTCTCCGGTACATGTCGTTTTTCTGACATGTTATAACATGCAACTAGAAATTAGTGGTTTGTACATTGTGTTTCCCGCTAGCTACTCCAAGAATCTTGGTCCCTATATCGTAACTTCAACACTTGTAAAGCTGCTCAAATCTGAGCCGTCGGATTCCGATTTGATTGAGCTATCGACCCCCATGATGGGTTGCATGTGGATAACAAAGTAATGATGCAGCTTAATTTGATTAAGAAACAAGTTAATTAACCAATTGTGCTAATTTTTCATTAGCTTTAATCATAGAGACGAAGAAGGAAAAGCTGGTGTTGATGAAATGCCTAGTGTGAATGATTAAGTAATAGACCCTTTTAGAACGACAAAGATCGCTTCGTTTTCTTGGTGACATGAAAACATTGCCTAGGTCTGTAGGTCATGTTGATTTTGACGCTTAATTTAGTTAAAAAGAAGATAGCCTACCAATTTATGCAAGAAAACAAAATGGGAATCATGATTGTTAATTTGATCTTGGTCTTGGTCTTTGTATACGATGGATTGGATTTCTAAGTTAGCCAGCCTTTGCTTTCTCGGGGGAGTAGGGCACTACTCTTTACCGGGAAAATGAAAGAAAATTGGAAATGCACTTTAAGAGAAGCATCTTGTTGTTAGTGGGATTAGACTATACACAAGAACACACACATCCACGAGGTGATTTGATGAAGATGTTATTATGAGCTTTCCTCGTCAAGAGAAGGAAATGGTGAAAATATAAATGAATGTCTCGATTGAAACATTAAGCTGACATCTTTTCTGAATATGTTATTTATAACGAAGCTATGTTGTGCTTGAAATTGATCTTATGTTTATCTAGTTTAATAAGCAATGCCAACTAGCTAAGTCAATCGGTTCTTGATTAAAATGTTTTGATAGAATCCTAACTGTTCGAGTAGTATAAAGAGTTAAGAAAATTTTATATAACCGTGATCACGTTTCATGTCGTGTTTAGGGAATCGACCTTTGAATTTTCTAAAAATATACTAAAAAGAGTCAATTCATATACATGCATGTTAGCTATTTCGTATATGTAACACCCAATTTCCACCAATTTCCATACAATTTCATGGAAATATGCACATAAACATCTGGTTATAATTTTGGATGTATGAGAAGATTGAGACCAAACTCCCGTACAGCTAGTTGTTGGGACACACTGCCGAGTTGGTACTATTTGGTACAAAGAGTAGGGGATGTGAATTATGGTAGTATATTACTTTGAGGATGATTAGGACTAGTCACAAAATGCTCCCATAGACGGACCACGAAGCATGCATGAGTGCATGACTACACGGCAAGACCAAAGCAACGAATTGCAGAGCTGCTTTCTCTCTCACTGTAGCCATAGTGGGTTAAATAGCTGAGTCTCTCTAGGACTCTAGCCATGTCGTCGATCTACGAGTAATAATAGTAACGAAGAATGAAGAAACTAAGGAAAGAAATATTCCTTGTCTTGCGTCTCAATCAAAACCTGTCCCCCGCCTGTCCCCAACATCATCACCTTGTCCACATCATCAAAAATCTTGATCAATCCCAGTAACAACAACAACCATCGAACCAATTCAAATAATTTCACCAGTCCTCCAGTGGGTCCCCCCCCTCCCACTACAGTCCAAAACCTAAGTGCCCACATCGTTTTCTCCTTCTTTGCTTGCTTAGACCAAATCTCTATTTTCCTTTGCTGTCTTATTATTTTCTTAATTCTTTGTTTTTGGAACACGAGGATTGCGCTCGAGGTGAGAGAGAGAGAGAGAGAGAGGGGACTAAGCAGGCTAAGGAATTGGAGGCGAGCGGTGGTGGGGGTGGTGGTGGGAGGGGTCAGCCGGTGGGGACCCGCACACAAAAAAAATAGTTGCAATCCACGCGATAGTGGGGCCCACACGCGTAGGAGAGCAAGCGAGGTTTGCCTGGCTCTCTCTCTGAATCATCATGATTCATGAACAGTGGCTGGCTCTCCATTATATAAAGAAACCGTTGCGGACCTGTGGGACTCGCTACCCTTCTACTACTACTACTACTACTCGATCAAGCTTTCCTTCTTTCTTTCTTTCTTTCTCTGCGTGCAAGCTACCTAGCCAGAACCCCGAAACCGCCTCTCATATCCATTATCATCTTTCGTACGGCAGAACCCATCATTTTTATTTTTACCTAATTTAAGCTTTTCTCTCTCTCTCTCTCTAAGCCTCTCTGTCAGTCTGTTGTGGGTTTGCTTTGCTTTATATATATCCTCGCTTTGCATGTGACTACTGCCATCCTTTTTCTTAAGAACCCAGAACTCTCTTTACTCTTCCATCTTCCAGTTCCTGTTTGGTACACAAACTAAGCCATTCTCTCTTTCAATTTTGGGGGAGTGTTTCATCAGTGCATGAGCTTATGGATCCTTCAAGCGGACAACAAAACCAGGTAGGACATGATCAGAAGCTTTTGAGTTTTGGTTTTGAGTGATAGCATGATCTTGTTGAAGCTTTTGAGCTTTGGTTTTGAGTGATAGTATGATCTTGTTGAATCTTTTTTCATTTCCTTAGTCTCTATCTGGGTTTGTTTTTAATTCTGATTCTGGCTTTCTCGGCCGGGTCGAATTTGTAAAGAAAGAAGTACTCATTTTCCACAGGGGGAGTTGATGATGTTCGAGTTTTGTTTTACTGTTATAATACCTGATATCCCTCTCCTTCCTTCTTCTTCAGTTCTTTTTGTGCTTGAGTAGGTGAAGTAACATATATGGAAATAAAAATTCCCTTGGGTTTTTGTACGTTTCTGATTTTCCCAATTGATTTTCATGTTTTGGTTTAAATTTTCACACTTGATTAACACAACTAATTTGTAATTAATTAAATTCGGTCGGTAATTTGTTATTAATCGGTTCTGATTGTTCATGAAAAGAAGGAAGCAAACATGAAATTAAGTGTGTTATGATCATAATCTAGTTAAATTCTCTGGTTTTAATATATCATGATGATGAGCATTACATGTCATTATGACAGTTATGACTTTCAACACATGTATCATGAACGATCAGGTGTTCAATCAAGTGACCATATATGACTTAAATGCCAAGATTAGAATATAATCTATCATCATTTTGTTTTCTAATTAATTAACTCCTTTGGATCCACCTTTCAGGATATGCAAGCTCATAATTCCCTAGACATGTTGGTCAGCTCAAAATCCCAGCAGCAAACAGACCAGAGAAAACCAAGGCCACAGCCAGAACAAGCCCTCAAGTGTCCAAGATGTGACTCCACCAACACCAAGTTCTGCTACTACAACAACTACAGCCTCACCCAGCCCAGGTACTTCTGCAAGTCCTGCAGGAGGTACTGGACCAAAGGCGGCACACTGCGGAACGTTCCGGTGGGCGGTGGCTGCCGCAAGAACAAGAGATCCTCATCGAAGCGATCGTCGCAAGATCCTCAACAACCACTCACTCCCAACTCCAACCCGCTCCTCCCATCTCTCTCCTACGACTCCAATGACCTCAGTCTTGCCTTTGCTAGGCTCCAGAGGTCATGTGGGCAGTTGGGTTATGATGATCACCTAACCATGTTAGGAAACCCAACCACCAATTCCCACAGCGACATTTTGTCGAACGGTTCGTCTGCATCAGCATCGCCAGGGTTTCTGGATGCTCTCCGGACCGGGTTTCTAGAAACCCACAACAGCAACAGCTTCCAGAACAACTTGTATTATGGGTTTGGATCAAGTGGGGGGAACACCATGGTGGGTGAGGCGGAAATGGACAATGGGGTTTGCGGAGAAATGGGGCTGCACCCTTATGAGGAATTGAGCAATGTAGCAACCACAACAGCTGTGACGGTCACAACAATGAAGCAAGAGCTGAGCAGAGATATTGAGACCAACAACAACAGAGTCTTGTGGGGGTTTCCATGGCAGATGAACAATGGAGATCATCACAACTTGAACATGGGTGGTGGTGGTGGTGGTGGTGCTCATCATGAGTATGATAACTCGGGAAGAGAGAGCTGGAATGGACTTGCAAATCCATCCTGGCATGGACTTCTTCCCCTAGTTTAAAATCAAGTGGTACTCACCCAGAAATTACCAAAACTAAAAAGCATAGGGTACTTTAAATTTAATTTGTTTACTTAGTTATCATCAGAGACTCAAAATGTCAGTTTCAGTCCTCTATTAAGTTTTGTATTAAGATATGTCATGATATGATCTCTTCTTCTTTTTTTCTGAAATCCCAGATTTTGTTTGCTAACCAAGACAAAAAAACTTGCAGAGGTTGCCATGGAATTTTTATTTATTCATTTCCATATAAATTTTAAAGGGAGAGTGAGAGAGAGAGATGTTTCACGGTTTGGGCAGTCTGAAGTCTCTGACTGGTTTGTTGGTTACAGGCTTTAGATGATTTCAACATATTCTGCTATGACTACATCTTAGATTTTTCAGGTAGATATTTGTGTTTTCAATTTGGGAGTATTAAATTAGAGAGGAATAATTATAATATTATTGGCTCTGATGGGTTTTCCTCCCCTCAAGGATTTAAATTTCAGTGAAACATGACTTTGCATGAGCACAAATTTCATGGTGGATTTTTCTTTTTTCTTAGCAGACCAAATCCAAGTTAGGATTTGGGCGTGAGAGAATAGTCAGCAGCTTCTGTTTTTGAAATCTGCTGTCTGGTTTTGTTTATTGGTTAATTTGAGCAAATTGGACTGACATTTGAATATTTGAGTGGGACAAGATTTTCAATGGGTGTTCTAACAATAGAATGGGAACATGGAATTTTACATTTAATTTTATATCATATGGTACTAGGTTTGGATATGACAATGACAATATGTCCTATGGAAAATGACAGTGCCTGCCAACTAATTTTGAACCATATGGGTTTGGTTGTTGGGGCTATTCTAAGAGTTATTTTACTCGAGATGACCAATCTACTTGCCCTCGTCATCATGACTCTATCTTTTGTCTATTCATTCTCTCTCTCTCTTTTAATTTTTAATTTTTTTTTTTAAACAAGCAGATACTTAGTCGTAATGCTTAATGAGTTGTGTAATCAGGGATTTGGATTTGAATGAGGTTGGAGATAGATGAGGCTAATTTAATTGATAATGTATATTTTGTTATTTATTATCTGGGATGTTGTACGTAATCTTTTTCTTTTTATATTTTATGTGTATAAGATAGTTTTAAATAATAAATTTTTGTTTAACAAAAAAAAAATCTGGAACCCAATCTAACTAAGAACTCAGTCACAGGCTCGAAATTATTATTAATAATTTAAGGATGATTGTACAGTGAGAGGGGACATATTACTTAAAACTTGAGTACTATAAATCTAAAGTTTTACTTGTATAAAGGTTTAACGAGGCCATGTGTAGCTCTTTGTTTGTAACCTCTCTCTCATTCAATGAATGTTTTGATTCTAAGAATAAAGAAAAGGATTAGGGAAGATTAACTCACTAGCAGCTCAAGGTCTATTTATACTTGGAGACTTTAATTCGAACACGTAGGTGGATGCGTTCTTCTAGAGTGTACAAAACTAAACGAGTGGTGCTTTTACAATGAATTGGGAATGCCAGTGTTGTTAAGCACAATGCCAAGGGCAATATCACGGTCGTAAAAATTGTTTTCTTCCCTAGCATTTTCTCTCCAAGACAAGCTGACATTATTTCTAATCTTCTGTAGAAAATAGATAGCTTTTGAAAGTTGAATTCTTTGAGTCTAATACTCAAACTGGTATTTTTCAGTTTGTGTAGCTACTTGAAAAACGAATAGATTAAGCATCGATCGTGATGTTTTTTCTTATGCCTTTATTCTTCGGTCATGTAATGTGGTTGCTCATCAAAGTGTCATCTTTCAGTTTAGTCTTTGTTTTTGGGTCTGAAAGTTTAGCTTAGCTACCGAAGATAGTTAGTAGCGTGTATTTAGTTTCTTACATAAGAGGATAAATTTTCCAGTGTAATCATACCAATGTGAAGTATCCTGGTTATATACGCAAGGCAGCATACAGTAGTAGATAAGCTTGAAATGATGAAGCTGGCTTGCCATGGTTGAAGAAACAAAGAATGAGGGCTTTTGAAAACAGGTTTCAAGAACAACCGAACAATGAAGAAGCAAAGCTAGAATTCTGCTAATGGGACTTGGGTTTTAGAAAAAATGTACAAGTAAATATAGATCAAACAGGACTTTGCCTATTGAAATGAGCAAGAAAGAGATGTATACTATAAACTGTGGAGGAATACAAATTCTTACATATATAACCGGTTGTATATACAACTTTGTCAACATCTCTTCTGATAATGCACCAAGGAAATGCACTACTAAGAGAACATCCAAAATACAGCCTAAGGATAGCTTGCAGGAGATAGTGTTATGTCGTATCATCGACATTCATACCAGCCTGATGGTTAAACCCAACTTCTAGTAGCATGTTTTCAGTTAAAAGTTGTAAATCCAAAGCAAGTATAAAAATTACGTTCTAGTGTTCCATATGACTACTGCTACCTAAATTTTGTCATTCGCCATCCCGCCAGGACAAATGTTTCCATAAACACAACAAACAACAATCAATTAGCTTATTTCCAGTGTCCAAAAGCCCATATTTGCACTTTCATATATCGTATCCAGTACTGCACAAAATAACTAGTAGCTTACAGTGTTCAGTTCAGTCATACTCATAGCCAAACAAATCAAGCAAGTACCTGCAATAGAATGGAACTTACATTGCTATACGACAGTAATACAGAAAGTTCCATTTTAATGATGAAAATGCAGTTCATAATGAACTTTTCAACAATGGCAACAAAGCAGGATCTACTTTCTCTATAGACAATAATCCAACTATCAATTCCACAGTTGATGCATCTGCAGAGAAACAGTCAAATATAACGAAGAACAAGAGATAATTTTGGCTGAATAACTTAGATACCTCATTCACCTTACAAGAAGGAATTATATACAAATTCTGATAAGACAAGTACTACTCCTAAGGTAAGTAGTAAACCTAATAATACTACAGATATTACATAATATTACATATCACGGAATATTACAGAATATCTACATAAATAAGGTAAGTATGACTCACGCCAACACTCCCCCTCAAGTTGGCGCATAAGATCACGAATGCCCAACTTGTCAAGTGAGTCATGAAATGCCTTACTCGATACTGCTTTTGTGAGAACATCAGCTAACTGTTCTTCTGAGTGGACAAAAGGAAAAAGATAAGCTTAGCATCGAGCTTCTCTTTAATGAAATGTCTGTCAACCTCAACATGCTTAGTTCTGTCATGTTGAACTGGGTTGTGAGCAATATCCACCGCTGCCTTGTTATCACAATATAAATTCATGGCTCGTTTGGGTTTAAATCCCAAATCACGAAGTAAATTTCTCAACCAAAGTAATTCACAAACTCCATGAGCCATACCTCTATACTCTGCTTCAGCACTTGACCTGGCCACAACCTTTTGTTTCTTACTTCTCCAAGTAACAAGATTACCACCTACAAAAGTGAAGTAACCAGAAGTGGATTTTCTATCCGTAACACAACCTGCCCAGTCTGCATCTGTATAACCACTAATATCCAGATGACTATGCTTTGAAAACATCAAGCCTTTTCCAGGTGCAGACTTTAAATACCTCAGAATACGGATCACAGCTTCCATATGAGTTTCACTTGGGTTATGCATGAATTGACTCACAACACTAACTGCATATGCAATGTCTGGCCGAGTATGTGAGAGATAGATTAATCTACCAACTAACCTCTGATAGCGAGCCTTCTCTGTAAGAATTTGATTAGGGTACTCAGCCAGTTTATGATTATGCTCAATAGGAGTATCAGCAGGTCTACACCCTAGCATTCCTGTCTCTGTCAACAAATCAAGCACATATTTTCTCTGGCACAAGAAAATTCCTGAACTCCCCCTGGCGACTTCAATTCCCAAAAAATATTTAAGAGAACCAAGATGTTTCATCTCAAACTCTGATGCAAGCAGATCTTTTAATCTTTCAACCTCCTCTGAATTATCACCAGTAATTATCATATCATCAACATAAATAATCAAGGCAGTTAATTTACCTTCACAGCGTTTCAGAAACAATGTATGGTCAGAGTTGCTCTGCTTGTACCCAAAACGACGCATAGCTTGAGAGAATCTTCCAAACCAAGCTCGTGGTGATTGTTTGAGTCCATACAAGGACTTATTTAACTTACACACAAATCTACCTCCTGTGCTTGCCTCATATCCTGGTGGTAGATCCATATAAACTTCTTCAGATAGCTCTCCATGTAAAAAGGCATTCTTCACATCAAACTGTTGCAAGGGCCAATCTAGATTAGCTGCTAGAGACATCAACACTCGAACAGTATTAATCTTTGCTACTGGTGCAAAGGTCTCCTCATAATCCACGCCATATGTTTGAGTATATCCCTTAGCAACAAGTCTTGCTTTATACCTGTTCACTGAACCATCTGCATTGTGTTTGATAGTGTACACCCATCTACATCCAACAACTCTCTTTCCTTGTGGAGATGGCACCAACTCCCAAGTATTATTCTTCTCCAATGCCTCCATCTCTTCATTCATTGCTTGAGACCATTTGGGATCCTTGAGAGCATCCTGCACTTTACTGGGAACACATACAGAGGATATTTGATTCACAAAAGAAGCATGGGATTTGGATAACCGGTGGGTGGATACAAAGTTAGCTATGGCATACTTAGACTTAACATCTAAACTTGGTTCATATTAACGAGGTGGTTTACCACGAGTGGACCTAGGAGGCAAAACATGCACACTATCACCAATATCAGAGTTAGAAGAAACACCACTAACCTCAAGATTGGGACGCTCCTCAGGGATTGGTTGACAAGGGTTATCTGTATCTAAGAGGGGTGGAGGAGCTTGGCCTTCTCGGAGGGTAGATGATTCGGCAATTGTCTTTTCTATTTTGGAACTCGCAATGCTTTGTTCGGCAGTTGCATGGCGAAGGGTAGACGATTCAGCAATTGCCGTTTCTGTTTCGGAACTCGCAATGCTCTGTTCGGCAGTTGCATGGCGAAGGGTAGTCGATTCAGCAATTGCCGTTTCTGTTTCGGAACTCGCAATACTCTGTTCGGCAATTGCATGGCGAAGGGTAGTCGATTCAGCAATTGTCGTTTCTGTTTCGGAACTCGCAATGTTCTGTTCGGCAATTGCATTTTCCGTTTCGGCAGGAGTGACGTTGACTTCAATGGGCTGAATTTCAATCCCACAAGACTTCTCTTCCAAAAAAGTGTGTTTCTCCCCCTGAAGTGAAGGATTGATGGGAGAAAAGTAACATGCATCCTCATAAAAGGTGACATCCATGGTAACAAAAAATTTGTGTGTAGGGGGATGAAAACACTTGTAGCCCTTCTGATTAACACCATAGCCCACAAAAACACATTTTAATGCCCTGGCATCGAGTTTGGACCTTTGATTCTTAGGAACATGGACGAACACAACACACCCAAAGACACGAGCAGGGAGATTAGAAAACGAAGGGACAGACACATGATTTGAAAGGGCAGCATAGGGGGTTTGACCATTGAGAACAGAGGAAGGTAGCCTATTAATGAGATGACAAGCAGTGAGAATTGCATCTCCCCAAAGATACTTAGGCATATGAGCACTAAATAGAAGAGACCGGGATATGTCAAGAACATGACGATTCTTTCTTTCTGACACCCCATTTTGTTCAGGGGTTTGTGGGCAAGTAGTTTGATGAATGATCCCATGAGAATGAAAGAATTGGTGAAACTGAGAATTGACAAACTCCCCCCCATTATCAGAACGAAAGACTTTAATATTGGCTCCAAATTGATTTTGAACAAGAGAAAAAAATTCTTGGAAAGCAGAGAAGACGTCATATTTGTGTTTCAATAAAGCGACCCAAGTAAGACGGGTATAATCATCAATAAACAAAACAAACCAATGTTTTCCAGACAAGGTTGACTCACGGGAAGGTCCCCAGACATCAGAATGAATAAGCTCAAAAGGAAAAGAACTCCTAGTAGTACTCAAAGGATAAGTAGTACGATGACTTTTAGCTAAGACACATGACTCACAGTGCAACTTAGACTCATCAATGCCCAGAAACAAGGATGGCATAGATTTCTTCATGACACTAAAGGAAGGATGTCCCAATCTCCGATGCCATAGCCATAATTCTTCAACTTGATTAGTAACCCCAGTCGAAATCAAAGCTGCTTGGACTGCCTTCTCCGGCTTCACTCCGGCGAACATGCAATCCAGATGAAATAGTCGACCCCTCAGATAACCCCTGCCAATTATTTCCCTGGTGAGGAGGTCCTGAAAAATCACATACAACGGAAAAAATGTTACAGAACACCGAGATTGAGTATTAAGCTGAGGCACAGATATAAGATGATGAGAGAGATCAGGGACATAAAGAACATCATGTAGTGTCAAAGAAGGGGTGAGACGAATAGACCCTATTCCTAAAACAGGAAAAGAATCACCATTGGCATTGACAACAGAGGAAATAGAGGGTGGATTGAGAAAAAGAAAGAAACTACGATCATAGGTCATATGGTCAGATGCTCCAGAATCAATTATCCAAGTATTGCCACCAGTAAAGCTAGAAAATTTTAAAGCAGCTCCAACCTTACCATTACCACCACGACTTATGGATGCGGTATCCTTACCAGCAAAGTTGGTGTGATCTGGTTTTGTTACCGCGGAGTAATCTTGGTCTTGAACAAGATGGACAACAACCTTTCCCTTGGGTTTGTTGTCCTGACGTCGGGGCCTATCAAAGTAGCCTGCTGGAAAACCAACCAACCTGTAACAATTGCTTTGATGTGGCCTGGATTCTTGCAGTAGTTGCAAGTCAGATTTGAGGAGAACCTGGGAGAAACGTCTTGATCTTTCAACATGGTGAATACGCAGCGGAAGGAAAAACAACAAAGTACTTGGAAATATAAGAAGGCAACGGTGATGAAAGGATCAAAGGACAAGGAACAAATCCAAGCACAAAGAACAAGAGTCAAGGATCAAAGAACAATGAGTCAGAGTACAGGATCGGATCTCTGCTCTGATACCAAGTCAAATATAACGAAGAACAAGAGATAATTTTGGCTGAATAACTTAGATATCTCATTCACCTTACAAGAAGGAATTATATACAAATTCTGATAAGACAAGTACTACTCCTAAGGTAAGTAGTAAACCTAATAATACTACAGATATTACATAATATTACATATCACGGAATATTACAGAATATCTACATAAATAAGGTAAGTATGACTCACGCCAACAGAAACCACTCTCCACCATTTGTTGAACTAGTTCCATTGCCCGCAGTGTCTCATTGTTATTAATCAATCCTCGAATAATTGTGTTATAAGTACAACCGTCTGGAGGATAGCCTTTATCTTCCATTTCCTTGAGCAACTTTTCTGCTTCACTTAATAGGCCTCCATAACAAAATCCACTAATCATAGTATTATACATCCTCACATTAGGTTGGAGTCTTTTTGATGATAAACCAAAGAAGAGATCTCTTGCAGATTCAACTTCTCCTGCTGTGCAGAAACCCTCAATAAGAATATTATACACTACAATATCCAGATCCAACTTTTTGCCTTCCATCTCTCTAACCAATTCAATTGCCATTGAAAGTTGTTGGTTCTTACATAGGCCATTCAGTAAAACTACATAAGTCTGAACATTTGGAAGTTGGCCCAGAGCTTGCATATTAGAGAACAACTTCTTTGCTGCTTGTATCCTCCTCACTTTGCAAAAACCATTGATAAGAGTGGTATAAGTGATGCAGAACGGATGGCATTCCAATTTGAAGAGCAGTTTGATCGTGCAAAAGGAAGAAAACGAAAAGTTACTAGTAGCCACGCCATAGCTCGGTATCCGATTGGAGCGCGCCATGGCTTTCCGGAAAGGGAATCGGGCCAGGAACAAAACTCATAGCTATGCTATGATGTGAGGGCTTTTTCGGGCTTTCGGAGTCGTTTAGGGCCTCAAAACTGCAATTTACTGTTTTCGAAATTTCGGTTTTCTATTTTTTTTGGGTTTGTTTTACTTTTACCCATAGGCTTTAGGGTTTCATTGTTAGTCGTCATAGGATTTCTTTTCTCATATATAAGCAACCTTAAACGGATGCAGAACTATCTTTTATCATATTTTCAATCAAATTGAGATTTATCTCTTTTATCTCTAGTGGACTCCAGAACCTTTTGTTTTAGGTTTATTACTTGTAAACCTAGGTGATCTTTCCGATTGCGTCAATAAGTAACGGTATCTGGAACCAGTCCGTTACAAGACATTCCTGAAAAACGTGTTGTTGCCTCATCAATCTGTTTCTGCTTACAATCTCCATTTATCAATATTTTATAACTGTGAACATCAGCCATGAAGGCCTTGTTAATCATCAGATCAAAGACTTCTTTTGCCTTGTCCATTTCTCTTCGCAAACAGTAACCATTCATAATCGAACTGTAAGTGATTCTATCTCTTTGACTTATCATCTTAATCACACTTTCTGCTTGCTCCACCATCACTTCCTTACAAAGTGCATCAACCAAGACCAGTGGCGGATCCATGCATAGACTAGGACAGGCTTGAGCCCGTCCGAGATTTTCAAGCCAAAAAAAAAAAATAGATGTATGCATTTTTTTTTTAATTGGGGTTTGTCCAGCCCGCAGTAGCCTATCCGAACTAACTCCTCACTCCACTCATCGACATCGACTACGGGTCACCTCTCATCTCCAGTGAATCGTCTATCGTCTCTTACTCTCTCACAGAGTCACAGTCTCTGAGTCTCACTCAGTCACTCTCTCCCACTTCCTCCTCCTATCGCCGCCTGCTGCTCATCCGACTCTCCCGACTCCACTAGTCCACTCATCGACTACGGGTCTACGACAATTGTCTCTCACAGTCTCACTCTCTCCCACTTCCTCCTCCTCTCGCCTCCTGTGGCTCAGCCGGTTCTCCCTTCTCCACTTCTCTCAGAGAGTCAGAGATCAACTGATGAACTAATCAAGTTCAATTTTGTTTAATTGAATCAATCTAATTTGGGGCAATTTTTAAGATTAAGGATTGATGTGAAATTCAATTTCGTAGGTTATATTGGATATTTGGATTGAAGCTTTCGTGGATTGAAGAATGAAGGTTGCAGACTGGAAATCAGGTAGGCTGTAGTCGGGATGATTCGTCTTGTGAAAGATTCGTCTTCGGTTTCAATTTCTTGGAATTTGAATTAGATTTGTGGGCTGATTCGGTGACTTGAAGATTTGCACATTTTCTACTTCAAGATTCGCTGCTTTCTTGGGGTTTCTTTGTTTTAATTTCTTGTTCATGTGTGCATCTATGTATGATCTTCTGCAGGATGCCAGGATGGAAGTACTTCTGGTCTTTTGGACTCCATTATTAGAGTAGCTACAATCTAATGCTTTCCAAGGTACTTTTTTCTTTTCATTTCATTGTGCATATAAAATTGTGGCTTATATTGTGGCTTTTGTTTTTGTTAAATTAGTTATTATGAAAAGTAGTTAATTCAAAATTAATTTCTTAATTTATAGGTGTTAGAGACTTAGAGTAAAATGTCAAATCATGAGCCAAAACCAAAGCGATCAAAATTCATTGACACATGGTTTAAAAGAACAAATGTTGAGTCAAATGTGGTTTCTGACTAGGTGATTGTTGATTTTGTTTTTTAGTTTTGTATAGATATACATTTGAGTGGTAAGACTTACTACGTCCCCCCTGACTAGTCTTTTTTTAAAATTAATAAAATTCTCTCGCACCGTCGAGATTCTCCATAATATATATATATATATATATATATATATTATTATTATTTTTGTTTAAGAAATCCAGCCCGTCTAAGGTTCCAATCCTGGATCCGCCACTGACCAAGACATTGAAGGTGCGCACATCTTTTTGACTCACCATTTCATTCAACAATCTTGTAGCTTCTTTCCACCTACCGACTTTGCAAGTTTCATTAATCAAAGAGTGTTAAGTAATGACGGTTGGGGTGATACCCCTTCTTACCATTTCTGAGAAAAGGTTCAACGCGTCCAAAATTAGTGCATCCTTAAAAAGACTGTCAATGATGGTGTTATAGACAACTACATTAGGCTTACAATGTCCTTATTCCATCTTTCTGAGTAATTGAATAGCTGCAACATTGTTACCCTTGATGCACAAGCCCTTTATCAATGTGCCGAAAGTGACCACATTGGGCTGAATACCTGCCTCCACCATTTTGCTGAAAATTGCTGCTGCTTCAGCTACTTTATTGTGAATAAGAAAGCCGTTGATGAGGGTGGTGAAGGTGGTGACATTTGGTTCAAGACCAAACTTGAAGAATTGAGCCAAGACAGATAAACTGAACCCAATTCGGTTCAAACGAGAATAGCAGTTCATGATTATACTTGGAGAATAAACATCAGGACTAATTCGCAACAGACGCATTTGTTTGTACAAACTATAAAGTGATGGCTTCCCAATAATGCTTCAATTTCACGAGTTGACCCAAGATTTGAGGGAAACGGATAAGCGAGGGCAGAGGACGACTTTGAAGCATTTCATCGCAGACCTTGCGGTCATCTACAACATTAGCGATTTTGGGTGGTGGGTTTCTCTCTCTAACAATCTGGGCCACTTGGTTGGTTCTGGAATCGATTGGGTCAGAGGTTTGAGAGTGTAACAAGGCCAAGTAATTGTCGACGGCAGGAGTAAAATGACGAAAAGGCGTACCTCCTACGCTGCTGCAGCGCATCATCATCACCATCTTAAGCATATCTGAGTCTCGATTGGATTGATTATCTCTTCTAGTGAAAGCTCAGTTCAATTCGACAAAAGGTTGTTCTACTGGAGAGTGCAGACTCATTAGACACATGGGTTTTCTGTTTCAGTTCCTTCTTCTTTTTTTGTTACAACGACCAATAAATAGTAATAGGGCCCCCCCGACGGGACAGATTGCAGGTGAAACCAAACGGGCCTGAAAATTATTGCTAACCTCATATCCATCTAATGCACGTGTTATTCTTGAAATGAAGAAAAATACGTGAAAGTTTTCTTCTCACCCACTTCCTCAATTTTATATTTTTTGTGTTTTTATAGATTACCATAATAATCATTTGAGATTATTTTATTATAAATTTTTATTTTTATTGTAAAGAATATCTATGACAATTAAAATTTAGTGAAGCATGTAACACTAAATTTTGACTTATATAGTAGATCAGTAGAGATGGGGACTGTGTCTCTATCCCAAGGTTAGTCATGTTTCTCATTTTTTGTTTGCGGATCAACCATATAAGCTTCCTCATGGATCTAAAATACTGGCGGAATTTTACTCCAGCCGTTTGGGATCAAATTCATAGTAACCATCGTTCCTTGACACAACATAATTCCTGGTTCATCACCAACCCCACCAAATCCATCAGATATGGTTTGGGTTCTGTTGAATTCATTACACAGGAAGATAATGCGAGGTTCCTAATTAAGAATGATGGTTACATAATTGAAGTCGAAATTACTATCCGAGGAATTTCTAATCCCCATTGGCCGTGGAATTTCAAGTTATGTAGTTAGTATGTGGTATATATATGATCAGAGAAACATGAGATCGTTGATCTTCTTAGCTTTTCGATCAGCACTGATATATGGTTACCATTACCTTATTTTTGGAATTGCGGATGTAATAGATTGTGAATGAAAACTTTCTAGCATTTTATGTTCTTCTATTCTAGCTATAATTCATACTTCCATCGATTCCTCAATTTGCAATTTCTTTTTGTGCCTGAGACAGTTTAAATCTTCGTTTTAGCTAGTTTGTAGTGCTTTAGTTGTTCTTGAAGAGGCATGTCTCTTCAACCTTTCAAAGGGTAAGGTTGTTGTCTTCCCCTTGCACCGTCTTGATGTACTCATTTTTCTTTTTCTTTTAATAATTTTCCCTCGCTTTGTCGAGGTTTGCTAAAAAAAAAAAAGAGTTAAAAAAAAATGGCGTACAAATTTAAACAGAACTGAAGTTTACAATAAACTTCACATTGAAATACATCAGCTTATGAGTTGAGGATGTTAAACCATGTGCTTTCAACAGTTCAACATACATGGATCACATTCAAAATGCACCAATGAAGGTATGTGATTTATGGTTTCAAAATGCTATAATTATACATCAATACTTTATGAGAAAGGTTGCCCAAGTGTAAATCAGACATATAGAAAAACACAAAAAAATATTAATTATACATCAACACCCTACATGAAGGAAATCAAAAGAATATCACATGTCCCGAATATACATGTCACATTATGTCGTACCCACTACTGTCTTGACACGTGTTATCTCACATAACCAGGGTCAACTCCGTTAAGTGAAGACAGAAAAAAATCCAAATCAATAACCTCTTCTATTTACTTTTCAAAAAAAAAAAAATCACTTTTCATCAAAATATTCTCTTCCCCTGCAAAACCTTTTTCTCAGAATCCAAGAGGCCATGGATCTAGATCCTAATAAAACCTCTACTTTAGGTTCAAAGAGTAGAGGTATCAGCTTGAACAATCGAAATGAACCTCGCACCCAGATCAAAGCAAAGACATGTAAATCAAAATATTTGCTGGCTCTCCAATTCTGTCTAGTCACACCTCTAATTCACTTTGTCCATTCTCTGTCAATCTTGCGTGCAATTGAGATTAACCATCAGCTACAACCCATTTCTCAAACCCATTTTGCATCCTTAGCCTCATGAACAGTCACTTTCTCCTCCCTAGCCAAATAGAACTTATCCATTAAAGTGGAAGGAAATCATCTGTCCCAGCTTTTTCTGTCCCTATTCTGTCACTCACATCAGAACTTGACACGTGTTCTCTTACGTAACAGAAGGCTAACGTTTTTTTTTTCTTTTTTCTTTTTTAAAGAAGGGCTGGTGGAGCTGCCTCAAGCCTTGATTAATGAAACTGTTGAATACAAGGTGGGGACATTGAGCCTAAACCCCTAATTACAATAAACGACTAGAGTGTGTCCCGAAATAATATCAGGAATCTCTACAAAATACTTGTATTCAAACAAGCACAAACTAGCAAAGAGTGCTCTACTGGCTACTCTATTTGCTTTGACATAGCAATGACATAACGGAAAGATAACTCGATATGTAGCCCGAATATTACAACGTAGCATAAGTACCCGCTTTAGCACAACTTTCCTACTATGTTGCCGCCAGATGATAAATCCGACGACACTTAGCTTCATCCTGCCACTAGGCGGTAACGAACATTTGACGATGCCAAAAGCTCGCTGCCATTGAGTGCACACTCTGGCAAGGCCCTACAAGTTCTACACAACAAGTGTAGACTCTTATTTCACGCCAAAGACGTGACCTAAATACATAACTGCAGTAAAAGAAAACATTAGTAACATAACTAGCTAAGACCAGGCCCAAGCCCTAGTAGCAATCCAAGAAAGGAGAAACCCACAATCTGCCAGCCGGGCTGGCCCAAATCCCCTACAGCCGCCGCCGAACCATGCAGAGGGCACCCCACCGCCTTCGCCAAACCGTCATCAGCTATCTGTCATCCCATATCGGAACCAGAACCTATAGAGAAACAGTAGTCTCCGCACCATGGAGAAGACCCAGATAGGGATCAGAGGATCCTAACCAGATTGAGCTGCTTCGAGTAGCCCCAAGCCACGTAGCGTCGAACGCCTCACCGCCCGATCGCCTCTAAATTTGAGATCGAATCCTTCAAGTTGGCCATCGAGGAGAGACCCAGAAGCCAGCAGCTGCAGTTTTCTCCTCCCTCACTGACATCCACCGTAATCTCACCGATCGGACTGAGAACAGTGATCGAGAGACCCAGCCTCACACCCAACTCACGCAGAGTCGGTAATGGCCCGTCCGACGACGGCGTAGGGGCACGCCGCCGAACAAGGGGGAAGACCTCATTTCTTTTCTCTCAAGCGCGTACATCGCATTCCTTTGTTGCTTGTGGTCAATGTGAACATAAATTTCTGTTTTTTTAAGGCTAACGCTATTAAGACCTCCATTTTCATTAAAATTCTATTGAAAATAATATTCTTTTAATAAAGATAAAGATGAACACAATACTCTATTCCTCTTCTTCCTCCGAGTTTTACAGGTCCAACCATAAAGACAGTAGTTTCCGTCCCGAAAAAGCCTAAAGAGATGATGGGTAAGAACAGAAACCAAACTAACAGAGGAGGCAAAATGTAAGGATATAGCTTATCACTTGGCTAAAGGTAGTAAGATCAAATTTCGTTGAAGTAAAAAAATCTGATATTTGGCCATAGATCACATATTCTTGCATTAACAAGGTAACAACATATACATTTTTTTTTTTTGAGAAGGAACAGCATACACATTTGAAGACAAAAAGAATGAAAAAAAGCCAGAGAAAAATCTGCATTATAAATCATCTTACCGCTTCTTTGCCTTAGTAGGAAGCTGCATTGTCCATGTCTAGTAACATGCACAAGGCTTTCTTCATAAGAACTGAGTGTGTAATAACTACATCCCAAAATCTCAAGACTCTTTGTTGGCTTACAAGGTCTAATGAAAGTAGTTCATACACAGGACGAGAAGAACGCCTAAAACTGCAGAGTGTAGACTTCATCAATTAGTTGGGACATTACTACTACACCGTTTTTCCTAAAATATAATACTTTCGGCCTTTTGGAAGTGAACTAATTAGTGGCCCCTGTTCACAAAAACTTTTCAATTTGGACCAGGAGTCATTGTTGCCATATTCTTTCATTTCCCAGATATCAAGAACAGGATCGAAATAATTAGAATGCGAAAAAAGCAATGGATTGTTGGAGCATGTGGTCCTCACCGCCGCTGCTCTCCTGCAGCCTTGCCACACATCTGCTGCCCATGCAGCACCGCTGCATGCCCATTGCATCCTTCTCCTCATAGTTTCTCCGATCCTCTCATTCCTATGCATATCAGTCAGTTTGAAAGCCCCAAAACTTCTAGTTTGGAACTTCAGATCAAAATTCTTCCTTCATAAAAGTTGTTCACCTCTGTTCTTCCATCTGACCTCCAAATTTCAGCCCTATTGGAGTCGTTTTGAGACCTGTACACCAATCGGAGTGGGAGCTGTTCAGAAGCAAATCTACTCCGAATTTCAACAAGTTTGATTCGCCTAGGACTGAAGCTCGTCTGCAATCTTACAACGAGGATCAAATACGCTCTACAATCCTAAGAGGTATGGTTTACTAAAGGTTCCCGCTTTTGAAGTTTTTTATTCTTTTTCGCTTCTTTTTCTCAGGGACTTGCAACCTCTCTTCTTCTACCCCCCTTTCTTCATCATAAGGGAGACCAAATTGAGCCAAACTGTGGAGATTCGTGCTCACTCCAAGCTTAGAGCTTGTTGAGATCTCCAAACTTAGAGTTTGTAGAGAATTTATGATCGACCACTTACATCATTGTTTTGATCTAATCCAACCCCTCTTGGAATTTAATTTCTTGGAAGCGATTACGCTAAGAAATTCCTAATTTCTTGGACATGATTACGCTCAGGAATTTTATATTTTTTCGTGGTAGTATTTTACGCTCCGAAACTAACCCTAATTTCTTGTCCTCTTTCAGGATGAGTAACTTGAACAAATTGGACTTTCCTCCATTGGGAACAGCTGACTTTGGATATCACAAGTGGGTTCGTGATGTCCGCCAGCATCTCAAGGCCGATGGAATTCTAGATACGATTCTTGAGCCTAGCCAGGACGTGTTAACTGTTGAGCAACCTCAAGCTTTGAAAGCAAATAGAGTAGCCTTAGAGGCAAATAAGGCGAAAGCCATCATCCTAATGACTCGTCATATGGATGATTCGCTCCAGTACGAGTGTATGAATGAAGAAGACCCCAGAAGGCTATGGGTCTAGATCGAAGAAAGATTTGGCAACGTCCGTGAATCCTTGTTTCTTGACTTAGAAGTGAAATGACATACCCTCCACTTCTGTGATTTCATGTCAGTTCTTGATTACAACTCATAAGCACTTCGCATTAAATCCTTAATGGAATTCTATGGTAAAGAGATCACAAATGCGATGTTGATTGAGAAGACTCTCTCTACCTTCCTAGTCTTTGCATTGATGGTTGCTAAAAACTATCAAATTGATATTACTGCAAGACGGATCACAAGGTTTCATAAGCTCATTGGAGCTATGAATGTTGCTGAAGAGCATGACAACACCCTTGTAAATAACTATAATTTGAGATCCGTGGGAACAGAGTATATTCTGGAATCCAATTATAGTCAAGCCCCAAAGAGGGGGTGCCAAGAGTGAAACCCTAATCTTAGGGATACATTTGGACGTTCTAGTTCATATAATCTCTCTACTAGGGAAAGTAACCGCCAAAATAGGCGAACACGGAACCGAAGAGGTCAACATGGAAAGGGAGAGGAAGGCAACGCCTCTGGCCTTGTTGATGGCGCCACCAACACTAAGAGCCATCTAAATGACGCTTTCAAAGCGCCTCAATCAATGGAGTTTGAGCAAAGAGATGTATGTTCTCGATGTGGAGTGTCTGATCATTGGGCACACATTTGTAGAGCTTGTGAAGAACTTGTCACCGCCTACAAAGCATATTGTGAAGCAAGAGAAGCTCACTATGTGGAACAAGAGGATCAAGAAGATGATCTAGAGTGAAGGGTTGAATACTACAAATCTGGCTGGAATCAATAGATCGCCAATTTTGTTTAAGTCTTTATTTTTCCAAGAGATGTAATAGGCAATTGTCATATACTTTGCAGTAAATGCCAATGGCTTAGTCTTTCTTCAAAGTAGGCTCACCCAAACTAAGTGTGATGTCTAGGAAAGTTCTGAGATTAGTGGTACTTAAGAGAGCCTTGCTCCACCGACATCTCTTTACTCACCTGGTCACATTTATTTTGGAATTACCGAAATAAGTTAGATGACTACCATTGCTTTGCATTAGCTAGCAGTTTGGATTAGATTTTCTTTGGTTAAAGAGACAATGATGTAACTCCGTTGGCTTATGAATAAAATTTCGAGTTCTTTTCATTATGACTCAATTTTGATTCTGATCATATTACTTTGTGACTATGATGGCTGGGTCATCAGTATTAATTCAAGGACATGGAATAGCCCAAGTTCCACTTGCCAAAAGGCACCTTGATTACTGTCGCAAAAACTCTCTACGCTCCTAGGGAAAATTGCACCTATGAATTGCCAATGGATTCCACGCGAAAACTCATGTAGAGAATGGAAATGAGTTCCTTTGCAATACCTCTAATGATTGCGAACAAAGACACATCTTAGAGAAGTTTATGTGTCTCTCTAGTGGACTCTATGTCACTATTCGAGCTATTAAATCCAATAAAGTTATGAGAGAAGATATCTTGGATTTAGACACATATTGGCTTGGTCACGACAGGATAGGTCATCCTAGTTATAATATGATGATCCATCTACTAAAGACTTCACATGGACATCCTTTCTCTCGAGCGACATGAAGCATGAATCAAAAGTTGATTCCTGGACTATGTGTGACCGACTCTGTTGCCTAGGGCGCCGCTTCTGTCCACCACCAGCCTAAGGCTGGCGCAGTCCCTATCCATAACGCCATGGATGGCGTCCATCATGGTGATGGCGCCCCAGGTGATGCTGCAATCACCAACTTGCTGCAAATAGCGTTTCAGACGCTCAGGCCTAACCAAAATTCTCATTGGTTACTTCTAAAGCCTCTCGCTCGTTTTACAAAGCCCGTTCCTTAGAGAAATTAGGACTAAGACCGTCCTATGCAAAGGAAATGAACATACTCATTCTGTTCTTACATAGAATCCATGGGGATTCTGTAGATTAATTCAACCAACTTGCGGACGCTTAAATATTTCATGATGTTGGTTGACACGCAAACACGCTGGTCACGTGTTGTGCCATTGTCCACCTATAAATGCTGCTTATGCTACACTCCTAGCACATATCATATGACAACGGGCTCACTCTCCGGATCATCCTATTCAGTCAATTGGATTTGACTATGCTAGAGAGTTTACATCAAAAGACTTTTGATGGATATTGCAATGGGACTGATGTTGGACATCATATTCCCATGTATACACCCAAATGGTCTTGCGCAAACGACTACGATGGTAGTCCGGACATTGGTAATGCGCACAAATCTCCTTATATCCACTTGGGGTGATGCAATATCGCATGCAGCTATGCTAATTCGTTTACGACCCACCGCCACTCAATGTACCTTTGCGTTATAGCTAGTGACTGGGTACAAGTATCGTACTTACGCATATTTGAGTGAGCCACTTATGTGCCAATTGCGCCGCCACAGCGCTCTATGATAGGTCCTTACAGACGAATGGGCAACTCAGTTTGATTTGAGACTCCAACAATCGTCCGCCACTTAATGCCCCTGCATGGCGATCTCCTTACCGCTAAATTTGCAGATGTCACTTTGATGGGACAGTATCCCAGTCGTTAGGGGGAGATAAGAATACGAATGTTCAACAGGAATGACAGGAATTGTCATAGTCTGTCCCCACTATGTCTCATCTCGATCCCCGTTAAAGTGACGAGGTCACACAAATATGCTGCAAACAAGCCTACAAGGAAGGACTTCCCTACGAGAGGACGTAGCGCCACCCTACACGGAGATGGGCAAGGCGCCAACGCCAAAGAGAGTGGCACTCTGGCGTTATAGGCCATGGCCTCAGCTAGGATGAGTGGAAGGCCCGTGGATTCGAAGGATACTTTGGCACATTCCAATCCTTTGATCATCAAGACTCAAAATCGGTCTCATGATAATCTTCAAGGTTAGGGTTATCATTGGGGGACGCCTCAACGTTAGAACCTATTCCTGAGAATATAGAGCTCTATGAAAATTACACTAGTGTATATGAGACGTGGGTTAGAAACTCCATCATATTTGTTGATGTAGTTACGCATTTCGTTGCACATGAGTTTGTTGAGTCCGATGATATCGAACCACACTTTGTTGATGAATGAATGCCAACGTAGAGAGATTTGGCCTACATGGAAAGATGCGATCCAAGTTAAGATGGATTCTCTAACGAAGAGGAAGGTTTTCGAGCTAGTAATGCCAACACCTCCTAATATAAAACCTATTGACTAATGGGTCTTCGTTAGAAAGCGTGATGAGAAAAAGAGGTGACAATCTCGCCTTATGGCGTAAGGCTTCTCACAAAACGCCCTGGAATCGACTACGATAAGACATATTCTCTCGTAATGGATGTCATTGCACTCCACTACCCTGTCAGTTTGGTAGTTTCCAAATAACTGAACATGCAGCTTACAAATGTGGTCACTACGTATCTCTATAGGGATCTAAATACGGAATATACATGAAGGTTCATGGTGAACTTCATTTACCCAAGTCAAGTGGCTCTAGACCACGGAGCACGTTTACAAAGAGGTTGAAACGCTCGCTAAAATGACTACTTGATTGGGAAAGGATATGGCCACGCGTTTCCATAAAAAGTTTCGGATTCCATCGCAGTTCATATTGGACATGATCTTCATTAGAAGCCCTTAAAGAGTTAAGGGAAACCGCTGAACACTTCAAATCCGAGTTTGAGATGAATGATTTTGGGAGAACACGATTATGCCTCAGTTTGGAACTTGAGCATCGTGTTGATAGATGCTTAGGCATTTTGACAAGGTCAAACCTTCAAGCACCCCCATGATCGTCCGTAGTCTTGATCCTGAAAAGGATTTTATTCGTTCAAAGGATGATGATGAAGATGTGCTAGAGACAAGAGTGCCTTACTTAAGTACAATAGGCGCATTATTGTACTTAGCTAAATGCACAAGACCAGACATCTCATTTGCAATGAACTTGTAAGCTAGATATACCTTTGCGTCAACACGACACCATTGGATTGGTGGAAAAATATATCTTTCGGTACTTGAGATGTACGATTGATATGGGCTTGATTCTATCCCTATAGAGAGATGATGGATTCAGACCCATCACACACCAGTATCGCCGCCAACACTGGCCTGCGTCCAACTTCTCCATCCCAAAACGACATGTGTTTTGGAAGGTTTTGCTGATATTGGGTATCTCTCTGACCCATACAAAGGTCATTCCCAAACTGGTTAAGTGTTCACCATGGGAAAAGCCCGTGATATCTTGGAGGTCTATAGGATAGACCATAGTCGCTATATCCTCGAACAATGCAGAGACTATTGCTCTTCACGAAGTGGTTCGTGAATGTATATGGATTAGATTCATAATTATGCATGTTCGAAAAATTGTGGTTTGAAGTCTACCACATATGAGCCTACGAGCATTTAGGATAATGCTGCTTGTTTTGAACAAACGACGGAAGGCTACATCAAGAGCGACAACACCAAGGATAATTAGCAACAACAAACTCTCCTCAAGATCAAAGTAAACTAGGTTTAATCTGATGACAGTGTGGCAGATTTACTCACTAAGTCATTGCCTAAATTTCACTTTCGAGAAACATGTTGGTAGCATCGTTTGCGGAAGTTATCCGAACTCCCATGATCGTAGTCATCAGGGGGAGATGTCTACATGTATGGTCTCGAAACGTAAAGGGTGTGTTGTGCTCTTTTTCCCCTTCGACCGAGGTTATTTTTGTCCCACAGGGTTTTGTTACTCGGCAAGGTTTTTAATGAGGCAACGAGAGAAGCACCGCGTTTTGGCAACACAAGGGGGTGTGTTCAAGTAAAACCCTAATTTGTGTTTGGCCCAAACTCTAGGTTACTTGATCTAGTGGTAATAGAGTTTAATTAGAAGAATCTAGAGATTATCTTTCCTTGTACAATTCAGATTCTATGCATTGTAATCCTCTATATAAAGAGGCCCCTATTATCAATGAGAATACACAACAATTCTCTCTCAAATATCGTTTCCCTAAAACAATATGTTTATTTATATTTTAAAGATGGGTCTTGGGGCTCCTGGGCTAAATCAAAATTTTCTTTTTTGTATTCTGTTGATTATATTCAGATAATTATCATAATAGTTCATTCAACAGTTACAACTGTTGATTTACGTTTTGAATTTGAACAAATGCAACTGTTAATTTGGAGACATATATAGAATATGAAAGGAACAGAAAACAACGCTTCTCCTCTCCCCCTCCTTCTTTCTATAGAGAAACACATGGTAGAGTTTGCCACCATTTCAAGTCAAAGTGCTTCGACTTGAATCTGACAGTTGTATCTTGCAAGATAGAAGTAGGGATGAACTTCTGTCTAGGAGATTGCTACAAACAAACCTCTATCGATTGGGTCAGTGATTTCATTATTTCTTTCTTTAATTTTGAGCAAATTTTAATTTATTCAAATTTTAGGATTGAATTACGTTTGCAATCTTATTTCGTAATTATATTTATAGCTACTTACAATTATTTTTGAGTATCGATCCATTGCTTATTATCCTCTGTTCTAACATGGATTTCCCATCTCCTGAAACAGACAACTGTGATGTCAATGACACGTCCCATTTGAAAATTTTTGGCATCATTATCTCAGAAAATGACTCGCCGGCTCGCCGCCCACATCAAATTTCAGCATGAAACATGTACGTTCTTTCAAACGTTGTGCTTGCCAATGAAGAGCCCCATTAACAAGAGCCTGGGGTGTGAATGAGTTCATTTCAAAGAGAGGAGCAAGATTAGGAAGCATGCTCCAAGAGCCTTTGGCTAGTGAATAGACCTCAGCTCTAGTTCGACGCTTGAAAAGCCTTGAATGATCATCCAAAACAGTGACAAGCTTCACCGGTTATAGCATCAAAACTGAACTCAACAGACGCAGGACACCCATCATGAGTCTCGCATCTAACAATAGGCTCAGGAAGGGTCACCGATTCGATATTAAGAAGTATAAATCATCAGCAAGGCAAACCAGCGCGTTAAAAGTTCCAACCACTCGGAAACATGAATTGCACCACATTATTTTCTTATCAAAAGGTCGGACTTTAACCTTGCGGTACTTATCAAAGCAGGGTTATCATAAAGCAAAGCGTAAGACTCTTCTATTTCATTTTTACTGAACTCAACGTATTGGACCAAGCGTAGTCTTCTATTTCCAGAAGTACCATGGAGCAATAAGGGTTGAGTGCCATTCTGGTTGTTAGAATTCAGTTTACGGCTGCGGTGGTGCGACTAAAGCTTGGATTTTTTATGATTGATCTCCATGACTTGCTCACAGAGGTGCATTTGATCAGAGACTTGATGGGTAGCGTAAACAACATATCTAGGCTGATATCCGTAGGGAAAGAGTAATCAATTCCTTGCTGCAATAAGTATGTTGTACTCAATGTAAGAACACAAACTGTAATGGAGGAACTAATGTTAACCTGTAGCAGACAAGGTTGACCTTAGTGCTTCTCCTTTAAGCTATCCTTTAGGCTATGTCTATAGGTAGAGAATAATACATGTTAGATGATGGGATTGATAGCTAGACACGGAGTTATATTGGCAACAGAACTAGTATCTTGACTATCTTCTCACAAAGGTTTTTCTATCCTCATAGGAATTGGACTAATTATGATTGGCCCAAGCATAGATTGCACCCTCAATTACCAAGGAATTAAATCATTGTCATAAATTGTCAGCATTCGTAACCGAGTATTGATAAGTCCATAAAACCACACACATAATGAGACATAATCTTCGCTTTCTTCTTCTGGGTACATGTAATTGATTGAAAGTGGCAAACACTAGCAACATTACTCAAACTCAAATGAAATCAATATCAAACATATGATACCAAAAGAAATATTTCAGTTATGTAACAGGCGAAACAAAATCTCATGAAGTTCACAGAGGTCCTGATACTACATTTTCTATTAATTGGGAATTTGCATGTATATCTCAGGAAATTGCTTCCTTGAATCAGCTAGAGAACCAAGTGCATGACTATATAGATGGCAATTGACAAAAGTAAAGCATACACGCGAACACCAGAATTTCTGAATTTGTTCAGGAAAATTAGTTGACTGTTGAGGAAATTCAGTGAATTATTATACAATATACAGTCTCAAACTACAGGACCAAATGAAAATGTAACTGATACTTCCATAGTCTCGACAAATTTGAAGTTAACAATAAACTTCAAACTACAAGACCAACTGAAATTTGTAACTGATACTTCCAAAGTTACATGAAATTTGAAGTTCACATAACATGCAGATGAAAAGTCCCTCAGCAATTCGGCTAAGAAGTCCCACGTCATTGTAGAACACCAGCAAATTAGAGGATGTTACTGCTCTAAATCTGCAACCAAATACAACTATTTTACTCAACGCAGAGCATTTGAGTCGGTATGTTACGGCACTACAAGTCAGATGAAAACAAAACAAAGGTAACTTTGGGAAAAAGTGTAGATTGCATGTACTATTGTACAATTCTGCACCTGAAAATAAACTATGCTATCAGTTGTTCAATATACAACATTGAATACAGTAGATCTAACAGTTCCACAGCCCACTGTTCAAGGTCATACCAAGTAGATATTACAGGCATTTATAAAAGCACCAGTATAACAATCTTTTTTACTACTCTGTTTTTAACTTCTTGTTTCCGAACATCTACTTATCCATGAACAATATTTTTTTTGTTTTTACTTAATTACTTTTAACTATAAGTATTCAAAATTAAACTTTCACCGTGCTGAGTTAGATTTAGTAACAAAATTGTGTTTTCAGGCACCACAAGCAAGAAGGACAATCAGCAAAAACAAGAAACCAAAAAGGAAAAAAAAAAAAAAAACAGCAGCAGCAGTTGGAAAGAACACCCAAGAGGCTAGAAACAGAAGCCTCAAAGTCCTAACAGAACCAACGCAACAATAAAGGCAAAAGTTATAGATCAAACTTTGTTAAGCACACATAAATATCACTTAGCTTAAAGGTAGTACATCATCATACCGATCAAACTTTGCTGGAGTTGCTAAAATCTGATAGTGTCATGAAGGATTAGCAACATACGCATACAAAAATAAAAGAAAAATTGATAAACCCACAGAAAATCAGCATTCAAATCACCTAACCTGTTCATTGCCTCAGTAGCAAACTGCATTGTCCATGTCCAGTAAGACGAGGCTCTCTTCATAAGAATTGACAGTGTAATAACTATATCCACAAATCCCAAGACTCTTAAATTGTTGGCTTCCAAGGTCTATTGAAAATAGTTCATACCCAGGACAATAACAATGCCTGGAACAGGAGAATGTATCACCTTGTTTGGACACTACTACTTCACTGCTTTTCCTGAAACATAATGCTTCTGGGAGCAAACAACTTAATAAAAGAACTTCATGTGGTGCCCCATGTGGACGGAGTCGAATCAATTTGGTCCAGGACTCATGGATGCAATATTCATTCATTACCCAGATATCAAAAAAAGGATCAGCACAAAAATGACTAGAATACATGCTGAACAGAGCAATGGACTTCCCATCTCCAGAAACAGACAACTGCAATGTTAATTCCAGATCGCAGTTCAAACTCTCTGGCATCATGGTCTCACGAAATAAACCCCTGCTGACATCAAATATCAAAATGAAATAGTAAAAATCATCTTCTTTCCGCCGCTTTGCGTGCCAATGAAGAGCCCCATTAACTAAAGCCTGGGGAGTGCGTGCATCCATTTCAAACCGAGGAGCAACATCAGGAAGCATGCTCCAAGAGCCTGTGGCTAGTGCAAAAACTTCAACTACAGTTCGACAAAGGGCATCTTGTGAATCTTCATCCAAAAGAGTGACAAGCCTCACAACCTTGTAGTCGTTGGTCATAGCATCAAAACCAAACCCAATAGAAGCTACATACCCACCATGAGTGCAATATGTAACATTAGGCTCGGGAAGGGCCACAGACTTTCTTATAGATGGATTTGATAATATGTAGGTGTTCATATATAACCCTAAATCATCTGCAAGGCAAACCAGCCCATTACAAGTGCCAACAACACGGAAACATGCATTCGCCAACTCAATAGTTGGAACTTCAACCTTGCAGTGCTCGTCAAACGCAGGGTTATCATAATGCAAAGCATAAAGCTCCTGTATGTCATCCTCACTATCACTGTAATCAAAGCTAAAAGCCTTTTTAGCAAAACCATGGATCAATAAGAGTTGAGTGTCATTCTGTTCATTGGAATTCTGTGTCCGGCGGAGGTGGGTGCGAATAAAGCTTGGGTTTCTTATGACTGATCTCCATGCCTTGCGCACAGCTGTGCACCTGATCAAAGACTTAATGGGTAGTCTAAGAAAGATATCCTGACGGATTTCCTCAGGGAAAGTGTCAAACTTTGCTTCAGGATCCAATTTCTTTCTGCAATTTCAACACATGCAGAGTGAGACAGACAATCTTTGTGTTGTGTTCTTGTTTTAATTTCATTGCATTCAAAATTAAATCAATTAGCAACTTCCTTCTTCTTGGGTATATGCAATTTTTTCTCAAACTAGAAAAACCCTAAACACTTGTAACTACGCAACATTTCTAAAAACCATATGTGATTCTCTATCATGCGAGACGAATGATACAGCAATAAGACAAAGATTTCAATCCAGTGATGGCGAAATAGACTTTAGGGAGCGAGAGAGAGAGTCTGACCTCGACATTCTGGAGCGACCCAGTCGTCGTCGTCTTCTTCTTCAGTGATGGTAAACCCCTAACGGAGCTGAGGGCTCGATTTATATGATGAACAAGGAAATGGGTAAAGTGTGAAGCTTTAGGGTTTAAGATTTAAACATGGTTCAAGTTTTGATGAACTCCGTAGGGTTTAGGGTCATTTCTTCCCACGGAAACGTAACAGATGAAAGAGAATTGGTGGGTCGAATGGGATCAGGGCCCAGCAACAACAATACAAAGAAACCTAACCCATTGGGCTTGAAACATCCAAACGGGTTGTACGTTATTAGAATAAACTCAGGGTGGTGCTATTCACACACCCATTTTTTCTATCCACACACCTCCTCTATTTTTCAATTACTTTAATTCAATTTATTTTTATAAATTACCTTAACTACCCTCCCATGCAATTCTGATTATTTTTCTTTTTTTTTGTTTTGCAAGTCAATCATCGCCAAATTCTAAACCCTTATTTTCCCACAAACGAGGACTTTTTGTGATTCCTTCTTCCTTTTCCATAAAAAATTCTCTAGCATAGTCATTCCATCTCTTTAATGTGATGCTTTGAAGTTCAATTACGGCAGAGCAAGCAATTTTAGACCCATCTTTGGAGAAAATTTTACATTTGATTTGCAATGGAGACACGAAAGAAAAATATGAATTTAGTGATCATTTGAGCCCCTTTGAATCCATAATTCTCGGTAAGATATCAAATTATTTGGTGTATTTCAATCCATTGCTCTTGGTCAGTTTCTCAGCGATTTGGTGGATCAAGGAGTTTTAAATTTGTGCGTTCTATTTGTCTTAGTTTGATTTTGGTATGGACAGCGTGTGAATCATGGTTTTGACTTGAGTTGATTATAATTTTAAAGTCGTTAACGCTTTGACTTTTTTTTTTTTTTCTAGATACATCATTGCATATATAAGCACAGGAAAATGTTCAACTGGTCAGTTATTGACTAATAAAATAATGTTCAACCACCTTTGGATGTAAATCCAATGGCAGAGATAATTATTATTAAATTGAGGTGTTTTGTTTTCCACCATTTGATGTAAATCTAAGGGTTATTGAGCATAAATTCTTTTGTCAGCAACTGACCAGGTGAACACCACTGTATAAACACATACTACTATGCTAGTTTTACATGTATTGATGTATAAGAACAAGAAAAATAGAGGCGGTGTGTGAATAAATTGCAAGGGAGGGTAGTTAAGGTAATTTGTAAAATAAATTGAATTAAAGTAATAGAAAAATAGACGGGTGTGTGAATAGAGAAAATGGATGTGTGAATAGCACCACCCTAAACACAAATTTGCAATACAAATTTAAGATTAATATGAGATGACATGACATACCTAAAGTTGTTCCATTCTATACCCTCCGTCATTTTAATCCTTAAGCTAACCCTCATTTTAACTAGAGCCTTTGCAGTTTGTAACCCTTACTAGTTTCGAAGTGAAAAAGATCAATAGTTTGAACTTCCTATAAAGGCATGATGCACAAATGTTCTTAAGAATTGCACTTGTCATAAAGATTAAAAAATTTGCCTATATCTCTTGAGTGGAAATAGCTGGTGATAGTTCCCGTATGTGTGTGCGTATAAATATGTATTAATAAAGAGTCTCAATTAGAAAAATGTATTATAACAAACACCATTTAGCGAAGAGTGATTTGTTAGCTACTTTATTCCTTGGGAAAAAAATACAAACAGGACCTGACCTTTGGCCCATTAGTAACTTTAGTACCTGACAAAAAAAAAATATCACTTTGGTACTTGAAGTTTGAAACCCGACCCAACATTAGTACCTGGACCGTTAACTTCGCTTAACTCCGTTACGGAGACTAACAGCTGTCATATTTTAAAGGGTATTTTCGTCTCTTTGTATCTTAATTATTTTTTTTTTCTTTAAGCATTTTTTTTCCTCTCTATCTCTCTCTCTCTCTCCTTATCTTCTTCTTCCCTCTCTCCAGATCAACCTGCATATTTGAGGACTATAATCCTTTTAGGATTATCTTCTTCTAGGATTATAATCCAGCTCCTGCTTGGCCTTCTCACACAAATAGACCCACTAATGCCTTAGAACATAAACAGTCAGTGGACTGATCAGAGGAAGCTTCGATTCCATCAAAATCAACCCAAAAATAATCTTTGCAAACTTCATTTCATATAGCAAACCAAACCGAATGGATCCGAATCTGCAAACCAGCAAGGCAAAGTTAATGGTGTAAGGGAAATGAAAATTAAAGATATTGGCGTAAGAAATAATATTTACTGGAGTAAAGTGTAAAAGGAGCAAGGACTAGTGGCACTATATTTAATTGAAGAAACGATAAGATAAAATCTGTGGTTGAAAATATAAACAATGACGTGATAAAATTTGGGGCTTTGTATTCACGGAGGCGATTTAGAATTTTAGATAGTCTCCCTTCCATTATTCCCCTTGCTTTTGGTTTCTTTGCCTGTTGTTGACACCTCGGTTTTTTCTTATGGGTGTTTTCAATGGCCTCGATCCCTCGACAAACTGATACTTCTCTTTGTTCATCAGTTGAACCATCATCAGCAGCGGGTCGGTGGGAGTATGACATGTATTTGAGTTTCAGGGGTCTTGACACTCGATTGGGTTTTACATCCCATTTATACTATCAACTGCGGAGGAAGGGAATTAAAACATTCATGGATGATCAACATCTTCAAGCAGGGATGCTGTGCCTCCCTCTCTCCTAAAGGCAATTGAAGGATCAAGGATTGCAGTTGTTGTTCTGTCCCCGAATTATGCTTCTTCTACTTGGTGTTTGGATGAACTTACAAAGATTTGTCAGTTCATGGAGGACGGCCATAGTTGTTGTTCTGTCCCCGAATTATGCTTCTTCTACTTGGTGTTTGGATGAACTTACAAAGATTTGTCAGTTCATGGAGGACGGCCACATAATTCTTCCAGTGTTTTATCAGGTTGACCCTAGTGATGTAAGATATCAAAATGGGAGTTTTCAAGATGCTTTCGCCAAGCATGAAAGCTCTGCGCGATACAAATTGGAGAAGGTGAATCAGTGGAGATCAAAACAACGAGGCAGAGCATGAAATTGATGTGGAGATCGAAACAACAAGGCAAAGCATCGTTTGAAATTGATTTTGAGGGAATGACGGAAATTGAGGTTGGGGCTTTGGATGTAAAGATTTGGGCATTGGAGGTTGAAGAAGAGAGTGAAGATTGTGGAGTTTTGGATTGGGAAAAAACTCTCTCATCTGATCCTCTCTCTCTCTATCTCTCTCTCTCTCTCTCTCATCTGATCGGGATTTTCCGTGTGATGATTATAGGCTAGAGTCTCTTTTTCCAAAAATCTGGGAATTCTTCTTCACATTGACACTAGCTCTGTTTTATTTGGCCGAACGAGGATGAAGAGAAAGAAGAAGAGATACTCAGAACGGGGACAAATCTGCAGGTTGATCTGGAGAGAGAGGGAAGAACAAGATAAGAAAGGGGAGAGAGAGAGAGAGAGGAAAAAATGCTTAAAGAAAAAAAAAATTAATTAAGATACAAAGAGACGAAAATACCCTTTAAAATATGACAGCTGGCAGTCTCCGTAACGGAGTTCAGCGAAGTTAACGGTCCAGGTACTAATGTTGGGTCGGGTTTCAAGCTTCAGGTACTAAAGTGATATATTTTTTTTGTCAGGTACTAAAGTTACTAATGGGCCAAAGGTCAGGTACTGTTTGCATTTTTTTCCCTTATTCCTTTAAAATTGCGGTGACATACACAGAGCTATAATATACTAATAAGATCAAGGACTAAATTCAGTTTGCCCCCTCCAACTTTGGGGCAAACATCAGTTTGGTCCCCGACCTTTTTTTTTAATCATGATGGTCCTTGCATTTCTAATTTCCATCATTAGAGTTCAAATTTTAAATTTTTCTCTATTTATGACGTCACTTGGTGAGTTGGAGCCGACATAGGATCCCACTTTTCCGCTTTTAACCCTTAATTTGGATAGATTGTCCTTATTACCCTAAAAATCAGAAAACAATGGCTGCCTCTCTCTCTACTACTTCTCTCTTCTTCCTCCGCCATGAAACACCGAGACCCATGCCCTCAGACCCAGCTCACCTACTTCGCCGACTTCCCCACCTCCACCACCAACCTTCTCGGCCTTGACCTCCTTCTCTCCTCTCCATCATAACTCAGAAGAACAAAAGGTCGCAGACCACAAATTATCATAATCTAAAGCCCTTACCATTCCCAAAAATCTCTCTGCAAACAAAACACGATCGAATCAAATCTAGACAAACAACACCAAAAATCTAACCCCGGATTTCGAAACCCATTTCTTAAAAGAGCTTTGCTATGCATAATTTCAATTACTTGCTAAAACATCTGTAAAAGAATCAAATTTTGATGCTCATGTGAAAATGACAACACAAATATTTCTTCATCTTCTAAATCTTTTCCTAGTAATCAAACCAGGTCAAAGTTTCCATCTTTTAGCAAAAAGACACCAAAAGACACATTGCAAAATCCCAAAACCAAAAACCCAACAAGTCAAAAACCCAAAACAAAACAAACGAATCACAAAATCCATCAATCACAACTGCCCAAAATCAAAGATCAAATTTTTATACGTCATCAAACCCACTAATTGGAACAAATTAAAAAGCACAAGAAAGTACCATCAGAAGCATCAGTAGTGCACTAATCCTAGGCAGAGCAGTGAAGACCAAACCCAACAACACAAACACAATGAGAAAACGAGTCACAGAGCACGACTGAGCAGAGTGGCGATCACATCTAATGCGGCGGTGATTAGGCGCAGTGAGGCACATGCAATAGAACCATGGACCCGCAGACCAATGTAACAATGTGTGTGAGGGAAAGCAATGAGGCAGCAGAAAAGGAGCTCGATCTCACTCTTCTCTCTCTTTTCTTCTTTTTGACCTATACATACCCACTCTCGGAACCGACTCTATCTTCACCATTGAAATCGTCAGTGACCACAAGAACTGGAAATCGAGCCCAAAACCAAATATTCACGATGAAATTGGGCGGCAAATAGATGTCGTTAACAAAAGCGCTGGACTCGATGTCGTTGACGACGCTGCTGGAATCGACGTTGTTGTCTAGGTTGTCATCGATGTTAGAGTTCAGATGCGGTGGATCGATTTAGGTCAGAGAGAGGTTAGGGGTTTAAAATCTAAAAAGTGGGCCCCAAATCGGAAGTGCATGGACCATCATGATTAAAAAAAAAATCAAGAACCAAACTGATGTTTGTCTCAAAGTTGGAGGGGGCAAACTGAATTTAGTCCTAAGAGATGTTGTCATCGAAATATAAATCTGATGACACTTAACTTCAGTTTGCCATTAGGAGGTTGCGACTATTTGATCATGTAAAAACTCCCCACCTATTTAGAGTAGACATGTTACTGCCAATAGGAGATTGCGACCATTTGCAAATACGAGGGACTCAATGCCTACCTAGAATAAACAAGGTACACAAGGTGCATACGACGGGAACAAGCCCACCTTGTCCTACCAAAAACTGAAGGCAAGTTATTAAACCAATTACTAACATGGAAATATAAAATAACAAAACACTTAAAAAAAAAATTTAAAACGAACCAGCCTGGGCCCAAACACATAGCCCAAGCCCAAACAAAATAACTAAAGTCAACTAAAGAATTTGATGAATATATCCTACAATTTCAGAATTCTAGGGTGAATTACAAGGAGGCCATTTTGAAAGATTTATGATACATAGGCCGGTAAGGCTAGGGAAAAGACAAAAAAATAGGACTACCTTTATGTATTGACTTCTATGTCCAATGCTGACATAAGCAAATTTTAAAATTTAGTTTTTCTTAAGAAAACCTGTTCTAAGTCTTGAAATAAAAATAAACTAGCCAAAGAACCAAAAAATAATAATAATAAATAAACTAGCCTTTCATAAGAGCATAACTTTACCTTACGACCTCTTGCCTAATGGTTACTAAAACAGGTGGAATCACTGCTGTTTGTTTTTAAAACAAAGCAAAAGAAATGTTTCATTTGAAATAAAAAATTCTAAAACTTTAACTTACGAAATACCAACAGAAACTTAAACGAAGATTAATAATAACAGAAATTTAAAAGCTTGACTAAGTGGATGAGCAATATGAATTTATTCATTCAAACATAATTACATACTAAGAACTCAGAGCCTCATTCTTAGGTTTGTTGTTTACCTATCCATAATTATAATTACAAGCTTACTTGAAACAAAAGCGTAACACTCCACATGATCTTTACAGAAAAGAAGGCACACTACAAGCACACTGCTATTCTGGCTATCTTACTTCTTGAGGAGGGAGAGAGCTTCTATCTCAAGTTTTTGATAGGTTCCTAGGGAAGATTACAACTAAGAATATAAGGAGCGGAACTCAAAATAGAATTCAAAATATTCTAAAAAAAAGTGGAAGTCAGGAAGAATCTTCATTTTTGAAGAGAAAGTAACTTCACTTTTGGAAAAGTAAAGTCTTTCGTTTTATTACTACAACCACAGCTCATGTCTCCATCGTACTTTTGAAAAAGTAAAGTTTTCCGTCATTTTGAGTCAGTACTTATTATTTTATCATATTTGTGAGATTCTGAAGTTCTTCATCAGTAAAGGTAGCTGATGAGCCTGAACCACTATCGGGAGCTTCATGATCATTGTCCTCATATTCAAGATCTGAATAAGAGGGAACTTTATATTTTTCTTCTCGTTAAATATTCTCTAGTCATGTGGTGGTGACCAAAATACAATCAACTTCTTTCCTCAAGAATGCTGTGAAAAAGTCACAGCTTTCTGGAGGAGGATGATTGTAACAAGTAACCATTATCTTTTCTCCGCTTGCCAGGAGGCTAGACTACTAGAGCTATATCCTCTAAAGACTAATTTCTTGATACTTTCTATGGCCATGGCTTTCACCCATGGGACCTTCTGATTTGGCTTTCACTGGCAAGGGCCTGGAATTTATAACCTAATGTTTCGGAATGTTTCTTAATGTTAACTAAGGCTACTTCTACTGCTGCTAGACATATTTTTCGGCGCAGCAAATCAGTTATCATACATGTTAATCTACCTTATATTTCTCTTCTAATGTTCATCATCGTATTTGAAGAGATATTGTTGATAATCTTAATGATATTGCTTATCATCTTAATATTCGACAGAAGTCCTTCCTTTGCCATTACATAGTTCTGGTACTATATTTCTACTCCGAGATTATACTCCAGTTCTATTGATGCAATTCTCACCTCCTGATGCACTCATCAGTCATCACCCGTGCTGACTTGGATTCTAGTGTAACCAGATACCTGATACAAATGAAACCCAGCCAAACAAATACACAAGCTTCCTCCACAAGTTCTCAAAGGTGCAGCTGTCTCGAATATCCATATGATACTGATAAAGCTCTGTTTCAAAGATCGTATATACAGATATACTTCATAACGAATTTCACAACAGTGTCGACAAAGCGGGATCAACATAATCTTTACATAGTAAACCAACAATCAGTTCTACAGTGGATGCATCTGCCGCGAAGCCCCTCTCCACCATCTGTTGAATAAGTCCCATTGCCCTTAATGTCTCATTGTTATCGATAAAACCTCGGATAATTATGTTATAGGTGCAAGCATCTGGAGGACAGCCTTTATCTTCCATCTCCTTAAACAGCTTTTCAGCTTCACTTGTTAGCCCCCCGTTACAAAATCCACTGATCATTATGGTGTACATCTTCACATCAGGTTGTAGTCGTTTTGATGGTAAACAACGGAACAGATCTATTGCAGCTGCAATATTTCCAACTATGCACAAACCTTCAATAAGAATACTGTAAATTACAATATTTAGATCCATCTTTCTCTCTTCCATCTCTCTCAACAATTCTATTGCCAAAGAAAGTTGTTGGTTTTTACATAACCCATCCAGTAGAATAGCATAAGTTTGAACATCTGGAAGCTGGCCGCAAGCTTGCATCTTCAAGAATAACTTTCGTGCACCTTGTATCCTGCCCATTTTGCAAAAACCGTCAATGAGAGCGTTATAAGTAATGGTATTTGGAACCAGCCCCATTTGAGATATTTCCTGAAAAAGCATCACTGCCTCATCAACCATTCTACGCTTACAATATCCATTTATCATTATGGAATAACAAAAAACATCAACCCTGGAACCCTTGCTAATCATTTTATCAAATACTTTTTTTGCCTCATCCATTTCTCCTCGCAGACAGTAGCCATCCATAAGCGAACTGTAGGTAACCGTATCAGGTTCAATGCCTCTTTGAATCATCATTTGAACCACACTTTCTGCTTGCAATACCAACCCCTCCTTACAAAGTGTATCTACCAAGATGTTAAAGGTGAGTATATCTGGAAAGATATCGTTACTCACCATTTCATTCAACAACCTTATAGCCTCTTTCCACTTGCCTACTCTGCAAACGCCATGAATCAAAGAGTTATACGTAACAATGTCCGGGGCAATACCCCTAGTGATCATTTCCGAGAAGAGCTCCTGTGCATCAACAATGAGTGTATCCTTACACAGACTGTCGATGATCGTGTTATACACAACAAGGTTAGGCTTACATGCTCCTTCATCCATCTTCCTAAGCAACCGAATAGCTGCCGTATTGTTACCCTTGATGCAGAAGCCCTTAACTAGTGCGCCGAAAGTAAACACATCAGGCTTACAGCTGCTTCCCTCAACCATTCTGCTAAAAAATCCTGCTGCGTCAGCCACTCTATCCTCGAGAAGAAAGCCATTGATTAGAGTGTTGAGGGTGGTGACATCCGGTTCAAAACCATATATGAAGAATTTTCCGAAGACAGATAAAGCAAACCCGATTTGGTTTAAACGACAATGGCAGTTAATGATAATGTTGAGACTAAAATCGTTAGGAACAATTCCCAGGAGGCCCAATTGATGATACAAAGAAATGACTTCGGAATAGTGCTTCAATTTCACGAGTTGACACAAGATTTGATTGAAACGGATAATGGAAGGAAGAGGACGCCTTTGAAGCATTTCATCGAACACCTTCAAGGCATCCTCAATGTTAGTGAGTTTGGGCACAATTGGGTCTCTCACAATCTGGGTGTTTCTGGGTTTGATTGGGTTTGAAGGTTGAGAATGAAACGAGGCCAAGTGATTGCAGAGGAAAACAACAAGAGGAGAGTGAAGAGAAGACATGTCTCCTCTGCTGCAATAAGAAGAAGAAGCAGCAGCTGTGCGCAGCGACTTCCTTAGCATCTTTGAGTCGACAAAGAGTTTAATTTTGCTAAAATTTTGCTACTGAGTAGTGATTGGTGTTTCTCTTATTTACTATGCTTTTGTATTTACGGCACCTTACTCTTGGTTTTGATCTCCATTTTAATTTTCACCTTCAACCCTCCTCACAAGTCACAACTCACACATCATCCAATTAACTCGGATCAATTGGCAAAATTGATTGTTCAATAATGGCTGTGCTTTACTTCTAGTGTACGTTGTACACCTTCAAAACACCAGCTAGGCAGCTATATGCATCAACTTTGAAAGTTCATAAGAATCAGCTGCCAAACCTTATTAATGTATTAATTAAGCCAGTACAAGGTGGACATGTAAACTTATTACATCTATGTATGATAATGATAAAACTACCTAGCTAGCTCTCGCACCCCTTTACAATACATAATTTTACTACATTAGGATGTGATAATTATTGATGATACACCATATTTTAAGCTGGTTGTTGCAGGCAAAGTAAGGAAATAATTTGAGTTTGATCATCATCTCAGGAAACAACAACAAACTGCTTTCCGACATTGCGACCTGCAAAGAGTCCAATCAGGGCCGATGGAGCATTTTCAAGGCCTTCAACTACTTCTTCCACGGGTGTAATCTTCCCTTTTTTTATGTCAGGCAGAACCGTTTCAAGAAACGTCTCGTAAAGATGATAGTACTTAAAAACAACAAAACCTTGCATCCGGAGCTCTCTAGTAAGAATGAACATTAGATTGTGTACACCTTCAGGCTTCTCAAGGTTATATTGGGATATCATCCCACAAACTCCAATTCGCCCGCGGAACTTCATGTTTGGTAGCACTGCATCCAGCATCTTTCCCCCAACATTTTCAAAGTAAATATCAATACCTTCAGGAAAGTACCTGGCATTTGTTTTGACGAAACATCACATTATAAGGACCAGTTCTAAATGAACGCCAGAAGTAAGGGAAGTTCAGATAAGCACTATTTGCCAATACAAACGATACTGACCTTTTTAAAGCTGCATCCAAGTTAGGTTCCTCTTTATAATTGAAAGCCTCGTCAAACCCAAACTTGTTCTTGAGCAAATCAACCTTAACCCACAGAAAGAAATATACAACATTTAGAACATTAATAGAAATTGATTGCAATAATGAAAACCGTAAAACGAGATCGAGTTGATTCATTGATCATAAAGCAGCAAAGAGTGATGCAAGACCTTTTCTTTACTTCCAGCACTTCCGACGACGTAACAACCCATGAGTTTGGCAAATTGGCCAACAAGTTGACCTACTGCTCCAGCTGCTGCTGAGATGAAGACTGTCTCTCCTTTCTTAGGTGAGCAAACCTCATAAAAACCTACATAAGCTGTCAGTCCAGGCATGCCAAGAATCCCGGTATAGTAAGAGAGAGGCACATCAGTGTTGTGAATCTTGACCAGAGATTCTGTTGCATTTATGAGACTATATTCTTCCCAACCAGTGATTCCCCAAACCAAGTCGCCTTGCTTAAAGTTTGCATCCCCAGATTGCAAGACTTTAGCCACTCCAAATCCGGTCATAGGCTGCACACACACACACACACACACACACACACACATATATATATATATATATATATATATCATATATGAGTAATCAATCCTACATTTAAATTTAAATATGTACTACGTTCTTTGTACATCAGTATCAAATGAGGAACAGAATAGAAGCTAGAGAGAGAGAGAGAGAGAGAGAGAGTCGGTGACTGACCGAACCAGGAGTGAAGGTTTTGATATAAGGAGGAGTATCAGAGCTAGCCTTGGACATATGGGCTCTAGTCCAAGGATCGCAGGACAAGTAGAGGTTCTTGACCAGAACACCAGTGGAACCTTGTGGGAGCTTCAGTTTGGTCGTACTAGTGGTCAATTGCATGTTAGATTCTTTGGGGAAGCCGGTGACATAGTCTTTGAATATCACCTGCTTGTTCCTTACTACTTGCTCTCTTTCTACACCACTCGCCATTGCTATTTTATTCTCTCTCTGTATCTCAAAACCTAGTTCAATTCATCTATTTATAGACATAGTAAGAGACACAGAGATCAAATTATGGTAAAACAATTAGAACGGTCAAACAATTAGACGTTTCGAGAGTAGTATAGTAGAGATGACGTAGTCGCCTATGTCATATATCAATTGTTGATGACTACAAAACTATCTACCTCCCTCTCTCGCCAGGTCTCAGCCATCCTCCCTTTGCAATTCATAGAAATGACGTAGTCGCTTATGTCATGCATCCATCAATTGTTGATGGCTACAAAACTACCTCCCTCCCCAAATTTCAGCTTTATTTACTTCATTTTGCATGCATGTCTTTTGTTTATACCATGTACATATGGTACACAAGTAGTGGAAGAACACAGTAACTAGCCACCAGATCAAGTAATTCTAGAACCCAAAGCCTAATGCATACATAAGCCCCGGCCCATATTCTCGATTTTAATAGGCCACATTTAGACTCACGTGGAAAATAAAAGGGTGACAAGTCTATTCTACATTTAGGCCCACGTGAATAGTTTCAAGGACTAAAATCGAACCTTAGTCACCTCAAAACTCTTTGAATGCCTTGACCAACTCGACTGCAAGTACACTTGTGTTATACTTGCAACATTCTAATATATATTTCTTTAACAATCTGAAAACTTAAGTAAATATCCAATAAATAACTAACTTACAACATATATATATATATTCATTAGTATTTACTAACAGTTTAAAAAGTTCAAAATTTTTACAACAACTTATCAAATTTTCACTTGTAAATTGTTCAAAATTTAATTGAAACTACAAGTTTCTTTCTTTACTTCTTTCCCCCATTTACTTTGTTCTTCAATCCTTCTTATACTTCTATTTGGCATTTGGTGAACCAAAATTTGGTAAGCAATTATTTAATTTTAAGAGTTGTCGGCGATTCAGCATTTACTGTTTCATCTTAAATTATTACAACTCACTATATAACAATGTTTATTCAAAGTTTTCTTTTCATATATAGTAGATAATTGATAAAACAAACAAATTCAAAAGTTTCACTTAATATTTCCATATTTTTCTTCAAATTTCCATCATTTTTCGTGATTATTTATTGAAATCTATATATCCACAATATTTCCATTTTTGGGACCGTCGATATTTCCTCGAAACTCGATATTTTGGTCATTGGATAGCTCTCTCTCTCTCTCTCTCTCTCTCTCTCTCTCTCTCTCTCTCTCTCTCTCTCTCTCTCTCTCTCTCTCTCTCTCTCTCTCTCTCTCTCTCTCTCTCTCATATTACAGGGGTGATCGAAGGTATCAAGGGAGGGATCTTTGTTGACTATATGGAGAGATCTACGAGGCGGTGTGGTTAGGTTACAATTGGGTGTTATAAGGGATAGATGGTGGTTAGCATAATTCCAATACACCTTAAATCCGAACTAGTTTCTTTTAATTCGGGCGGGTTGGGTGTTACAATAATCAAGCTCAAGATCAACCCATCATAAAAATTAAGTTTCTACGCCTCCATATACGACGAATTGTGAGGAGAGAGAAACTAGATATGGATTTCTCTCCCTCCTCTACCACTAGTTTCCATGCACTACCTCGACTCACCTCTACCACTAGAGTGTCCATAGCTAGGCCTCCGACGAGCCACCCACAACCTCCACATTGTCTCACGATGCCTCACGCGCCAGCATCTGTGATTTCCAAATCAATTTGAGCAGCCTCATATCTTCTATCTGCACCTAGAACATCTCCTTTCTGGGCACATCCAAATCACAATGGAAATCTTCTTGCTGTCGATACCTCACTGTTCTAGTTGTATCGTTGGAAGAGAGATGGGAGAGAAACAAATCTCAATTGCACTCTCCCTTTGGTCAACATATACCAGTCAACTTGGTGATTCACCACTGCCGCAATCGCGCTCGTGGGTCTCCGTGGTCGAATTGAGCTACAATGGCAACTTGGTTTCCCAATAGCGAGAGTGGAAAGACCCATTTCAGCGACACCGAAACCGGCCTGTCCCGACATCAAGCATCGTCTCAGTAATGGTTAGCCCATCCTGACACCATTCTTCCGAACGATGACTTCCGAACGATAACAACACCCTTACCAACAACTCCAACTCTCGGTGATAGCCCTAAGAACCAAAGATTGAAATATTTGCGATATTTTCTATATATTCCTGATATATCCTTTTTTAAAGGGACCGATATATCACTGGGATAAAATATATATCTTATCTTCCACCGTTTCTACAAAATTTCTATGATATTGTCAAATATCCTTGATATATAAGATATTTATGATATATCTCAATAAAATGAAAAAATACCTGCAAAACCTGATGAAAAAAAAAATAGCAAAAAGCTCAGTTATTCATAGATAACATACAATATGGAATATGGAGATTATGTAGGGGTGTAAAATTTTAACAACGGTTTATAGTCAGGATATGGCCTAATAAAGAGACTAATTGACCTATTTAGGAAATCACTCCTCTGAAGCTTGATTTGGGTTTCCCTAAATGCAAATATGTGTGAGGTGAGATCTCCTTAAGGCGAATATGGGCGAAGAGTATTTCCTTCAAGATAACCCGAGTGAGGAGTGGAAATTAGGTGAAGAGAAATTCCCTCAAGATGAATTTGGGCAAGGAGAATTCATGACGGAGCAATTTCAGCAAAAGAAACTAAACTTGATGGAGCCATGCTTTCAAAAGTAATCCATTGTAGTTCAAAAACTTGATGGATCCACCTAGAGTCTCTTTTTTGATGTAGATGAAGTTGATATTTATATCTATTTATATGTAAATCCAATAAATTGACTATTTCAAAACAGATATATTTTTCAGAATATCTCTGATATCTCTCTTCTTCTTTTTCAAAGTTTCGATAGATATGTAAAAATCGATATTTTAATCCTTACTTAGAACCCAACACCTCCTCTCGATGCTAATCTTCTCTCGTTTTAGGGAAGACGAAGCTCTTTCTTTTTCTTTGTTTTCTGGGTGAGGCCAAAAGCTAGGGAAAGGCAGTTGAGTCGAGTCAAATGTGATGGGAGTGGAGTGTGGGGGTATAAAATTTTGGCTTTGAACCCCCACCCATCAAACCAAGCCCAATGATCAAAGCCTTAAAGTGATTAACAACTAGATAAAAGAAAGACAGTAAAACACGATCTAGTGGTGGAAAACGTGCAAACACTACTCCCACTACAACATAGAGTAAGGGCCAAGAACCATCAACTAAGGATCAAGGAATCAATGGCTATAAATGGACAAGGTTATGGAGGAATCAGGGAGGATGGTTAACAATAGTAACAAGTATCAATCCAATTTCTTTTTATTATTCTTGAATTAATATTTACTTGGGTGTCAGAGTGTTTTTCTATTTTGCAGGTCCTTTCTCCCCATAATTAATTGCAAGATGGATGCATCTAGGGCTTCTCGAAAATTGAAGAAGGGAGATTTTTATTGGGTAATCTTGCTCCCGAATTTTTGTGCACCAACAGTTGGCGCCGTCTGTGGGAAATTGAACAAAAAGCAATGAGATAGATTGAGAAGCCATAGACGTGACCATTAAAACTAGGGCAGAAGTGAACAGAGGCAGGAGCAAATTCCTCGGTGGATAATAAGAAAATTCTTATGCTTCATATTGCGTTGAATTTTGCATTTATTATTGATTGGAGTTGTAGCGTCTCGCACAGAAGAGGGAAGAGAGACACCGCAAGTAAAAACGACAACCTCGTAGTCCCATAGCTAGAGCACAACTCGAACAAGCCATTCTTGCTAGTCATAGACAAACGGTGAGAACATGAAATGCTCCAGACCAACTGTGGTGAGCGGTAAAAAAATATCAAATACAAAACTTGCTGAGCGAGAAGGAAAATTCTGAGTTCGCATTAGATCTTCAGCCGTCCAATGCTCAATAATGACTAGCCGAGCTACGAAAGATTAGATTGGGGGCAATATCGTTTCAATGGAGTTGTAACCAAATTCAGAGTAAGCCATATAATGGAGTTGAATGAAAAGCTTGTTCACCTACAGATAAGATTATGCATTGTATACAGTTTGTCATAAATATCTTGTTATTACAAAAGTTTGCTGACATCATTTTTCATAAAGAGTGAGTCCCCGGACTTTAAATGGGCTGTCCTCGGGACGTTAAACGCTGAGTCCCCAGCCTTTAAATGGGTTGTCCTCAGGACGTTAAACAATGAGTCTCCGGACTTTAAATGTGTTGTCCTTGAAACGTTAAACAGTAAGTCTTCGGACTTTAAACGGATTGTTCTCGGGACATTAAAGAGTCTCCGGACTTTAAATGGGTTGTCCTCGAGACGTTAAACAGCGAGTCCCAGGACTTTAAATGAGTTGTCCTCGGGACGTTAAACAATGAGACCCCGAACATTATAAGAGTTGTTATCGCGACGTTAAACAGTGAGTCCCCAGATTTGAAAGAGTTAGTCCTCACAATGTCAAACCGTTAGTCCTTGTAGACATAAAGTCGGTGCCCTTAAAAATGCAGTTTGAATTTTCACCCTTTATCTTAATTTTGTCGTAACTATTCTTGTGTATGTTTGATAAATCTTGTTTAATTTTTACTTGACACATGGAGTTGGTATTGCTGTTTATTTACACTTATAGACTAACAATTAATTTCTATATACATATCCGGCAACCGATCGTTTTTCCTTCCCGGCTTCCCGCACTCAGAGCTCGTACAGAAAGGAAAACTGGGGCATTGTGGGGGTGTAAATTTTGGCTTTGAGCCCCCACTCATCACACCAAGCCCAATGATCAAAGCCCTAAAATGACTAACAACTAGATTAAAAAAGACAGTAAAACACGATATAGTAGTGTCAAGTAAGGATCAAGGAATCAATGGCTATAAATGGACAAGGTTATGAGGAATCACGGAGGATGGTAAACAACAGTAACAAGTATCAATCCAATTTCTTTTTATTATTCTTGAATTAATATTTACTTGGATATCGGAGTGTTTTTTATTTTGCACGTCTCTTCTCCTCATAATTAATTGCAAGAAGGATGCATCTAGGACTTCGCAAAGATTGAAGGAAGGAGATTTTTGGTAATCTTGCTCCCGAATTTCTGTGCACCAACACGAAGTCTCGGCATAGATTGGCACCCTCGGCACCCTCATCCTTGTGGAAAAACACCCTGAATTTCTAGATTTAGGTCGCCGAACCACATCTTTCATTCCCTAGACTCATTGATTTAACTACATGACGGCAGGAGCTTTACATAAATCAGATATTGGGTTCCTCGTTAACAAAAGGTTTCATCTTCCAACAAATTTTGTGAATCCAACATCAAACTGAGCCAAGATTTGGAGAATGGATGAGGTATCGCATTGACAAAATGACAGGACATGACAGTAGAACATATAGAAGTGATTAGAAACGAAACCATCATGGAAATTTAAAAAATAAAACACAAGCATCTGATTACCAAGCATGGTCTTAAAGTGATGACAAAATTGTATCTAAATCAAAACATTTTTGCAGCACAACAGATAAAACATCACTTAAGATCTTGGCTTCTCCTTCTTCTCCTTGAACAAGGCCAAGAGAGACACCCCAGAGACCTTCACAACCTTGAACCTAACTCCGGGAATATCACCAACAGCATGACCTTTACGTCCAAACCCAGCAATCAACACCTCGTCCTGCATGTAGACACAATAATCAGTAATGCCACAATATATAACCCAGTAGTGGTTAAACAAGAAATATTCTCCACTTTACTTACATTCTCTTCAATGTAGTTCAAGCAACCATCGTTGGGCACAAAGGCAGCAATCTTCTTCCCATTCTTGATAAGCTGGACTCTAGCACACTTTCTAATGGCAGAGTTAGGCTGCTTAGCCTCAATACCACTGCAAATTAATATCCAAAATCAGTTAGGACTATATGTCAGTATTCCAACCTGAATGAGTTGGTTTTAAAAAATAAACATAAAAAGCATCAAGACTATATCCCATACATCTTCTCAAGAACAATGCCCTTAGCATGGGAAGATCCAGCAAATGGCTTCTTCCACTCATTTCCAAGATGTGACTTCTTGTATGACTTGTCAGCCCACCTTTGCCTTCTGCGGTGGTCCTTCAGCTTGCGAGCTGCTCCCATTCCACGTGTTTTCCTGTAAAAATTGGCTAGCAGTGTTAAGTAAGGCATTTCAAGCAGGGCTTATTGTAAATAAAAACTACCACAAAACTCCACAGAATTTATGTTTGAAGTATCCCTCTTTCCGTTTAATCTAGGAACTGATGAATGAAGATATCCAGGCAATCAAACTTTAAAATTTCATGATTAAGTTGTCATTGCTGTTAACCCCAAACAAACAACCAAATTTCAGAAATGAAACCAGAATCTCATATGGACTGCTTTTCATAAAGCCTACTTTACTCAATAGCATTTTTGGTTTTAAGTGCATAAAAATGCATTACGAATCCATGTACTTCTTGCATATTTATCACAGCAGCTCCCAAGAGTACTTACTAATTACCTCTTTCCAACCAAAAGTTCCATAGTTTTAACATAGCGATGAAGTTGTATCTATTTCCAGCAAACCAAAAAGCTTTTCAATCCGAAATTTTTTCTACCGAGGAACCTAGTACACCAAGTGTATAAACTCTTTCTTACAAAAAACACACTTCAGGGAAAACTTCTTACTCCTTTAAACAATGAAAAATCCTTTAGGATTTGGCACAGATATAATTTCATAGTTGGCAAAAATCTCTCAATAACTATAATCTAAGTTTCTATCATTCTTCAATGTCAAACATGAATTCATAGGTATAAAATCTTCACCAACAAATAATCTCGCAACCTAGCCTTGAACAATAAAAAAATAAAAATAAAAATTAACGAATTAACACATTGCTTCACACAACAACTCGGTAGTCAAGACAAGCACTCAACAAGCATCGAAGAAAAATATACAAAATTTTCAGAGATTCCACTTCAACAAAGCAAAAACTGTATTAATTTCCAGAAACTAATTCAATATTTCAATTCCAGTCGCTTAGGACTATCTCCATACGATCAAACTATCTTATTGAATTAACTGAACTGAGACTAAGTAGATCCTATCCATGAAATAATTGCAGAAAAGAGTTTGAGAGAGGATCGATCTGAAAGGAAGGAAGAGAGGAGGAGGAGACTCACCCCATGATGACCGAACGCGAAGAGCCTCAAGCAACGACTGCGAATAGAGAGCTTCGGCGCGGCAGGGAGCAATAAGAGCTTTTAGGCAGTGAGAAACCCTAGTGCCTTATTCTACCTCTTAAATATACCTACCTCCTTCTTTTGGGCTTTCTATATAGATTACCAGGAAATGGGCCGTTTTCTGGGCCACCCACTATATCTAAAATCTCAGTTTCTTTTTTTTTTTGGTTGTTGAATCCTATAAACCCATTGGTGTGCAAGAATATCCAATCTGATCTGTTCTTTTTGTTATTGCGATCAAATATTCCGTAATTTTTTATTATTGTTTTTTTCTTTTTCTTTTTTAAAGGGCTGCTGCTACTCACTTCTTGATTAATGAAATTGTAGAATGTAACTGGGGGGACATAAAGTCTATACTACAATATATGAGAACTTTCCGAAATTATAACAAGAGATAATATATGTATTTTAATATACATCATAATAAAGAGCACTCCACTATCTACTCCATTTGGTTTGACATAACAAAAAAGATAACTCGAACACGAAGCATCATTACAAATAATGCAGCTTTCCTACTATGTTGTTTCAAATCGGCGACAGTGCGACACTTAGTTTCATCCAGCCATTAGGTGGTTGTGTCTATTATTTTTTTTCCCTTCAAATGGCAGTTGATGTGAAATAATTGATCTACTCTTTGTTTTTTGTTATTATTTTTTTGCCAAAGAAAATAAAATACATTAACATCGGATAAATAATTAAATATAAGTGTGAGCTTATATTTCTTAAGTACACACAGCCTAAGGCGAAATTTAGGACAAGAGCAAGTACCTGCCAACTAAGGTAGCTGCCCGGAGCAATCGCAGAGGTGTTCTTAAGATCATATTTATGGTATTAACTGCGGGTCTCAGTTGACTCTGTACAGTGGCAAGTGGAATCCATAATGAATACAATCGTTGCAGGCAAAGCCAGCCGGAGCAATGACATGTCGAACGAAGGACAGACATGTTGGCCAGACGGTCAGCAATGGAATAACAATAACATTTAAGGATCTTAACAACATGCAAAACGATGCAAGAGGCATCAAGGGAAAGGGAAAAAGTTTTTCCATCAGGGGACACGTATATACAGGGGCTTTTGAATAGATGCATTCCAAGAGCTGTGTTGGATCGGTCAAGCTGAAAGGTAAATTACAATGGACAGAACCAGAACCAAGAAAAACAGCTCAATAAGCACAGCTAACCCAGATACTTCAATAAATAATTGTCTTCATAACAAGAGAATTTGTCTTAACCGATACATACATATACCTTCCATAACTAATGGCTTAAAAGCTCAATATTTCCATAAAGCAGAGAAAATTCATCATTACAGTACTCTGGTAAAACAGAATGAAGCAAAATAATCATCATCTGTGTAGTGCACAGCCACCACACTAGTTATAGTAGCCTTAGCAAATTACCAGCTGCTCAACCAAATGACTATGCTGTACCCAGAACCACATCTGTCAAAGGATAAAGACGAAGACGGTTAGCCAGTTAGAATTTAGAAGAGAACAAGAACAATTGCAAAGATGAGAAGCATAATGTTTATGTAACCAAAGCAAATATTATCCACCTGCCTGGCAGAATTTCTATTTCTGTGGCTTCTTCCAAAAGACACCTATCTTCTTCAGCATGTTCCCATTTTTCTTCTTCAGCATATCATCATCCATATCTTCAGAGTAAGGAGAGCCAAGCTTTCCAGGAACATGATAGTTGCTGTCCATGGATACAGTTCTCTCCATGACCTTGCCGTTCCCAGAGGAAAGTATGGCTGCAGCTGCCTCAGCAGCTTTCCTCCACTGGTCAGACTGCACCTTTAGCCTTCTCAGTTCCGCCTCCAATTCTGCACCGGCTGCCTGTGCCGCCTCTAGCTGTTCAGTCACCCTTGCTACCTTCTTGCTGCTCTTATCTGCCTCCTCCATCACAATTCCAAGCTTCATGAGAGCCTCTCTCTCAGCACACCTTGCCGCTCTACTTCCGCCACTACCTCCTCATTCGCCTTGCTCTTGTCCATTTCGCTTTTATTGACTTTCACTCGCAGCATTTCATTTTCTTCTGATATACTCTGCAATTCTGTTTCTTTATCCATCAAATGAGCCTTCAAATCTGTAACATGTTTTTTCAGTTCTTTCAATTCCTTTTCCAGTTCATACTCTCTCTGGCATGACAGGCTCTTCTGAAGCTTCAAATTCAGCCCCTCGTTTTCCTCTGAAATGCATTGTAACTCAGTTTCCTTATCCATTAGGTGGGCCTTCAACGCTTCAACACCAGCTTTGGTTTTCTCCAGTTCATCCTCCAGTTCACACTCTCTCTGACTAGAAGCAGATCTCATCTGCTCTACCAGTTCATGAGCACTTCTTATCTGCACAGTGCTCTGAATTTGTTCTTCATGGTATTTGGTCTCAGCAGTCTCAAGAGTAGATTTTAGTCGTTTCACTTCAGACTTCAAGGTGTAAAGCTCTGCCTCAATCTCATTTGGTCCCATAGACTCGTGCTTTTTCCAAATTCCCGCTCAAGGTCATTGTTGCTGCTTACATTATTCAGGTCAGCCTTGAGTTTGGCAACAATTTCTTCTAGTGAATTTACCCGTGCTTTTGACTGATCTAATTCTGAAGCAACTGAGTTGTAAGCTTCCATGGCCTTCATGCCATCAGAACTGAGTGTCTCCACTGTTCTTCTTGCAGATTCCAGCTGCAGCAGGGTTTGACTAACCTGTGCCTGTGCTTGAGCTTCGGCTTCCTTACAGCCCTTCATTTCGTTTTTCATGTTGTCTACAAGTGAAAGAGTTTCTGCCAAGTTTTTTTTCAAGCTTTGGAGCTCTCCATTGACTAATTCTGCATGCTTTGTCTGATCAGCCTCAGATACAGCTACCATTTCAAGCTGCAGTTTAAGCCTCTCAATCTCATCAATGGCAGATGCCAAGGCAACTGCATCAACTGAGTGCTGCTTCTGGACAGCCTCAAGCTCTGACTGCCATGCTTGCTCTCTTTCTTGTGAAATCTTTTGAAGCTTGATTACACGAGCTTCCTCAGAAATACAAAGATCAGGAATCTGCTGAGATTCTTCGAGCTTTGATGACAAGGCGAGTAATTGCTTCTTTGATTCCTCAGCATCTTGCTGAGCTTGTTTCTTGCATGACTCGGAAGACTGAAGCTCGTTGTTTGCTTTTTTCAAGTCCTCCTGGAGTTGAGAAATCTGAGATTCCAATTCAGATACTCTACTTGAGCCTTTCTTCTGGTGAAGGGAAGAGATGATTATTAGCAAAGTATACAAAGAATGCCACACTAACATTTCTATATACAGATTCAATGTGTACACATGATGAAAATACAGGAGTGTGAATGATGTGTGGGGAAAGAATGCCCTTCTATAACATTGATGAAGAACTGACAAACTAAAAACCATGAATATACTTTAAGATAAAGTTACTGAAGAAACATGATGTTTTACACATTATGGTAATGTGCATCAATTAATACATTAGACAGACAAACTTTTTTGTTGAGAAATATGAAACTTCCTTCGCATACACCAGAGTTGCACATTGAATTAGTGATTCACGACAGTGAACCAACAGAACACAAAGGTATCCAGCTTCTATATTTCTTACAACAAAGGAAAGAAGTTTAGAATGAAAACTATACTGCTATGTGACAGACGACTTTTAAGAACCAAAGTTCACCCAAAAAAGCAACCTAGATTTAATTATGTGAAATTCCAAACAAGTCACTTCCAGTCCAAGCATTAATCCTCGGGCGTCATATTATCCCTAGACCACAGTTGTACAACACTTTATCTAAATATTGTGAAACAGCTGAGAAATCAATGCGAGTAAAATCAAAAGTACCTCAGGCAATGGACTTCTGGGTGACCGTCTCTCATTGACTTTTGGGCTTCTGTCTTTAGATAGTCGTCTAGCTTGACTTGAAGTAGATGCAGGATCAGTCTCCAATGCAGTTGGCTTAAGTTGGCGGCGCACTACTCGAGGAGAGTCCTTTTGAGTAGGGGACACCTTTTGAGTTGGGGATACCCTTGGAGGCGGAGTTACCCTTTGAGTGGGGGATACCCGTTGAGGTACTTCAGAGGCACCATTTCTGATAGAAGATTAGAAAATGACAATCAGGTTTAACGATCACAAGCTTCTAGGAAATAAAGTAGGAAATAAAAACAGCAATTAAACTATGGAAACAGCGAAATTGTGATTTGAGGTCATAAAAAAAAACAGGTGATGTATGCTACAACGTATGATCCTAGATTACCAATAAATAAAACTCACATCCCAGAGTGATAAGTGGATCAGTTGCATAACTAGACTTTCCAAAACAACTCGCCACAGAAAAATTACAAAGGCAAAAATCAACTAGTAAAGTTGAAAATTGTAAAGCTATAGAGCTGGAGCTATCAAATTCCATTCTGAAGTTACAATAGAAAAATGCATAAAACATTTAAGGTTTAGAAAATTAGATATCTTGGAAAGGAGGACAATACATAGAAAGAGAGATGGGAGGCCACTCTAAGCCAATTACTACATGGCATTTGTCATTTATCCCAGATCATACACCACAGGTCCATAGTCATACTTTTGTTTTTTTGCCTTCCACGCATTAGATTTCTATATACTATCACAAAACATATTTTCTTTCTTCTTCATGGAAGCCTCATAGTATGAATATCACTAGTTGGAAGCCCAACAACCTTTACTAATGGAAAGATCCCACATTAACACCAAACAATATGTACACCCACACCAAAATAAAATCCACACACTTTGTTGCAACACTGATTTGAACGGCCAACGAAATCTGGCGTGCAATGACCACCAAAAATTGAACATCCCCATAGAGCGCGCCCACACACAATAGAGCATAATAGACACACTGAGACAAAAATTCCAAAACTCTTATTTGCTACCAGGAATATACTTCAATCATTTCATTGATTATAAAGAAATGCAACATAGTATTATAGTTTCTCCCTTTGTAAGCTGAGAAGTTTTGAATAATGATACAATACAATTAATGATTCTGTTATTTTCAAATGCTGGATAGAAAGAAAGACACCACAAAAATCAAATGGCCAAATTATTAAGTCCTCAGTCTAATGTGGCCACAAGATTATAGAACTACAGTCGCTTAATTGGTCCAGAGAGGAGTCCTTTTTGCTCCTCTGACAGTTCAAGTGGGTCCTGCAGGCTGCATTATAGCTACCAAGAGGACCCAGCAATACTTCAAAGCTAGAAGACAATAAGCTGTTAAATCTATATATTGACACTGATAGACAGATACTGGTACATAGACACTTGCCCCCAAAATCAGTCTACCATTGTTACTCGAGCAGTGAAAGTTTTTAGTACAGTTGCAAACAGTTAAGGGATACGAGAATGACATTCTACAGAGATAGAACAAACCCAAAACAAGATGTGAAGTTAAGCTTACAAAAACATGAGAGGCTTTAAAGTCATACAAGGAGCTCACAAGAACATAGATATAGCAACGAGGAAAGTACAAACTACCATACATAGTTACCTTGTGGCTCAAAAAACAAACAAGCGCTTGTTTGATCAAGGCAACAGACCAACAAAAGCCTCTAAAGCCAAAGGAGAAGACAATCATATATAAGCCGAAGTTACCTTGCTTTTGGGGTTTGCATATTTGACTGCTTTTGCTAGTAGCAAAGTTGAGAGGGCGCCAATAGTAATCTAAGCTCCACTACTTGAATGCCTCCGACCCACAAGACCTGAAAAACAGTTAGATCAAAATCACAAGCTGGGCCAGGAGGATCCAATGTTTACATGTAAGAGAAATAAATAGTTTTCATGGAGGGCATGTGCTCCTTATCATCATGGAACAAAAGGCCATTATGGCAAAGATGTGCTAATCATAAATTGCACCAAACCATTCTAGATACCAAATCCACAAAACAAAAATGATTTTTCTTTTAATATCACCAAACAAAAATAAATGAATAACATCTCAAAAACCAATTAAATGCTTGCTACCTAGTTCCACACTCTATCCATGCTCAAAGGACCCATCATTGTAATCTCCAGCTAATCGGTTATAATTACACAAATACCCCCTCTTCTACTAACAAGACAAGGAAACATGGCTATTATAGAGAAACAAAAAAAACACATCCAACATGGCTACCATCATTGTATCCTCCAGTTTTGCCGTGAAGTATGGGACAATGAGCACTAGATTGAAATTTGAAGAACACAAAATGATTTCATTCAACTGCTCAAACCTTTTTTAATAGTGTGGGGAGTTGAAACAACCACCAAACAGCTTGTTTCTCGACTTTAACACAAAATACTATTTTCTCGGAAATTTATCATTATTTTCCTTTCAACATGGAAACAAACAAACACAAACGGATCTAAAACCAACCCAAACAAGAAGAACATGGAATCAGCATTTGCAGAAGAAAAAAACAAGCAATGGAGCTATTAAAAATTAAAACAATGGACTCCTCGAAGGGAAAACAAAAGTAGATTGTGCAGACTTTTAAAGATTCGCTTTACATTTATGGTCTCTAAAATAAAAATAAAATAATTATAAAAAAAATAAAAAAAAGCCTGCAACAATGAAGCTCTTGAGCAAGAAAAGAAGAGCTAGCTACACTGTATCACTGAGCAGCGGAGCTTCTTTTCATGCCCAGATTTCACCCAAAAGAAGCTTGAAAGAAACATCATTACCCTAGAAGAAGAAGAAATCCAATAAAAAAAATGAAAACCAACACCCAAAAAAAAAAAAACACTAACCCAGTTTGGGTTTTTCCATGAAACAGAAACCCCATCCGGGCTCAGAAACAGAATGCTGAAAAATGCAAGTGAGATTCTGTTGTTTCCCTCTTCCCTACTTTCCCACATTTTCCCACAACCGAAACTAAACAACATGGAACATATTTTCTCACAAAATATAAGAGTACATCAGTAATGGGTGCTCTACCTTAACAGGTGAGCTTTGAGAATCTTCTTCTCCTTCTTGTTCTTGTTCTAATCTGGTTGCAGTTTCCGAGGCTTTGAATTATGGATAGTGGAGTGTGGAGTGGGACTGTTGGGAGTTTTACGGTTTGGAGGAGCGTGAGTGAGAAGCACTAGATTACAAAACGCAGGACGCAGAGAAAGCAGAAGGGAGTACGCATTTTGTCGTTTTGTGAGAGAGAGATTAAACTGGAGTTAAATCCGGTTTTACGTCCGTCAATATCATATGTTATCCATCTTGTTTTTTTCAACTTTTCAAATTTCAAAGAAGAAGAAAAACATTGTAGCTGGACATAGATAATTAACTGTGCCAGGTTTAATCTCATTTGTTCTCCACCTAATCCAAAGGAAAGTTACTATATTAGGAGTTATTCTTGATTCGGTTTGGTTCTAGAAAAGCATAGATTTGTTAATTTTTTTCATCAATAGGGTAGGTTTGTTGATAATTCAAAAGTTGCAAGTACATGCATCAAAGTCAAGTCCTCCGCTTTGATCTCGCGATTATTGGTGGCTTGGCCCTTAAACTCTCTAACCGATCGTTACCCAACTCTTGCTCTATTCGCTAAAACCCTCCATGTTTGCATGTGTTTGTTTTTGTCGTTTATTTGCCAACCATTTCTTTTTTGTACTATTGAGTATTGACCCAACAGATGTGTTTGTGTTTCTACACAACCCGGTGAATGAGAAATATAAGATTTCTGAAAATAAATTATTTTTAGGGTTTTTGACTCAAAACACTAAAATGAAGAAAAATTATCCTACTTACCCCAATAAGAGATTTTTAATCTCATTAACACAATTTAAAAGGAAATGACAAATATGCCCTCGACTTAATTAATAAACTACAACCATGTGATTTTCTCTCTCTCTCTCTCTCTCTCTCATTCTCTCTCTCTCTCCCTGCCGGATTCCGTCGATGACAACAACGAGAAAGTTGATTACAAAAGCTCCGAGTCCGACCAACCCAACCCCGATGATCACTCCAAGTCCGATTTCGACCTTCTCCCCTGCACTCATCCCTCTGTGATTACAGAAACTCCGAGTCCGATCAATTTGACTATATCTGCAGCAGAATCCGGCAGCGGCGATGGAGAATCGAACGTCGGAGGTGCCGGAGGTGAAGCGGAACTCAGTGAGTTTGCGGCGCCCTAGCCACTCCTTTGGATCCTCTCACCCACTGATCGGATCTAAGGTACGATTTTCTTCACCACTTGGTTTCCGATTCAGATATGTTTCGCTTCTTATCTTTTCGCGTTGCCATTGATTTGTGATATGAAATTCGTTGGCTAGAGGAAGGCAGTGGTTGCAATTTCATTTGTGAATTTTGTTCATGCGGTGGTTGAATTTTGATTTGATTGGATTGGATTACAGTGATCGTGGTGGTGAGGATGTTGACCAAATTCGAGACGAAGAGTAATAGAGTTAAGGGAGCTTGACGTATTAAGTTGATTCTTGCAGAGTCTTTATGGAGTGTTACATTCAATCATTTTCATGTTTCTTGTTTTGGTGCATTGATCAGATTGAAAGAGTTTTTGGGCCTGATTTTTTGCTGAAGTTGTATGTAGCTGGAGCTATTGGTGGCTCAGTCTTTTACTTGGTGCATCATACCTTCCTGAACCTGATTCGAATTGTTGATTGTTGTTTAGATGTGTGTGTTTGTGAATCAATCGTGACTAGAAACTTGAATTTTGGAGTTGCTTGCAAAATTGAATGTTATTAGTGTCCGTAAATCACACCTCCAAGCTCCCTCGTAGCTAATCTGAGCTTTTTAGTGATGCAAAACAAACAAATGGTAGAACTTTGAACCGGCTGACCTGGCTTCTCTTCTTTCTTTTTTTGGATAAAATGAGGGCAGAATAATAGAATGAAAGAAAAAAGAAAAAGACTATTGGAGGGCAATAGACGTCTGTTAAATGTCTATTGGGAGTTAATACACATCTATTGGGGGACAATACAAGTTTTAAATTGATGTAATCTCCTCTTTTTTTTGTTTAATCAAAGTTTTATTTGTCTAATTATAAGAATATTAGTTCCCACTTCGGTAATCGAAACATCTATTGGGGGGCAATAGACCCCTATTATATTGGGAGACAATAGACGCCTATTGGGGGACAATAGACCCCTGTTGCCCATCTATTGGGGTCAATAGACGCCTATTGGGGGGCAATAAAGGTCTATGCCCCTCTATTAGGGGGCAATAGATGTCTATTGGGGGCGATAGAGATTTTCAGAAAAATCTTGTAGGTGAGGCCGGTGACGGGAATCCGGCGACCGATGACCAGAATCCGGCGAAGTTGGCCGGAATTCAGAGACCGATGACCGGAATCCGGCGGCGGGTGATCGGCTCCGGCAAAGTCTCTTATGGTTTCTCTCTCTTCCATTTTCTCTCTTTCTCCATAAGTAATAAAGGATGAGGGTAAAATGGTATTAAAAAAAATAAAAACAAAACAAAAAATCTTAATGGGGTATTAGGGAAGACCTCCTTAGAGTGTTTTGGGTAGGGGTCATCATGGGCCGGGCTAGGGCCGGCCCTACCCTAAATTTTAGGGCTTAGGGTAGGGTAGGGTCGGGCCGGGCCTAGTCAAAGTCAACAAAATATAGGGTCGGGCCAGGGCTTAAATATGCTAACCCTTACCCGCCCGAAAAGCCCGATCCGTTAGGGCCGAAAGGGCCGGGTCGGGCCGGCCCTCAAATAGGGTCAATAGGGGCGAAATGGGCCAAAAAATGGCCTTATTTTGTTTAACAAAAAAAAAAACATTATTTTTTTCTTCTCAAAATATGGCTTAATGGTATATATTGGTAATAAAAGACTCATTGTTTTTTATTGAACATATTTAATACACACACACTTGTAACTTATAACATGACAATGCTCATATGCATATACAACAGTAGTAGGTATTGTGTAAAAAAATTATGCCGATCTGCATTAAATAAGGCACCAAACGGAGCGGTCAACACTTTGTATAAGCAAACTTCCGTAAGGGGAGCGGCACCTTTTGCGGACAAACATCCCCGTATTTTGACAGCAGGTGATAGACCCCCTCCCCATGAGAGTGTGGGAGCTGATAGATCAAAAAAAAAAAATTGCAAATTCTCGGTTATGAGCATATTTGTGTTAGGTTTTATTTAGGGTATGAAGTTGACCGGGTCGATAGAGACCCAACCGAAGGTGGAAGTCACTGAAATTTTTACCACTACCATATATTCATATACGGACGACATCCAATGGTGCATTTTAAAAAATTCCATTTCGTCCCCCATTTTGCTCATGGAGGATAACAAGCCTAATAAACGAGTTAATACTACATTAATAGGCATATACGGATTATATGTGATCCAAACATTCTGAAATGGAAATCGACCAATCTGAAATTCTCATATGTTTATACAACATTGATAGGTAATTAGGTATTGTGTAAAAAAATTAGGCCGATCTGCCATGAATAAGGCGCCCAACGTAGCGGTCAACGCTTTGCACAAGCAAACTTCCCTAAGGGGAGCGGCACCATGCGCGGACAAACGTTGCGGAATTTTGACATCCATAAGTACCCCCTACCCATGAGGGTGTGGGAGCTGAAAGATCGAAAAAAGTGAATTGCCAAGGACCGGTTAAGAGCATATTTGTTTTATGTTCTATTTAGGGTATGAGTTGACCGGGTAGATCGAGGTCCAACCGAATGCGGAAATTGTTGAAATTTCTACCACTAACATATATTCATATGCAAACAACATCCAGCGGTTCATTTTAAAAATTCCATTTCGTCCCCCATTTTGCTCATTAAGAAGTTAACATTACATTGGTAAAAATGTTTCAACTCGACCAATTGATTATTTTTAGTTATGTTGATTACTTGATTATTTCAAAATTGGTATTACATGAATATATTGTCCAATTTGAAATAATAGCTTTGTAATTATTACAGTTAATTAGTTAACAGTAATTATTGGTAAATATTAAAATACCCATAAGATATATTAAAACGGCGGCGTTTTTGCCAAATATTAACGGTTAGTTCTTTAAAAAAAATTATTTTTTCTTCTCAAAATATGGCTCAATTTAAAAGAGTCATTTCCTAATATGGCAGATTGAAATAATTTTCTACACTTCCATAGTTTTATACATATAACACATGTAATAGAAAATAACAAAAATAAAATATAAATTTTAGGGCCGGGTTAGGGCCGGGCCGGGCCTAGCCCTTAAGGGCTCAATCGGGCCGGGCTGTAGGGTAGGGCCGGGCTTTATTTGTGTAACCCATACCCTACCCTAAATAAAAAAGGATCGGGCCGGCCTGCCCTAATGGAAGGGCCGGGCCGGGCAGGCTTAGGGCGGGCTTTGGGCCCAAGGGCCATATGATGAGGCCTAGTTTTGGGTAAGAGAGAATTAAAAAAAACTTAATGGGGTAAGTGGGAAAAAAATCCTTAAAAATTGGGTAAATGGATAAAAACCCTTATTTTTACTTGTAGGGTTTAGATATCTCGTCAAAATGGTGTAGGTCTCATCATTTAGCCCTAAGCCCGCCCGACCCTACACTTTCTCAAATAGAGTAGGGTAAGGGTCATGTAAATGAAGCCCTGCCCGTTAGGGCCAAGCCCGGCCCGGCCCTTTAAGCCAGCCCAATTAAGCCTTAATAATTTTCTATTTTTTAAATATGTTTCTCTTTAGTCTATAACATACAACTTATTGTTGTAAGTATTATTATCTATGTGGACGTCCATGTAAATACTCATTAGTTATGTACTTTGATATAAACTCTACCTCTATATAAAGGAGGCTAATGAGACTGAATGAGAACACTTCTACTTCCTCCTAAATATTCTCTCTTCATCTTCTTTCTACTTTATAACACGTTATCAGCACGCTTGTTCTATTTTTTATAAACTCTATGATGATCCTAGAATTTTTGGTGTAACGTTGTTACTTCTGACCATAATCATGATCTATGAGTTTATCCTATTTTTGGCGTTGCCTAGCTATATGCATATATACATGCTTATTGTCTCTTATATATAATCACTAGCGAATCAATATATTTGATGTTCCTTATATCTTATAATGGCACATGTAATCTGATGATCATATATGTCTGCCATGATAATATCTCCTCTGTTTATGATGGTGGGTGCATGGAATTCTCCACACTACAGTATATCGTTAATATTGTCTTACCATGGTTATATCTTCTGTTCATACCTACAAGCTATTCTGGCTTTTCGAGATCTTCAGTAACATTTAACGGTAAGCAATTTCAACTACCAGTAAATAAGGTATATATGTTTTGAATTGAGTTTTCAATTTGATCCTTCTTCTTTTTATCTATTAGATAAACTGGTACAGCAAACTCACTTTTACATATATTTTTTTTTGGCTGGAACTTTTACATATATATGGTTGTCAGTATTATAATCTAGTGGGCTATAACATATTTTAATAATCCATTTACAGAATTATATACATATATATGATCGGTGCATATTTCAATCTTTCAATTGAAAGAATTTCAGGTATATATTCATTTGTTTTGACCATTTGATTCACCTTCTTCTTTCATTCAATTTGGAAAATTGATATGGTGGTGAACTATTTATTTTTTGTAATCAAAATAGATCGAGACCTGAAGTCTCTTGATTTGATTACAGAGGGCCTGAAGTTCCTCAAGAGTTACATGATCAAAGCTGTGACCTAATTTTTTTTTTTTCAAAGCTTATACAATTAATGAGGGCCAGAAGTTCCTCAGAATTATACAATGATCAAAATCGCATGTTGCTTGATCCTTGATCATATGGGGACCTGAAGTTCCTCTAATATCATGAAATGTAAATTGGAAAATTGTGACATGAAGCTCTTTAGAACTTATGCAATTACGAGGGCCAAAAGATCCTCAGAGCTATATAATCAAGTATATGAACTCAAATGTTTCTTAATCCCTAATTATAAGAGGGCCTGAAGTTCCTCCAATTATCTTTTGATGTTGGGGTTCCTTCCTCCTTATGACTATTTTTGAATTTGGAATTCAAACCACCTTTAGAACCTGCAGTTCAAAGTTGGACAATCAATCGGAGCCAGAAGCTTCTGACTAGCATTTAGATCAGAAGACTTGGTTCTCCTATTGTCTTTTGTGAGATGAGATACAAGATTATCATATATTGTGAAGTTAACCAGACTAGAAGTTCTGTGTAATTTTTTCATTAATGGAACCAGAAGTTTCCGCAATTAAGTTTATTGCATAGTTGATCTACTTATTTTTCTTCCCTGCAATTTTTCTATTTTGTTATGTACTTTCGTTACAGTACTTATCTTTTAAATGTTTTTTTTTTGTTACTCATACGGACCAGCAGTCCTATACCTGAACATATGAATTTCAAATGTATATTTTGAACTAGAAGTTCAAATTTCATAGTAGAACCTGAAGTTCTAACAGCAAACTCAAACCGAACTTTGAGTATAAAAGTGAACTTGAAGCTTCACTTTAGTCACCTCGAGCCTGAGTTTCAAAGACCAAATTTATTGAACCTGAAGTTCAAATTACGAAATCTTAGAACTTGCAGTTCGTAGAAAAAAATTCAAACCTGAAGCTTCGATTACACATATAATTCATTCATAGTTTATTTGACTTTATATCAACTCTAACTAGAAGTTTCGAGTAAATTTTCGTATGTTAATTGATACATTCTTCTTTATGCTTGCCTAAAGCATTCTTACTATTTTCTTACATTAATTACTGTACCATAAGTTCACTCCACCTTAGAACTTGAAGTTCTAATTGTGCAGACTCGAGCCTTGAGTTTCGAGCATATGGACAACTTATCGAACAGCTTTAATATGGGTCAACCCCAAACCTGAAGTTTTGAGGGGATTATATTGACACCAATTTATAAGTAAGCACATATTTAACCGTTGGTTTATGACAAACGAGTATGAGTATACCCCAAATTTGTTATCGTGGATTTTGTAATTAAAAGAGATCAGAACCTGTAGTTCCTTGATCCTTAATTACATGTGGACTTGAAGTTCCTCAATGATCATACTAACTAGATGACCATATAAAGTCCTTCACTCATTATGGTCATGAAGTTTAAACTCGACATTTTGAGTATATTATTTTGGCTAGAAGTTCAAAAGGCATTTGATGTTAATCTACATCAGACAACAATACAATAATTGAACGTCATGTTTTAACTGTATAACACGGACCAGAAGCTTCGTGTATATCCTATGAGATCTACCATTCAATTCTTACAAATTTGATTTGTGTCATCTTCAAGCTTATGTTTTGAGTGACTTTCAGGCAATGCAATTTTATGCATGGTGTCCAGAAAACAGTATTAAAGCTTATGCTTATGAGGCTAATATAACAATCATCTCAGATCTTACACATCTGATTGACGGCTCCAGAATAGCACACATTATTGTCCCTTTGCATTCTGTGCCTCCACTATTACTATAGATGTATAATATCTCCTTCTCATAGATCTCATTGTATTGTAAGAAAGCCGATTGACATGGCTATACCATGAAATGCCACTAGAAGTGGATCATGGCAAGAGAAAAATCAGGAGTCAATGTAAATAATGTCCTAACATCCACATATATGAGGAAATTGTAAATTGGGTGTGTGTCGCCTATGGTACACTATATGGTGGATGATTATCAAGCCACTTTAGAAAAGGCACTGGTCAAATTAAATTGCATTGACTAGTAAGAACATTGAGATTCATCTCACATACCTGATGTATTTTGCTTACAATAAGCAAAGTTGAAAGCATTATTGTGTTATTCCTCAGATTTATTGTAACCTCTTGAGTTCCCATTGAAACTAAATATTTCTTAATCTGATTATGTAGGAATCTAATGTTCCTTAAGAGGTTGTTATAAATTGAAAAAAAAATTGAAACCTCAAGTTTCTTGGATCTCCAATTATGTGAGGGCCTGAAGTCCCTCCTCTTTATGACTACACATTTATATGTGACACAGAACTTGAGGTTCTCCACATGATAAAGTTACTTGTTCTTATGGATTGTAGTCTTTAACTCGAAATTTTCGAGTATATCATTTTGGCCAGCAGTTCAAAATGAAGTTGGTCCATTCCAATTATCAATATTTCACAATTAATGTTTACTGAAGCTAAGGTAACAACCATATCAAAAGTTGTAGATCTTGATCTATGGCTCCAATGAGCTACTACATGTTACCGAATTTGAAATATTGTTTGCATTAATTGCTTACTATATGGTTGGAGAAGACTTCTGCCATCGGATATATACTGTATCGAATTTTTTTGCAGTAAATTAAGGCATATGATGTCATGAACCTAAAGTTCCTTGAACCAAATACACTATTTTGGCATGGACCGGTTACGTCATCTTTTGCCTACCATGTTGCATGGAAGCACTTACAAGTTTGATATTGCTAATCTTACTCACAAGCAAATTGTTTATTTACATATTTGCGAGTTATCACTTTAATGAGACAATCCTCCTGCAATGAGGGGGAGAAATATTGTTCATGAAGAACGATATGAATTGTGTGAGATATTATCGACCGTCTCATTTTGACTTTGAGAATATCAAAACTAGTGAATTGGATAAAAGAAAGTGACAAAATTATATGCTAATGCAAATGCATCTACTTGGGTTAAAGTCCTTGAGACCAATCATATTAATACAAACAATGTAGACTCCATTTGATTTGTGGGATGCAAATGCATCCCAATCGACATGGTGTCTCCTGAAGAGAATGTCATTAAAACAATATCACCTCCTAATATGGCTACACACACAGAGGGTTAGGTACGCCATTAGAAAATGATGTCTTAGTGATACAATAATAAATCAATATGGTTGATGCTAATGGACAAAACATTTTTGACCTAAAACTTGGTTTGGGTTCGTCACCAGCCAATGAACATCTTCACTCCAAAGAAAATGATAGATTTTTGAATGCATCTTTTGAGCATTGTCATAATAAGACAGTTTTCCCGCCGTTAGGGGAAGGAAATACTACTATCATTTGAATAACGGCGTGAATTTGTGTGGAATGTATCCACCAGGTCTAAAGTTATAAGCTTCCAAAGAGGAAAGTTCATACAAGCCCTATAATGCTCTACATGAGATTATAAGTAAAAAGATCCACATTCTCTACATAATTCATCTATGAGAGATGATTGTCCTAGAAGTGACAATATATGCCCCATAAGTGGCATAGGTACCAAATATCATTAAGCTTATTACAGCTAATGCATGCATATAAGAATGTGTGGGATCTATGATTAATGATCATCGATGATAATTTACATTTGCTAGCTACCAAAAATCATTAAGGGTTGTACTGATGTTATACCATGTTTCATTATGAATGTTGACAAAGTATATTATTGGCCAAATTGGAAAGAGGCAATTCCAATGAAATTGAATATTTGAAACGTGATGAAATACTTGGACCTTTAACCCTACATGGTACAAAAGGGTATTTATCAAAAGTGAAGATAAATCACTATGACACAATGTCTATTTATAGACACCTGAGATTATGAAAATCTTTCCTTATACGAATGACAAATTTTCTATAAATACAGTGTTACATATAGCTGTTATATTGACGAGAGATTTATGGCATGTTGTCATCGTATATTATGAAGATCTTAAAGATACATTGCTAAAAGCAAAATCTCAAAAGCAAAGTGTCATAATAAGCGTATTGCTTATCAAATCCTCAAGGGATTCAAATACATGAATGTTTCAAGTCCATGAAATGTTGAAAGAGCCTGAAGCTCACTCATGGAATCAAATAGTCTAAAGCTAGCTCATATGTACTCATTTTGTTATAGTCAACGAGATCTAAATTGCCTTAATGAGTACTATGACGAGACTACTATCGAATTCGAATTATGATTATAATGTTGCAACATATTCTAACTTTCGCAAAGTTATGAATTACTTAGAGCTCTTGAAGAGCTTATATTAACATATCAATACACAAAGATATTGATGTGTATGGCTAGGTATGCCATGATAATTTTTCAATGTTTTAAACTATACAAAGTTAAATGTGTCAAATTCTTTATATTGTTTAGCTATTACTTTGTGTATGAATTTGAGCATATGAGATTGTTTCTAACCTTATCATATGAGGTAAGATTTATTGAAAATCGTCTAGCTTTGTTGGTATTGCTTAAACTTTGCAGGTATGAAAATTTGTGATGAGCCCCTATATGCAAAGCACACATGGTCTCACTTCAGTGATAGACACATCAAACTACTTTACATGGTACACGTAGCTTATCGCATACATAAATGAGGCTTGCAACAATCAGGGGGAGATTCTCATCAGAGGGAGCATCCGGAAGTATGCTACCTAGGACATATGCGTGTTGTGCTCTTTTTGTCCTTCGACCAGGGTTGTTTTTGTCCCACTGGGTTTTTGTTACCTGGCAAGATTTTTAACGAAGCAACAATAAGCGCTTTCAATACCATCATTCATTGGTGGACATCCAAGGGGGAGTGTTGTAAATATTATTATCTATGTGGATGTCCATGTGAATACTCATTATTTATGTACCTTGATGTAAACCCTACCTCTATATAAAGGAGGCTAATGAGACTGAATGAGAACACTTCTACTTCCTCCTAAATATTCTCTCTTCATCTTCTTTCTACTTTATAACACTTATCTATTTTTTGTAATTGATTTCCTAAGCTTTATTTTCTTTAATTTTTGTTTCCTTTGTTAAACAACAATTAATTTTGGGAGATTTAGAGAGATAATTAATTGAATATAACCATCTTAACTAATATTTATAAATGTTATAACTTATAAGTTAATTTCAAGGATTAATTTTACTTTGCCTCCTCAAACTTTGGGTCGAAAATCATGTTAGTCCCTGATATTTTTTTTTTAATCAAGTGTACCCCTGCACTTCTCAAATTCATCATCCGTGTCCAATTCTCTGAATTCCATCCAATTGTGCCGTCAAATGGTGACGTGGCACCGACCATGTGGCCCACTTTTCAGCATTTCAACCCACAAGAAGGGCAAAATGGACATTTTCCCTCTCTAATTCACCAACTCGTAAATACAACGCCGTTTCTGCACGCTCATCTAGTGCTGCAGCGATCTGTACCTTCTCTCCACTTCCACAGATTGATCACCATCACCATTGTGTTGAAATAGTACGCGCTCTGCCCCGAGAACTCCGCCGCGCTTGACCAGAATTTTGAAGTGGAATAGGCGGAACTTGTGGTCAAGGAAGGGGGCGGTGATGATGCAGTGAGGTCATCGCGGCGGTGATTACCCAGCAAGGTTGTCACGGCGTTGATCAAACGGTTCAAATTCCGCCAATCCCAAAGCCCATATATCTGATCGGTGGCATTTCTTATCGGATCTATTTGGGGAGTTGGAGCTCAGCGATCATGGGCTGTTGTTGTTGTTAGAGGAGTCTCCTTTGAGGAGAAGAACCGCGACGGGGCTCCGGTAATTTCAAACTAGCCGACGTACAACCCGAAGAGTTATGTGTGCACCAAACTCTGTGAGCATCTGAATTTGGTTTTGGTTTTTGTATTTTGCTGCTGTGGATTCTTCAAACCTTGGAATCGAGCACAACGGTGTAGAGGATTCTGGTGGATACATGGTGACCCTCAGTTCTTGGTGTGATGTTGCAGGCGCTTTATGGCTTGTTACCGGTGAAGGACTTTAGTTGTCGATCTAGGTTATGGCAGATCGAGGTGTGTTGGGCAGATAGAGGAGTGTTGATGAGGCTCGCCGGAATCTGGGTTTTAGACGACGAAGGACAGTAGGGACGGAGGAGTTTAGCACTGTGGTAGGCAGATCCATGTTCTTGGAACCTGAGTTTGGGTGGTCTGATGTTGTCACCTGTTTGTTTGGTTGGTTTGCTAGCAGCTGGGGAAGAACTCATGCAGTTCTTTCAAGATGGGAGATGGGAGATGGACCCATGAATCAATTCATTGTCTGTGATTGTTTTTTTTTTTTTCGGAGAATCATTTTCTGTGATTGTTGGTAGAAGAGGAAGAAGAAGATTGTGATTTTTTTTTTTTAAGTCTTAAAGGTTATTTTGGAAATTTTGCCTTTTAGGTAGGCCCCGACGCAAAAAATATCAGGTTGTCAGTGCCACGTCACCATTTGACTGCACAATTGGATGGAATTCAGAGAATTGGACACGGATGATGAATTTGAGAAGTGCAGGGGTACACTTGATTAAAAAAAAAGATCAGAGACTAACATGATTTTCGACCCAAAGTTTGAGGAGGCAAAGTGAAATTAATCCTAATTTCAATATATATATTTATATTAAATATGATCAATAAAAAATAATGAGTCTTGTATTACCTATATAATCATTGAGAGCTACATTTTGAGATAAAAAATAAAGTAATATATTTCTTTTTGTTAAACAAATTAAGGCTCTTTTAGGCCCATTTGGCCCTATTCGGAAGGCCGGCCCTAGTGGCTCGGGCCTTTCGGGCGGGTAAGGGTTAGCATATTTAAGCCCTGGCCCGACCCTAAGCCCTAAAATTTATGGTAAAGCTGGCCCTAGCCCGGCCCACGATGACCCCTACAATGGTGTGTAGTTGGTCTTTTTGATTGATCAACAATATGAGAAGATGCCTTTGTTGTACTTCTCTTTTATGTGGTGAAGACTGAAATGATGCTCCAAATTCAGTATGGATGACCTTGCTCACTTTTGTAGCTTATTTTGGGTATGCTTTCAATGATATATGGGTATTTCTACCACGTCATAAGGTAAAGTGAGTAAAAAAAAAAATAATAAAATCTATGACACCTCCTAGAGCTGTCTTATATAGTGCCGAGATGTTTTCACAAATTTTATTACTTAAAAGTGTTTACTTGATCACCGATGACTGGCAATGATTATTAATTTTATGGTCACCTACCTTTTTTTTTTCTTTAAAATTTTGTGCTCATGTATGATGTATTGTTGGATTAATATCAAAAATTGAAATTAAAAACATTTGAGGTTCTTGTACTTAATTCAAGTGATTGTTATAAAATCAAAAGATAGATGACCACAACATATTTTGCCACATGGCAATCCAAAGAATGCCAATCTACTAAAATCTAAATGTTTTTTTTTCCCGTGTAAAATAGAAACGTTCAATTAATAAAACAACGATTACAAAGTATGGGAGACTAGGAGTGACAAGCTGTTGTAACTCCCTCACCCACAACTCGAGTAATGGGAGCCCTACACACAACCCTAAAATAGATACTGGTTATAGGTAATCGTCATAAACAATCATCATGACTCAATGAGGTCCAACCGTAAACTACTTATATCATCCTTCAATTCGGACTACAAAACGAGACAAATCTCAAAAGTCAAAATAAATTCCCACAGCCAATACTAAAAACAACCACGCCACCCCCGACCCTCTTTCAACACATTCGAAATCTAAATGTTAAATCAGCAGCGCTTACAAATCTGGTTTCTTCTGGCCTCATCCAAAGTAAAAGGCCATGCATTTCATGAGATTGGGTGGGTATATGTTTATAGTTTCTGTATTCAATGGGATACATAATCCATGATATTATAAAGTCCTTTGTTGACCAAGTTAGACTCGTGTGCTTTAATGTTGGGTAGAAAAAATGCACACACAATTTTCAGGACCTGGGTTACATGCTGTTGATTTAGTTGGGCTACCCGTTTCTTGCTTGTTTTTAGGCTTCATCATTTCTTTGCTTTTGTAACATCGGCCTTCATTATTAGCCTACTATGTATTTTTGTTTTCTATGAGACCCATGACTCCCCATGCCCGTATCAATTCTTCACCATTAAGTTTCCTTTCACTGATTTGATAAAAAGGCCACTAGGAAAGGTATGGGGAGGACTTTATCACCGGCTAGTTTTGTAAGCTTCCTAGTACTCTCTCTTTTTGCATATTCCAAATCCCAAGTTTACTAGTAGGGACGGCGATAGCGTCTCTCATTTTTGGCATCACCTCCTTTTAGCTACTTGTTGCGTAAGTTATTTGTACTACGTCTTATGTTTGCTTCTGATCTAAGGGCATCTGCCACCATAAGCCAAAGGCCAAATATGTTTAGCCTACCAAAAAGGGAATATTCCCTCTAAGATGCCTATTTAGCCTATTAACAAAAAATAGTGCTGCCACCGTAAGCCAAATTTTATAAGTCAAAAATATAATTTTTCCCACTCTGTTGTTTATGTTTTAGCACTTCGCACTCTAATACTCTTTTTCCCACCTCAGAATATATTTCCGAGTATGGTTTTGACGAGAATATTAATAAAATTAATCTATTTTACTTAAATAAAAACATATATGTGTGTGTATATCATAAAACTTAAAATAAATAAATAATCTGAACATATCAAATATTAGATTCATATTGAAGATCTCAACAAGATATTAACAATGGTATAATTTTTATATTCAGAAACATTATAAATAACACATTTATATAAGAAAATTATAATTTTATAAATGTTTATAAAAAACATATAAAGAAATAAAACATAAAAATTAAATGGGACCTACCATTTAGCCTACCAAATGGGAAGCCAAATTTGGCTTATGAAATGTAAGCAGGCCATTTTTTTTTTGAAGCTCGTGTACTAGCCTACGGTGGGAGAGAGAGATAGGCTATAAATGGTGATATATATAGCCTACGAGGGCAGATGCTCTAAAAGTCCAACCTGGGGGTTACTCAGCTCAAACAGTCAACACATTATCCATTAAACTCCAGCAAATCCACCGTAGTAGATAACGGTCGGCCATGGACGGCTTCGAAGATAACGTGGAAGGCGAAGCGAAGTAGTTACTAAAAAAGTAAAAAGTTATAGTCCACACCTTGCTGCTCCTAGATCTATTGTCCGACCCTATCTAGTACAAGTCCTCTCTCCCTTTTGCTAGTTTGAGAAAAGGGCAATGATAGAGGGCCTCAATGAGGCCTAAGATTTATGGCCTCAAATCCTAGGTGTCATGCCATGTAAGCAAATACTAATTTTATTTTCAATTTCACATAATATATCTTGCCACATCATACTATTGCAACACCAACTTTACCCTTTTATATTTCCTTTTAGATGTTAGGGGTGAATCAATTACATTAATGAATTTAATTAGGTGACGAAAAAAAAATCAGCTATTAATTATGTATTAATTTAAGAGATATCTACAAATTATTTAACCAATATTTTTCTTCATTTATTTAAATTCTTTCCTATAATTTTTCTTTCCAAATAGCATAAATATATTGAATTAGGTGTCAAGAAATAGGCAATAACTTTATTGATTAATTTCATCCAAAAAAATAGCATTAATAAATTGAATTTAGAAAATACATATGTCTAAATTAAGAGGTAAGAAAAAAAAATTTATGTTAGCAGCATTCATTAATTATCATCTACAATCTAAATATAAGGAAAATAAACAAACAGAAAATAATAAACTAAAATATAACGTTTAAACCCTAGCTACATAAAGAGAAAAGAATGAACATAAGAACATATATAATGATATAACTATGTATTTTTCACATTATATGTTCAAAATTTACAGAAACGCAACAAAGGTTGAACTCATATACATGTGTTATGCAAATCTATTGATCAAATGTATGTGCAAATCTATTGATTGAATTACATTAAATTTTTTCTATTCTTGACATTGTTATTTAAATCTAAGTATGAGTGTAATGAAAAGAAGAAAAAAAAGACAAAATGATTTTTTCTTTTAGAAAAAAACTCAAAATAACTTAGAGTCATTAGATTTTGGAAGGCTAAAATGATATTTTTCTCAAAAATTATATGACATGATTTGACAAATAGGTGATGTGTGTAGGTGACATGACATGACACCTAATACTGAGGCCATAAATATTAGGCCTCATTGAGGCCACAAATCATTTTCCTTTGAGAAATTAATCGAATTGATGACTCTTTCTTGTGTGAGCATCTCTCGTGGATCTTAAGACGATTTTACATGTCATTCGTCTCATTTATTAATTAAATTAGTACAATTAAAATAAATACTTGACGTAAAAATGTCAAAATTATTAACCTTCCCTCTAATGAATGTATTTGGAGTGGATCTGGTAAAACTGTGTGGGCATCTCTCACGGAGGATTAAGTCTTAAGACGATTGTATGTGTCATGCGTCTGATTTATTAATTACATTAAAGATTAAATTCAGTTTACCCTCTTGAGGTTTGGGGGTAACTTCATGTCAGTCCCTGTCTTCTTAATTTAATCAGTTTATTCCCTGAGCTTTTCAATTTTCTTCAACCGTGTCAAATTTCTTAGGCTCCGTCCAATTTGGACGTTAACTCTTACGATGGGACCCATTTAAAGGGCTAAAATTGTCATTTCAATAAATAAAAAATCACAACAAAAATATATCTTCTTCTTCCTTTAATCCCACTCTGACGTCCGTCTCTCTCTCTCTCTCTCTCTCTCTCTATTCTCTCCTCTCCTCTCTACCGCCGCTCCTCCTCTCCCTGATCTACGACCTCTGCCACCACTCGATTGACTCCGCCGTTTGCATCCCCGAGATCTTCTGGACCTATCCGACACTCACCCGAACGGAATTGGCTTCGGTGCTATTCGAGGAGCTCTTCCTCGTCCACCTCCACCCAATTCTGTAGTGGTACGATTGTCGGAGATAGCAGATTCTACCGACGCTATCCCCAAATATCAACGACAAAAACGACGATGTTTCGATCAACAATAGACGACGGGGTTAAGGACCTGGAGAGTAGCTACGAGAGGGTTTTTAATGATAATTGTAGGGTTTTCAGTGAGTATTTCAGAGAGGTTTTGGCGAATAAATATGGAAGAAGAGTGATTGATCCACGGGCTGTGGGTGTTGGAATTGAATGAGGGAATGATGAATTCAGGTATGATGATCGGAGCGCTGAAGAAGATGAAGCCGGATTTGAAAATGGACGAAACTATGTAATCAATTCTTACCCTTACAAACTTTTTATTATTTTAGGGGGGTGAAATTTGCACACCCCCTTTTACATTCTACACACCCTTCACTTTTTTTTAATATTTCTTATTACTCACTATATTTATCTTCCAAAACTACCCTTCTCTTTCTCTCTCTCTCTGCCTCTCCCTCCCTCCCTCCGATCCGAGTCTCAGACTCTCTCTCTGCAATTTGGGGCTTGAGAAACGATCATAGCACCTCGCTCGTCACATTCCTTCCTCAAGAACTGGAGCAGGTCCGCCCTCACTAGCACATCAAGGTCCACTGTGATCTCATCAAGCAGAAGCACCTAAATTCATTCACACACATTTCATCAATGTCCAAAAATGTACATAACCGAGATGAATATGCAACCTCCATGAAAGATCAATATCCAACACCTTGATCAGCTCAGCTATCCTTTGATCAATATATCAGCCCAAACATCCATCTGTATCGGAACGTCGAAACCAGCAAACGCCACGTCACGCCGCCACTCTCCGCCTAGGTACGACAGGTCGCCGAAGCCGGTGAGAGCGGTGTCGTGGAAAGCCGAGCGACCCAGAACCCGGACCATGCTGGGGTCGACCATGTGCTTGCCTCCGAGAATCCTGAGGATCATGGTTTTGTCGGCGCCGTTGGATCCAACGAGGAGGCATCGGTCCCCGATGTTGAGGGTGAGGGAGAAGTCGTCGATTAGAGGCTTGGCGTCGGGCGGAACACAGTCCCTTAGGGTTTTCCACGGTCACAATCGAATCCAACAGGCGTTGAAATCGTAGACGAAGATCTTGTGGAGAACAACGACGATGATGCGGTCGCGGCGGAGCCTGACCGACTTGACCTCGGACGGGAACAAGAGCTCGCTGACGCAGCGGGACTAGCGATTGTCGTAGATCATGACCTTGTTGGGCGGGCAGAACGGGTCGGGTCCGTCGCCGAAGACGGCGAAGTAGTGGCAGTGGAAGGGACGAATCCAATGCCGCCGCGTAGACCGGAGGGGTCGCTGTGGAAATGGCGGAAGGGGTCGCAGGTGTAGACGCGGAAGCCGGAGTCGGTGGCGGCGGAGAAGCAGGTGTGGTCTTGGTGAAAGCGAGGTGGAGGAGGGTGGTGGGGGATTGTGTCGGGTTTGGACCTGGGTTGGGGTTTCTGTAACGGACGGGTCGGGTTCGGAGGTGGAGGCCGGCGGTTTGGGGGAATGAGGGATTTGGGAACGAGTTTTAGAGGATTGAAACTCGGAGGAGGAGGAGAGAAGGTGGTCATGGTTTTGGAAGTAGAGCCGTTACTGGTTTTTGGTGTAGAGCTGATCGGAGGGAGGGAGAGGTAGAGGGAGAGGGAGAGAGAAGGGTAGTTTTGGAAGATAAATATAGTGAATGATAAGAAATATTAAAAAAAGGTGAAAGGTGTGTAGAATGTAAAAGGGGGTGTGCAAATTTCACCCCCCTTATTTTATTGAGATTGTTGGTTTGTGTTGAATGAGCTCAAAGATGGTGACTTTCTTGATTTCTGAGTCTTGGGTTTCAGCCTTTTTCTTTGTCTTGCATATGAACTAGGTCTTTAGGATGCCATCACTTTTCTCCAATGTTGATGGGTATCGAAAGATTTTTGATATTTGTTGGGCATGGTCAATTTGCAAACCAAAATTTGACCATTGAGGGATAAGAGATTCAGAGAAACATATTTGTTGAACATGGTCAATCTGCAAACCAAAATCTGCATATTTTCGGCATTGGGGGATTACAGATTAAGAGAAACAAAAAGAAGGATGAGTTTTTTTTTGGTGGTTTTTTTTTTGTTTTGAAATGAGCATTTTAACCTTAAAGCAACTATTATTGTCAGAGTTAACGTCCAAATTGGATAGAAAATGAGAGATTGGACACGGTTGAGAAAAATTGAAAAGCTCGAGGGGTAAACTGATTAAATTGAGAGGACAGAGACTAACATAAAGTTACCCCCAAACCCCAAGGGGGTAAACTAAATTTAATCCTTAAATTAATAAAATTAAAATAAATACTTGATGTAAAAATATCAAAATTATCAACCTTCCCTCTAATGAATGCATTTGGAGAAGATCTGGCAAAACTGCATACGGTACGATAACACGCTCACAAACACGCATGGAATTATAAGAATTTGGTTTGTGTTGTAAATATTATTATCTATGTGGATGTCCATGTAAATACTCATTAGTTATGTACTTTGTTGTAAACCCTACCTCTATATAAAGGAGGCTAATGAGATTGAATGATACACTTCTATTTCCTCCAAACTATTTTCTCTCAATCTTCTCTCTACTTTATAACACGTTATCGATACGATAGTAGTCTCTACTTTAATTTTTTTTTTTTTTGGTATTGGGGTTCCCTCCTTCGTACCACAATGTGAATTTGAAGTTCAATTTTGAACACTTGGCTAAAACTAGAAGCCACGTTCTCCACAAGATAAAATTATGTTCTTGTGTGATTAGAAGAGAGAAAAAAGATGATCATTTTGTGAAGTTAAGCAGACCAAAAGTTCTGTGTAATTTCTTCATTAATGGAACCAGAAGTTTCCACAGTTAATTTTATTGCATAGTTTATCTATTTATTTCTCTTCCCTGCAATTTTTCTATTTTGTTATGTACTTTCATTACAGTACTTATCTTTTAAATTATTTTTTTTTGTTACTCATACGGACCAGCAGTCTTATACCTCGAACATATGAATTTTGAGTGTAATATTTTTGAACCAGAAGTTCAAAATTTCATAGTAGAACCTAAAGTTCTAACAGTAAACCTCAAACCCGAAGCTTTGAGTATAAAAGTGAACTTGCAGATTCACTTTAGTCACCTCGAGCCTGAAGTTTCGAGCACCAAATTTATTTGAACCCGAAGTTCAAATTACGAAATCTTAGAACTTGCAGTTCATAGAAAAAATATTCGAACCTGAAGCTTCGATTACACATATAATTCATTCATAGTTTATTTGACTTTATGTCAACTTGAACTAGAAGTTTCGAGTAATTTTTATATGTCGATTGATACATTCTTCTTTATGTCTGCTTAAAGCATTCCACCTTAGAACCTGAAGTTCTAATTGTGCATACTCGAGCCTTAAGTTTCGAATGGATATATGGACATTTATCGAAAAGTTTTAATCTGGGTCAACCTCAAACCTGAAGCTTTGAGGGGATTATTTTGACACCAATTTAAAAGTAAGCAGATATTTAACTGTTGGTTTATGATGAATGAGTATGAGTATATCCAAATTTGTGATCGTGACTTTTTTGTAAGAGTCATAACCTGTAGTTCCTTGATCCTTAATTACATGAGGACCTGAAGCTCCTCAATGATCATACTAACTAGATGACCATCTAAAGTCCTTCACTCCTCATGAGTCATGGTCATGAAGTTTAAACTCGACATTTCCAGTATATTATTTTGGCCAGAAGTTCAAAATGCATTTGATGTTAATCTACATCAAACAACAATACAATAATTAAACGTCATGTTTTACCTGTATAACACGGACCAAAAGCTTCGTGTATATCCTATGAGATCTACTGTTCAATTCTTACCAATTGATTTGTGTCATCTTCAAACTTATGTTTTGAGTCACTTCCAGGCAATGCAATTTTATCCATGGTGTCCAGAAAACATTATTAAGGCTTATGCTTATGAGGTTAATATAACAATCATCTCAGATCTTACATATCTGATTGATGGCTCCAGAAGAGCACACATATACTGTCTCGTTGCATTTTGTGCCTCCAACATAGTAAGAAAGCCGATTGACATGGCTATACCATGAAATGCCACCAGAAGTGGATCATGGCAAGAGAGAAATCATGAGACAATGTAAATATTGTCCTAACATCCACACATGTGAGGAAATTGTAAATTGGATGTGTGTCACCTATGGTACACTATCTGGTGGATGATTATCAAGCCACTTTTGAATGGGCACTAGTCAAATTAAATTGCATTGACTAATAAGAACATTGAGATTCGTCTCACATGCCTGACATTTTTTTGCTTACAATAAGCAACTTGGAAGCACTATTGTGTTATTCCACATATTTATTGTAACCTCGTGAGTTTTCATTGTAACTAAATGTTTCTAAATCCGATTATCTAGGAACCTGATGTTCCTTAAGAGGCTGTTATAAATTGAAAAATTGAAACCTTAAGTTTCTTGGATCTCCAATTATATGAGGGCCTGAAGTCCCTCCTCTTTATGACTACACAAATATATACGTGACAGTGAACTTGGGGTTCTCCGCGTAATAAAGTTACTCTTTTATTATGGATTGTAGTCTTCAACTCAAAATTTTGAGTATATCATTCTGGCCAGCAGTTCAAAATGAATTCGGTCCATTCCAATTGTCAATATTTCACAATTGATGTTTACTCAAGCTAAGGTAACACTCATATCAAGAGTTGTAGATCTTGATCTATGGCTCTAAATGAGCTACTATCATGTTACCAAATTTGAAATATTGACACTAAGTACCTTCAATATGGTTGGAGAAGACTGTTTTGCTACCTCATATATACTGTGTCAAATTTATACAGTAAATTTAGGCATATAATGTCATGAACCAGAAGTTCATTGAACCAATACACTATTTTGGCTTGACCAGTTATGTCATCTTTGTTGGCCATGTTGCATGGAATCACTTACAAGTTTTGATGACTGCTAACCTTACTCACAATCAAATTGTTTATTTACCACATATTTGCGAGTTGTCACTTTAATGAGACAATCCTCCTGCCATAAGGGGGAGAAATATTGTTCCTGAAGAACGGTATGAATTGGTGTGAGACTTTTCCACCATGTCTCATTTTGAGCTTTGTACCTAAAGTGATAATGATATTACTGAAAAGAATTTACTTGGATTAAAATCCTTAAAGCATAACATGATTGCATAGACAATCTAGACCAACTATGCATGGTAGCAGACATGTTGGTCCAAATGATATGGTCGTTTAAAAGAATGACATAGACCAATGTTGGTCCCTTGTAAAATCGCTGATGTCTTGGTGAGACTATTTATCAGTATAGTTTATGCTCATAAACTAAATGTTTTTGACCTAAAATTTGGTATGGGTTCGCCACCAACCAATAGATTTCTTCACTCTAAGGAAGTGATATTATCAAAAACATGTTTACAAGTGGTCAAAATAAGAAAGTATCCCCGCCATTAGGGGGAGAGAAAACTAATGTTATTAAAAGAATGGCGTGAATTTGTGTGGATTATATCCACCAGGTCTAAAGTTTTAAGCTCCCAAAAAGGGAAGATCATACAAGCCCTATAGTGCTCGACATGAGATTATATGTAAAAAGATCCACATTCTACATAATTCATCTATGAGAGATGATTGTCCTGGAAGTGACAATGTATGCCCCAGAAGTGGCATGGGTACCCAATATCAATAAGCTTATTATAGCTAATGCATGCATATAAGAATGTGTGGGATCTATGATTAATGATCATCGATGATAATTTACATTTGGTAGCTACCAAAAATCATTAAGGGTTGTATTGACGCTATACCACGTTTCATTATGAATGTCGACAAAGTATATTATTGGCCAAATTGGAAAGAGGCAATTCCAATGAAATTCAATATTTGAAACGTGATGAAATACTTGGACCTCTAACCCTACAAGTTACAAAAGGGTATTTATCAAAAGTGAAGATAAATCACTATGACATAATGTCTATTTATAGAGACACGAGATTATGAATATCTTCCCTTATACGAATGACAATTTTCTATAAGTACAGTGTTACATATAGCTGTTATATTGACGAGAGATTTATGGCATGTTGTCATCGTATATTATGAAGATCTTAAAGATACATTGCTAAAAGCAAAATCTCAAAAGTAAAGTGTCATTATAAGCCTATTGCTTATCAAATCCTTGAAGGATTCAAATGCAAGTCCATGAAAGGTTGAAAGAGCCTGAAGCTCACTCATGGAATCAAAGAGTCTAAAGCTGCTCATATGTACTCATTTCGTTCTAGTCAACGAGATCTAAATTGCCTTAATGAGTACTATGACGAGACTACTATCGAATTCGAATTATGATTATAATGTTGCAACATATTCTAACTTTCGCAAAGTTATGAATTATTTAGAGCTCTTGAAGAGCTTATATGAGACATATCAATACACAAAGATATTGATGTATGGCTAGGCATGCCATAATGATTTTCAATGTTTTAAGCTATACAAAGTTAAATGTGTCAATTTCTTTATATTGTTTAGCTATTACTTAGTGAATGAATTTGAGCATATGAGATTGTTTCTAACCTTATCATATGAGGTAAGGCTTATTGAAAATCGTCTAGTTTTGTTGGTATTGCTTAACCTTTGTAGGTATGAAATTTTGTGATGAGCCCTATATGCAAAGCACACATGGTCTCACTTCGGTGATAGACACATTAATCTACTATATATGTTACATGTAGCTTATCGCATACATAAATGAGGCTTGCAACAGTCAGGGGGAGATTCTCATCAGGGGGAACATCCAGAAGCATGCTACCTAGGACATATGCGCGTTGTGCTCTTTTTGTTCTTCGACCAGGGTTATTTTTGTCCCATTGGGTTTTTGTTACCTGGCAAGGTTTTTAACGAGGCAACAATAAGCGCGTCCAATACCATCATTCATTGATGGACATCCAAGGGGGAGTGTTGTAAATATTATTATCTATGTGGATGTCCATGTAAATACTCATTAGTTATGTACTTTGTTGTAAACCCTACCTCTATATAAAGGAGGCTACTGAGACTTAATGATACACTTCTACTTCCTCCCAACTATTTTCTCTCCATCTTCTCCCTACTTTATAACAGTTTGAGGTTTATACGTTTGGTTTCATATAGGGTCACCACGGTAAGAACACAAATTTTAATGATTTGGTTTAGTGTTAATCTGTTAACACGAAAAAAACCATTAACATAAGGGTATTCTTGTAAATTTGAGTTTCTCTGTCTAATATATATATTAGAAACCCTAATACATCTATCTAATTCATCGTAATCATTTTTCTCAATTTTCACGACAACAACCTCAATTCTCAATTTTCAAAAAGAAGGAGCTAAGCCCAACTGTATAAGATTTATGTGTGCTTCTTAGGCCATCTCCAGATGTGGGGGGCTAAAATAGCCCCCGATAATCACTATTCATGCAAATAGAAAGAGCTATAATTTCTACCATCTCTAACTCTTAGAGCAAGTGCACTGGTTTGCCCTTGACTGGTTATAGTCATGAAAAAGCTGACTAGGTGACTTTCTTTGCAAAATCTTCCCTTCCACCGGTGGAAGCTGGACTGGGCAAGAATCACTCCTTCCTGACTACAGCCAAGAAAATAGTCATGGGAATGACTATTTTCTTGCCCAGGCAAGAAAGAGGCGAGCTCGGGGAGAAGGAAGGCTGCAAACACAACGTGGGGGACGTCAGCAACACAGGGGAGAAGGAGACGCGCCTGCTTGGGAAGTGAGGGACAACAGCTTGAAGCGTGGCGCCGCAACTGCTGAACGACTGCAGCGACGCGCTTGTCGCGTAGCGACATCCATTGGGCCTGCAGCTGCAGACCACGTGGAAGAGAACCGTTGGAGGCTTTGAATTCTGATCCCAACGGTCAAGAAATCTCAGCCCTCCATTTCAATTAAATATGCAATCGTACGGTTTACAATTAACATGTATATATATGGTTTGAATTCAGATCCAACGGTCATGAAATCTCAGCCCTTCATTTCAATTAAATGGGCAATCCTACGGCTTACAATTAAACATGTATATATATGTTTGTAACGTTAATAAACGGTAACTAAAAAAATTTAAAAAAATTCTAAACATTTCTCTATAAATACCTATCATTTATTTTACAACTCACACCAAAAAATTTATCTTTCATAGTAACCCAATTTTGTGCTTCCTCCTCTTTATATAGCTCTCATCTTCCAAATTTATTTATATCCAATATGGCTGAAGAAATGGGAAACACAGGTCCAATGGAGGGATATCAAACTGAAGATGATAATATCCAAGACAAAAGGAGATGGACGGATGAGGAAGATGTTCAATTGTGCAAGTCTTGGAAAATTGTTGGGCAAGATCTGGCTGTGGGCACAAATCAGAAAAACAACGACTTATGGATGCGTGTGAGGCGACACTTTGTCGCAAATTGGCCCCAGAGCCGATCAGTTTCCTCTTTGCAAGGAAGGTGGAAAATTTTGAAGGTTGAACTCTTTGAGTGGCATTGTGCATTAAGGCAAGCGAAAAATTGGTATAAGAGTGGTTCGAATGCGGTTGATGAGGTATGTATTTTTTGATAAATCATTTAATTTGTTGATACATTAAATTAAAATATTACATGATAAATAATGTAGTTGATAAATAATGATATAATTACAACGATGTTTATATTTGTACTAATTGATTTTTATTGTAAAACGGGATAGATACTTTTTAATTAAAATTATGACCTTTATATTTGTTGATAAATCTTATTGATACATTATAGTAAAATATGTCTTGATAAATAATGTAGTAATTATAATATCGTTTTAATTGTAGTAATTATTTTTCGTTATAATTAAAATATGTCTTCATTAAAATTATGACCTTTATATTTGTTGATAAATCTTATTGATACATTATAGTAAAATATGTCTTGATAAATAATGTAGTAATTCTAATATCGTTTTAATTGTAGTAATTGTTTTTGTTTATTTCGTAGCGAGATGAAGCACATAAATTGTGGCATGCCGGGATGAAGAGAAAAAAGAAGCCAAAAAAACACAATTTTCAGAGTTTTGCTAGTTACGCTGTTGTGGAGGGTTTTCAACAATTTAAAGACATTCCTAGTCATACATCTGGAGGAACATCAAATGAAGGAAATCAACATACGCCTACACAACCAATTCCTGGAAATTCTCCCATCAACTTGGACATGGATGTAGATGAGGTAATTGCAGGTGAAACTGCAAATCCCAATGTGAGGCCTCAAGGAAGGAAGGCTGCCAAAGAAGCAATACGGAAAGGAAAGAAGGCAGCGAAAGATCAAAGTCCTTTGTCAAACAGTCTCGAGAGTATAGCGAACAACCAAATAGAGGCAACCAAGGGCAAGAAAAAACTCGATGACGAATTCGCTCGAAGTCTCCAAGAGGAAGAGAAAAGAGCATGTATCCTCTTGCAAATCGAAATACGAAAAGAGCAACTCCTATTTCAAGAAAGGCAAGATCGAATTAAAGAGAGGGAAGAGCGAAGTAAAGAGAGGGAAGAGCGTATTATGGAGATTGATACAAGTAAAATGACGCCAAATAAAAAGCGTTATTGGTCAAGAAAACAAAAGAAGATAGCGGAGAAAGAAGATCTTGAAGAGCAGCCGCCACCTTCTTACCCCGGTGCATACCCACAACCTCCTTACCCCGGTGCATACCCACAACCTCCTTACCCTAGTGCATACCCACAACCACCTTACCCCGATGCATTCCCACAACCTCCCTTAACCGGTGGTTTCCCACCACCTCCCTTCACCGGTGGTTTCCCACAACCCCCTTACCCCGGTGGATACTATCCGCAACCTCCTTACCTCGGGGGATATCCTACACAACCACAATTTTCACCTTTCCCTACAGGTGATTCCACCAACCCTAACCTTAATGATGAGCCTTCAAACACAAATTGGATTTCTAGAGAGGATGAGGATTATGATGAGCCTTCAAACACATTTTACCTCCCTAACATTTACATGTTAAATCAGTTGTGGCCCTGCACTTTTAATTTCATCACATGTATCCCTATGCTTTCCAATTTAATCAATCATGTCCAATAATTCATTTTTTTGTCAAGTATTTTGTAAATTGAAAATGTGGCTCTAATAGGCTCCCTTGTATGATGATGATTCAATAATGTGGCATGCAAAATTATATCGTATGTGATTACAATTTCAAAATACATCACACAATATTTGGCAAAAAAGCTAAGGGTTAGACAAGATTGATTGAAATTGGTAAGTACAGGGACACGCGTGATGAAATTAAAAGTGCAGGGGCACAAATGATTTAAGGTGTAAAGATCAGGGAGGTAAAATGAAATTTGCCCTTTAAATAATTAGCCCACAATCTGCATGTTTGTAATTGTATTGTACTTATTCCTAGTTTTTCATTTATGTAAGCGACAATTTAAGAAAATAAAAGTTGTATTTGGAAATTCCCCTTGTTAAAGCACACACTTTATATTAAAAATCAGCACATAATAAACATAATACAAGCCAAATTCAAATCACATTACATAAAAAACATATACATTGGCCAAATTAAAAGCACACCAACTTTCCAAAACATAATACAAGCCAAATTCAAAGCACACAAACATAACAAAACATAGATATTAGCCAATTATTCAAAAAATGCTCATTTATGATCTAGATCTCCATGTTGCCTTGAACGTTCCAGAAATGCTCTATCAGATCCCCTTGAAGGTTTGAGTGACTGCTTGCACTTCTAATGGCATCGTATCGATCCATGAATCCGTTGAAGTAATAACCATCTCTACCAACAGGATCGAAGTCAACACCAGTCGGTCCTTCCCAAACCTAGGCCAACCTGGGCCTCATATTGTTATCCTCTTCTTCATCGGACTCCAAATCCTCATCGCTATCATCTGATCTTTCATCCTCGATTATCATGTTGTGTAATATAATACACGTCAGCATGATGTATCGAAGGTCTTCTTTTTCCCAGCCACGAGCAGCGCCTCGAATAATACTAAAGCGGGACTGTAAAATGCCGAAACATCTTTCGACATCCTTCCTGTACCCCTCTTGAGCCTGGGAAAACTTCAGATCCTTCGGTCGTGTAGGCCTTGGAATTGATTTTACGAAAGTCGCCCATTGCGGATAGATACCATCAGCGAGATAGTACCCTAAATTGTAAATCCTATTATTTGCTTGAAATTGGACCCGAGGGGCTAGGCCAGTAGTGACCTCGTCAAACAATGGGGACTTAGCAAGGACGTTGAGGTCGTTGCATGATCCAGGCATTCCAAAGAAGGCATGCCATATCCATGTGTCATAAGAAGCGACTGCTTCGAGGATGATAGTGGGCACACGTTTTCGACCGCTGTATTCTCCTGCCCAACCTGTTGGGCAATTCTTCCATTGCCAGTGCATGCAGTCGATGCTTCTAATCATCCCATGAAAGCCCCTTTTATCAGCTTTGGTGAGAAGTCTTCTGAGGTCGGCCGGATTAGGAGCCCGGAGGTATTCTGCCGAGTACAGATTAACGATTCCTCTTGTAAATCGTTTCAGAGCCTGAATGGAGGTAGATTTCGCCATCCGACAATACTCACCACATTGATCTGCCCCTGCACCATAAGCAAGCATTCTTAAGGAACATGTCAGCTTTTGCTGGGGAAGTAGTCCGACTTTGCCTGCAGCATCTGATTTCTGGACCCAGTACGGGTCGGTACCACAAAGATCACTGGAGATGCGGTTGAACACATTGTGACTCATCCTGTACCTTGTCCGGAATATCTCTTCACTGAAAACTGGACGCTCCATAAAGTAATCTTGCATCATGTCTTTCCCTCTTGATTCCCTAAACCGCTCCTCATTCGGTGCACGCCCCGGTTGAGAACCCCGTTGTCGTGATCCGGAGGAAGCTTCAGCTTCAGCGACTGCTGCTACCACAAGAGCATTAGTTGTACACAGCTCTTCAAGATCTTCATCTCGAGATTGTCGATACTTAGCCCACAATCTCTTCATTGAAAGGAGGGAAGGAGAGGAAATGTGTTGGATCTGGAGAAAATGAAAACAAATGAGATTTGTGAATATCAGCTTGTGACTAATGGTGTGCTGCCTCTTGCTCAATTTATTTACAATTTTCACATAAAAAGTGATCAGACTTCTAGGACACGTGTCCACTCCTGGTTCGACGTAATCTGATCTGAAATTTTAGATAAGATTACATCAACAATAACCGTTAGATTGAATAGTATGCAAATGATCTGGTCCGTTCAAAAAGTGTCGGTTGTGCCTTCACTCATTTCAAGGAAATTTGTCCGTTGTGCCTTCACTCATTTCAAGATAAATTGTCGGTGGCTCATAATTTGTCGGTTGTGCTTTCACTCATTTCAAGATAAAATGTCGGTGTCGGTGGCTCATAATTTGTCCACCTTAAAATATTTTTGAAAAAATTTAATTGCATAATTATGACATTAATTATCCATAAATATTCATTATTAACAGGAAAGATTTTTATTTTTTTTATTTTTTTTTTAAAAACCGATGAACAGTAAAAAAAAAAAAAGAACAATAAAATGAACAGTGCACTTTAAAAAGTGGATGTCGGTGATGAACAGTACTTGGGTGAACAGTGTGTGTGAACAGTAAAAAAAACATGAACAGTATTGACCGGTCAAGAAAAACAACGGGTGCAAACCCGTGTCCAGTGGCAGTGAATAGTAACTTGACCGGTCGAATTCTTGACTTCTCGACTTTGACATTTCTTGACTACGGGTGGACTTGCTCTTAGGGCTATAAGTTTAAATACCATATTATTTTATTGTTTGTCCTTTAATCTCAGCCATTGATTTTGTTGATCAGAATTTTGGACCACCAGAGTGGTCCCCACGAAGAAGAAGCCCAAGGGCTAAACAAAGGGCTATGTTAGCATAGCCCTTGGCCCTTTTAGTCCCCCAAATAAGTTTTTGTTATAGCCTAGCCTTGGGTTGGAGATCGAAAATGGTGTTTTTTGGGCTATACCAACCCCTTAGCCCAGGGTTAGAGATGGCCTTATGTTACTCTAAGTTATAAGATTTTGTAAGTTAAGACTTAGTTTTTCTTCACGAGTCTTAAGAAGTTTTAGAGGTTAACACGAAACTTAATGGTTCGGTTTTGGTTTTAGCATCTTAACAGTTTGTTATTGTATTTCACAATAAATTTACGACACGAACATGACAAGACTCAGTGTTTTGCCAGATTTAATTCGAAATAGTGGCATGAGCATCACCATTGACTCAGATATGTACGAAAACTCAAAGTTAAACAACTTAGTCCACAACTCACTCAGCCCCATATTCTTTCATCATCCACCGTCCAAGAGCGTCAGAAACAATTTCGAAATTTATCCTCATTCTTTTTTTATGTGAACAAATTACTACAAAATTTGCTTGGCTAAAAGTGTGATGAAAGAAGATGAGGTTGAGAGTTACTTGATGTCTTCTTGGAATTTCTCCTCTTCAAGACAAATTAGTAATAATTCCTTCAGGTGGTCAGGTGTTATGTAAATAGTCACTTCAGATATACAGTAGTTTTTTGTTTTGTTTTGATGACCTTCAATTCAGATATACAGTAGTTGTATATGTGTGTGTGTGTATATATATATATATATTTTGGTGTATATATATATATATATATTTTGGTCATATATAGTTGCATGGGTGTGTATGAATAAAAATAGCAGAGGAATGAAGCTGAATCCAGTATCTCCCTCCTGGAATTCCGGGCTCCACATGGACAGGCAAACACTCGAACCAGAATCTATTGAATAATAAATATAGAAAGAGAGAAGATTGAGCTGCATTCACATGGTCAAAATATCTTGCGTATAGTCTTATCATATGATTATGAATTTCATGAACAGTTTCATATTCTAATATCTTTGATTTAAATCATGAGTTTGAAGAATCTGAATAAATTTTGAAGTCATTGTCGAGTGTCGACGGAGAAGCCAATTAATCTGCAAATCCATAACTTTACACAATAACCATGTTTAGGCTCCTCTCCTAAGCAAAGTTAATGCAGCAAAACCACTTTCACAAGTAATTTGAATTTGAATTTGAATTTGAATTTGAAAGTCTCTGCAAACAAATAATGGCTTTCCATTTTTACCCCCAAACAGAAAAAAATTAGAATCATACACCTAAACATCTTACATTCTTACATCATAATTTAAGTAAACTCTGAGTATTTGGTAATTGAAATCATGAATATTTTTATTATAAAATATTATAGTCTTGATGATACTGAATTACAACATATCACTTATTCAAGTTATAAGAAGAAATGCAATATTTAGCGAGTACCAAGACTCATAAAATAGATTGATAAAAATGAGATAATCGATTTTGTTTATTTAACTCCTCATTAAGACAATACTATTAGGTTTGTCTGACAGTTCAATATTTTTTTATTATAATTTTTAAATTTACGAATATTTTCCAATTAACTTGCACAATTATAGTGCTTTTCCATTAAATTTTGAAGTCATTGTCATTTGTCGACAGAGAAGCCAATTAATCTGCAAATCCAGATCAAATCACACAACAATCATATCTGCCCACGAGTGAAGGAAATGAACACGTTCCACAGTATCAAAAAGAAGTCTACCAAGCAAAGTTAGCAAAAGCAGTTTCACAAAAGTAATCTGAATTTGAAAGTCCCTGCAATAAAATAATGGCTTTCCATTTTTACCCCCAAACAGAAAAAATTGGACTCTAAACATCTTACGTCATAATTCATTAATTCTAGTGAATTTCTGATTATTTGGTTATCAATTAATGTTGTTTATTGTAAAATATAGTAGTCTTATGAAGCTAGTGAGTAACCAATGTTTTAAATTTCATGATACTGAATTTACGACGTGACAACGTGTTACTTATTCAAGTTAGATGTAGAAAAAAATACAATCTACAAATTATTGAGTTCTTTTAACGGAAAACCAAAAGGCCGACTCACCTTAAATATACAGATTTAGCGAGACTTATAAAATATATAGATAAAAATAAGATAGTTAATATTTATTTATTTAATTTCTCATTAAGACAATCAGACCTCTAGATATGTCCGATGGTTCAATTGTTTCTTATTATAATTTTAAAATTTAAGAATATTTTCGAGTTAACTTGAAAAATACGAGTTTTTTGGTATAGATTTTTGTTACTCTGAATTATGTGGGGCAACTACAAGTGGTTATCTCATGCTTAATCTTAAACTCATCGCCATCAATCATTCAATCAATTATCCTCTTAAGAAAACACAAAGATAAACTCAAACACAATGGGCACTTCAGTCATTTTGCGGGAAGCATGCCCCAAATAGACACGCGTCTGCAACAAAGAGCGAGTGAGTCTCACAGTACTTCTCCTTCCCCATAAAGCCACTTCAACTGCCCAAACCCTTATAATAAACTCGTACCACCTCCATCATTTCTCACAAAACCCAAAGACTCCAACTTTCTCCAGTCTCCACCAGAAAACTCCAAAACAAAAAACATCCAAGCTCAAACAGCAAGGAAGAAAAGAAGAAACAAACCCAGAAAAGATGAGGTCCAGCAACCACTTGATAGGTGTCCTCAACTTCACCACCTTCCTCCTCTCAATCCCTATCCTCGGCGGTGGAATCTGGCTGAGCAGCCGAGCCAACAACACTGACTGCCTCAAGTTCCTCCAATGGCCTCTCATAGTCATAGGAGTCTCCATCATGGTCGTCTCCTTAGCCGGCTTCGCCGGAGCCTGTTACCGTAACACTTTCCTCATGTGGGTCTACCTCTTCGTCATGTTCTTCATCATAGCTGCTCTGATCGGCTTCATCATTTTCGCTTACGCCGTGACGGATAAAGGGTCCGGCAGGGCGCTTGCAAACCAGGCTTATAAGGACTACTATCTGGAGGACTATTCTGGCTGGCTGGAGGAGCGCGTAGCAAAAAATAGCTACTGGAGAAAGATTGCTTCTTGTGTGAGGGACTCTAAGGTTTGCAAGAAGATGGACAGGACTGTTAATGGTGTGCCGGAGACTGCTGCCATGTTCTACAACAGAAAGCTTAATTCTGTTGAGGTATGTAAAGTTTCACTTCTTTGATTGATTTCTGTTTTAGCTATAGCTAACTATGTAGTAAAAAGGGTATGGTGTTTTCTATAGCAAAAAGAACCATAGAGCATGACAAAAGTTGATCTGATTTTAGAACTTTCTGTTTGTTTTAAGTTCTTAGCAATAGAATTTTAATGGGTCCAATTTTTAGTGACGATGTTATGTTCGATATCTGGCATGCCATGTTGTCAGAAATTCTGAATCGGGTCTCGGACATGATTTTAGAGACCAACTATTTTGATTCATGGCTTAAGTTTGTCTGATCTATAGCTTGATGGATTTTTTGGAGTTAGAGGTTGAAGAAGTTAAATAGTGGTTTTACTGGTAGATCTAGTTTGGGAGTTAGATCTTGCCTTAAGGAGGTTATTAAGGCATGTGGCCAAACAATGTGACAAGCATGGGGTTGGGTTGAGTTGGAGTCCCCCAATTATAATATACTTTATCCCCCGGAAATATGTGGTCTTTGGACCAATGGAAAATTGCTATGTGGGATTTTCTTTTTAATTCCTTTTTCTTGATGGTGATGGAAAATCCACCATTACCAACAGAAAGCATTTTACTCCCGCTTGTACACTGTCTTTTTCTTATATAAAATTTTAAAAGGAAATTTCATTACCCATTTTTGAAAGAAGGAAATAAATAATTTCCCATTGTTCAAAATATAAGTGGACCACAAAGGAGTGATGACCTTAATCGATAAAAAGCTAATTCCAATAAGTATGTCTCACGTAGGCGGTGGATAGAATAGTGTTAGGCACTAGGCCCAACAAGAAAATTAGAAAATAAGACCCACCGGCCTTCAGATTCTGTGGTAAAAGACCTAAATCCCATACTTGTGTTGAAGTGTTCGACTATTTGATTCTTCACTCGACGTAAACTCTAAACCTAACAAGAAAATATCGAAAAAAGAAATGAAAATTGAAAAAACAGTAGCACGTAAGTTGGGTAGAAAGTGTCACTTAGAAAAAGAGTGCGACTCTCTTTCACTCTTGCTCAAACCATATCCTCCTATGAAGTGAAAAGAAGGTTTCTATGATGATATTCTGGAATATTAAGCGAATTACAGTAAAGTACTTGTTGTGGTGGCAGTTGTTCAGTAGGTCAGGATCCTGAAAATAAAAGAATGTTCTTCTAGGTGGGTTGTCTAAGCCTTTTTTTTCTGCTTTATCTTAACAGAATATCTTTTAGGTGGGATATCCTTTTCTCATTTTTGTCTGGTTGTTACAAACTGGAACACAATGATATAACCTTGAACAAACTTGAAATACTCCCCTTACATAGTCCTCTCCTCGCCCACAACTGTTTTGGCTTTCACTTTCTTATTGGTATGTTTTGTTTGACAAGTCTGCATTATTGGTGTGTCCAAATTATTGATTTAGAGGTTAGTGGAATACATACAATGTTCCTGGTATAAATGCATGTTATCTGACCATGACATGTACCATACTTGCTTCACATGCTGAATACAGATGTAGGAATTTAAACATATTATACAGAAAATTTCAAGCTTAAAGGGAGGGTAAGGTCAACTAAGTGATTGGCTTGAACAAACTTTCTAGCTTTGGTCAGCATTTTGCTGGCACATAGTAGTTTGTAGTTGCAGTCACTAGTCATTCTTATCCCTTTATTACTATAGAAGACTGGGTGCCTTTTATATACGCTTACCATATTGGATTTATATCAGGAAGAAGGTGTATGGTGTATCTATGCAAATGGGTTTTCAGACTTAAAAATAATTTATGGAAATTGGTTTTACTATCATGGTCAAGTGATGTGGTCGGCAAATATGATACATGTAACATTACTTGAGAGTCGAGTGGTATTTAGTGCATCTCGATTTCACACACTTGTAATGAACCTAATCAATGCTCTTGGCCATTGGACTTGCTACTAGAGCTACGAGACCCAACTATTTTTCTATATGTGTTGATGATATATAAGTTAGAGCAAGTGGAATACTAATTTTCTTTTTATCATTTGATCAATAGTCTGGCTGCTGCAAGCCCCCTACAGAGTGTGGCTATACCTATGTGAATGAGACGTTTTGGACCACTGAAGGAGGCTTGGTGGGAACAAACCCCGACTGTTCTATGTGGAACAATGATCAACAGGAACTCTGCTATTCCTGTAACTCTTGCAAGGCTGGTGTGCTGGCCAGCATTAGGAAGAGTTGGAGAAAGGTCTCTGTCATTAACATCGTTGTATTGATCGTCCTAGTGATCTTCTATGTGATTGGCTGTGCAGCGTTCAGAAACAATCGTCGGATTGACAATGATGAACCGTATGGTGAGGCTCGGATGACAAAGGCGCAACCTAGCCCTTTCCAACTCTAGTGGTAGAGATTGAATCTGATAGTTGGAAAAACTCTGTGAAAAGTGTATTTTAAAGGTTTTAAGATTGCACTCATTAGGGCTCTTTCGTCTTAGACAAGTGAACATCATGAACTTGGCTTGATTTTTGAAAAGTTGCCTGTATTGAGCTAACATGTACTTTATTTTATCTATCTTTATCATTTACCTGGTAGAAATAAGTGTGTTCTGCATATCAAGGTAGAGTAGCAATGCATCGCTTCCATAACTATTTGTACTGTTCATGTAAATTGCACATTATTTGGGCGCACCAGGGGTATCTGTATTCAACCTAGGGGCCCAAATTACTCTCTCCCTTCCATGTTCTCAAGTTTCAACTGACATTAGATTTCCATCTGAGAAGGGAAGTGATTATCAGTTCAGTTTTTTTTTTCTTTTTCACATTGGCATGTATAGAGACAATCGGGCCTTCCTAATTTCTTTTTTCTCTAGTAGACTGTCAGTTGTTCCATTTTAGTTTTGGAGGTTTTGTCTTAATTCTAATTCAGTATTTACTTGGTTATTTGAGGTGTAAGGTTCATATCCCCTTACTAGGTCTTCATATTTTCTTTTTAATAGAGGGGATTGGGAAAGATCTTTCGCCTATTTATCCTCTATTTGATTTCTTCCTTTGAGAGAATTGGGACTTAATTTTCCTCCTATATTATGTGAACCACAAAGACATGGATTATAATCCTAATTTAGGATTGGACGCTGATATCAGTCCTAAGTCCTAACACAGGTTTGAAAGCCAACGACAATCTGAAGAAAGATGACAACACACCAGAACAAACTGAAGCAATTCTGCACTTTGCTCACAAGCATGCTAATGCCTATCCTGGTGCAAATATATCAAGACAAAAAACCATGGGTACTACCATATATCAAACCACTCATCTTTTACGTACTTGTAGTCATACACAGAACCCCATACACTTATATTTCATATCAACCCAACAATTGTAGATGTAGGAATTCACAATGATAGAATGTAAACATCAAAGAGAATGAATGAATATACAAGTTTCATATCAAGTTTCTATCTTTCTGTATTACAATATGATCAGTTTTAACTTTTCTATACTCATGACTCCCTAGTCCCTATCCACGGATCCACCCTCCCTCTGCACTCTACTCTGTTTGTTATCATTGTGCTTACTTTATTGGTGAGGCTGTGACATCTGCTGCTGTCTGTGTTTCTCCTTCCACCTTTTATTGTTGATGGGCTGAGCCCGGGGATCACTGTTTTCTACTAATTGTGAAATAGATGATTCTTTGTGTTTTGAGTAGCTAGCTAGAAACCTTTTTTTTTCCCTACTAATTTCAATCGTTCTTTCTGAACTTACAACTGATATATGGCTTCTTGTGGCCTCAATTAAAACCTTAGCCCTTAGGTGAGCAATATTGTGGAAAAAAGGAATAAAAAGAGTACCACACCCTATGAAAACTCGAAGATTATCATCTACCATAAGAGGTAATTTGAAGAATAAGCGTATGGCATCCAAATGGAGTTACTTGGGCAATTAGTGTGTGTGTGTGTAACAGTCATGTACATGTATAACTCTTCATTAAAAACTTTACAAGTCGAAAGACTACAGAAATGTGAAGACAAACCAAAGCCTTACATTGCCAACAGAACAAAACATAACAACAAAACCAGAAAAAATTACATACTTTAGCTTCTAGGCCTACCCTGCAACTTGGCCATACACAGCAGTATCCTCTCTTGAATCCTGTCTACAAATTTGAAGTATCCATACCTCCACTTCTCCTTAAGCACTAAAGACCCACAGACTCCCCAAAATCCTGTGATGAACCCAAGAACCACGGAAATATGGAACCACGGTATTTGATTTTCATGCCCATTCTCCTCATGGTCTTGGCTGTTTCTATTGTCTGCATCATTGCCTTTGATTGGTAAGCACTTATTTGGAAGCGGAGCACCACAAAGTTTTGCATTCCCCTCAAATGATGAAGCATCGAGTCTTTGAAGGTGGGTGCTTCTTGGTATTGGTCCTTCAAGATTATTGTATGAGACATTAATGTAATTCAAGAAATTAAGGCTTGCCAGTGATGGTGGGACTTTTCCAGAAAAATGGTTCATTTGAAGTTCCAATACCTCCAAATTCCTGAGGTTAGATATTTGGTCTGGAATGTACCCGGATAAGTTATTGTTGCCAAGAATCAATTGCCCGGAAAAAAACGGTAATTGGCCATAACCAATACGTGTCTCGAGACTCTCGACGGTACCATTGCCTATACCTTTCACTCGTTGATTAGACATTCTATATAGACGATCACCTCGGAATGGGTAGACAATCAATTCAAGATCCGTATTATCTACTTGGGCTGTATTTGGTTCAGATATCAACATTGGTAGTGTACAAAGTTCTTTGGAAATTCACCTGAAATTGAGTTGTTATCCAAACGTAGATTAGATAGCCTTGGAAGAGTCCCCAACCAACTAGGAATTGAACCTGTGATTCTATTATCTCCGAGATCTGTAGCTTCTTGAGCTTAGATAACCATGCAGGTAATTGACCCGTGAACTCACATCCACTTAGTCTCAGATATCGAAGTTTTTGGAATCCTTCAAACTCAACCATGCCAAGATCAGCTGGCATTTCCTCGCCTACAAAATTAGAAGGAAGAGATAGGAATACAAGACTTTTGCAACGCATCAATATCTTCATTGTCCTTGTGATATTGGCCAATCGACTCTGACCAAGAGAGAGGAAGGACAATGACTTCAATGATAAAATCTCTGATTGTATTTCTACTTGTAAATCGTTTTGGCTTAGTCGAATTGCTTTCAAGGACTTACATGAGTAAAGGCTTATTGGAAGGATGCCAGTGAAGCGATTACTCAAAAAGTCAAGTTTAATTAGTTGACTAAGTTTGGAGAAGTTAAGTGCAGAGATATTTCCTTCAAATTTGTTGAATCCTAGATTCAGTTCTGTAAGGTTCATGCAATTCATCAAAGTTGGGGGCACAGAACCTTCTAGGTTGTTGAAATGAAGCTGCAAGAGTTTCAATTTGGAGAGCTTACCAATACTTGAAGGTAGCTTGCCACTCAATCCATTATAGCTAAAGTCGAGGATTTTGAGGTTGGCGAGGTTAACAATTCTTTCACTAATAGCTCCATGAAGTGAATTGTGAGGTAATGAAATTTCCTCAAGTTTTGTAGCATTATAGATATCTTCTGGAAGTAATCCTGAGAGGCTATTGCTACCAGCACGAAATACCTGCAGTTTCAAACACTTCCCTAACCCACGAGAAATACTACCATTGAAATTATTGGAGGAAAAATCCAATAGCCTAATCAAGGGATAAGAATGAAGACAAATATAAGAGGATGGTATAGATCCAGTCAAGAAATTGTAACTGACATTAAAACTAGTCAAACGCCATGCTTCTTTGAAGAATGAAGAAGGAACAGAACCTTGAAGATGGTTGTGGCTCAAATCAAGCATTTGGATTTACAGGATGGTAGAGAAAATGGTAGTTCTCCAGAAAGAAGGTTGTAGCTCAAATCTAGGATCTCAAGACGACTCAAAGATAAGAAGAATCCAGTTTGATCAAGTGAACCTTCAAGTGAATTGTGGGACAAATTGAGGTGGGTGAGATGCGAAAGATTTCCAAGTGAAGAAGAGGGAAAAGAATCACCCCCTTTGAGTTTGAGGCCTTTGTAGGGCAACGATATATGTGTGATCCGACCAGCCATTTCGCAAGTAATGCCCTCCCAGTGACAGCAATCCTCAGAAGACCAATTCAAATGAGAAGGCATATCAAAAGAGGACCGAAGAGAGTCTTGATCCCTTTTGATGCATGTAGCTGGTTTGTGAGAAATGACAGTTGATGATGAGATAAAAAAGATGAAGAGGATGACATAGGGAGATAGATTATTAGGCTGCTCTGCCATAACTGGATGACAATTGGTTTGTCTCTATAATGTATGGATTCCTCTGTATATATAATTATAGACTTCTTGGTTTGGACCAAATAGAGCTAGGAAGAAGCGAGGAAGCTATGTTTGTTTCTAATCATACTTCTTGAGGAGTACGTACATTGAATTGAAATTGCAACACCTTATTGTTCTATATGGACTTTTCTAAGAGTAGGCTAGAGGCGACTGAAGAACTGAATGATAATCACTTCCAAAGGAAAAAAATTTGGGAGAGGTTCCTTTCCTGAGCTCCTTATCTACCAGAGCTTCCGAAGTTTTTTTTTTTTTTTTCGATGACAGAAAGAAAAAACTAAAACACAAAACTGACTATCTAATAGCTGATATTGACTCTCTTACTATCTTTACTGTTTTTTGTTATTTTATTTTGTTCATTATTTTACTTTATTCTTCTGATTTGATGTTTTACTTTGTTCTTCTGATTTGATGTTTAATAGTAAAAAGAAGTTGAAAATTCATAGCCTACCCATCTTGAAAAACCAGAGGATGATGAATTGACGCATAAGAAAGTTAATTCCATTAGAAAGGGCGAGAGATCTGGCAAAAAAGAAAAAAGGAGCATCGATTCTGATGGAGGATGAAACTCATGAAAGACCTGCGATCGCTGCTCAATGGTAAACCTTCTGATTTGACGTCTTTTGTCCTCCATCACAATCGATGCTATTTTTTTCTTCATCTTCAACAAATGGTAAACCAAGACAGCAGGTTCCGTTTGTAGCAGATGAGCCCTATCAAATCAGAACAAGTGAGAAAAAAGAAACCCTATCCACACAGCACATGGGGCGATGACATTTTTAGCAGTATATAATTAAGCAAAGCTTCAATCTTGTTGGATGAGGCTTGCCGTTTCGGTTGAATCGGTTCAATTATTTATTTATTTTTTTAAGCGAAAATGTCATATTTTATTTAGTTCAATAAGCTTGAGGGGCCGTCAGGAAAAATCCTTACTTAGCGCACACTACTCTAGCATACCCCTCCCACAAGTATACTACAAACAGTATACCCCTAGTACACTCATCTTTTTTAATTAAACCCAAAACAAGAACTTAGTGCTTAGGAGACGAAAAAATTTAATAACAAAGCTACTATTCTTGTCGATCTTCCCTAATCGGTTCAGTTCTGGTCCTTACCAATTTGCAAGGTTTCAAATTTCTCCGAAACTGTCAAAATTTCCTTCATTTTAAAGTACTGAAACGAAATTTATATGCTATATCATTTCTGTAAAGAGTTTATCGAAATTTTCCATACATTTTCATGAAATTCTTAATTTCTGAAATATCTACACACAAAAATATATTTAAATATTCATATCGAAATTTTATCCGAAATTTCTGTGAAATTTGTATGTTACTGACAATGAATTTTTTACTTCATACTTTCATAAAGAAAATATGAAATTTAAAATTTTTTTTTGCAATTAAGTTGAATACAACAAAAAACCTTTTTACTTTTATCTACTACAAAATTGAATGCTCCAACCACAACATGATTTCCTTCTTTTGTCGAAATCTAGAGATACGTTCTTTTGTTGTAGAGAAGGGTTTATGTAGAGTGATGTTAAGGATATATAGGTAGGAGTCCATAAATCCTGTTGACGTTCAAGGAATCCTTGTTAAGTATACCTATTAGGATTAGGTTAATTACTTGTTCACCGTATTTTACATATCAAGACTATAGAGTAGCAATGTATCGTCCAAATATATATATATATATATATATATATATATTTTGAGTACTAATGCATTACTTGCATATTGTTCATGTAAACTGCAGATTATTAGGCACTATGATTACCTATAGTGAAGCTAGGGGCCCAAATTACTAAAGCAATTTTCCTAAAGCAAATCCAAAACCGAAGACTAAGATTGTCCAAAAGAAAATAACCAAAGCCTTGAATATTTGATCGAGAGAAACTTGCCATGGGGCTAAAGCCACTTTAGACCTTAATGTGGTTCCGCTAGGCATTAATGGCACAGAACTGCTACATGGTTCCCAATCATCTTTCGGGTGATCCTCATGGCATTGTTCCGGACTCCATCTCGAAATTGTGTGCTCTGTAACTGTGTATCCTTCCAAACATGATGGAGAGGTAGCATCATGACCATTTTTATCAACGCTTAGAACTAGCAATGCCTTCTTAATAACTTTACACAGCCTTTTGGGGCCACGGACATCAAACCACACCATCAATCGATCATTTGCCTCGCTATCTCCTTCTGATAACAGAATCACAACAAATTCAGAATGGACCAGAGAGGGATGGTGGCGGTAGGCAACAAAGTCTGCACAGTAATTGGAATCGTACATCACAACCCAATTTTTCAGCCGAAGATGAGAATAAGCCTTGTAAGAATCGGGGAATGTTGTTTTCTTAGATTTCATGTACTGGAAAAGTTCTTGATCATTCTTTGGGCAGTTATCTAAACCATCAAGTATCTTGAGGCATTTTAGAGAATTGCATAGGAAGAATGCCTCCTCCATGCCAAAGTAAAACCAATGCTTATTGTTTTTGTTGATAATGGGTTCACCAGACAAGTTTTTTATGGGTTCGCCAAAGCAGGCACGAAGAAGGAGATCAGTTTGCATTGGTCCTGCTTCAAGAAGTACATTGCACCCACACAAGAATCCTTGGGCATCTGATTGGACTAGAGAAGACTGAAGCTGCAATACTATACTTGACATGGGATCTGCAAGAGCTTTAGCTTTTGCATCCTTTCCTTCCATCTAGGTCCCATTAGATCCTACCAGAAGATCAGTAAGTACCATTAACTTTTTTGGTTACAGTAACAAGCTAGTTATTCAAACTCAAGGTATTGAGAATTTGACTTCTTATATATATATATGATTTTTCTCAGGTGCGGACGTCCGTACAGAAATTCTCAGGTGCGGACGTCCATACCGAAATTTCGGTACGGATTTCCTGTTTTCGACCACTTTCTGGCCACATTTTTACATCTTAAATTGTTCAGTTTTTAGGTCCTAATGTATAGATTACCTATGCAAAATTTCAGCCAATTTGGTGATCGTTAAGGCATCCAAACTGCAATTTACACGAACTGACAGAATCTGTCGAACCAAAACCGTTCGTATTTATAATGGTAAATTGCAGTTTGGATGACTTAACGATCACCAAATTGGCTGAAATTTTGCAGAGGTGATCTATACATTAGGACCTAAAAACTAAACGGTTAAGATGTGAAAATGTGATCGGAAAGTGAGGGAAAACGGAAAATCCGTACCTTTCTCAAGGTACGGACGTTCGCACTGTAGCCGGACTGTATATATATATATATATATATACACACACACACGAAAATGTTCTGAAGAGGACGTCCGCACTTTAGCAACAGTGCGGACGTCGCCGCTGCAGCTCGGCTCGGGGTTCGACGGAGCGGCGGGGCTTGGCTGAAGGACGGAGCTGTCTGCAGTCGGTGGAGTTGCCGACAATGGGGTTGCAGCTCGCTGCAGAAAACCTGCAGTTTCAGGTCGGGTTGCTGCCCAGAACCTGTAACCCCGACCTCCTCAGACCTCGAACGCTGCCCAGAACCTTCCGGCCTCCCTCCTGCAAGCCGCGAGCCTTCGTCGCAGCCTGAAATGCCTCAGCTGCGTCAACGTCTGCACTTTAGCGAAGTGCGGACGCCCTCTTCAGAATCGGACTCTATATATATATATATAATTTTGCTAAGGTACGGATTTCCAGTTTTGACCCACTTTTCCATCATATTTTCACATCTTAACCGTTCTGTTTTTAGGTCATAATGTATAGATCACCGTTGCCAAATTTCAGCAAAATTGGTGATCGTTAAGGCATAAAAAACTGCAATTTACAAATATGAACAGAATCTGCCGAACGGGAACCGTTCGTGTACATTGTTGTAAATTACAGTTTTGGACTATCACCAATTTGGCTGAAATTTTGCAGAGGTGATCTATACATTAGGATCTAAAAACTGAACGGTTAAGATGTGAAAATATGATCGAAAAGTGGGTCAAAACCTAAAATCCGTACCTAAGAAAAACTGCGGACGTCCGCAGTGGAGAAGCGCTATGTGTGTGTGTATATATATATACATACATAAAATCATTAGAACATCAAACGGTTAAATGTCTGCAATTTCTCATATTCGATTCTAAACACTTGCAAAGTTGCAACACAATTACCCAAACCAGAAGTGAAAAAGTTCAGCTTGATAACAGATTGTCTAACTTTCAAAAATAAGAATTATCCCCAAAAATCTACTAACACTGAAACCGTATATCATAAATAATCTAAAGCAACTAACAATAAAAATCAAGATATGATGTATGTGAAAGAAAGAGAGCCAGACGAAAACTTACTGAATTGAGTGAATGGGATTGGTGTCTGGTGGAAAAATTGGTTTTGCCGTCTCGGAGAGCTACTGAGTTTGAAGTTGCAAATAAAGGTGTGATCAGCGTCAAACCCTAAAACACGAAAAAATATGTTGGGAGGAAACGGTAGATTTTCTTTAATATTTTTATTTTATTTTTGTAACCTTTCAAAATAATAATAATAATAAAAACATTACAGTTTCGTATAGTGACTGAGGGGGTCGAAGACCAAGAAGTGAGGTGAGTTATTTATCAGCCAAACATTCTTCTTACTGCTAGATCCAATCTCCTGGTTGCTTATAAATGCAACACCTTGCTTAGCAAGAAAACAATATCAAAGAAGGAAAAGAAAATCCTAGAATAAAATTTGTATACCGGATTTTTTCTTGAAAAAATGCCCCTACGAAAGGGAGACTCCTTCAAAATGTTATATTGTGGGTTCTGTAACATTGATAATAATTCATACAATATTAAAGTTAAATTCATAAAAAGTTTTTGTGGTTGACCATAATTCTTTTGATTAAAAGCTGAACGCGTGAACACCATTGTGTAATCATATAATACCCGCCTCATGGCGTATATTGGTACATCAACATAATTTAACTTCTATACAAGTTTTATGTACGTTAGGCCTCTAAATAATTGATGCTGGGCTATTGTATGTGTCTTTTTCATTTCAAAGTTTGCTATCCTAGATCATAATATATATACGGTGGGTTCATCGCGTTGGCTATTAATTTGTAAAGCACATTTGGTCTGCATGGCACTCAATATTTGCTTCCGTTTTCGCCGTTTTCTCATAGGGTTTTAATAACTTCGTTTATGTAATTAATAGGATTCATTCATTTGTGTATATTGGATTGGCGAGAAGAGGGAGAAAGGAAAGAGTAGGGTTGTTCTAGTGACTTATTGAGAGTGTTGGGAGAAGCAAAGGAAACATTGTACGTCCTTCCACATTCAAAAGAATGGTTCTCCTCTGTGACCAAATCCTAGCTTTTTACTTGGTGAATTGGAACTCCCTTTCAGGCCTGAAAGTCTTGGTTTAAGGGATGATATATGTTGAGAAAGAAGTATCTTGGCAATGAGCTTGTCACGATGAGGTTCTTTCTTATACATCAAGCACATATAAAAAACGAGTGTACAAACGGGCTATCAAGAAAAAACGATCACATGCGTTAGGGGGACGATGCTGTCAACATAACTAGGAAGTAACTTCAACTTTGTCTGAGAACGCGGAATTATCCATTCCGGCAAAAAAATTTCAATTGTCCTTAAACTTTTACTCTTCATATTGTACAGATGAACCCTCAAATGAGCAGAGTCGAGTCTGACTAGGAATGGAGATTGGAGTAGGAGCTCCCCAGTGTGAATTGTACCAAAAGGAACTGGCCGGAAATTGGACTCCCGCAAACAAGAGGGAAAGATGATGGTCTCCGTTACCCACACTTGATTAGTTGATTTTGGTAGTCCTTCAAATTCCATAACCTCAACATATTTTGTTTCGACTCCTTGTCATCTATTAGAGCCAAGCATCCACCCACTTCAACTATACTCCCAAAAGTCGGGCTAAAAAGAACAATATGATAATCATAATCTTTAGGAAACGGGATCAGTCTAAACCACTATAATATTCTGTATCCCATGCATCCAATGTATGGCTCCATGCATGCACACACTTCTCTTATGGAACTGACACTTGTGATAATCGAAAGGTAGATCATTGTCATCTGCCTCTATCCCCCTCCAGAAACTCGTACCTAGTTTAAAGATTTGAATAGAATTCATAATTGTTACAGGGTAATCTGTAATCATTAATGACTTCTTCACTTGAAGAACCTGATACTCATTTGTAAGAGGACAAAACCCAAAGCGGTATGCCTCATGAAAGGTGCCAGGTACGGGTGTAGGATAAGGAAGAATAATGGATTCCCGAGTGCAGGGATTGAATAGATGAATGCGGAGGTCCTGCTTGCTTCAATTCGGAAGCGATGTATGCGGAAAATAAAGACAGACCAAGCCATTCATAGTCTGTGCATTGTAGACGCACGAATACTTGGTCAGTGGTGTGGGAAGTTTCAGAAGGTGGTTGGTGCTTGGTAGTGGACTTCCTTCTTGGTGGATTTGTACTGAGAAGAAATGCTGTTGCTTTGTGGTTCGGTCCCAAGTGGCGAGAAGTAGATTACTGTGCTTGTTGCTATTGAAGTTTCGGTGAGTTTCGATAAATGAAGGGTTACGGGTGAGAGCACACCAAGATTTGCATACGCACCTGAAGCGCATCAGGGACTTGCCTGGTAGCCTTGGGAGTATATGAAGGCATGTAATTACGTTTGGGAGCTCCGGAAGCATACCTTCTAAACTACTTTCTTAGGATATTATGATTCAAAAGTATTTTGGTGAATGGAAAAACTTTGCAGCTTCATAGTTTTATCAGAAAGCGAAGAGGTACAGACAAATATGCTGATCGCGTTATCCGCGAGACTCTGAATAAACAACATATATATACTTGGTTTTAGTTCAAAATAGCCAAATAAGACCAAACAAAGAGAACATCCAGCTGCTTGAGACAAAACAAACAAGAAGAAGAAAGCTGCTAACTTACAAAGGCTACGACTTGAACGTAATTATTTATCATAGCAAGAAAAATTAATTGCCGAACTAGCTGAAAAGCTCCACCGTAAAACATCCGTATATCTGTGTGTGTGTGGGTTTTTTTTTTTTTTGGGGGGGTGCTTGGGGTTGAGAAGAATCTTAATATGAATGTGATCGATAATATGTGAAATTCTAAATGGCTATGTACTCACATTGGAGGAACTTGTGAAATATACAACTAATATGTACATTTGGTAACATATGACCAAGTGTATCAATCATCAATGAGGGGTGGTGGTATTACTCATTTGATCAGGGTGGATTACAACTCCATGAACTGGTAACAGATTGCGGCGTGAAGTAGGTGCCAAGGAAGGCATTGGTTCAACATTTGGAGGTATTGGAGTTTCAGGTGAGTGGCCTGAAATGCAGAGGGAACCAGAATCATCTTGCACCCAGAAAACTTCTACCATAACTCCTCTTGGATTTTCTGTGGATTCTGTACCTGGAATCCCAATAAACCTAGCTCCTACAGGTATCTGCAAAACCATTGAGATACATTAGGAAGAGAAAATTGAGAGAATAAATTATCAAGTGATTTTATACTTGATGTAAACATATCTTGCTACAGAAGTAATTAAAAGAGAAAGAAGCTGCGCTTACCTCAATTAAGGCTCCGGATGTTAATGTGAGAGTGACCAACCTCCCCTCAGCCGTAGCAGTTTCTAGCTCTGCCTGCCTTGCGATATTCAAGAAAACTTCTTCAAGAGTTGTAAGACCCAGTTGGATGTCTGAGATACCAAACTCAATTTCTCTATCTTGAAGCTCCTTAAAAAATTTCTGAAGATTATAAAAAACAAGAAATAAGAACAATAGAACATTTACGAACTTCTATAGTGAGATGTCTTTTGTTAAGAAAAGGTCATTCATACTAATTATTATTATTTTTACTATTATTATTATTATTATTATTTTGAACAGTACTAGTTTTGAAACATGAGATATACTTAATATAGCAAATATAAATACAAGTCCTATGGACATATACAATAAGAGTATTGAGGAACATTCACATGAAACTACATAATAAACAATTGAATCATCTTGGCAAGCATGTCAAATGTAATATTAAAGAAGTATAGAAGCAGTATAAATCAGTCAATATCAAATTACTTAATGCCAATATTTACAGTATCTTATTTCAATTCAACCGCCACATCATAGGAGGATACTATGCCATCCTTCTTCTACTGGGTTTCAGTAGAAGAACCAAAACAAAAACTTTGAAAGGAAACAGTAGATTTGAAAGGTATAGAAAAAAAGTAGAAGATTACCGTCAGAAGTGCCTCTCTGTCATGAGGAATAACAAAAGTCAGAAAGGCTTTGTTCTCTTCTTTCGGTAAAACATCCAAGTGCTGTCAAATATTTTCCATGTTAGCATTAACCTTTGTATGCATAGATAAGTACAAACCCTTTTCGAAATAAACGTACATATTTAAAGAACTGCTTCACTGCCTCATGGTGAGGTGTAGTAAGTGCATCCCCATGTGGAGGGCTTTGTCCATTGGTGCTTTCACTGAAACTAACAGTAGCAATAAAGCCAGTACCAAACCGTGATTTCAGCCTGATTGAAGTACCAATACAACGGAGCCTACCCTTTGCCATTATTCCTATCCTATCACCTAAAATGTCAGCTTCTTCCATTGAGTGAGTGGTTAGGACAATTGCACGCCCCTTTTTTGCATCCTCAATGATGTCCCACACATGTCTTCTAGTTATTGGATCCATACCGGTTGTCTGCATGCATAAATTATATTACAGAAAAAAGATAGAGTAGAATCAGTAGATGAACTTGCAAAGGAAAAAAAAAAAATTTCTGATTTCCATACCGGTTCATCTAAGATGACTAACTTTGGATCACCAATAAGGGCTATTGCCACACTTAAGCGACGTTTCATTCCTCCACTGTAACTCCCAGCTCTAATTTTGGCTGCCTCGGTGAGTCTTACTTCTACCAATGACTTCTGAGCAACCTGCAGTTGAGAAAGAGCATTCAACTTATACAGAACAGAAGATCATTCTTGTCCAGGGAACAAAAATGAAAGATCAAAGCATGTTGAATCCCTTATTCAAATCAGTGCAGTCCATATGCATGGCATAAAAGAAATTTAGTGTAGCACATACCACTTTTATTGAAGCTGGGGATAGGCCTTTAATACTAGCAAACAGGTGGAGGTGCTCTTGCCCAGATAATGCATCCCAAAGAATATCAAACTATGACAAGAGGCACAGTAGAGATAAGTTGGTCTAATTTTTTGAACTGAGTTGTTACAACATGGTGATAAATGATAACTATCTAATGCTAATATCTGTTAATGTAGGAGGAAAAGGCACCTGTGGACAAACTCCTATAATTTGCCGAATTTTAGCCATGCCAACAGAGCTTCGAACAGAGTTCCTATAAATCAATGCTGTTACAAGACAATTTACAATATTATCATATGACTTCACCTCGGTAAATTTCTGATTGAATGAGCCAAAAGTAATGTAATTATAGGTCTTACCATCTCCGCCAGTAACGGGTGTGATGCCAGTCAAACAATTGATTGTGGTGGTCTTCCCAGCTCCATTTGGCCCAAGTAAACAAAATAGCTGATTCTTGGAAAAATTCACCCATAGACCCTGTATTTAGGAACAAATGAATTGTTAAGATTTTGATTCCAGTGGGGACAGCTATGATCATGGTAGCTGCGGTAAAGTAGGCACGGGTATCAACGTCTAAGCCCACAGTAAACATATGATGAGCCCAAACAAGAAATCCAAGAACACCTATACTGAGTACATTACTTAATTGAAAAACCTCACCCTATACACTGCCCCTGTACTGTATTTTTTGTCTTTAAGCGGTGACAACTAATGAGAATTGAGAAAGATGGGAGAAACATTGATCATGAAATACAGACTAAAACAAGGTGAAGTCCTTCAGTGTCTACATACTTCCTCTGAAAAATACAACTCAGAAAAGGTTCTTTACCTTCAGAGCATGGAAAGGTGACGTGCTCTTGCATCTACAGCAACCAATTTTTGTGGTCCCTGGATATGATTTTGAGAGTCCACGTATCTGAACTGCAATATTTGGATCAACTATGCCCTCGCTAGTTTGTTGTTTTACAATGTTCTCTTCTTCAAGTACATCTTCATCATCTGGAGTAAGTGGCTCCTGTTCTGGAACTGAACCTATGCAACTGCAAATGCCACCCTCTATGAAAGAGAGGAGAAGCATGAAGTAATAAGTATCATTCAACAAATGGAAACTGAAGCACAAACTGAATTACAGTCTTATAAATACCTTCCACTTTTCCACCCTTCCCTAGCCAGTACCCAGGATTTAAAAAGTAAAAAACTGATTTTCTGACACCAGATACATTTGGGATGATATTATCGAAGTAGATAGCCAATACAAACCAGAGAAAGAATGTTGCCGCCAGCCATTTAAAAATGTCACTCTGTCAAAAATTTAAAGAGAAATATTAATAGTTATGAGCTAATCAAATGGACTTAAGCTATAGTTCAAGCTTGAGATTGACTAACAATATGATAACATACAATTGTTATAACGCAGTCCGTTTCATTTGGTGGACACTTTGTTATTCCACTCCATTTTATGCCCATATCATAAGGGGGAGATGTTGCACCAGAGAGTATGTCTAGAGCTTTGGCAAGAAGATTTGGAGGGAATAATGACCACATTATTCTATACCTTTTCTGGATGTTTTGGCTGTAGGGAAATCCAGCGGCTGTGACAATCTGCGATGAAAAAATGGGTTCTGTTATTACCATTGAGCCAATAACCCCTAATCTATAAATTTCAAACCTGAGGAAGCTTGCCTGGGTGACAGATCCAACAATATATATGGAGAAACCCACAGTTGTCGATGAAGATGACTTGCTTATGAATGCCGATAACATAAAGGCAAAACCAATCTGGCATCAATGTTAAGAGAGAAGGGATCAAAGGATCAGCAAGAACAAGTGTAAATTAAAGCAAGTAATTGCAAGAAACAGACTTACCATATTGAGTTGAAAAAGAAAGAAAATGAGGAAGATGACCGCAAAATTGTTTTTCAGGAACATATCAAACTGAAATATGATTCCAAACAGAGTGATGAAAAGTGATGAGAGAAGTGTGATAATTCCCTCCCATGTGAGCCATGAGAACCAGTATGCAGAGTCATAAAGACCCATAATTGTCATTGCCTGCAGCGGTAAATAATTAATTGATTTTGTTAATGCAAAGCAATGCTAGGCATACTTAAGTCCATCTAACCAGACAAGCATTCATCAATTGAAGTTGTTTACAGTCATTACCTGTCGAAGCTTTAGTTCTTTTTCTGTGATCAAAGAACTCATTTGAAACACAAAACCAAACATGGAAGTTGCAAGAAAGAAGGTCGGTCCTACTGTCTGCAATGCAGACGGAATCTCCCTTGAAGGGTGTGCAAATTCTTTCAGCGCAACAACCCAGCTGAAGTTTGGAACTGAATACAAGTCATTATATGAGTGCTAAGCTCTTGGTGATAGTCATGCAAGTAAAAATTTCTGCAAAATACATGGGGGGACTATCGGGAACAGATACCTCCAATCAAAGACCTAGCAATTTCACGCTCTGCAGCAATCTGAAGGGGAATTTGAAATTTGAATGTGGGGTCCTCAAATTGCCCTTGTTTTGCAAGAGGAGTAGAGTTGGTCTGTATGCCATAACTAATAACACTGGCATTTCTTTCCACAAAATGCAAAGCTCCGGGGCAGTACATAGGATTACTAGATAGCCATACATCTACATCAGCTTTTGTTTTAAATGATTTGACCTGCACATAAAGCAGGAGGAGAGTAATTACATGACCTTTGATGATCTTTCAGACTGCACATGAATTATTAAAAAAAAAAAAAAATGATACCAGTTAAGCTGTTTTTTGGCTAACAGATAAAGCCCAACCAACCTACCTATTTCTTAGAAGCCTAAAACCATAAAATTTAGCACTTCAATTTTGGATCTTCCACCTCTTTTACTTTTGAACCAAATCCCAAACGTTTAATTTCCGTCTGTATATTTTTACATTTTCTCACTAAATAAAACCTGAGGAAACAAAAAACCTTCCACTCATTTCATACATCACATAACCACACGCTCAACTCCATGCTTCACCATAATCCATCATCATATGCTTTTCTCTGCCATTCAATCATGTAACATAAAACACTCCACTGAAAAGCAATTTTGGACAAAATGCTAGTTAGACCACATTTTCTTAGACAATGCAACTTATCATTGACTTTTCTTGAATATTTTTCCCAAAGTTTTGACTAAATCAAACAGAATATATGCCTTCCTCTAAATCTAAGCAAAGACCAAATTAAAATTAAATTCAGCCACGCAAATAACGTGCCTTACTGCTATGCAATTAAAACCCCACTCCTTCAGTTTCCGGTAACCAAACACAACAAACAACAATCACAGAGAATCTTTAGTACCTTTAGCGACGGAATCGGCCGGCCGGGATTGTTAGCCATGATAGCAGTGGCAATGCTCCGAATCCTAGGGCTGTCGTTTCCGCTCCACACAAAGTCAAAGCAGGGCTTGTGGATGTAGTACTTGTCCTCGCAGGGCGGGATCGGCGGCGCAACCAGAGGCTGGGGATCGGTGACGCTCTTGTAAGTGGTGGAGGAGGCGAATCGAGCCATCATGGCCTTCTGGATACAGAAGAGGAGGAAGACGAAGAACAAGGACGAGAAGAGCTGGACGAACGTCGCCGCCTTCTTCCGCCATGCCAGCAGCAGGTTCTTCCGGAACAGAGCCTTGAATTGCTGAAACAGCAATGGGACTCCGCTCTGCAAACCCATGGCGGCGGATTCTGTTAGGTTTTGAGCGTTTGGTTTCTGAGAGTCTTGCCATTTTTGAAGTGAAATTGGGGGGTATTTATATTGAGGGATGAACCGAGGGGGTGAAATGGTTTTAAGCGCGTTCGAGTTGTGATAGATTTACGGATTTGCCACTGGCTCTTACTTGGTACTAGAGCTGACATTGGATGTGTTATTATTTTTTTTTTTAGTGTTTTTCTGCTTCTTTAGTCAAAGTAAGTGTTGTTTTTGCGAGGGGTCACTTCACCTCTTGCGTGACCCAATGTTCAACAGAATAATATTGATAAAAGAAAAAAGTTGGTATGAACTTTTTTTATATTCCAGGGCAAATTGTTCAAGTTTCGAGGATATACTTTTTTTTTTTTTTAGAGAAAATTTAGAAATATATATATACACACATGGTATAAACAAAACTTTCGTTATTGGAAATTGATATGTTTGGATGAGAAAAGTCATTCAAAGAAGGTTGATTTTACGAATGCGGGAATTAGCTAGGAAAAAACATAATCTGGTGTATAAGTTTAGAAACTAAAGTCAACACGCACAAATTTCTCTATATGATGTAATCATGTGCACAATAGCATTAGTTTCAAGACAACTATTTTTAATTTTTTTTTATAGTGTAATGCGCCATACTTTGTTTTTGTTACGATTTAGTGTCATCTAGTAATTATGATTTTGATGTAATTAGCAGACTAGCTTATTGACTTAACAATTTTTGTTGGTTTTGATTTTTTTTTTAATGAAATTCAACATTTCTCATTAATAGTCTCAAGCTAGAGTAGTACATTACATACATTTCCACTGCCTTGAAAAACAGAGGGCAAATAAGAAAACGTGGTATATATGACTAGTACCACTCATTAACGAACACCCATGGTTTTGATTTAGTGTTGTTTTCGAGTTAAATAATGCAATGAGAAAAAGAAATCCACTATCTTGTGACACCACAAAATAAATCTCTTTTTTAGTTAAATTATTAATTCCTTGGCCTTTAGCTTGATTTCCATAATATTAAAATTTCCAAAAATAACCCACCTTGTGCCATTAAAATGATTTTTAACCTTGGCCAGCTACAGGACCAGTACTAATGGAGGCTCAATGGCAGCCAACAGAGTAGAATCCAATGATGATGAAGATACTGAGAGTCTAAGACCACAGATTTTGAACAGCCCGAGGAATTTACACAAACAATCAGTAGTACTTGTAAATCTAATGGAGGCTCAATGGCAGCCAACAGGGTAGAATCCAATGATGATGAAGATACTGAGACCACAGATTTTGAACAGCCCGAGGAATTTAAACAAACGATCAGTAGTTCTTGTAAATTGTTAACAAACCTGCTCCTTCCGGAGAACGAAGGAATCATCGATTAATGTCCATACAAGTATATAGAAATATTAGCTTGTTTTGAAAGTAGGTTTTATCTACGGTGTGCACAATAGCTAGCAGCTCTCAGTTGTTTTCTCAATAAGATGAGATTTGACTGCGGATAGCTATTGATAAGGGTTGGGATGTGAGAGGAGTGAGAGAGTACTTATATGTACTGTGTTGTCGCCATTGCTTATGGACATAGGCAATTAACTAGAATCGATGGGGTTCACCCCACAGCTTATGTTGAAGTTGAACTACTAAAGAATGAAACAGACATTTCTCTCAAAACATGCTTTTGAGTATTAAACGATGCGCAATTCCATCAGTCATATATAGATATAGTATATTGCAGTTACATCAGTATAAAAACCAAACATGCCCTAGAAACACGTAAAATATTACAAGAACTCAATTTAGTAGAATCACCACTTTGATGCAGTTCCATACTCTATTTTGCTCCAAACACAGAATTGCATAATATATATTATAGAAACAGTCCCATTTAGAGAGGGACATACTTTTTGTATAAAAAAGATGACCTCCTCATAATTCAATCATCGGAACCGCACATTAGTTATGTTTCTTTTCAAGAGTTATCCCTGCAATCGAAATTTGTTTAGTCATTTGTTCATTGTATAGTTTACAAGCAAATGCAGTTACATAGTAAATGAGATAAAGCTAAAACGATGAATATGCAATGAAAAGATTTGAATAATTTTGTGCTCAATGATGCTTGAATGAGAATGGTTCTGATTATCTGTTGATACCAATAGATGATCAGGAGGTCCTCTGTTTAATACAAGAAAATCCTCTCAGGAATGATGAATTACACACACGCACACATATCACACACATAAATCAACAGAAAAGAGTAGAGAAAAGACTTACGGTGATAGTTTAGATATCCACTGCTCCGCTACCAGTTATGGGTGAAACTAAAGTCTCTACGTACATAGCTTGGTGATATGAATCACAAACACGGATCCGAGAAGCAATCCTAGATTTCTTCTTATGTAGATTATATAATATAAATGATGATAAGTTCCCTGAATGGTCAAGTTCATTCCGAGTCATCAGAACTTCACCATTCTGTAAAATAACTATCGGCCCATTGTAATGTATATGAAGTGCTGGAGGTCGAGGTACACAGTCTCTATGAATTTGCACTTTAGTCCAAGATTCCATGACCCCATATTCCTCCATCCTCCAAATTGTAAACAAAATAGGGTCCGAGATCACTTCATGGGCACAGTACACAAAGAGAGAATTTCTAATGGTGCTCATTCCTATTTGGGAATATTTGTTGTTACAAAGAAAGGATAGACGTACCATCTCCAAAAATTTCTCCTCCGCTAAATTAAATAAGATAATTCTCGATGTTGAACTATATTGATAATCACGGCCTTTTTCTATCCAATGTAGGGCTCCGTTTGATAAGCACCCCTGCCCAGATATTTTACCATAATCTCTCAGGTTTCCAACATTCCTCCATGAACCCTTTTTCAGCGTAAAGACCTCGATTTTCGTTGTTGTTGTACCACCCAATATGACCTTGAAATCTTCAGTTGTAGAATCACAACCGAATCCATAAAACATATCACCCCAATTGGCATCATTAACAGTTTGTTCTGGTAACTTGCTGGCATCTCCGGTACAAGGGTTCCATAGAAAAACCCCGCCGCAGCGAGCTTTCAGGCATATCAAACCATTGCAAGAACCCACAATAACTTCCAATATTCCCGGAATATCAAGCTCTTTGCTTGCAGTGTGACCAACAAAATCCTTCAACGAGTCAACCAACATGGATTCCGGATGATGTTCTAAGAAGTTCTTATTGTGTAAGAACAGGAGCCTAATTGTGCAGTTACTACTGTTGTCGATCCCATTGATTGCGTGGTTGAGGTGCTTCTTAACAAAATAAGAACGGGAGATTAGAGCACGCCATGACTTGCAAACAGAACGACACCGTAGTAAATATTTCACTGGTAGCCTTGACAGTATCTCTATAATAATATCGTCGTTCCAGCTCTCTGAACATAAGCAAGGTTGTTTATTAAGCACGCCGCCTGAGAAGAACAGTTGCCGGAGCCAATTTCGAAGGCGGTCTGCACTGTAAATTTGTGATGGTGGTGGCGGCATGCGACTGCATAGGCCATACACCCTGCCATAAGCCCTAAATTTAAGGTTTCCATGACTGTGAGGTTTATTGTTAATTATTTGATTTGCAGCTGGTATATGTATATGTATACATCTGTATAAAGAAAGGTAGGTTTTTTTTTTTTTGGGTAATGTCACAAAAGTCTAATTTTGTTTTTTTGGTTACACACAAAAGTCTAATTTTACCACAAACTTAAATATGATTCTTTCCAATAAGTCTATATTTTTCTCTCTTTATTTCCCATAAATAATTTTTTGTTCTTTTTTTTTTCGAACAATTCTTAAGTTCACCCCTAGGGTGAATGAGCATATTCACCCCATTGTCGATTAATGCATAATAACTTTATAATTTTCTAATCTAACCATTCATGTTGTATAACGTAATACAAAGATTAGCTTTGTAAAAAAATCAATCAAATTGAAGACCTTCCAGTTATTCATTTCTATGAAATACATGGACGGTTCATCATAATAGTAGTAAGTGTTGTTAGAACCATCCATTTGTTTGATTCATTAGATAATTAAACGATTTCTGATTCGCTTAATTTTTTACAGAGATGATCTTTAAAGGCTAATTTTAGATATGAACCGTTGGATTATATTTATTAAATAAAAAGTATGTTAATCGACAATAGGGGTGAATATGCTCATTCACCCTAGGGGTGAACCTAAGAATTGTTCTTTTTTTTCAGTGATATTTGTTTTCTCGACCCGAGTCTGAGACCAATATAACTTGAACAAAACATTATAGGTTAGAGAGAGTAATATAAGTATATAACTTGAACGCAACAAGATTATAGGTGTAATCGATCCAAACATATAGTAATCAAATAAAAAGACATAAATATTCAAGGGTTTTTGTCCATTTACCCTATTTTTAGAGATTTTTTTCTCACTTACCCCATTAAGTTTTTTTAATTCTCTTTTACCCAAAACACTCTAAAGGAGGTATTCCCTAATACCCCATTAAGATTTTATTTTTATTTTTAATTTTTTTTAATACCATTTTACACTCACCCATTTCACCATTTGATACTTAGAGAGAGCGAGAGAGAGAGAGAGAGAAAATGGAAGAGAGAGAAACCATGGGAGACTTTGCCGGAGCCTGGTCACCGGCCACCAGAATAAGGTCAACTTTCGCCGGAATCCGGTCACCGGTAGCCGGATTCCGGTCACAGGCTGCCGCCCACCAGAATTTGTTGAAAATCTCACCGGAAAGTTTTTTTGCCCCCAACAGACATCTATTGCCCCCTAATAGAGTGGTAATAGAGGTCTATTGCCCCCAATAGACGACTATTAGCCATGTATTGCCCTCCAATAGAAGTCTATTGCCCCCCCAATAGGACTTTCAGTCGCCAGAATGGGAACTAATCTCCATAAATTTAAACAAATAAAACTTTGATTACAGAAAAAAAAAAAAAAACAAGGAGTTACATAAATTCAAAAACCTCTATTGATGTATTGCCCCCAATAGACCTTTATTACCCTCCAACAATTGATTTTTTCCCCCCTTTTCCTTCTAGGCATTTTACCAAAAAAAAAAAAAAAAAGGAAGAGAGAAGAGGGTCAAGACGTGCTCGATCTCATATGAAAATAAAAAAAATGCACACAACCAAAACAACCACCTTACAATAGAGAATGCAATACACACATCACCAAAGCAGGAAACGAGAGAAGACAACAACTACAACTATTATTCCATTCCAATTCAATTCATATAACACAAAAAATCTTATGGAAAAAAGCAACCAACCTTTAGTGGCCTAATATTCTCAAAAAAGAAAAAAGAAAAAAAAGAAAAAGAAACTGTAGTGGTCTACCGAAAACTTGAAAATCCATAGAATGTGCTAATTCAATCCCCATAATTGCATAACAATGAGGATCAATACAACCTAACAGGCTCATAATAGCCAACAAGATAATCAAAACAAGGCTAATACATCAAAATTAAAACAATATGAGATCTTTCTTATACAATATATTCAAAATTCTCATGCATATTCTCCTTAATTAGATCGTGAAAAGAAAACCTCCATATTCTACATGTCAGCCTTGTGCTTGACATTATCGGCCTTCTTCGAAGGCTTGTCATCGTCGGAAGACGACGACGACGACGACGAGCGGTGGTGGGAGTAGATCTTCTCCATAAGCGACGCCCCTGGTATCTCTTCTGGTTCCACCATGGCTTCTTCTATACTAAAGATCGAACAGTTTTAGAGGGAGAGAAAGATAAGAGGGGGAGATCTGAAGGGAAGGGGAGGAAGGAGATGTGGGCATCATCCAACAATTCCGGTGCTGCCATGGCAGAGAGAGAGAGAGAGAGAGAGAGAGAGCTTGACATTATCGGCCTTCTTCGAAGGCTTGTCATCGTCGGAAGACGACGACGACGAGCGGTGGTGGGAGTAAATCTTCTCCATAAGCGACGCCCCTGGTATCTCTTCTGGCTCCACCATGGCTTCTTCTATACTAAAGATCGAACATTTTTAGAGGGAGAGAAAGATAAGAGGGGGAGATCTGAAGGGAAGGGGAGGAAGGAGATGTGGGCATCGTCCAACAATTCCGAAGCTGCCATGGCAGAGAGAGAGAGAGAGAGAGTGTAGATTGGAGGGATGAGAGAGAGAGGCATGATAATAGTTATTTAATTAGGTTAAGGGTAGAATAGTCATTTATCTTTAAATTGGGTTATTGAGAATAAAAATATATTGTTGGGGTAAGTGAGATGATTTTAGCTCATTTTGGGTCAATGACCCAATATTCAAAGATCAGTTATTAAAAGAGATTAAAAATAGAATCCAAACAAGCTGTTCTTGTTTGGCATTCTTACCGGAGTGAGGCCCTGTTTGAGAGTAGATCAAATAAAACAACTTACATAATATCCAACCTAAGTGCAATAATTTTTTTGGAACAATCTGTTATGAATCTTTTGTTAAGTTTCCTAGTCTAATAAGGTTGTTGCTGTGAGACTGTGAGGGGTTATTTGGTTATTGTAATAGTCACCTCTAGTTGCTTGACATGTGTCATGTGCCAGCTTGCACCTTGGTTTTTTTTTCGTGATTAGCTGCACCTTGTTGCTTGGTATTTACAGCTTGTTTTTCCTTCAACAAAGGAATCTATCAAATCAAAAATCTGCATTTCTAATTACTTAGGTTTTCTCTTTGTTTTCTTCTTTCCTTTTGAAACGATGTTATTTCCTAACTTTCATCTCGGGGATTCTAACACAATCATTGTTGTTGGGTAATCTGAGCTTCCTATCTGTATCATCTTTTGGTTGTTGATTTCCATGTTTTTTTTGGCACACAATTTCCAATCTGACTTCAAATTGAATCGAAGTTTATGAGATTTCACAAATCACATAAACAACAAACAAAGAATGTAGGGGAGTGTTAATCACAAGTTTATGTTGTATAACAAACAAACATAATCATGTTCACCTGGTCAGTAACTAACCAGCAAAACTATCCTCAAACATCATTGGATTTACATCCAATGGTAGAAAGAATTATTTTTAAGTTGAGTTGTTTTGTTTTCAACTCTTGGGTTTACATTCACCCGTTTCTTTAGTCAGTTATTGACTAGGTGAATACTCATATTCCAATTCATTTGAGAAATATGACACAACCAATTGCGCTACGGAATAACTATGAAACAAATTTGGAGAGCGAAGAAGATCAAGAATAAGGGAGGAGTCCACTTCCAACCACATAGATTTTTATGATTCTCCATGGTTATTTTGTTTTCCAATTTTTTTTTTTTTTTTAAAGGGAGCTAGTGCGGCTGCCTTCAAGCCTTGATTAATGAAACTGCAGAATACAAAGAGGAGGGGAACATAGACCTGAACCCCACATTACAATAAGCATCAAGAGAACATCCAAAATAATATTAGGCTGGAACAACGTCCATGTCGCCCTGCCATAAAATGATAGGAATTTATTATCGGCATAAAGCCACATGTGTCTAACAGTAAATAATAATAAAACATTAATGTAAATAATATGGGTCAAGGTTAAAGCCCAAGCCCAACATTCACCAAGCCCAAGTAGAAGGCTCCAATCAGCCCAACACCACCTTCTCGTCTGAAACCCAGCCGCGACTATACCACCGCCGTCACACCTACCATCGTCCGCCACTGACTGTGAGCCTACCAACCATCGAATCGCAGCTCCCAGCCGGCCATAGGACGCCTGCAATCTACGACTTCCCAAATCCTTTCCACGAAACCCCTTACTTCGATCTGCACATAGATCAAAAGTAATTCCCCAACATCCACTTCGATCTGCACACTGATCCTCTGACCTCCAGTAGAGTTGGAATCTGGTAATTCATCGCGGGACACACAGCCCCACCCTCCCACCTTCAATCTTCTACCGTATCTCTCCATAAAACCCTGCAGTCTCAACCGAGAACAACCTGGTGCCGTCACCATCACCTCCTTCACTCCAACTTGATTTGTTTATAGAGATCCCACTGTTTTCCATCAAGGACACAATACACCAGAGGTCAAGAGATCCTGTCCGGCTGCACCCTCCAGGCGCCGACGAGGCCAGAGGCCCACGCCAACATGGAGGGCCTCCGGACGAGAAGGGAGGAAGGCTGACCCCTGTGATCGATTAACTCATTTTTACTTAATAAATTTATAATCCAACGGTCCATATCTTAAATTAGCATTTAAAGATCATCTCTGTAAAAAATCAATCGAATCAGAAATCATTTAATTATCTAATTGAATCAAATAAATGGACGGTTCTAACAACACTTACTACTATTATGATGAACCGTCCATGTATTTCATATAAATGAATAATTAAAAGGTCTTCAATTTGATTGATTTTTTACAGAACTAATCTTTGTATTACATTATACAACTTGAATGGTTGGATTAGAAAATTAAAAAGTTATTATGCATTATTCATAAGAGATGGTGAATATGCTGCTTCACCACAAGGGGTGAACCTGAGAATTGTTCTTTTTCTTAATACATGAAATCTGTTCATAGAGGAATTAATGTGATGTAAGACGAGATTTTAGCCAATTTCAACAAAGAATCCCGAAAAGAAAGAAGCGTCTTCACATTAAGAAGAATAATTTGAATATTGGAAATTGGTATTCAAATAGGCTTCTTAATGATGGAATTAATCATAAATTACTATTTTGGATATATCGGGATTCTCGAACAAAATCTTGGTTGGGATTCCAATTATATATTTGCGTAATATTCTTTAGTATCTAGGATTCTATTTCTGATTTTTATTTAATGAGGTTTTCTAGTTTTAGTCTATAATAAATTATTCTTTTTGTTTTCTAGTTGTATTAGGTTTATGTTATGTGCCCTATATATAAGGCACCTCTTAGATTGTAATTTTCATTCAAGTTATCAATAAAAAAACCAAATCTTAGAGAAGTTTCTCTATTTTTCTTACGGCTGTGCCCGTAATTGCTAGTGGATTCTAGCTCATCTCATATGGTTTTCGACGCTTGACGGAGCCTCTTACTATCGTGTTCACGCTTCCCGCATCATTTGGTATCAGAGCGGGTTTCGCCCGCTTCTTAGCAAACGACGATCCAAGGGAGAAGTTCACTATCACCAACCTCAACGACGCTGGTCGTAGAGTATATATCCAAGAAAGTTTCGTTGAAGAGGAACATACCAAGGGATTTGCCCTAGGACAACCTCATCAATCCAAAAAAAAAAAAAAAAAAAAAAAGGAAAAAAAAAAGAAAGAAAGAAGAAACATGGAACATTGGATATTCACAACGCCGGATTACGACGACTTCCGAACTACATGTGTCATCAAAGACAAGGTATGCTCTGTAATAATTGACAGTGGTCTACGAGAGAATTTTGTTACAAACAAAATTGTGGATTATTTTCAATTGCCGACAGTGAAGCTGAGTGATCCATACTGGATTCCATTTGGAGAGGATGAATATGCACAAGTAACAGATGTTTGTAAAGTTCCTGTCTCTATGGGAAAATTTTATAAAGAAGAGATTACTTGTCATGTGATTGACATGGACGACACTAATGTGCTTTTTGGAAGACCATGGCATGAAAGCGTCAAAGGTGGTTATTGCAAAGACAACACATATTTATTTAGGTGGGAGTCGCACAAAATTAAAATCAAGCCTAGAAGGAAGAACATCAAGAATGACCATCTTGAGGTGTGTGAAAAGGAACATGAAGAAGCAACTTTGAAGATTGAAGAGAAACTCATTAAGGATAAGGAAGCTGATTCATTCATCACATCGATATCCATGTCATGCATGCCTAATTGTGTTCAAGATCAACCCAAGGAGAAGTCATTGCCCATTCCTTTTCAAGTGGAGGAGTTCAAGTTTCAAGATGCTTATTCTAAACTTGTCTACGGTATTGGATTCATGGTGATTCCTTTTAATTTCGAGAATATTGAAGTTGATGGCTTATCATGTTTTATTCCTACTAATGATCGAGCTGCATACAAGAGGAACTCGAGGTCGAGTTCTTTTCAAGTGGAGGAGACTGATGTAGGACGAGATTTTAGCCAATTTCAACAAAGAATCCCGAAAAGAAAGAAGCGTCTTCACATTAAGAAGAATAATTTGAATATTGGAAATTGGTATTCAAATAGGCTTCTTAATGATGGAATTAATCATAAATTACTATTTTGGATATATCGGGATTCTCGAACAAAATCTTGGTTGGGATTCCAATTATATATTTGCGTAATATTCTTTAGTATCTAGGATTCTATTTCTGATTTTTATTTAATGAGGTTTTCTAGTTTTAGTCTATAATAATATTCTTTTTGTTTTCTAGTTGTATTAGGTTTATGTTATGTGCCCTATATATAAGGCACCTCTTACTCTATTTTTCTACTGGCTGTGCCCGTAATTGCTAGTGGATTCTAGCTCATCTCATATGGTTTTCGACGCTTGACGGAGCCTCTTACTATCGTGTTCACGCTTCCCGCATCATAATGTGTTTTCCAATTTCAATATAGGTTGTTTATCAATACCAACACTTATATATCACTTGCCTAAACCAATCAATGTAGCGAAGAGAAGTATACAGTCTTTGGATTGAATAAAGTTGTACATGTGCTAAGCATTTAAATAATCAAACTACCTACCACTTTGTTTTACATAAGTTTCAAACAGTCAAAAAGATTTGATTGAAAGAGCTAGAATCGATATGATGGGACAAAGATCACAAAGCCCTACATGACACAAGCAGCCTAAGAAGTGCCGCATAGAACCGCCAACAGCGATCATAGCAACCCTTGATTCTGGACAAAAGGAACTCTAACCAGTTCATCGCCATATGCCCTTTGCTAAAAATCCTAGCCACCTTCTAGTCTGCATATATTGCTTCGTTTTTCTTTTCATTCTTCTTCCTAAGTGCCGCATAGAACCTCCAACAGCGATTATAACAAGTCTTGATTCTGGACAAAAGGAACTCTACCAGTTCATCGCCATACACCCTTCGCTAAAAATCCTAGCCACCTTCTAGTCTGCATATATTGCTTCCTTTTTCTTTTTCATTCTTCTTAGTACCTTTTTGATTTTTTTTTTGTTTTGTTTTTTGTGTGCAATTCCTACTACTTCAACACATTCTCGTGTAAATTGACTTTCTTTTCTTTCCTACGTGCTCTTCCATATACCTTCATAAAGGATGACATCGATCTAAAGTCTTTTTGAAACACAAGTAACTTTTTTGAAAGGAGAAATGATCATTTATCCAAATTCAGAGTTAGTTAACCCCACTTACTCAAATAGTCTAATATTTTGAGTGTTTGACCACTTAAACAACAAGTTACATTTTTAAAACCCAATTGCCCAACTCTATCAAAGCAGACATGTTTTCTTCAAAATTTCTGACTATTTTGCCCTTTTGTAACTGTTAAGCTTTCAAAATCGTAACAGAATGGGATTTAGAGAGAGAAGCTCCCCAATTTTAGAGAGAGAGAGAGGATCGGCGCAATTTCTAGAGAGAAGCTCTGCCATTTTAGAGAGAGAGAGATAGGAGCTGTGCGATTTCTAGTGAGAGAAGCTTTACGATTTCTAAAGAGGGAAGCTCTGCTACGATTATCACATGGAGCGAGATCGAGCTCTTATTTGTGTTCCTCCATCGCGGTTTGATTCTTTTCTTCATCGATCTCTAATTGTTTGATTTTAGCTCGGTTTAATCTATTTGATTTGAATTTCTAGGTCTTTTTATATACGAATTGCTGTGTTAATTTCGAACTGATTTTGGAGAATCTGAGGTTCGTGTTAACTTTGAACTGGTTGTGAAGTGTTTTTGTAGTTCTGATTTAAATTTCTAGGTATTTTTGTGTACATTGTGTTACTTTTGAATTTCTGTATTAAGTTTGAACTTATTTTGGTGAATCTCAGCTTCATGTTAACTTTGAGCTAGTTGTGAAGTGTTTTTGTAGTTCTGACTATATTATTGGAGGGCAATAATCTGTCTATTAGGGGGCAATAATGTGTTTTAATTGTCATCCAGTCTCTATAATTGTTGGTTAGTGATCTTTTCCTTTATGTTTAGAGCAATTTGTTACAGTTTCTGAAGTGTTTTGGTAGTTCTGACTACATTATTGGGGGAGAGGGGGGGGGGGGGGGGGGGTAGTAATCTGTCGTAAGTGTTATGAAGTCTCTATAATTGTTGTCAAGTGATCTTTTCCTTGGTGTTCATAGTAATTTGGTATTGCTTCTTATGTGTTTGGTAGTTCTGATATATTACTGGGGGGGGGGGGGGGGGGGCGCAATAATATGTTTATTGGAGGCCAATTATAGCTTTGTTTTGTTATTTTTTTCGCAGGAATATGGCTGATCCTTTGGTTGCTAGGTACATTTATTCTTGAAAAGGTTATATGATTCCTCTGAATCAATGTATGAGCTATTTTGACTTGTGTGAAGACATTTTTCGTACGTTCCAGTTTTTGCCAAGTGATGTTATTGAGCTTCAATATTCAGTTTCTGGTTGTGAAGTACTTTCGTGTTGATATGTACAAGAAGAGCTACAGTTTTCCTATTCGGTCGATAACAAATGTTGATACGTCTTCTTTTGAATCTGCTACTGACTTTATATTACCTTCCCTTGCGAAGAGGCCACCCAAGAGGCCTAAGGTGAAGCGATTCAAGTCTAATGGAGAGGTTGAAAGAAGCTAATTCGTTGCGGCAAAATGGGCAGTCATAACAAGTTCACAGAACCTCTTTTTCAGCAGTAGTACATGTTTAAGTAAAAGATTGTTAGGTTTTACAGTTTCTATTGGGAGACAGTAATAGGTTTATTAGGAGGTAATAATTGTTTATATTCAGGCTCATTGAACCATTTTTTTTTTAGGATGATTGTTATTAACTTTTAACTTGGTTTATGTTGCTTTTAGAGAAATGGATTAAATTTTGAACATGTTTGAGTTTGCAATGACTGCTTACAGGTGGTTTATTGGGGGGCAATAATCTGTCTATTGCCCCCCAATCACTACTAGGATAAAGTTCATAGACATCAGTTCACAACTGATGTTAAAAAAAAAAAATCCGATGTCTTAGTGGGTGATGTTAAAGATCGCCAAAACTAAGACATCGGTTGTGAACCGATGTCTAGTATGCCACAAGACATCGGTTTAAGGTTCAGAACCGATGTAAAAACGTTTATGTGATCACCATTTTGGTGTGTTTATCTATTGTCGAACCTTCATATTTTGGCATTAGATGCTTAATGAAATATAAGTCTAACAACACAATTATCCATTTTAACATCGTTTCTGATTTAGAAACGATGTCTAATAATATTTTACACATCGGTTCTAATAAATTTTTACATCTGGTTCATAAGCTAGACATCGGTTTTCTACTTAGATCGATGTCCATAGTTACTCTAGACATCGGTTTTCTACTTAGATCGATGTCCATAGTTACTCTAGACATCGGTTTTTGTTTATATCTCGATGTCCATATTAAATTAGACATCGGTTTTGTATTTATATCGATGTCCATAGTTACTCTAGACATCGGTTTTTGTTTATACATCGATGTCCATATTAATTCTAGACATCGGTTTTATGTTTGTATCGATGTCCATCGTTACTCTAGACATCGGTTTTTGTTTATATATCGATGTCCATATTAATTGTAGACATCGGTTTTGTGTTTTTATCGATGTCCATAATTGTTTTAGACATCAGTTTTCATTTATATCTTGATGTCCATATTTATACCCTTTCGTGCTGTATTTGGTACTAGAAAGTTGATCCACAAATAACATGAAATTCAAATATTGGGGAATTGCATTAATTTCTATACAAAATTAGAGCTTGAGGTAGCTTCAAAAATTAAACCCCCATATATAGTTTGCAGCAAAACCACATCTCTCATACAAAAAATACATCATAAATAATGAAAGATCCCTACAATCAGCAACTTGAAGAACTACCTGCTTACGACTTCTCTTCCCTTTGCCTAAAGCGTTTAATTCTTCAACTTTATTATATTCATATCTGTCCTTTAACAAATCTTCCCAGAAATTTGATTTATCATTGTCAGTAGGACTACTGTCAACTGCAGCCTTTTTTGGTTCCTCCTCTTCTACGCCCTCTGCTTCGTCAATGTATTCAAAATTTGCAACCTATAGCACATTATGCAGGTTTATTTAGTTTTGGGGGAAAGAAGTTTAACAAAAGAAAAATCAATAAACAGAGGGAATGAGATTAAACAATAAGAAATCTTATGGAACATGACTGTCAATGAGTCAAGTATGTTTTTATTGCCTTTATAAAACCAAGGAACTATCAAATGTTACAACCCTTGATGACTAAACAAGACTGACGGAGAATTCCAGACCAAGTTTGCAATTTCTACAGGCAGAAATTTTAGACTCCAACAATACACAGATGAATATTCTCTTTCCTCTACATAAAGGTAAGCTATTTCATCAGAAATCATTTCAGAAAAATGATATCTCTGGGACGAACCAACAAGGAACGAGTGTGCCACCGTCCCTTTATTATATTTTTGTAGGTAGCTTTGTTATATTGACCTTCATATATATACTCAAATTTGTAAATCCCTATACGTGACTCTGCTAGTATGCAATAGTTCAAGCTCATCTAGAACACTAGTTAAAAAGTAAAAGAAATGGCCTGACAAACTACCATACTAAATTTATTAAACTGATGCTTATGAGTTACCACAACATCCACTACTTTCTCTAAGTGCTAAGCATTATGTTTTTTCATTAACAGTTAACAAACAACAAAACTGAGCAAAACAGACACAGCAGAAGAAAACCCATTTACCAGTTCACCTCAAATGCATAGCAAATACAAAAAATGCCCAGTTGCTAATTCTCAAACCATCATTCCCACACAGTCCAATCAATCCCACACAAAATGAATATCAAATTCTATTGTGGTAAATAAAATGCAAATTTGCAATATAGCAATACAGTACATAAAGAAGCAAGGAATGATATTGTATTTGCAATGCACTGAACAAAATCAGAACATTTAGAAAGAAAGCAGTGATGAAACACAACCAGCTGACTTCAATAGAGAGAAAATCAGAAAACTACCTTTAAAAAACATATGGGTTTACTGCTCTAGGTACAGACTTCTCCTTGTTGAAGCCATGACGGAAGAATGAAAGTCAAGTGTCTCAGAGTTTTGGCTGCACAGAATCTTAAAAAAAAAAGATTAGGTTCTTTTATAACAACCCTATATAACAGAGACCTCATAGAAAATTAGAAATAGAGGTAAAAGAAAACAAAGGGATGACTAACCATATATCAGCCTTCGATCAATTGCTTTGCACATGCATATGACCATCTCTGCTTCTCAATAGACCTAAAGATGCAAGGGGAATCATCTTCTTTAAGCAGATAATATGCAGGATCCTAAGAAAAATGGCAGGAAGAAGTTAAATTTTTCAGTTAAAGAAATAATTAGTTGTATGTGCTTACCTGTTGCCAAAACTGGCATTTATCCTATTTACTTTATGAAATAAAAAGGAAGACAAGTAATGAAAAACTGAAGTCAAATGGAACTAATGCGTTCATATAACCTTGCAAATAATTATCATAAACCATACAGCGAAGATCAAAAGTATACCGATAGGTGCGCAATCAAGATCTTTAAGAAATTCTTGATCAGAGTCAGTGTCGTCTGGATATGCACTTTCATAGTCTATACCTGTGAAAGAAGGTTTCTTGTCTCCTACTGAATTGGTACCTATGCAGAACATAATGAATAGAAAGTATGAACCAACTGGACTAGGATATACATAAACAAACTACCACTAAGAATAAACATATACATAGAATCGCCGCAGATATAATGAGATATATGATCCTATCAACAAATAATAACTTTATGTATTTTACGTAGGCTACTACAGTCGCTGCAGATACAATGAGATCTATGATCCTATAAACAGATAATTACTTTATGTATTTTATGTAGGCTACGCATCATGCACATCAACCTAAATGGCCAAATCCTCTACTTCATCTTCCAACGAATCCTCTACTATACGAATGCCCAAAAAGAGTTTCCTAACTTTTCCACCAAACTGTTTTTTACCTCGTCCAACAAAGACACATCTGCATTATGAGAAAATACATAAACCAACCATGTTTCTGAACATAAACAAACTAGGAATAGGAAAGCTAAGAGACTAGATAACGAAATCAACTCGGGAAATCTAACAAAACTATATTCAAATACAGGAAAGAAAAGACATTGATGAGAACAAGAATAATCAATAAAATTCAGTGACATACAGGAGAGGATATGTACATCTTTGATGAACAACAAATAGAGACGCTGAAGAGGCAATAAGATCCCACATGATACTTGTCTTCAAATCAAATTGATCCCAGAAGATTAATAAAGGGAAAAAAATGGCTCAATGTTTCCTCCTAGACAGTAGCCACCAATTATTAGGACACAGGTGTAATGATCAAACCATTGCAGGACACGGCGTAATATTTTCCAATGATTAGTAAGTAAAATGGACCTGCATTAGAGTGAACTGCATCGGAACTCGAAAACAATATAATTCAATTGTAACATTTGTTTCCAGCAACTAGAATATGATATCTCAAGTGAAAGTTGCTCGCAACAAATAAATGATCACCTAATAGCCCTCAAATGTTCTTTTTCTCATTATACATTTGATTAAATTACGCATACCTCGTCGAGAATGAACTCAGAAACTGAAAAGCATTTAAACCAAAATGTAGACAGTAGCACTATCTTTCTTCAATTGTTCCTCGTGTTATTAGCCTATAAATCATCACCTGCAACCCCAAAATCCCTTTTATAAGACTGAAACCAAAACAAAAAAAAAAAGAATATTGATACCATTGAAGTAATAAATTCAACCTTGTTAGTTTGCCCAAGTCGATGAGCTCTTGCCATAGCTTTTAGATCTGCATGAGGATTCCAATCACTGCAGACCAAAACTATTCCTTAAACTCTGTCCTGTAATACTTCCTTCATATCTTTTATTTAAAATGATTTCAGAGTTCCATGATAAATTTTTTTGAAGGATTTCAAAACGGTAAAAAAAAATTGTTAGTGAAGTTTAAGTATTCACCTATCATATATGATCACTGTGTCAGCAGTTGCAAGGTAAAGACCCCTAAAACGCAGAGCACAACCTTCAGCTGCCATAACGTAGACAAGCATAGCATTCATGCCAATCCATTGCAGAGGGAGAAACAGGTACTTTATATCCCAGATATCAACATGGAATGAGAGGATATCAACTTTTATAAAGAGGAGTAAACAAAAAACTTAAAGATCCAAAATATTTCCATGACAATATCATACCATGATGTAGAAGGCTGAAAACACCAAAGCTGCTGCTCCAGATGTTATGCGTGTTGGGTATAGGTAATTCTTTGGGTGTTTGGTGATGAGAATGATCAACAGAATCACCACAAGTGCAACACCAATGATCAATAACTTACAATTTGAATTTATTAAATGCCATGCCACTTCAACACATTTCCCAAACCTTACCATATTTGAATCCAACACCTTGACACCGTCCTGCAAAGTCAAGAGTCTCCCTTACAGTCATCTCCACCGCAAACCAGTCCTGTTGACTGACATAAGCCGACGTCCTCTGCGGCACAAACTCGTTTAAGCCATGGCCATTGTATGTTGTGCTACCTGACATCTTCAAAGTGATCAAACATAAACAAATGAGTACTAATTGAAGCTGAAGTCTCAAAATCAGCAACTATCATAAACTTCATGAGTATGCAAGATAAACCACTACCTGAAGACCAGTTCCAAGGCGTCCGGCGAGAGCCAATAGTAGCGTCGTCTTGCCGGAGCTCGGTGGACCCAATAACAACGTCAATCTGAAACACAAACCCAGAATTAAAGAGAGCACAAGCATGAATCAAATTTACGAAATCACAAACCCAGAAAACTATAGATTCAAGCAAATTACCGTCGATGAGAGCGATGGCCGTCGCCGCCTCGACGGTCGAAGAGAGGGGCTGAGAAGGGGAGGCCCGTGGAAAGAGAAAGGACAGACAGCCACTGCAGCTCCGGCTTCGGCTTCTCGATCTCAGCAATTGGGAGATTCGCTGGATTTCAGACGAGAGATGAGAGAGAAGGAGGCGGACAAGGAGGAGGAAATCAAGCCATCGGAGCCAGAGAAGGCGAAAGAGGTCGTCGGTTACTGGACGGGGGCGACAGATGACTTCGGTTGCGGTGTCTCTGTATCGCGGTGTAGGGAAAGAGGACGATCGGTCGCGGTGCGGGTGAAAGAGGAAGTCAGTCTCGGTGTTTCTGTATCGCGGCCGGTGTGGGGAAAAATAGAGGAAAACCTAGCTAGTCAATCAGTCGTGGAAAGACTAAGTGTTGGGAGGGAGTTAAAATTTTGCTCCCGCTTCCTTAATTTTTTGACTTAGTACTTTTCCGCGTTTTTTTAAAATTTTGTTTGAAAAGTATAGACATCAGTTCAGCATAAGAACCGATGTTAATTATTTTATAGAAATCAGATTTTTTAGAACCGATGTTATAAACACAATTTACATCAGTTGAAATCCTAACTGATTTTAAAGACATGATGTCTATTAGCATTATTCTAGTAGTGAATAAACCTGATTATTTGGGAACATTAGTTCATCCTGTGATTTGAAACCCAACTATACTTTTGCAAACTAATTTAAAACTCAATTGAGCTACTTCTGACCATCTTTATAAAGATTATTGGGGGGCAATAAACTTTTTATGAACCCCCAATAAACTTAATTATTTTGTGGATTGAATCTATCAGGAATTTGTTGAAAGGACCTATAATAATTTGAAGGCAACAGAAGTATTTCGTATCATCTAAATCACGTCATTTCACCATAATTTGAAAATAAGTTTAATACGAGAATTTACAATCCCTATTTTTGGAATCCCCAAGTTAAATTTCTACTTTCAAAATGAAGATCCTACATTAGATATCATGTTCAGGACTTCAGTCTTCACTTTCTCTAAGCTCCATCAAGGGTCATGATTCTCTCTAGCATGATAAAGGGAGAGAATCATAGTCAAAGACATTATTATTATTATTATTATTATTAATTATTTTTTTGGGGGGGGGGGGGGGGGGGGGGGGGGGGGGGGGGGGGGGGCAATAATCTGCCTATTGCCTCCAATAGACCACCGAAAAAACACTCTAATTACATCCAATAGCATATTAGTGTACTTTAATAAACAGTGCAGTGATTATTGGCACCCAATAGAAAGTCTATTGGGGAGCAATAATCCTTTTTTTTTTTTTTTGATTCGGACTCCACAATAGGCTTTCAATTAGTCTACATTTTCACTCAATTAACAGTTATAATCAAAAAACAACTTTCAGAACAGTATTTCACACGTATGAACCAGAAATCCTAGATTTCATAGATTTTCGCACATGCAAAGTGAATTTCACAGATATGAACCAAATTGAAGCTATCAACAAGTTTAAATCGAAGGTTTATGTAATAGATTTCACAGAAAACCTGAAAATCTGAAAAACAAATCGGAATTTTTTACCTCTTTCGGTATTTCAGAAACGGAAGAAAATAGAACCGTTGCCGGACCTTGAACCCTAATTGCCAGTGTTCGGTGAGTATCGTGGTCATTTACCCAGAAAGAGAGAGAGAGAATTGGCTATGGAGGGAGGGAGACTTTGAAATTGTTTTGACTTGTGAGAGAGAAAACAGAATAGAGTCACGGTGTTAGTGGGTAGTGGCACGTTTGTCTTTTTTTTTTTTTTTAGCCCAGAAGCGTCGTTGCACTGTTTGTTTGGGTAAGTGAGCAGAAATATCTTTAGGTGGAGTGTTTAGGTTCATGTTGGGCTTATTTTGGGTGAGTGATCACGACCCCTTTTTGAAATTCACCCTGCCCTATAAGCAAAACAGTTCTTGTCACAAAAAAACCAACTAGCTCCATTTATGCATGGGGTTATGAGCATATGTGACAAACCCGGTCCATTACTCCTAGCATTCTAAAATGTTTACTGTTTGCACAATTTGGTGCAACTAATATTTGTAGAAGTGAGTTTTCAAAAGAATTGTTCGTAAGACTCACCCCAAGGTGTATCTGTTCATACACTCCACTTGTGATTAGTGAATCATCTTACACTTTCATATTAGAACATTCATTTGTAAATAGTCATTCAAAGCTACTTGATGACGTGTATCAAAAGAATGGATCACTACCATTCCCCTTTTATTTTTTTTATTTTTTTTATATATCTTTAGAGTTTCAAAATGAACGCGCTTGCAGGCGCCTGAGAGAAAAACATAGAGAGCTTTCCCCGTCATGGGACGGGCTACTGTTGACTCCACGTGAGTTGGGTGTGAGGCCAAATCCCTCAATCAGCTTTTCGTTTCGATTGGGGTGATAACGGTGGATGTCAGTGAGGTGAGGGTGAGGAAAACCGTGATGTTTGGCTGGCACGGGTTCTCTCTTCGACGGCCTAATCGACAGACCAGATCAGCGATCCAAAGGTGGCTAGGTTATGAGGTGTCCGGTGCGGGGTGGCCTGGGGCGAATCCGAGCTACCGGATCTGGGTTGGATCCTCAGATCCCGATCTGGGTTGGGCAATGAAGATGGCTTCTCCATGGTTTGCCGGAGAAGGCGTTTGTGCAAGGATTGGTTCCAATCTAGATTGACATGGGCCCTAGGCGCAGTGGAGATGCCAGATCGTTGACGACGTTCTGGCGGACACAGCGGGGTGGCGCTGTGCAGGTCTCGGCTGCGGTGGCTATAGTGGAGTTCGGCCAGGCCCTGCTGACAGTTTGCGGGCTTCCTCTTCCTTGGATTCTTGCTTGGGCTTGGGCTCCCTTCTTCGGCTAGGCTTGGGCTAGCTATGTTATTTATGTTTTTAAGTTTATCTACTGCAGGTATTTAGTTTGGTCCCGACTTTGGCGTGAAATAAGTCCCTACACTACTTGGGTAGGGTTAGTCGGGCTTTGTGCTTGTATATGCACTCAATGTGCCTTGTCTGCTCTAGGTAGGCGGCGAGTTCCTTACTTGGTCAAATGGTCGCTGCCTCCTAGTGGCAGGGTGAAACTAAGTGTCACTAGATGTAGTTTCCAGTGGCAACATGATGGGAAAGTTGTGTGTATGAAAATTATGCTATGCTGTAATCGAGTTGCAGATTGAGTTATCTTTCCATTGTGTCACCGCTGTGTCAAAGCAAATAGAGTCGCCAGTATAATGCTCTTTATTAGTTGGTGACTTGTTGAATACAGTTGCTTAGTAGAGACTCGCGATAGTATTTCAGGATGTTCACTAGATGTTTATTGTAATAAGGGGTTTAGACTCAATGTCCCCCCCTTGTATTCGACAGTTTCTTTAATCAAGGCTTGAGGGCAGCCGCACCGCCCTTCCTTAAAAAAAAAAACAAAAAAGAATGGATCACTTGTCATGAGAATGTAAATAGTTACGAAAGTAATTTATTTTGATATATCACTATAAATATCAATTAGATATGTTTTATTGATGATATTTAAAGAGTTGTTAAAATAAATAAATAAACAGTTCTGATCATGAATTTGTAAGGTGAAGATTTTCTAACCACAACTTTGGTGAATTGTGAATATGCAGGTTCGTTCACCTATGAACTTAAGAATTGACATTGCATTATTTAGCCTTATATAGATATCTTATATTTAGTTGAGACTCTACTTTGACAGGACTCTCCTCGAATTTCACCCTGAAATCTGAAGTGGCCCTGTGGGGCCCATCTTAGAATAAATTCTACCAAAAATTTGGCGGAACCTCCTCTAAAACGGACGACCCAAAAACCTGTAGAAAAACAAAACACTTCCAAACAATCTAACCTTATTCTTCTGGAGTCACCCTGCTCACTAAATCACAACATCTCGCATTTCACAAAACAATTCTGATACTTAAGAATATTAATCTCATGGGTTATCAGAGCAATCTAATACACAAGGTGTACAAGAGGATAGAATACAAGATAAAGGACCGATACTTTTTATAATGCGGAAGCTATGAAAACTATGCCTCAACCTCATGTACGCTTGACCTCAAGCTAATCTGGCCTGCAAACTGGGCATTTGAAACTGAAGGGCCCAGAGGAAATGCATTTAAAAACCGTTAGAGTGAGTGGACGAAACATAACTAATCTCGAATGAAAACAATTATAAGATTTAGTGCTTTCCCAAATTTTTCTCTTAAAACCTAAGCATGCAATAAAAATCTTGAAAATATTCTTCATCATCATCTTTACTCAAATCTCAATCACGTAAAAATAGAACATCTCAAAATCTCTTTAAAGTCTCAAATCCCTCACATACATAATGATACTTCAAACATCTCGTTAACTTACTCATATCTCAAATCATGTCTCAAAATAGACGATGACTAAAAGGGACTGCCGATTAGTCATCTCATGCCACCTGAGGGGGACTGCTGACTAGGGACTCATCGGAGGGGACTGTCGACCGGACAAGGAGGTGATGGTTAGAGGGAACTACCGACTAACCATAGGTAGTTAGAGAGGACTACCGACTAGATACCTCTTGTCATCTGGAGGGGACCGCCGACCAGATGACACATCGGAGGGGACTGCCGATCGGAATGTTCTGGAGGGGACTGCTGACCAGACTTTTACCTGGAGGGGGCTGCCGACCAGACTATTACCTGGAGGAGACTGCCGACCAGGTAAAGCATGCATGCGCTGACTTATTTACCTCCTTAATGAACTGGAATCAAATCTCTTTAAAATAATTTTTTTCGGGAAGAAACCCGATATTAATTCAATAAATCCTCAATAATTCACCGAAAGAATAACTTAAGAATATCTCGATAACTCAAAGCTCAATATCTTAATAATTTAAAGGTTCCGAGGCAGAACCAAGAGAAATCCGACGGTCGGATTCTCGAAAATCGATAATGGAATTCTAAATTCTGGAAATTTCATAATCAACACAACTTTTCTTCAATTTTAACCAAATTCACATTTACGATCTCTATATCAAATATAGGATTTAATAGGCTAAAAATCGAAGCCAGAAAACTGCCCTACACGCTGCCACCGCCGCCGCCACCGCCACCATCTCCAATGGCCATCAAATTTTGGAAGCAGCACTTACTCAACAAACCCAATAACTTTCTCAACTATGTCAAAGTCAGAAAATGAGTAGAAGTACCTTAACAATTAAGGAGAAGTTTGAACCCGATTTGTGAATAGTGACCCAGAATTTCAAACCTTCGATTCTTCCTTCTCGCTTCAAATCGCTATGAAAGGTTCAGGGAACACCATCTACATCTCAAGGCAATTCTAATGGACTAAGGTTTATCGCCGGAGGTGGCTGGAATCGGGAGATATCGGCGTTGACTCAAAACTACTACAGTGACCATCCTCTTCTTCTCATTGCTGCACCTTCCACAGTTCAATTTAAACTACCAAATGAACCCAGAAATTAAGAGAAGGAAGAGAGCTTTCCAATGATAGCTTATGCGTCAAAATCCGTCGCCGGATGAAGAAGTTATGGCCGGAAGAAGGTGAAGAGGTCGAAGAGGAAGAGAGAATCGGGGAGAGAGAAGAGAGCGAGCTTGGTAAGTTTCCGAAAAAATGGAAACTTACCACAGTAACTCGGCTATTTATAGATAAATTACTATAAACAGTAATTTTTGTATTTTAGCCATAACTTTCGCATACGAACTCCGATTTTTACGTTCCATATGTGCACACGCTCGGTTTAACGTCCTCTACAACTTTCATGAATAAAGTTTCCTCAAATTTTGACCCGATCAAAAAGTCAACTTTTAGGCCCACTAAAAATACCGAAACAATAGTAACAGTGAAAGTAAAAATCGTTTACCATCCAAATAACTAGTAACCAGGTAAATTCAGGTTCGGGACATTACAACTTAGTTATGTAACTTTCAAGGTAAATCCAGAGTGGACCTAAGATATTATTTAGTTGTTGTTTTTTTCTACCAGAATAATGGAATTCATCATATTTAGAAAACGGAGCTTTTTTCCTTTTTAATGGGGCTTCACATCTAGTCAAGTTAAAGGGCTCATCCTCATGCCCATGTTATTCTTTACTAACAGATTAAGGGTCAAGTAGAGGTAAGAAATTTCATCAAGAATATAGGCCTTGTTTGTTTCCCGGAAAATGGGCCTTGGGAAAGGAAAGTGTTTCCTTTCCTGTGTTTGGGACAGCCATTGGAAGGGAAACACTTTCCCAAATGAAGGGAAAAAGTGGAGGAAATCCTCCCCCCCCCCTCCGGATTCACTTTCCCATGGGAAAGGAAATTGATTCCTTTCCTTTCCCACTAACCAAACATAGCCATAGGGTCAAGGCTACTCCAAAAATTGTTTCACATGTTGAGCAACTAGAAATTGAGATTGCTTCTCCAGAGAATGTCCACATTGAAGATACCATTGAGAATGGGGTATCAAAGAGCTATTAGATCTATTGGTTGCTCAAAAGTCAAAACATTGATAAAAGGCTTGTTGTTTTAGTTTATGCATCTGTTGATGAGATTGGGCCTATTGATTCAAGTGTGATTGTGTTGGCTAATCCAAATAAACCACATATGGCTATCATGGCTCCAACAATATCTACTGGTAATGTCAATTTTTCGACTAGTAACGGTTATGAGATCCTTGCTCAAGTGAAACAAGATGAGTCCATTGTTGCAAATAAACAAGAGATCGATAGTTGGACTCCTCATAAAAACTATGGTTGACACTGAGGGTTCTGCTTTAGTAGAACATAATGTTCAAAAGCTCTGTTGGGGTGATTTGGAAAATGAAGAACCTCTTGGTCATACATTTTATGCTCAATCTGAGATCAGTTATGAAACTTGGTTTGATGAGGGTGAAGTAGCTTTAGATAAGAATCTTTTTTGCGCTCTCCTAAAGCCTTAACACAAAAAATTCAAGACAAAATAATGTCAAACGAGTTCAAGGTGGTGTAGGGGTATGAAACCTAAACTTTGAACTGTTAGAAGAAGTGTTAGAGTACATTTTGAATGATAGCGCGGGTGTCATCTAACCAAAGATAATGAACAAAATCAACCACAACACAAGTTAAGTGCACGCCCAGTACTTCTCATCTTTGAAGATGATGAGGGAGAGGTAGGGACGAAGGAGAAGACAGTTTATTCTCCCAGCGTGAATGTTGTTGCATTAGAAAAATATTACTTTCTTTTTCTTCTTTTTTTGAGGAGAAGTGATAATTTCATTAATGTGGTAATATTACTAAGAAACCCACTATTCCTGCCTCGATAAAAGTGATACCCCATACGGAATATTACATTTACATTTGCATCAACCTAATACCAATGGTAACAAAAAAATTATAGAATACAAAGCAACAAAAAATAATCAACCCCCGAACCCAAATTTAAACTGTGTAGTAACCAAAAATCAATCGACAAGCTAAACACCCCCCCTCCCCTTCAACTGTCACTATCGAAGGCCAATCACATAGCCTTGCCAAACAATGGTTACGACTTAATAAAAAAAAAATTAAAAAAATTTGTTGTCCGGCAAGGCCCAAGGATCCGATCTCACAACTACCAGTTAACAAGCCCCTCCACCCCCGTAAAGTCGAACCCAAAAGAAGACATCCACAAATCCAACGCTACCATCTAAAAACCCAATCACCTTACCCAGTCCTCAGAGCACCTCCTTCAGCAGCCAACTACTCGTCTACTGAACTTGTTGCAATCCGATAAGGGTAGAGCCTACGCCAAATGAAGAACCCGCCTAAAACCTAGGTCAAGGGCGTGGAGCACTTTCTAGATTGTTATTTTATTATTTTTTGTTATCCTCATTGGTGGTTTTTTTACCCCTCTAGACTATTTTTTGAATCAAGGAAATAACATATTCATCACAAGTTAGAATAGGTCGTTACATACCCTTCCGCTGTCATTTAAGGGTATAGATAGATGAGAAGATAGAGGTAGTACCCACAAGTGGTACATAGAAATAGACCTACTCATTATATATTCAAATATGTAGAGGTAGCGGAAATCCTCATTCGGTACTACTCCAAAGGCGCTAGAGAGACATTGGGAGCACATCAGTGCTTAGGTTCCTAAATACAAGGAAATTATTGTAAAAGACAAAACTAAAAACATAGTAAAGGCCTAAGGCAACAACCCCAGCCCAAAATAATAAGCCCAACAGCATCCAAAAGAGTAGTCCAACTCCAGAGCCCATCAAGACAGCCTGGTCTAGGTCCATCCTTCCCTAACGAAAAGTCATACACCACAAGCCCAGAGGCTCCGCTAGACTCGTGCCGCCCCAATCTATGCAGCTTCGACCGCGCCACAGCACACTCCGGCCTGAAGCACGCCGGTCCACCGCCTCACCCTCTGCCCACCTTCGATGTAGAACCCTTATCATCGGTCTTGATCAACACAACCACGTCGCTGGTTGAGATGTGGCCAGAAAACACAAGCTGAAAGCTTTCTGCTACTACTTCAAGCGCAACTACATATTTAGAGAAGGGAATAAGGTAGCAGTGCTTTAGCTAATCATGGAACATCTTTGTCGGAGCAAGTATGGTGGGATATGCCTCCTCCATTTCTCTTGTCGTTCTATAAAAGTGATATTTTTTGTCTTCCACAGTTTAAATTTCGTTGCTTGTTTATTTAGAGGTTTTGGTTAGGTCCCCCTCCATTGTCATTCGCATTTTTTTGGCTTAATAAATTGGAGTGTTGAGCTTGCTCCTCTGCTATCACTCATTGCATCAAAAAAAAAAAATCACCCTTGGAATGCCCTCGAACCATATTAGATCGAATACCCATCGACAGCAGACCCCAAGACGTCAACGAGGCCGGAGGCTAGCACTGATCTGGCGCTGCTGGATGAAGTCAAATACTCAAACGGAAAAGAAACCGGTCTTTGGATTTTTAGGTTACCCCTCTAGACTGTTCTTTTTTTTTTGTTTGAAAAAGAGCCAGTTGGCGAATATATACTCATCAAAAGCCAGAATAGGCCGTTACATACCCTTCCGCTACCATCTAGACAGACAAGAAGATAGTGGTAGTACCCACAGTGGTACATAGAAATAAACCTACTCATTGTACAATCAAATATCTAGACATAGCGGGATCCCCCTTTAGTACTACGCCGGAGGCGCTAGAAATATCCGGCCTTCCCAACCTAACTCTTAATCAATAAAGCTAGTTGCCTAAAGACCTCAATTGGTGTACAACTAGAGACATTGAGAATTAAGTCGACAAGACCCAGACCAAATACTAAAAATAGATGCATAAAGGTGAGTAGATTGTCCCTAAAAACGGAACCTTATTGTAAATTAGACAAAAAAAACTAAAAAACATAGTGATAGGCCAAGGGCGAAAACCCTAGCCCAAATTTGAAGCCCAGCAGCTCAAAGAGAAAGTCCAAAACTCCAGGTCCAGCAAGGTTGCTGGTGCAAGCCCAAACCGACCAAGTCGACGCCTGATCAGCCAGAAAACCTCGCCGCTGCATAGCCCTTAGGAACCGTACCGCCGCTCAGTCCATCCAACCCATGCCGCCGCCGCTAGATCTACAGAACCAACGCCACCTCTCAAGCCATCTCTGCACAACCCAACCACCACGTGTAGAGCCTACGTCTGATGCTCACCATCCAGTCAGCCCTCTGCCCCTTGAGCCGAAACTACTCTATAGAACAAACCGAGCAAAATAGCTATCAATACCCGTCCAGCAGCGACTCATCAGTGGCAAGGGAAGCCCATATCGATCCCAAGTACAGTTTCAAAACCCTAGACCAGAGAAGTCGATTTTTTGGAGCTCCAGAGGAGAGAGGAAAAATTATTACCCCTCTAGACTGTTACTTTGTGTGTTGGTTGTTTTATATACAATTTTTTTTAATGAAAAAATAAATGATTTCCCGAAAATCATAGGAGCTTGTTGGATCGCACATACTAATCTGGATCCAACTCACATATTAATCTGGATGCAACTAACAGTTGGAAGAAACATCAAGACCAGATTTGAGCCCAAACCCGTTTGTCCAATTCAAGTAGGTCCATATTATATCTCACCTACTTAACTTGGACGATTCCCTCTACTCTAATTTGGTAACGTTTTCATTTCCCTCATTTTTGGTTACCAAAACAAGTCCCAGCGAATCAATCAGCGCCCAAGCTTTGATCATCTGTAAAACCCCACATCAGTTTCAATCAAGAAACCCCTCTTCTTCTTCTTCTTCTTCTTGCTGATCGTGAAAAACTTACCAGAGCGAAACTCACAAGCAGACGAAGATCAAGAAAGCATGGACGACAATGAAGACGAACAGACAAGTTCTCTTCCTCCCAAGAAGAGACTGAAACAACATGATCATCGTCAGCCTAATCATGAAGGCAGCAGCAGTGAAATCCACTCTTGCAATGTCTGCCAGAAAAGCTTCGCATCACTCAAGGCTTTGAACGGCCACATGAAAATCCACGGCGGAAGCAAGTCCAAGGCTGCCAGGCCTCCGTTTCCGGCGCCGGAACCATCTGAAGACAAAGGCAAAGACGATGATGGTGTTAGTGCTAGTAGTTCATCCGATACCAACATACAGAAAGATGTTGACGTAGCAAGCTTCTTGCAAAATTTGAGCGATATCGAAATTCAGAGAAACGGGCCAGACGGGCCAAGGCAAGAAGGGTATTGTTGGAAGCAATGCAGTAGAGATAACAATGCAGAAGACCGGCTTGGTTATGGAGTTTCAGGGAAGAAGGCAATGCCGGTTCCATACAAGGACAACCCTTCATCCAAGAAAGTGAAAATTGATGGTACAACTGGAACTGGTTCTGCTTTGGTACAGAAGAAGTTGGCTGGAGGTAAAAGAAAGGCTTCTGTGGAAGATGATGAGAAAGGTGATCAAAGCAGAGTACCAAAAGATTTCACAAGTAATATTTCAAAGAAGGTAAAGATTGTTGGCAGAGGTGAAGACCCCAAAAGAGACATGGTTTCACATGACCAAACCCGGAAGCTGCAGATTCCAAGAAAGCCCCAAGTTGAGTCAAGTAAAACCTTCCCAGCTTCACAAGCAACGGCGACTTTCAGCTGGAATTGTAAAAGTAGCAGATCGGCTAGTGCGAGTGTGAAAATAGGTGAATCTGGGTTTGGTACCAAGTATGCTGCAAAGAGTAGCACGAGTTTGAAAATAGGTGAATCTGGGTTTGGTGCTAAGTATGGAACAAAGAGTAATACGAGTGTAAAAATGGGTGAATCTGTGTTTGGTACCAAGTATGCAAAGAGTAATACGAGTGTAAAAGTGGGTGAATCTGGGTTTGGTACTAAGTTGGCTGCTCGTGCTCCTACTAGTACTAAAGAAGCTGCAGTGGAGGATAGCAAACAGCATGTGTGCGAAATTTGCCACAGGACGTTTAAGACTTATCAGGGTCTTGGTGGCCACAGGAGGATTCATAATTCGAAAGGAGGAGTGGCGAAAGAAGCTCCTACAGCACCTGAGGTCAGAGCAGCGACAGGTCATGAAGATGGTGAGACTGGTGTAGACCCTCAAGGCCACAGGAGTGTTGGTAGTTCTAGAAGAGTATCAGTGAGAAAAGCTCCTGCTGCACCTGTGGTTAGAGCACCGTCTGATCATGAAGATGGTGGGAGTGATGAAGACCCTGAAGCAGCATTGCATGAAGAAGAAGCAGGGGCCAAAACTGAAGGGCGCCATGAAAGAGGTTTCAATCTCAACCAAGTCCCAGATGAGGATTCGGATGGAGCTGCTTAATGTGGTTGTTTATTGGTTGGAAGATTTAAAGGAAGCTGAATCAACCGCTCCTATTTGATCTCACTTTAAAAGTGCTTATAATTTGTTTTTCCCATAGAACATAGAATCCAGAGCAGGTTCACTTGTTTGTTGACAAAGGAAAGGAATCTGAAAGTGCTGGTGAATCAGTAGTGTACATACCCAAATGAAAATGACGGAAACTGCAAAATAAAGAATCCTGTAGTATGTTTCTTGTGTACATCTCTGTATCTCGTAGCTTTTTGAGTTTATAAAGCTGTCCTAGTATCTGTGGTATATTTTTCTTTTATTACTGAGAAAAATTATGAATGGGGTGCATTTCCACAAAGCCTGAAGTAAAATGCTCTGAAAACGCAACTGAAAGAAAAAGGACTGTACACAAGCAGAAAAATTTCTGGGTATTTCTTTGATAAAAATTTCTGGTCATTTACATGTTAGTTATACTACACTCCTTGCCAAGTTTATGCTGCCAGAAACGTCTTTTCACCCCTAGCATGTCAACTACAAATATCTGATATGCCTGGTGCACTCTAACATAAATAGGTGCACTCCACTGTTGTCTGATGGCCACGATGTGACTTGGCACAAGCGTAGAGAACTTGCTCTCCTCTGAATGAAATACCCACTGAGGTGTTGGATTTAAGTTGATAGTTGAGTCGAGAGTTGAGACCTCTGGCCAAGATAAATGTCTTCACTTTCGGGTGATAATCTCTGGCCAAAATCGTCCATGCTCTTCACCAATGTTGGCCTCCCATGTTTCTGCAGCTTCATCATGGAATAGCAGTCATTATCAATTGATGCATTATCAATTTGTGAGGAAGTCAACAGACTACATTTTCAAGTCTTTTTAAGACATAATATTCAACCCACAATGAAAAAATAAAATCGTGCATCAAACAAATTGGTACTTTGTGTCTGATTTAAATTAATGCAAAGGAACAACTGACATTGTCCACAATGTGAAAGTAGTAGTGGTAAAATTGGAAATTACACGGCTGATATTATTCACAATGAAACCACAGGGACCAGATCGTAAATTTTAGTAAATTCCAGGGTATAAGAGAATTACTTTGGCTTTAAAAAGCAAGATACTACCACCAACACAGATAAGCCACAAGAAACTGAATATAGTCTCTCACATCAAATTACTAACTATTCAATTATATATTGATTAAAATCCCTACAAGTTCCTTTTTATTTATTTCTTCTTTAGATAGCTAATGCAGTATATCATGGCATAGAATCTCAGTTGATCATGTCAAGTTTAGAACCAAGAACCAATGAGTTGTCAGTTTAGAAATTTCGTACCTCAGCTAATGAGTCGCTTTGTTGATCAAGTTCACGTAGCTGTTGCATAGTCATTCCAAACCATTCATCTATCCAAGCAAAACAATTGCGGTGACTTTCAAGGAAAAGAGCCCTTTCACCCTGTATGGAAATATAACGGGAAGTTAAGCTCCACAAAGATTTGAAGACAAATATATGGAAGATAAGTAATGCATTATCAAAATTAATGGATTCAGAGCATTACAAATTCCTGACAACTCGTTTTCATTTCCTTTACCATTGTACCTTTTATTCCACCTAAAATCATTCTAGCTACAAGCTATCCCTATGTGATATTTCTCTACAATTGTTTCTCTTTTATTCCAAGCATGTGATGCAAGACTGATGGACACCAAGGCAGACTCATAATTTTGTTTATAGAAATGGTGCAGTATGAAATTTCATAAGATGAATGTCTTTTTCATATGTTGGGCTTTTAGAAGCTCTAATATGAAACAAACATTTAAGAACTTTCAAGCTGTCATATTTATATAAAATATATGTTGCGTCAAGGTTCACTTTCTACTTTCTCGTATTAATACAGGGTAGAATAGCAATTCTAAGCAACATAAATGGTTAGAAATATTTAAGTAACTCAAAGTTTGACATGCAAGGCAAGTATATTAGAGCATTCGAACAATCAGCTCGGCAAAAGTAAAATCCTATAAAAACCTTTGCAAGTGATCCTGCCCCTATCTATCTATATCTACGTGTGTGTGTGTGTGTGTTCCAACGACTACAAATACAGTAGAACAATCAATATAGATTGAGTGCAACACATTTGCACGAACTATTATGTGTATGTTGCAAATTTCAATTCTGCAGCTCTTAAAATGTGAATTAATCAGTGGCCAATAAAAACAAACATGTGAATCATTCTGCTTGCAAATAAACTTTAGAAGTCAAATTAAACAAAATAGTGACTAATGTTGAAATAATGGCATTTTCCTAGCTATTGGATGCACTAAGACCAGAGAAATACCAATAGCAAAGCTTGTTCAAGTTTATAGCCAAATCCCCAATATGGCGCATCTATGGTGACCAACTTGTAGGCTGTCATAACTGGACTTGACGTATCCTGAAATTTAGGTAACAATCAACAGATTAGAGCTAGATTTCCTGATGAAAACAGAAACAAAAAGCAGATGGTGCAGAGCAATTTTTTGCAATTTTTTACATAGAAAGTGCAAAGTCCAAGCATATAAAACTAAAGTTTAATCACTTGCAAAGAAACTTGTTTTCTTTCTTTATATGAGAGAGAGAGCCATAGATTCAACCCAAACAATTTACTGGTAAGGGAGATTCGAACCTGCCATCCCTCTAAAAGTGGACCACGGCCAGTCTTCTCTGATTTAAAATTAGAGAAGTCTGTATTGTTACTACCAACCACGTAACTCCAGTAATCCCTTGCAGATGAAGCTATATCAACAATTTCCACATCCCTGGCTGCTAATATTTCTTTGCTTAGACCATGTACCTGGTTTGTCGGTAAATGGAAAATACATTGAATTACAAATTTATTGCTACAGACTGAGTTCTAATTTTAATTTCTTCTCAAAGAGGAAAGAAAAAGTAAAAAAGGAGTTTTGACTTTTAAGTCTGACTAAATCAGAGGGAACAGAACATTTTCAAGAAACTTACATTTTCGGACTGACCATTATCAGCCCTATGAACAGTTTCAATGGTCAACTGAAATTTGGTGAAGTATGGGCACTGCACAGATACAAAACAAATAATGCTGCTTCAGCAATCTTCAAACGCAAAGAATATACATGGAATACTTATTATTTCAAAAGACAGACAAGAAATATTACCTTGATTACTGTACGATTGGGCATCCATTGAAGAGAAACCAAAGAGTCAAAAACCTTGTTAGATAAATTTCTTAAGTCTGTTTAACAAATGATATCCACAGATATTAACAAGATAAAGACATGGCAAACCTGTTTTGCATCTTGGGTATGCGTTCCAGGCTTCCTCTTGCATGATGAGTGCATCTGCTGGTGCAAAAGTTGTAAGCCAAGTAGGAGCTTTGCTGGAATAAAAGGTTTTATGAGTAAGATAATGTAACCTTGAGATTCACAACAATTGACAGCATGAAGTGTATTAATCAATGAGCCACTCCAGTAAACAAATGACTATGCAGTTGTTTCAAAATGTAAATCAATCATTAGTTCACTAACAATAAGGGTTTCTACAAGTTTATTTGTTCATTAGCAACCTGTACTTCAATGTTTCACGTACACCTATCACATGATAATTCAGCAGCAACTTAAATCATAAAATCAACTACATTAGTATCTGTTTTGGAATTACCTTTGTAGACGATAAACCTTAGAAGTGTATTGACCCTTTCCAAAGACATCGTCTTCAAAGGATTTATTCTCTAAAATTTCCACCCCTTCCGTACTATTCGTGTTCTGTTGCTGCATCTTTGTGACCATATATGCCTGAGCAACTTGATACTGCAATCCAAACACATCATTTAACAAGCACTCCATAAGTTTTTGATAAGTGAAGTTCAACATTGCAATAAAACTAAGGATTCTACAAAATTCAAATCATAAATTCGGAGCTGCATTTTACCTCTTCTAGAGACATGGGCATCACAATACGACTGCACACGCAAGTCCCCAATTGGAGAGTCAGGAGTTAAGGAAATACCTCAATAGAAAACAGAAAACTAATTTCATCTATAATAAGACTTGCACACACACATGGAATAAATGAGTATGTATACACATACACACACATATGGTATCTATACAGTTCCACATATGAACATGATTAACTAAAACAATAAACACGAGTAATTTACAAGAGAAAGTATCATGTATATCCGACATTTCACCTAAAGCCACCCTATACAAACTTGAAAGCAGCAATTAAAGTTTTTGCCGTCAGTTTCTTTCGGAATGTAGACGAAAGTAGGAAACTTTAACATCTAAATCCTTCAATGTTTGATCATAGTAGCATAAACAAAGAGGCAAGTAACAGCAAACGTGAAACTGGCATTAGAAGGCAACAACATAAAGTAGAACCCTGCCAAACAACCATTAAACACCAGAACAAGCCCTAACTTGGTCAATTGGTCTGAACCCAATTCATGCCTCCACAGAACAAAGCCCACACCAAAGCAACAAAAATCAAAACTTTGAACTACTTCAATTTTCTCACCAACCAAAAAAAAACAGTCAGCAAAATTTCAAACCCAGCACCCAGAAACCATGATCAAATTGGAAAAAAAAAAAAACCGAAAAAGGATACAACTCCTTCATCAGAACCATCTCTACCCCAAAGTCTCAACCTTTAGCTTCAAATGTGGCACAGAAAACGAAAAGAGACAGAACCCAGATAGCAAAACGAGGACGAAGAATATCAGACAACGTTGAAGATGTGTTTGCTTAAGCGGGTTGAGAGGTTGTGGGATGAAAAATCTTAAGTACGTGTCTTATTGGTTGGCCTTGTAATAAAGGAAGGGCACGTCACGACTCACGAGTCACAACCCGTAACTCACCAGCGCATTCTAGCCGACGGGGTCAATGATCGTGAAGAGTCACCAGTCCTTTTCTCACTGCCTCGTTTATTTTGACTTTCTGCGATTCTAGACCTAACCGCCGTCCAACGCGTTTTTGAAACCCGTTGCCACCGAGACGGCGTCGTTTGTTCAACTTTCCAGAGCAGTTTCTAGGTCGGCAACGCTAAAGCTTTTGCCTTTTTTGAGTTTTCTATATTCCTTTGAGATTGACCAGAAGAAATTTTTTTTTTTTTTTGCTTTTATATTTAGAAAGGAACAAAATAGGTACGGCAGCCACAACAAGGTATGCTCAAGTTTGTTGTATCTGTTTAGACCACATAATCCGGCTGTCACATGCGATTAAGTGAATTTCCATTTATGAATCTTTTGCTTCTCCAGCTAAGTATAGGGTTCCTAATTATTATGTGTACCAACTAAATTATATTCCTTAATGATGCGTATAGCCGTTGTATGTTTCTCTTACTATAATCATCTTTGCTGTTTAAAGAGTATGATTTGGGTTTGCATTGCCCAAATTTAAGTTCCATGTGACAACATTTATGTGTTGTACTCATTACAAAATTTTGATTATGATAAGCATTGCAAGTTTAAGACCCATTAGTTACAAAACTATTTATCAAACTTCAAGTTGACTAATGAAGAATGCTCATCTTACGACCGAGCAAACGAGGTTAATCGTGTGGTCGAGCAAATACTGGACATCATAGAAGTAAGCCTATTGAGTGTGCCCAATGCTCATCTTATAGCTAAATTGCTAAAATGTTAATCCTTTGGGTAAAAACTTGAAAACAAACATGAAATCCATTCATCTTGGTTATTAAAAGTCTATATTGCAGATTTGCTCATCTAAGGAACAGTTTTAAGGGACCTCTCAACTACATGTATTAAATATAAAAGCAGAAGTTATAACAACTTAAAACTGTGCATTTATTTTCAGCCATCAGATTCACTTGTTCCTGACAGTCCCTTAAAAACTATCCCTTAGGTGAGCATGTCTTGTCTATATTGGTGTTGAAGGTGACCCAACAATTAATGCGGACTGGAGCGGAAGCTGACCTGGGAACAATCGAGAAGCTTTCCTCGAGCGTTGACCTAGAGTTTGACCGTCAGCTCAAGGAGAAAGGGGGTACCTGTAGAAAACTCTCTGATGCCTAAGTCAGTATGTTTCTTAATTGTGGAGTAGAGATAATTAGAATTCGATCATTTACCTCGCTGTCGAGCAACCTATTTAAAGGTGTACTTCGACGTGGTCTGCAAGTAAACTTGCACAGTAAGTCGCAGTGACTTGAGCGGCACATCACCATTAAGGCCATATTCACTCCTGCAATAACCGTCACTTATTGGCGGCCATGATTGCCATACTGAATGTAGCATTTATCGTCATATTTACAGCTACATCAATTGTTGCATTTACTGCTGCCATTACTTCTCTTTAATTGCCTTGATTGCATGGTCAAATTAATTGACCACCCCCACAATGCCCCCAAATTTTCTCCTTGGGAATTCATCCCAAGAGAAAATTTCCAATGCTTAAATTTCTCTATGGGCTCCACATCTTTATATTTCTCTTTGAGCACCCTTCTTTGAATTTCATCCAGGCCTTCCTCGTGTTGATCCAGGCCTTCCTCCTGTTGAAAATGTAGATGCCTGTATAAGAAGATCCTCGCTCCTTATTTAGAGTCGGCATCTCATCTCGTCGATGACGCCGACGCCGACGTGCCCAAATCAGGACTCAAATCTGCCTTTGTCTTGCAGCCATTCTAGTGTCGGGTCTTCCCGTCATGGACTCGTCTGCTTGTGGAGTCTCTGGTGCCTTACCCGCAACGCCGAAGCCTAGTCTCTAGTCTAGCCTGCGCTTGGTGCTCCAGCTGAGCTACCTCGTTCCTAAGCCGTGCCCCCAGCGCAACTCAAACTAGACTCCGAGCCTAAGGTACCCTGCTGTGAAACTCTTCCTCTTTTCCCTTCTTAGTCACCTAACATTCTGTGACTTCGGCCTCAACGTCATGACGTCTCCTTCACAATGACCACGACGTCGGCGTAGGTGTCGATGACGTCTCCTTTAATGTCTGCGGTGTCAACCTTGACGATGGTGACTTTTTCTCAATAACCTCGGCACCAGCCTCGACGTCGATGATGTCTCTCTCAATAACCTAGGCGCTAACCTCTACGTCGGTGACGTTTTTCTCAATAACCTAGGCGCTAACCTCTACGTCGGTGACGTTTTTCTCAATAACCTCGATGTCAACCTCGACGTCGATGACTTCTTTTGCAATAACCTCGGCGCTAACTCGATGTCGGTGTCAACCTCGACGTCGATGACGTCTTTCTAAATGCCTTTAGTGCCAATCTCTATGTCGGTGTTCACTTCGACGAGGGCACCTTGATGTTGAGGGCGCCAACCTCGGGTATGCGTAGGCGTCTATTTTAATGAAGGCAAGGGTGTCTCAAAGTCGGCGTATGTGTCCACTTCGATGAGGGCGCCTCGACGTTGACTTCTCGTCGTCTCTCTCGACGAGGGTGCCTCGATGTTGGTGTCCATTTCAACAAGGACGCCTCTACGTCTGCTTCGATAAGGGCGCCTTGACGTTGGTGTGCATTTCGTCAACGGTGCCTCGACATCTGCGTCTATTTCGACGAAGGTGCCTTGACGTCGGTGTCCATTTCGACGAGGGTGCCTCGACGTCGGCGTCCATTTCGACGAGGACGCCTCGATTTCGGTATCTATTTCGATGATGGTGCCTCGATTTCGGCATCTATTTCGACGAGGGTGCCTCGATTTCGACGTCTATTTCGACGAGGGCACCTCAACGTCGGCGTCCATTTTGACTCTTTTATTTGCTCCCTTGTATTCCACTCTCCTAATTGCCCCCTTGTTTTTCTTGTCTGTGCTCGCAGACGCTCAGAAAGAAAAACAAAACAAGAGTGAAATAGTCGAGGCATGGAGCTGTGCAAAACAATAGAAGAATGGAAATCAAACCGTAATTGAGGGACAGCCGCCACGCACTGTGGCATAACAACGTCCCGGGATGTGATTGCCCTTACTCCCTGTACAGAACCGATCCTGCACATGTAAAATTGGTCACGCCATCCCACCCCCGCCTGCAGCGAGGGTGTGGTCCATCATCCCACCCCCGCCCAAGGCGAGGGGTGAGGCACGCCATCCCACCCCCGCCTGCAGCGAGGGTGTGGTCCTTCATCCCACCCCCGCCCAAGGCGAGGGGTGAGGCACGCCATCCCACCCAAAACATTAAGGTAACTGACCTACTCGAGGAGCCAGCTCCTATAAATCAAATGTTACTGTCCTGCTCGAGGAACCAGCTCCTATGAATCAAATGTAACTGTCCTACTCTAGGAACCAGTGTCTACGGATTAAATGCAACTGTCCTACTCGAGGAACCAGTCATACATATTAATAGGACTGTCCTACTCGAGGAACCAGCCCCAATGATATTATTCACGCGAGAAATACAAAATACATAATTTCAATAGTCTCTCGAATGTGATATCAACACGCTCAAAAATCACTTAAACTCTTTTATTTTTATTACCTGAGTTTTACGAGTTGTGCCATCTTTTATCAAAATGAAGTCCCCATATTATCGTACCTTCTCTATTAGTCGAGATCAATTTCGGCGCGTGGATTTTTCCATGAACCCTCTGATTGCCTTAATTTATATCATTTTATACTGAAGGAGTTTACCAGTCTTTATTGCTGTAGGGATTGCAAGTCGCACTCCCTGACACTTATATATGTCGTGCCCCCTGCCTCGTGGAGCGGGCAATATCGACTTCTCTCACCCTCGTCACTAGCTTGTGGCTGGGGGGGGGGGGCGCTTCTCAAATATTCCTTCATGACTATGTCTTTTGTATATGGTCACGGGGTGAATTGTAAACCATTCTTCAAGGGGATAATCTTGAGGTTTCCCTCCTCTATCACTCTGAATGTCATTCTTTGTGTTATTCCATTCAACATCTCTTGAGGTGACAACAGCAGTGAGTCAGGCCTCGCATGTTTCTTTGGCTTTTTCAATTATGATCTCCCCCTCAACCCTTGTAATGATGTCGTCCATGTCCTTTGGTGGATCCCGCAATAAACTTTCGAATAATGGAGTCCCCAAGAGCAACCCTTCTCGGAAGGCGATCGCAGCAAATTGGGGATCACAGTTAACATGGCGCATTTCAGCTTTAAACCTTTCGAAAAATTTCCCTACCTTTTATCCCGGCTTCTGCTTTGTACTGAACAGAGTTGACATATCCTTCTTTTGCTTGCGATTGCAGAAGTATTGCGAAATGAAAGCGCGGCTCAGTATGTCGAAATCCAGTATAGAATGCGGCTTGAGATCTTGGAACCATGTCGAGGCCGGTCCCGTGAGACTGGAAGGAAAGATCTTGCACATTAATTTCTCGTTGGTTGTCTCGATGGACATCTGTTGTTTGTACCCCTTGATATGGTCCACCGGATCGGTCGTTCCGTCGTATTTGTGGAATACCGGCGTGGCAAACCTATGGAGCTTTGCCGCATTCAGAATGTCGTCAGTAAACGGAGACTTACCGACATCCCTTGCGATTTTCGTCGCCAACTCAAGTGGGCCGGTACGCTTGCATGCATCAATCATCTTTTCCATCTTCTCGCGCCACTATTTGTTGCTCGCCCTCTTGGATTGGCCTAGACTGGCTCCGCCATTTTGCCCCCCATTCGACGTGTCTCTCACCCCTTCGACGAGGGGTCCGCCAGAGATTCCCCCGATAACGCCGCTGGTGCCTGCGTTTGCTACCACGTTGTTAGTTTGGTAGAGATCGCCAATGGCGTCGTCGTCCGACGAATCACTGTCAAGTTATAGGAACCTTTCAAGTTTTCGTCGACGACGAGCCTCGCGGTCCCGTTTTTCCTTCTGAAATTGCTCGAGTTCCTGCCTCAGTCTCTGTGTCTCATCAGCTGGAGGCAAGTTCAGGTCACCAATGGGGCTCGGGATGGACCCATTCGGCGGCTAGTGGGGAGGAATTTCATTACTACCAGTCCTCAGTGACAGAAATGGAATCCCGTCAGGGGCAGCTCCCGCCATCACTTTTTAGGGATAAGTGTTTCCCACAGACGGCGCTAGTACGTTTCTTAGTAGTGGAGTAGAGAGAATTGGAATTCGATCATTTACCTCGCTGTCGAGCAGCCTATTTATAGGTGTACTTTAGTGTGGGCTGCAAGTAAACTTGCACAGCAAGTCGCAGTGACTTGAGCGGCACACCACCATTAAGGCCATATTCACTCCTGCAATAACCGTCACTTATTGGCGGCCATGATTGCCATACTGAATGTAGCATTTATCGTCATATTTACAGCTGCATCAATTGTTGCATTTACTGCTGCCATTACTTCTCTTTAATTGCCTTGATTATATGGTCAAATTAATTGACCACCCCCACAATTGGCTTCAATTATTACATTTATATGCACACAGAGAAATGCAACACTATCCTGAACGGAAAAAAAAAAATCATTAAAGCCAATAGAGAATAGCTAACTTATGTTTGATTGAAAATATGTAGGGAATTTTATAAAAAAAAAAAAAGTTGTTGGAATTATATGGAAATCTAGGATTGAGGTTCTTTTGACTTGGGTAATATGGGTTGATGAAAGATTGAAGATTTCTTGATTGAATTTGTTATCAAGCTTTATGGATGATTTGAAAGATTTGAGTGTAATTTGTTCCAACACCAAATATCGGTTACGGGAACAAGAATCGAAACCTTAACCAAACTCCATTGGTTCGATTTTCCTCGATTTCAAATTTAGAAAACGCTTGACTCAAATATAACCAAATTTGTCGGTTCTGATTCTGAAGGAAAAATTTTTTTTTAACCCTAACCAATTAGCCCCAGCCTAGGAATACCTTATCTCCCCAATGGGGCCTCATTTAATTTTATTTTCTTACTAATTTATCTTTTCAATATTCGTTCTCATATTCTCTTGGTGTTAGTCACCGTGCACACTTTTTTTTTTTTTTGGGTTTTTGTCCATTTTACCCTATTTCTAGAGATTTTTTTCCCACTTAGCCCATTAAGTTTTTTTAATTCCCCCTACTTAAAAGTTAAAACACTCTAAGGAAATCTTCCCTAATATCCCATTAAGTTTTTTTTTTATTTTTTTTTTAAAACTATTTTACCTTCACCCCTTTACTACTGAGAGAGAGAGAGAGAGAGAGAGAGAGAGAGAGAGAGTGGAAGAGAGAGAAACCATAGAAGACTTCGCTGGATTCCGGTCACCAGCCGCCGCCCACCGGACTTTTCTGAAAACCTCGCCGGAGGTCCCCAAAGATGTCTATTGCCCCCGATAGACATCCATTGTCCCTCATTGCCCCCCAATAGAAGTCTATTGTGTCACGCCCCTGATTTTACACACATGAAAATCGATATATATATAATCCCATAATTATACATGCGTGAACGTTCAGTCATCAATACAAAATACCTGGAATCTTTTTCCCTTTAAACCAAGTACATACTGATGCCTGAACCCTCAAAGTTAATATACACTCGCTCCATAGAGTTATATATTACACAAGCTTACGAATTAAATTGTCAACAACAAGATAAAACGTAAATGCTCCTCAGAGCTCACTACAACGGAAGTTCAAATAACGGTAAAGTCACAAAATTTGCTTCCTACCGTTTAGCTGCAAGTATGCAACCCCCACTTCAGTCACGATTATCATGACCAGCAGGATTAACCCCTACACCGTTTGAATGGTGCACCGGGTTGCCACACAACAAACCCGGTAAGCTTTTGCAAGCCCGTATGAGTAACTCAAACCACACACAACTCAAACCAATCACGAGAATAACGTACACGAATCACGTTTAAATCAATAAACAATTTACGAGATAAACTCACTCAAATCACGTTTAAATCAATAAACAAATCACGGGATAAACCCATTCAAATCTCGTTTAATCAATAAACAAATAACGAGATAAACTCACTCAAATTACGTTTAAATCAATAAACATTCACGAGATAAACTCACTCAAATCACGTTTAAATCAATAAACAAGCACGAGATAAACTCACTAAAATCACGTTTAAATCAATAAACAAATCACGGGATAAACCCACTCAAATCACGTTTAAATCAATAAACAAATCACGGGATAAACCCACTCAAATCACGTTTAAATCAATAAACAAGCACGGCGGACAGACTAGAGCTCTAACTGATCGTATTCACTAACCCGGCCAAAGGCGTGAAGTCCCAATTTTCCCACCCACGATCCTTGACTCGTAAGTCTTTGGACCAACGGTATAAATACCAAAACATTAAAGGAGTCACAATGGACCCAAAATGTTACACGAATCTAAAATGAAAGATTCCCCATAATTGATCCCTATCAATTACTCCCGGTACAGGACCCACATTTAAACAAACCACCCACGAACTAAAATGTTCCTCAAAAACACAAATCACACGCTTTTCAAAACAAATCGAAATCAGCATTTCCACAATCATTTGTTTTCCAAAAGCCACATCCAAAAACAATAAAAAACATAATTTCATGCATATTGTTTCAAAATCCACAAACCACCAAAACATATATATTTCACATAAATATATATATACGTAGTCATCCGCTCAGGAATGCCTACTAATACCAACTATAGTTTGCAGTTAACTAAATAACTCTCAAAACAGTATGGTGAACCCGTTCGTGAATGAACTTCGTGAGATTACACACCTCAGAATCCCGCTGCGTCTTCTATACAGAATCGAACTAACACAATCACCAACAGCTCGTCCAATTCACCTTTAGAAGCACCTAATCACCAATGATCTAAATCAGTAACGATTCACATTTGATTTAAGTTCGAAACCCCTGTTTTGAACTAAAATCCCCAAAGTGGCGCCAATCGAGGCAAAACCACATCCGAGACCTCCCAAAGTCTCCGAAATACGCCCACGATCGATGTGACCAAACCACAAGTCGATCGGACGCTCGAATCCTCACGGAACGAATAATTTCACCGATATGAAACGGCAAAAATCACAACAATTCCATACGAACTCTAAAATTTGAATATTATATATCGAAACGCTCGTATCAACGAGTAGAACATATATAACACCAAAAATAGTTCCTTAAGTGGCCGGAACACCGCCGGGACGCCGCCACAGGTGGTGGCGCACCGCCGCCGGCCAAAACTCAATATTTCACAAAACTCCCAACATCAAAGTTCTTCATCTAAGCATGCTTGTGAACTTTCATAACTGGATCGAAGTCAGAAAACAAGCTTAAGGGATCGAAAACTACCTCACAAGTCGTGAACAGTAATCTCAACTGAGTTGAACAAGGTTTCACGTGAATCGATCCAAACAACCACCAAGGATCGATTGACGAGGCTGGTCTGAGCTCAACCAAGAAGACTCAAAGCCTTGCCGACGTCGGAACAAGGATTTCCGACCGGGTCCGAAATCCACAAACTGTATCGCCTTGCAGCGCCGTCGTGGAGGAGAATTGGCGCTAGAGAACACCAGAGGGACGACCAGACGAAGGAGACGATCCTATCTGGAAAGTTTCATCGCCGGAGACCGCCGCAGTTCCCCGGAAAAGTCGGGTCGGATCGACAGGGTCCGGGTCGGGTCAGCCGGATATCTTCGATTATGAAGGTAGCAGCCGAGAGAAAAGAGAGAGAAAGGAAATGGTTTTCCGGAAAAGGAAACTTATGAAAATAGTAAGTTTCTCCTTCGGGAAACTTCTATTTATACCAAAATGGAAATTTCTTCCAATGGCCATAACTTTCTCATACGAACTCCGATTTTCGCGTTCCACATATCCACGAACTCGTATCGATGCGCTCTACAACTTTCGTGGAGGAAGTTTTCTGAGAATCCAAACGCATCAAAAGTCAACCTTGAGCCCCCCCCCCCCCCCCCTAAAGTCATACTTTTCAAATAATTAATTCGTCCGAAACACTTCCGCTCTGTCCAAGAGCGACGAAACCATCCAACAACCATAAATTAGATTCCGGAAATTCCTTGAAAAATAATTACAAATTTCCGGGGCATCACATATTGCCCCCTAAAAAAACTTTCAGTAGCCAGAATGGGAACTAATCTTCCTAAAATTAGACAAATAAAACTTTGATTAAAGAAAAAAAATGAAGAGATTATATCAATTTAAAAACGTCTATTGCCCTCCAATAGACATTCAAAACTTTTTTTTTTGTCCTTTCCTTCTATACCCCATTACTTAAGACTAAGTTCATGTCATATTGGTTGTCCTAGAATCTCTACAATCTACATTAAAACCATTGAAGCCAATCATAGTTTATATCATACAATCTACACAAAACTGGTTGTAGCTGCAACAGTTGACAGCAATCTAATATCAAAATAAATTCTAAGTCATGTACATGTACCTACAACATATCTCCAGATATTATGAAGAATCCAACACTTGAATCACACAACATACAGCAAGACTAGACTAATCTTCAAAGCTGATTCAGAATCCATGGAAACCAATCTTCTTCTCAGAGCATTTGAAGTTTAGATTGAGATTTGGTGGCCCGAGAAGGTTCGAATCGGCGGTATGTCTCATTGAGGCCGAGCTCGCGTTCGATACTGCAATCAAAATTCTAGAGCAAAATCCGGCGATATCAGACTCGGTCATCGGCGCTCCTATGTTCTCGAAGGCATCGAAGATTTTCTGGTCGCTGTTGAGGACGAGTAGTGATCCGATAGGAACTTCGTGAGTCTGGTCACCGTCACCGACGAAGAGGAGGCTTTGATCGACACGCTGAATCTTTAGGCCATCGAACCAGGCCAACGACGAAGAACTGGTCGCATATGAAGGCTGGAAGGAAAGAGAGACGATTTCTTTGACCTCGTCACAGGAAGCGTCATCGGAGCTCTTCGTCGGCACCTCAAATATGCACCCAGAGAAAATAGAGAGAGAGAGAGAGAGAGAGAGAGAGAGAGAGAGAGAGAGATTGTTAGTGGAATAGGCGTAATTTGATAATTAAGTTAAACCTAAAAGTGTCTTTTTCTTTCACATTGTGTTAATGAGAACAAAAATTTGTTGATGGGGTAAGTGGGATAATTTTGGTGCTTTGGGTCAAAGACCCTTTTTTTTTTTCTTTTTTTCTGTTGGTGTCAATTGATTTTTTCTCCGAATTAGAGCCATGAATTTTATAACTCTTAGATGACGTCAATGAAACCTTTCTTTCAAACCAAAAGCGACATCAAGTTATGCATCTCATCATAAAGCCATTCCTGATTGATTGAACCAAAATGTATTCTCACTGACCAGCTTTGCTATTGAACTCAATGATAAGGGGAATTGAAACTATTTAGGAAATGTGAATAGAGTCGATGTCAAGTGTATCAACCTTGAGAACTTTCTATTTTGTAAGATAGCAATGAACCTTTATATTCAACCTTGAGGTGATTTCCATTTGGATGATGCTTTTTCAAGAAAAAGGTTGAGATTTATGGAGTGAGTTATGAGCAATTTATTTATTTATTTATTTTATGCGAGTAAGGGCGAGGATTAGGCATGTGCAAACATCGGTTCAAACCGACTAAACTAATTGAAACTGATTGGTAATTCTGGATATATAGGTTCAGTTCTTTATGTCAAAAATTTTAAAATATGATTTATTAAATATGTCAAAATGCTTGTATCAAATTCAAATTTGAAGGCTAATGTGACAGTGTTATTTATGCTAAACTTCTTCTCCAATGAATGGATCAAATAATAAGAAAATTTTTTTTTTTAAAATTATTTTGTTTACTTGTTTAAGAAAAAAAAAAATAATTTGTTTTATTTGCAAACACCTAACCCCTTATCTCTCCTCAACATCTCCTTCTTATCAACTTTTTTTCTAGTTTTTTTTTTTTAATATCTTTTTCACAAGAACAGACATCAGATGCCCGGGCTTGTAATCAAGATGCCTAGGTTCCAAGATTCAAGCTACCCATGAAAACAATTCTAAAAAAAAAAAAAACCAACCCATGATAACTAAAGCAAGAACAGATCCAAACAACATTGCCTATCAAGCCTTCTGTTTCATTTTCTTTCTCCAAATCAAGCTTCACCGCCGATCTCGACCATCATCTCAACATCGCAATTGACCACCATGACACTACTATAGTCTGAGTGGTTGGGGCTTGATCTTATCGGATTTGCTTCAATCTAATTCGTCAGTTTTTCTTTCTAATTCCAACTCTCCAATTCTCTTTATCACTTTTCGAATCAAAACTGAATCTGAAGATCTGCCATGAATGGTTTTGGTCTGGGTAGGAAGAAAGAGAGAGAAGATAAGGAAAGAGGGAGAAGAAGAGAATGATTCATGATAATAAAAAGTGAAAAGAAACAAATTGACAGCTTTCAGAGATCTGTCAAATTTGATAGAGAGAATTGAAATGTAATATCCAAGCAAGATTTGACAAATATGCTGGAGCGTTTTCATCTTTCATTTGCTACCGTTGAAGCTCTACGATGAATTTTGACACCACTGTTGGATTGAGATGCTCTTATCCAATCAAACCAATTTGAGAATTGTATACTTTGGTTCACAAGTTGCTCAAACTCATGCTAACCAAATCAACCGCTAGTTGTACATTGGAAAAAAAAAATTATTGGAGAAATTTGCAACTACTCAAGGACCTCGATCAATCCCCAAAACAATCTATAAATATTGAAATATCAAATTATATTTGGCACGTAGGAAAAAAAAAATTATTAATACAATCCATATTGGAAGAGAAGGCACCTGATGACATATTGTGTCACGCCCCTGATTTTTAACACAAATAAAAATCGATATATAACCCCATAATTACACATGCGTGATCATTCAGCCATCAATACAAAATACCTGGAAACTTTTTCTCTTTAAACCAAGTATATACTGATGCCCTGAACCCTCAAAATTAATATACACTTGCTTCACAGAGTTATATATTACACAAGCTTAAAAATTAAATTGTCACAACAACAAAATAATAAGTAAGTGCTCCTCAGAGCCTACTACAAGCGGAAGTCTTAATAACTGTAAAGTCACAAAATTGGCTTCCTACCGTAAAGCTGTTAGCACACCACCTCAGTTTCAGCCACGATTATCCTGACCTACAGGATTAACCCCAACACCGTTTGAATGCTACACCGGGTTGCCACACAACAAACCCGGTAAGCTTTTGCAAGCCCGTATGAGTAACTCAAACCACACAAGCACAACTCGTCCAACGAGGAACCCATCAACTCGTAAAAAGGAACATACACCCTGTTTTCCCAAAACAACACATTCTTTTCCCAAAAGAAACAAATACAAGTCACCTTGTGACCAATAGCATATTAATTGAAACTCTGACAATTAAATATGATACACAAGTCCTCCCCGGACATTTAAAAGAAAGAATCCCCGAATCCCCGAATCTTCCTTTTAAAACACATTCTCAAATCAATACAAGTCACCCCATGACAAAATCATAATAATTGAAACTCTGACAATTAAATATGATACACAAGTCCTCCCCGGACATTTAAAAGAAAGAATCCCCGAAACTCTCTTTTAAAACACGTACTCATGAGGATCAGATAGCTCCCTGCTACCCCCCCCCCAAGATGTACAATGGCAACAGACTAGAACTCTAACTGATCGTATCCACTCACCCGGCCAAATACGTGGAGTCCCGATATATATGCCTGAGGTCACTCCCAGTAACCCTGAATCCTCGGACCTCCTCGGTCGTCAGATCAAAACCTTTCAAAACGGTCACTCAGGACCAAAAGTTACTCAACTCACAAAAGGAGATGCCACCCCGTGACCTCCGATCATCAGACCTCCCCGGTCATCAAATCAAAACATTAAGCAAGTCGCTCTGGACCCAAAATGTTAAATCAAATAAAAAGGAGAAATCACCACTTGTGACTCTTAGATCTTCTGACCCCGGTCATTAGATCAAAACATTAAGCAACTCACACCAAATCTTGACACTTTTCAACAATAGAAATTCCCAATTCCTAAAACAATGTTTCCAAAAAGTCAAGCCCCAAAACAATCTAATGAAACCCATCAATACCTATTGCTTAATTCACCCATCACTTCATAAGAATTTACATATTTCACGTAAATATATATATACGTGGTCATTCACTCAGGAATGCCACCAATACCAACTATAGTTTGCAGTTAACTAAATAACTCTCAAAACAATAATGGTAACTCCGTTCGTAAATGAACATTGTGAGATTACTCATCTCGAAACTCCCGCTGCATCTTCAATACAGAACAAAGAAGCCAAACCACAAAACAACCGTCCAAGAATACTTCACCAAGTACCTAATTACATACGGTTTCAACTTAGTAACAATTCAAAAACGATTTAAGTTCGAAACCCTTGTTTTGAACTAAAATCCCCAAAGTAGCGCCAATCGAGGCAAAACCACATCCGAGACCTCCCAAAGTCTCCTGAATACTTCCACGATCGATATGTCCAAACCACAAGTCGATCGGACGCTCAGATCCTCACGGATCGAATAAATCAACCAGTATGAAATCGTAAAAATCATAACAAATTCATACGAACTCTAAAATTTGCGTATTATATATCGAAACGCTCATATCAACGAGTAGAAGACATATAATACCAGAAACAGTCATTTACATGGACGGAACGCTGCCCGAACACCACCACAGGCTGTGGCGCACCGTCGCCGGCCAAAACTCATTATTTCACAAAACTCCCAACATCAAAGATGTTCACCTCAGCATGCTTAACCACTTTCATAACTACCCTCAAGTCATAATCAAAGTAAAAAGGGTTGAAAACTACCTCACAAACCGTGAATCACTATTAATCCTAGTTGAACCAACTTTCATGTAAATCGATCCAAACAACCACCACAGATCGATCAAGGAGGCTCTTGCGAGCTCCCCAAGCCTGGTTTGAAGCTTAGCCGACATCAGAGATTGGAGAACCGATCGGGTCCGATTTCCTTAAACTTTGCCGCCTTCTAGCGCCGCCACCACCGAGAATCGCCGCTAGAGGATGCCAGAGGGACGACCAGAGCAAGGAGGTGAGCTGATCTGGAAGATTTCGCAGCCGGAGACCTCTGGAAAAACCAGGTAGGATCGGCCGGGTCCGGGTCGGGTTTGTTTGATTTTGAAGGTGTAGTTGAGAGAGAAGAGAGAGAGAGAGGAATCTTTCCAAAAATAGAAAATGAAATTATTAAATAATTTCCGGAAATCCTCTATTTATACTAAAAATGAAACTTTTTCCGAAAGCCATAACTTCCCAATACAAACTCCGATTTTCACGTTCCGTATGTCCACGAAATTGTATCTACGCGCTCTACAACTTTAGTGAAGGAAATTTTTAGAGATACCCAATGAATAAAAAGTCAACCCTCATGCCCCCCCTAAAATGACGCTTCCTGAATAATTATTCGCCCAAACACTTCCGCTCCATCCACGAGCCACGAAATCGTCCATTAACCACTAATTAAATTCTGGAAAATTCTCGGAAAATAAATACGAATTTCCAGGGCATCACATTCTACCCCACTTAAAGAAATTTCATCCCGAAATTTAAAGGTACCACGCCAACAAGTACGGATAAATCATCCCACATCCAATTCTCATTCCTCAACCACCTGTTCTTGTCTCACTGTGCAACATACCTAGATCAACAATAGATACAAGTACTCTACCTAGTATCACAGCACTAGGAATCTTTACCACACCACTTAGTGGTAACCCAATCATTTCATGGATCTCATCCACGTACACTACCCAACAAACACTCTGTGACCACAGCTACACACATATCACACAAGAGTCTAGAATCCTGTCATCACAATAGTATCTGTATCATTTCCTCGGTAATGCAATCCTTGCATTACAAGAATTGAAAGTGAAACCTTCACTTCAACTCAAATCAACAAAAGCCCAAGCATCACAACTCAATAAGTGTCTACCCAACTTGAGACACAAATTACGCTAAGGTCTGGCCAGGCCTGACCCACACATAAATCATCATCTATCATTGTAATCACAATAAAAGTGGTATAGGACCCTCTACTACCACAACAATGAAGGGTGCATCACACCACATGCCACACTCAAAATTCTAACTATAGACAACAGGGAAACTCAACATAACACAATACACGGAAAGAAGTACGCAACTATCACACATCATTCTAGCACACAAGCAGAATTAGATAAGGTACCTTCTTCCCTAGCACCCTGCTGACCAACAGTAAACACCCTCGCATTTCCCTGAGGTAGCTGCCTCTGTTGATTTTCTTGTCCTCCACCCTGTGCCTTGACACAATCCCTGGAGTAATGCTCTGCCTGGCCACATCTAAAGCATATTACATTCTTCGGCCTCCTGAAACCCCTGGCAGTATGGCCCATCTCAGTACAATTGAAACACCTCACGGTTGCCACCTACCCCACAGATGTAGCCCTGACAGGTGCAACTGCTTCCCTAGCTGGAGCTTGTTGATGAGTCCTACGCTTCTTCCAGGACCCACTCTGATTATCCGTTCCTTCACTGCTCTCAGCAGTTGCCTTTCCCTTCCTTCGGGAGTCCCTCTCAGCAGATTCCTGTTCCTGGAAGGTCAGGTTCTCATGCTCAATGGTCATAGCCTTAACGAAAATGAGCTCCACCGTCTTCAGTTCCAGAACATCGACATCGCGCAGGATCGAAGCATTTAGTCCCCATTGAAACTTCATAGCTAAGCTCTCAGCATCCATTTGTCTCACAAACCGATGCAACCTTGAGAACTCAACCTCATACTCCCTCACACTCTTAGTCTCTTGGACTAATGAGATGAATTCCCTTTCCAACTGCTCCCTCACTGAAGGCGAAAAATACTTCTTCCTGAACAGTTCCACAAAACCACCCCAGGTCATGGTGGACACATCCATAACTCTCTATGTGCAGTTCCACCACACTCGAGCATCACCTTGGAGCATAAACGCCGCATTCTTTCTCTTCTCAATATCGTCGCAGACAACCATCTCAAAGTAGGTCTTCATGTTCTCGATCCATTGATCTGCCAACATGTGATCCGTACCTCCCTGGAATGGCACTCCTCCCAGCCTCGAAATCTCCTTTGCCAACTTCGACAAACGAGTGGCATCAACAACATTGACAACCTCCACAACAGGTGGAACAGGTAGCTCAACGTTTGATGCCTCGACTTCATTCTCGAATGTCTCCTCAACTGGAGGAGGAATCCTGCCCCTACCTCGGGCTCTACCCCTGCCTTTAGGTCTACCTCGACCCCTCGCTCTGCCTCCTTGTGAGTCCATCACTTAAGGAGCAAAACACACTTGATTATTACTTGCAAAATCTCCAAACGCAAGTATAAGTCAAACAACAAGACTTCAAAAATCAAATAACTACTCTCATACGAAAGAATGCAGTTCTCCATGAAAACAATCCTTATCACTTCACCAAAGTTTCAATCCAGAGGTTCCTATTCCTCAAAAGACTGCAACTCAAAGAACCTACACTTAAGTTCACAATTTCACTAACAGAGCAAACCAATGCTCTGACAATTCTACACTCTAACTCATAACTAGCACTCCTACATACCCAATGATTTTATCAATACTGAAGAGCATCATATGGGGATCCGCTGCAGACGGGCCATCACTCGAGTAGTACTGATTATCACCAAATATGTACCTTACGCTCTGATACCAAACTGTCACGCCCATGATTTTTAACACAAATAAAAATCGATATATAACCCCATAATTATACATGCGCGATCGTTCAGCCATCAATAAAAAATACCTTGAAACTTTTTTCCTTTAAACCAAGTATATACTGATGCCCTGAACCCTTAAAGTTAATAAACACTCACTCTACAGAGTTATATATTACACAAGCTTACGAATTAAATTATCACAACAACAAAATAATAAGTAAATGCTCCTCAGAGCCTACTACAAGCGGAAGTATTAATAACGGTAAAGTCACAAAATTGACTTCCTACCATAAAGTTGCTAGCTCGCTACCTCAGTTTTCAGCCACGATTATCCTGACCTGCAAGATTAACCCCTACACAGTTTGGATGGTGCACCGGGTTGCCACACAACAAACCCAGTAAGATTTTGTAAGCCCCTATGAGTAACTCAAACCACACATGCATAACTCGTCTAACGAGGAACCCATCAACTCGTAAAAAGGAACACACACCCTCTTTTACAAAAACAACACATTCTTTTCCCAAAAGAAATAAATACAAGTCACTCCGTGATCAAAAGCATATTAATTGAAACTCTGACAATTAAATATGATACACAAGTCCTCCCCGGACATTTAAAAGAAAGAATCCCCGAAACTCCCTTTTAAAACACATTCTCCAATCAACACAAGTCACCCCATGACAAAATCATAATAATTGAAACTCTGACAATTAAATATGATACACAAGTCCTCCCCGGACATTTAAAAGAAAGAATACCCGAAATTCCCTTTTAAAACACATTCTCAAATCAACACAAGTCATCCAGTGACAAAATCATAATAATTGAAACTCTGACAATTAAATATGATACACAAGTCCTCCCTGGACATTTAAAAGAGAATCTCTGAAACTCCCTTTTAAAACATATTCTCAGATCAACACAAGTCACCCCGTGACAAAATCATAATAATTGAAACTCTGACAATTAAATATGATACACAAGTCCTCCCCGGACATTTAAAAGAAAGAATCCCAAAAACTCCCTTTTAAAACACATTCTCAAATCAACACAAGTCACCCCGTGACAAAATCATAATAATTGAAACCCTGACAATTAAATATGATACACAAGTCCTCCCCTGACATTTAAAAGAAAGAATCCCCGAAACTCCCTTTTAAAACACGTACTCATGAGCATCAGATAGCTCCCCGCTACCCCTCATAATGTACAATAGTAACAGACTAGAGCTCTAACTGATCGTATCCACTCATCCGGCCAAAGGTGTGGAGTCCTGATATATATGTCTGAGGTCACTCCTAGCAACCCCGAATCCTCGGACCTCCCTGGTCGTCAAATCAAAACCTTTCAAAACGGTCACTCAGGACCAAAAGTTACTCAACTCACAAAAGGAGATGTCATCCTGTGACCTCCAATCATCAGACCTCCCCCGGTCGTCAAATCAAAACATTAAGCAAGTCGCTCTAGACCCAAAATCTTAAATAAAATCAAAAGGAGAAATCACCACTTGTGACTCTCAGATCTTCCGACCGCGGTTATTAGATCAAAACATTAAGCAAATCACACCAAATCTTGACACTTTTCAACAATAGAAATTCCCAATTCCTAAAACAATGTTTCCGAAAAGTCAAGCCCTAAAACAATCTAATGAAACCCATCAATACCTATTGCTTAATTCACCCATCACTCCATAAGAATATACATATTTCATGTAAATATATATATACGTGGTCATTCACTCAGGAATGCCACTAATACCAAGTATAGTTTGCAGTTAACTAACACTACACCACAAAGTTAATTAGACGACAGTTCACCACAGTTCCTGAACTATCGTCTGAGTGTAAAAGTTGTTGTTGTCTAGTAGCCTATTGTCTGATTGACTTCATTCAGACGACAGTTCAAAAAAATTTGTCTGTTTTATACTCAGACGACATATATAAGCTCATAACTGTTGTCGGAAAATTACCAAATTATTTTAATTTGGAAAAACTATTGTCTGTTAGATATTCAGACAACAGTCCATTTAATGATTGTTGTCTGACATTATATTACCCCAACACTTTTAAAAGAACTATGTTGTGCGTAATGAATCTCAGACCACATTGTTAAGATATCTCTGTTGTCTGAAATGGATCTGCAACAACATTGCCTCATTTTTTTCAGTTGTGTGAGATGCATTAACAATAACAGTTCCAAAATGAAATATGCCATGTCACTGGACATTCAGAGGACACATTTTATTATTTTCAGTTGTACTTTATAAACCTCGTTCAACAGTTTATTGTTATATATGATGAGTGAAATGAATGTCAGACCACATTGATTTTGTTATATATGTTGGCTGAGATGAGGATAGACAACATGAGTTTTATTATATATGTTGTGTGAATAGATGTTCAGACAACATGAGTTTTGTTATATATGTTGTGTGAATAGATGTTCAGACAACATTAGTTTTGTTATATATGTTGTGTGAATAGATGTTAGACAACATAAATTATATGTGGCCTTAAGCATGTGTTGTCTGAGATTCTCTCAGACAATAGACACTTGACCTATATTTATTGTCTGAATTGGCTTTGCACAATTGGTTGCAGATATGAAATTTCATGTTTAAAACATATCTAAAATACAACATTGTCGTCGATTACTGCCATCTATTTCATACATTGCCATACCCAACATTTACAAAAGTACAAATTCATGTTCAGATTAATTCATCAATCCCATGATATCAAATAAGTCCCTAAGCCCAAGTACTAACCAGCTAGATGTGATACTACACTACACCAAAAACTGCATCACACAACGGAGAACAAATCCTCTATTATCTGTTGACGAAAATTGAATCATACAACACATTTAATAAATCTTCGTTGTATAAAGATGCTCAAATTCTAAAACTTCTAGTTAGGAGGTGATGGCACAATGGAAAGAAAGATTATCTATTGTCTGAATGAAAAAAAAGACCGGTATATTTCCCTCCTACCATTGAGTCAAATTTGGCTCCAAATTGTACCCTAGATGCTATTAAATTGGACAACAGTTTAGTTACTTCCGTTGTAGGAGTATACCTGTAAATCATCATACAATGGTTTTTAATGTCCTGTTGTGCAAGTGAGTACCAAAATTTGGAGATGGCTCCAAAATGACATTCATTCCCCCCAAAACGAGAAAATTTGGCTTCAATTGTTTGTTATGCTTGCAAGTTCCAACAACAGAATGAACTATTTCTGTTGTGTGAATGAGAAATGAGTAGCCTAAGCGTGAAACCTAACATTTTGATTGCAGAGGCGGGAATTTCCATCTTTTATTCCCTCAACTATGTAACAAATCAGATAACGTAAACGTATCCATACGTTGTCTATCTGAGTTTAAAAAATAAAAAAAATAAAAAAAAGAAGAAGAAGAAGAAGTTAATGCCTATTGCCGTAGCCAACTCGAGGGCACACTCAAACAAAGTTAATGCCTTGGCCATTTTTCCTATCTAAGAGAGAAACCTCGAGGTTTTCTTCATTTCGAGCAAAATCTGGAGCTTTTCTTCACCATCTTCTCAAAACACTTAGCCATCACAAATCACCATCTTTCAAAGTCTGGATTTAGGTTCTATTCGATTAGGGTTCGATTTGGGTTCTACTCGATTAGGGTTCGAGTTCGGTTCGATTTGGGGGTTTTTCATTATGCTGAAATGGGGGATTTAGGTTCTGACCAATCGAGTTGGGTTCTACTCGATTAGGCTATTTCTTCAGCCCCAAAGAGAAGAAAAATCTCATTCTTTGCAAGCTCCAGACTGGGTATTTCTTCTCTTCTTCTCTTCTTTCCCAGAAGCTTCGACTCCTCTTCAAGGCTTCAACATCGTGCCTTGGCTCCGACACCTTCTTCCACCAAATCCAATCACAGCCACCAAACTCTAATCAAAACCCCATAATCTCGTCGTCTTCTCTAGTTCTTGAAAGTCTACCCGTCTCTGGCCAAACCCTAATTCAACCCTAAAAAGAATCTCCATCGAAGCACCTGGTCGAAGTATTCGCTCAAATCCGAGACAATCCATGAGCCAAAGATCAGCAACACCTGCAAAATCAGAGCTTTTGGTTTTTGGCCGATTTCAAGTACCGAGTTTTCACCCTAGATGGGGTCTTGAAGTCCGATGACAACGATCTTGGTGAGGAGTTAACTCTAAACCTAAAGGAACGATTGCAATTCTATTTGGGTGTGCTTTGTTTTTGCTCAATATCATGTTTTGGGTCCTAATTTATAATTGTAGCTCCGAACCTGTTAAGTCTATCCGAGTGTGCTTTGATTTTGCTCAATTTCTTGTTTTAGCACTTGGGAATTGGTGGTTTTGGGTTTATATTGAAGATATGTGGTTGATTTTCTAGGATTTTGAGCTTGTTTATTTGCTAGGTTTCAAACGAAGAAGATGCAAGAAGAGATGGAGAGGAGAATCTTGGCCAACACTTATGAAAAATGCTTTCAACGATGAAACTCCAATAAGTAAGTGACTTTTCTTTTATGGTTTGCTCTTCTTTGTTTCCATAACAAACCCACAAAACAAATATGCATTTGAATTTTCAAGTGTGAAGTCTCTTCTTTGTTTCCAGATCAAGCATGATGCCCATGAATTGAATTGGTTGTGTGCAGATTGGATTATAAAGGCTGTGATATATAATATAGGATATCTGGGAGCAGCAAAGTCAATCACTTGGTGTTTCATCCTATTTCATTCAAGGCGTTTTAGGCCTTCCAAGGCTCGCAATCAGTTTTTATATGGAAGATGATTTGCATTTAGACCCTACTGAGGTATGCGCTATGCTCATCTTTGTATTCATATGTATCACTTGAAGTTGATGACAAAGGTAATTCCAGGACATATAATAATGTGGTTGATTTTATGATTTAAGTTGCTGCTGAATTGTCATGTACGTGATAGGTGTACGTGAAACATTGAACTAAAGGTTGCTAATGAACAATAGACTTGTAGAAACCCTTTTGGTTAGTGAACTAATGATTGCTTTACATATTGAAACAATTGCTTGCTCTTTTTGTTTACTGGAGTGGATCATTGATCAATACACTTCATGCTGTCAATTGTTGTGAATCTCCGGGTTACATTATCTTACTTGTAAAACCTTTAATTTCAGCAAGAGGAAGCCTGGAACGCATACCCAATATGCAAAACAGGTTTGGCATGTCTTTATCTTGTTATTTTCTGCGTATATCAATTGTTAAACAATCTTAAATAATTTATCTAACAAAGTTTTTGACTCGGGTTTCTCTGTAATGGATGCCCAATCATACAGTAATCAAGGTAACATTTCTTGTCTCTCTTGAAATAATAAGTATTCCATGTATATAGTTTGCACTTGAAGACTGCTGAAGAAGCATTATTTGTTTTGTATGTGTGTAGTGCCCATATTCACCAAATTACAATTGGCCATTAAACCTGTTCATAGGGCTGACATTGAGTAACAAGTTTGGTATATCTATCATTTTTGTATTTTTCTCTCAAGTTTACTTTATGTATTTTACTTTGTACATTTTGATATTTTACAATGGTTTTTATGTCTGAGTATAAAATGAAACTTATAAAACTTACAATAGTTTTTGCTTAATTTATTGAATCTGGGTTGGTTGATTGATGAAAACCTCTATGGGGCTGTGTTGAATTCAGATGCACAACATAAACTTGTTGGGGTCATATCATTAATTCCTAGTTTCAAGGGAAAAAAAAAAACTGAGTCTGATTTTTTGCTTTAGGATGATCTGTTTGTCAAGTATTTCCATCCTATGAAAGCAAGTCATTTTCTTAACTTTGGTTCACTGTCGTTTCAGGTTTTAGTTGAGAAGATGGGGCTTCCTGAAGCATCTTGAAGAGTGGGATCAGCTAATATGGATTTACTAGGTAAGCCAAACTCTAGACTTGAAATGGTTCATTTTATTTATGTGGTTACAACTTTGAACATTAGCATGGACAGTCGTATGTTCTTGCACTCCATTTTTCTTTCAATTTCCTCAGAATGTTTAAGATTTCTCCATTGGGTTCAGTAGCTTGATGGAACTGTTGTACCACTATGATCTTCTCCATTGGAGGTAACTTTGAGTGATTCTCCCTTTTGTGTGTTTTTTATGAAATTATCAGCTTTGGGAAACTTTCAAGGCAGAGAATCTCATTTTTGATGCATACTTGGTGTTTTTCAAGTGATTTCTCTTGACTCCATAATTTTTCTAAACAAGCAATACAAAACTTTGAGGAGTATATATGTCTTCTTTTAAGTGTGCTATGCAAGAATGAACATTACTATAGAGCATTGTTATGTAGTAAGGCATAATCCCTTTTGTTTTCATTGCATTTGTAAATTGTGTAAGGAACTATATGGTGGACTGTTGCATAAAGAGTCATTGGAAGATCAAGCATGGAGTACCCGGCATTGCAGCAAGCTATATTTTCTTTCATCATGTAAAACTTAGCTAGAAAACTTAAAAGCTTCTTAGTCTATGAGATGTCTGAATGCTTCAACAATGTTCCTTAAATTCAATATTTGATGAATTGATGTATCACAATGCTTTTGGTACAAATATTGATCATTTGATGGTTTTCATTCAATTTGTATTCCAATTGTTCACTGTTAATTTATATCTATTCAAAATTTGGGTATTCACACAATGCAGTTCTAGATATCACACAATGGATTTCAATAAGTAACGTCGTCTAGTTTTAAGCTCATACAATAGAAAATACTAGAACATAGTTGTGTTACTCTAAATCACACAACAGAAAATACTAGAACACAGTTGTCTTACTCTAAATCACACAACAGACAAACTACAAAACTGTTGTATGAAAATCTTAACCCACAATGGCATAAAAGCAAATTATGTTGTGTGAACTGCTGCGCATGGATGTGTCCGGCATCTGTCGAGTTTTGGGACAACGGTGTTAAGGAATATATGTTGACTGACTTTATATCATACAACGGTAAATTCACCGTCGTCTGATTTTTCATCAGACAACATCGAGATAGACGACGGAGAGTCTCCAAATCACACAACGTTTTTGTGACGTCGTGTGATGCAGCTTTTGGTGTAGTGCTACTTATATATATGTTTTAAAACCAAATTTTGCCCACTCTGTTCTGACTGCATTAATATGGTTTCAGTGTTTGCTCCAATGGTTGCCAACAAGGAACATTTCCTTCCCCAAGAAACAATTATGGACAGATGGCTCCTTGTGCATGTCAGCAGAAACTTCCAGAATCTCTTCTTCTCAGCATTCTCTTTCAGGCAGCCCGTCCACTTCCAGAACTGGAAAAAGAAAGAAAGTATGAATGAGACTCGTTCCTCGACACACATATGATAGATATAGACTGCTTGTTATGATTACGGGTGCATTAGAACAATAAAGGTTAGGAACTGAGATAATACAACAGAAGCAGCACACAAAAACTTATACACCTGATAGTCTCGACTGTCCACAGTTGCAAGCTACAATTGAGTAATAAGCCAAGGACTAACATAATTCCTATTCAAAGTTACTGCTTCAATTCTATGAAGAATTCAACCTAATATTTAACAAGCCAAGCATAAAAAGAATTTCTAGGCAATAGAATGTTACCATTCAGATCACAAAAGAAGCTGACCCTTGAACTTTCAAATATTGCATCAGAATGCAAGCTTGGCAAAAGATATCCGGATGCTATCATGTTCAAAAGGATAGGGAAAAAAAAGTCAATTTAGAAGACTAAAACACAAAGAACAGAAGAGAAGTAAAAAAATTTAGCACACCACCAAAACGTATTAATACCACGTTATATAAGAAATGCTTAGTTTGCTAAAAAGAAAAAAATGGACTAGAAGAACAATAACCTTGAAGGGAGAAATCCTTGAAGCTTAAATGACATAGGCTATACACATCTTTGGTACACTACTAGAAAACTTGTCTTTTACGACGCGCAAATTACGGCGTGCATATTGTGTGCGCCGTAAAAAACGGTCATTTACGGCGTGTTTTTTTGTGTGCCGTAAAAGACGTCCATTTTTTGTCTTTTATGGCGTGCTTTTCATGTGCGCCGTAAATGACATATTACATTTACGACATGTTTTTTTTGTGCGCCGTAAAAGACTAATTTTTTGTCTTTTACGGCGTGTTTTTCATGTGTGCCGTAAATGATGTGTTTCTTAACAATCCCGCTCAACCATTTTTAGCTAAATTCTAATTTCCCACCAAACCTTTTTGCTCTGACATTTTTTTTTTGAAAAGATAAAAACTCAGGCCAAACCCGGATCTCTTCAGACTCTCCATCTCTCGTCTCGTTTCCTCTTCTTCTCTTCATCCTCGCTCGATGCCATCCCATCGATCTAAAGGCCGAAGCCAATAATCCTGTCATTAGGTGAGTGAATATGTCTCTCCCAAATTCAGTTGGGGTCTCTCTCTCTTCTTTGCTCTGGGCGGCCCTTCGAGGCTTCCAACGCCGGACGTGTATCATCAATTGCTTCTCTCTCTCTCTCGTCCTCTCTCAGTACTCCGGCCGCTATCTCTTTCTCTTTCTTTCTCTGTATCTTTCGCTGTTTGTGTTTACTTGATCTAATTTTTCAATCAAAAGCTTCAAACTTGGTGGTTTTTAGGGATTTTGAGGTTTTATCTCATCGCCGCTTCCTATCTCTATCTATGGTTCAGTTTTGGATTAATTTTGTTGTATTTGTTTGGGTTTTAGGGGTTGAAGTAGTTTTTGCAATAGAGAAAGCTGCGGTGGAGATATGACTTCTGTTCGCTGACGGTGCTATCGGGCCGTCTATCAAACTCGACTCGGGGCTGGTGAGTACCTTCCCTTTCGCTTTTGGTTTGGTTTGATTTCATAGGTTAGGGTTTCTGATTGGTCTATCTGTTTAGTTTTTTGGAGGTGGTCAAGCGTTTGGGGTCCTTAAGATATGTGATTATACATCTGATTGATTTGTTGCCATGTTTTTGTGGCAGGATTATTACATAGATGTTGATTATCAAGTGGGTGATGGCTTCTCTTTCAGTGGAGGTGCCTGTTCTCTTTTCCACTACCTCTTTTATTTGCTAAATGGCCTTTCCAAGTTTTTCAGTACTAGTAACTGAGGAAGTTTTTGACATGAAAGTATTCAAATGGACCAAGCCCTTCTGATGAATGGTTCAAGCAGGGGAAGATAGTGAGTCCTATAAATTACCAATCTTGTTTTACTCCAAGTTCTACTAGAGTTTTGTAATTGCTCGTGTATGTTTCATGGTATAAAATAGTTGCATCAGTTTGGACTGTCTGAAAGACATTACTAGCCCCTATAGGATATCGATCCCAAATAGATAAAAATCAGGTTGTTGAGTCTCCCAGGTAGCTGGTATTTGGTAAATCGTTTCCATCCTTAGGGTGTCTTGTATTTTTGAATGTTTGTTTCAGAATTTCTTAGGGGTATCATAATGAGGCAATATTAGTTTTGCAGCTCTGCATAATACATGATGTTTGCATTCTGGAAGATAAGCCACATATATTCTCAAATTATCTTCCTCTTTGTTTGTATTGCTAACCTACAATCTAATTAAGGCATTTTACCAAATGAGAGCCAGGGTGTGCAACCCTGAGTGGTTGCATTAATTAGGAGATGTGCAGTACTGTAATATTTTATTTTTATTTTGGATCACCAATGATGGCTTTATAATACTTGTATATCTTTTGATATGTAGCTCAAGATTGTGATGTCGACACCAGGTGTGATTGAGGTTGTTTGAAGTTCCAAGTTTCCTGTTTCCTTTGAAAGTGGTCACTTAGCTTCATAGCTTATGTGTGCTATTTTCCTTGTTCTGTTTTTTGCCTCCACAGGTTCTACAGCAGCTGGTACATATCTACCCTACGAGAGTCCTAGGAGTAAGTCTTCTTCTTACCTCTTGATATCTTGAAGTCTTATATGCATTGTGTTTTTGGCCCTGACTATATTTCAGGGTGTTTGACTCAAGAATGCACCAAATCTTAATACTTATACAAAACTTAGTTCTGTGTCTGCACTGTTTAAGACAACTACTGGTCCATGCATCATTTCTTGGATGTACAAGATATGTGCCTTGTTTTTTTTTGTGTGATCATATTCTAGGTGCTTATATTTCTCTTGGTTCTGGTGAGAAGGTCCAATCTTGGACTTGCAATGGGTGCTGATTCTCAGGCAGCTGCTGATGTTTTTAGGTAAATTTGTACATTTAGCTTTAGAGGACTAGCGGCTGGCATGTTTGAAACAGTGTGGTTTATACTTTTATAGTATATGAGTCACGCAGACAATGAGTGTGGAATTTGCAGGGTTTACCAATTGTCTCACTCTACAATAATTTCACTTTTAAGAGAGTTATTGAAGTTGTTATTTTGGCTTTCCCCATCTGCCAATTTGTAGGTTTCTACCAGTTCATTAAGAAAAATGATTTCATTGTAGTTGTATTATTTACTCGATCTTGTCATTCATAAAGATTGTTTTAGTTTTTTACATAAAGTTCTGTATTCTATTTTGTTGAAGTTAATACTTTCATTGTGGGACCCAAGTTCAAAGATATATTATGATTTCTTATATATGATATTGTTTTTATATATTACTATTTTTAATTATGATTACTTTCCTTTTAATTATGATTCTTTATAATTATGTTTTTATATATTACTATTTGCCAATTCCTATCATTTCAGTCCATCACCATCTCTCTTCTTATCCACTACTCAAGGATTTATCTTGATCAGACGATTTAACTTCTTTCTTAATCTCTTCCTTTCCCAAAGTCTCTCTCTACTTGTTCATATCCTTCTCTCAAACTCTTCCCATCCAAAGGTATAGTTTCTCCTCTGCTCGTTTATTGAATTGATTATGTCTTTCAATTTGAGTCTGAGTTCTTTGATTTACTTTTATTAATTTCCAGCTTCATTGTTATCTGTTACAAAGAATTTGATGCTTAGTCTTTGCTGGTTCTTAAACGGAGCCCTTGCATTCTTATAAAAGTTCCATGATTTATATTGGTAAGTATTTCTTGTCTAGGCATAGTATTGCACTGAATACAATCTTCTTTTTTCCAATGGATGTCTATTTCGACTCATCTTTTTTACATCTGTATAGGTCTTGCATCACCATTGTGACAAGGCCCGCCGGCTTGTGAGGCATTCGGTGCATAGGATTTTTCCCCTTTCACTTATGAACGGAAAAAAAGAACTTTTCATGTCTTGAATGTTTGGAATCTGCCTTGTGTAGCTGATGTCAACTTTTTTATTTCTGTTATTTAGTTGCTGCCGTTAAACTTCTGTTGAGTTGCTTGTTGGTTCTTTTGAGGGTGATTTTTTGCTCTCCTGCAGATTTCAAAGTACATGTTGATTAATGCTTAGAGTATTTACATGGATTTCAAAGTACATGTTGATTAATGCTTAGAGTATGTTATTTCCTGGAGGTTATTTGCTTCCAATTTATTTTTACTGATTCGTCTGCTTTTTTAATTCAGAGTATTGTCAGTCATGGGGTTGAAAAGCTAGCTATCCAGTGATGATGAACTTCTGGTTGTTCGTCTTTGGAAGGGTCTTCAATGCTGCTGCTATAGTGATTCAAGATTTTGATCTAGGATGCTCTTTGTTAATCTAGAATGTTTTACATTTTAGGACGGTAATGATAAATTGTTGGTTTAATTAAGTTGTTTTATTACATATTGTTGTTGGCATATTAATTCACATTTTGTAATGTGATATAACAAATCTCGCTTTTCATCTCAATAAATTGTATAGATTTATATAGATTTTGAAATGGTATCACAAAATTTACAGGAAAAAAAAATCGGTGCAAATATTACATGCTGTAAATATATCCTACAACTACATTTACGGCGTGCTTCTGATATCAATTACGGCATGCTTTGTTATTTTAAAATGAAATAAAAAATCTCAAACCCTTTTACGGCTTTCATTGTTGTCTTTTACGGCGTGCTTTTGAGATCAATCACGGCATGCTTTTGATATCAATTACGGCGCACATATTTGATCATTTACGGCGCTCTTTGTATTTGAAAATTGAAATGAAGAATCTCTAAAACTCTTTTACGGCGCTCTTTTATGTCTTTCACGGCGTGCTGGTGAGGTCTTTTACGTCGTTTCGGAAACACGCTGTAAAAGAGTTTTGTCTTTTACGACATGTCCATTTACGGCGCATTTTTGTGTGCCGTAAAATGTCTTTTACGGCGCTCTTTGCTGGCCGTAAAAGACCATTTTTCTGGTAGTGGTAATATTTGATTTTCTTAACTTCATTCCCAGTGATGCAGAACAATCCAAAGCTTGCAAGTTGCTTATGAAACTCTACTTTTGCAAGTGGGAAACATAGTTGTCCATTGCCGTACAGCAAACTGTCTGGTTGCTTATCTCATCCCCATAGCCAAGTGCAACATGTTTCATATTGGGGAAGACCAGAGGACAAACTGAAATGCATAGCAAACTCCGATTTCATGTTATGTTGTCAGGAACTAATGAATCATTTGAAAAGATAAGAAACAATGATTCTAACCGTAATAGATTTGATCTAGGTTGAAGAACTGAAGTAGAATTAAGCCTTTGGTGAAAAGTTGGTGCCAGGTTAATTATTCAACAACATATAATTGCAGCCCATCTAACAGTTGGTGCACAAATGATATTAGATAATCTAAGAATATCTTTTAGATTGCATTTGAAAAGTTGATAGTGCTATAGTGATCCTCACATCAAGTACGTAGGGGTCATTTCAAGATATTTTATATACTTCTGTAACTTGCCCTGCTCACATGAGGGCAGTTCAAGATCTATCTCCATAGAACAATTACCTTGAACTTGAAATATCTTGTATTTGCAGCCTATTCAACAATAGAAGTGCAGAATTGTCACACCCCAAACCCGGGGTATGACTCAAGGTGTTCTCAAGTAAGAGAAAATGTGAATGAAGACCAAGATCGATACAATCTTAGCCTAAAAGTATGAAGTACTTCAGGAGGGACTTTGATTTGAAGAAAGAAATGTAAGTAACCTTAAACTAAATGAACTATATGTTAATCAAGCAACAAAATACATTATTTCAACTAGAAAACTGTAGACGAAGAACTGAAAGCTGACTCAATAGAGTTACAAAGAAAGGGAGACATAAGTGGACTGGAAAGTTAAGGCAAGAACAACTTAAATTTGGAGATTTGCTAAACCTTGAATTCTATAGCAATAAACTTGAAACTTTCCATTCTAAAAGTAACCATGTTAAAGAAAAACATACTAAATTTTCAAGCAAAACGGAGTTCGAGAAGTAAGGGTGAAGATGGATGCAGATAGATCGAACTGTCAAGTTTTAGGAAAAAAAATATATTGCAGCAGCAAAGTCAACTTAGAAAATTAGCTAAAAATTCATTGTAAGTCAAACTGTCAAGAAATTAGTTTCGAAACGAGCATTGGGATGTATAGTTCATTACACACAAAAATCAGAGGTTAAATCATTCAAGTGGAAGTTCAAATCTTAACAGAAAATCAGAGGAGACATTTAGAGTGCTGGAACTTTTCCAAATGCAGACCAAATTTGGAAAAATAACCAAAAAGTCACTACTTATCAAAATAAGACGAAATTTTCTAGACCTTTGTTAACTAACAGGAAAGAAACATGTCAAAATTTCAGAATATTTGGGGCCCAATAAGTTGGGAAAAATAAATACCAAAGAAGGCTATGCTGCAAGGCAGTTTCTTCAAAATTCCAGCTAACTAACTTTTCTTTGGGAAGGAGCTAGGTGTTCGAACTTATTTTGTTTTGGACGAAACTTGTTTGGAGAAAGTCTTGGAATGTCCAATTTTAAAGAAAACAAAGCTGAGCTGAAATCAATATTGAAGGATGAATAAAAAATAATAACAAAAAATTATGCTGAAATATAACTAGAGATTTGAAAAGCCACTATGGTGTCTCTATGCAACACTTTCACATTCTGAATAGATGATAGACAATGATATAAATTAACTCAATCAAACTGAAATCATGAATCTAGTAACCACAAAAATCAACACAACTGGAAGGGATTTCAGCATACCTATCATTACAATTATGCAACTGTATTATAGAACTAAAGCTAATAAATTCAAGATAAAATCTAGAAAGTTTGTACGTGATCAAACAATGAGCTCAATTATCCCATCACGAAATTCAATTTTCAATTCCAAGGTCCTAATTTATGCATCAAGCCACACAAATTTACAATCTTTCTAACTACCCACATCTCATAATTCACTCAAAACAGAGACTGAAATGCTTAAAATCAAATAAACAAACCCACAATTTGATTACAACAACACCAAGTATCATACCTGCCCACAGTAATTTCTGAAGTTTACATCAGCTCCATTATCCAGAAGCAACAAAACAATCTAAATCAAACCCAGAAAAGAACCCAAATCAGAAAAACCAAACGATCATCAATTTCAAATGGGAAGCAAACCCAGAGAAAAAAAAAAGACCTTGTTGCCCTTTAGCGGCGGCAAAATGGAGAGGAGAGTTGAGCCCACCAAAGAATCACAGAAAGCACCTCTTTGCATATTTCGACACACCCTTATATCATAGTGATAGCCTCCAAAAAATCCTTTCATTGAATCAGCTCTCAGGTAAAGCATCAGCCATGGAACTTCTTCCAAATCCTTTCAAATCTAAGCACATCTCACTATGCCCAGATCTTGAATCTCACCAGCAGAAAACAAGAGTATCAGTACACCCAATCAACACACCCAATTATATCAATTAACCCAATCAAAACCCAAAGAAAAAACAGAGAACTGAACTGAATCTGAAAGAGAAGAAGAGCTTATAAGGAGAGAGAGAGAGAGAGAGAGAGTTGTGATGACCTGGATTTTCATTATGTAATTTTGGTAATTAATAATGGACTAGTTGTACGAATAATTGTTATTATGCTTTATTCGTAGGTTTTATGTGGAGTGAAATGATTTTCGTACGTATAAATATTTGAATTTCACAGTTTAGGGGGTCGTGTGAAGTTTGAATTTTTATATGTTGGGATTCTCAGAAAACTTCCTTCACGAAAATTGTAGGGCACGTCGATACGAGTTCGTGGACATGCGGAACGCGTAAATCGGAGTTCGTATAAGGAAGTTATGGCTATTGGAAAAAGTTTCCATTTTAGTATATAAAGGGAAAATCAGAAATTATTTTCATTTTCCTCATTTCCTTTTCCGGAAACCTTCCTCTCTCTCTCTTCTCTCTCGTCCGCACCTTCAGAGTCGAAGTTTTTCGACTGACCCGACCCGGACCCGGTATTCCGACCCGGTCGGAACTTACATCTCCGGCGACCTCTTCCGGTGAAACCAGCCCAGAACGACTCGCCTCCTTGCTCCGGTCGTCTCTGTGGTGGTCTCTTACGACGATTCTCCTTCTCGGTGGCAGTATAAGGCGGCACAGGTTGAAGAAATCGGACCCGACCGGAAATCCTTACTCCGACGTCGGCAAGGCTTCGAGTCTTCTTGGTTGAGCTCAGAGCAGCCTCGCCGATCGAGCCTTGGTGGTTGTTTGGATCGATTCACGTGAAACTTCGATCAACTCGGATTGGATAACTGTTCACGGCTTGTGAGGTAGTTTTCGATCCCTTAGGCTTGTTTTCTGACTTCGATCTAGTTATGAAAGTTCACAAGCATGCTTAGATGAAGCTTTTTTATGTTGGAAGTTTTGTGAAATATTGAGTTTTGGCGGGCGGCGGTGCGCCACCACCTGTGGCGGCGTTCCGGCGGTGTTCCGGCCATGTATGGAACTGTTTCTGGTATTATATGTCTTCTACTCGTCGATACGAGCGTTTCGATATATAATATGCAAATTTTTGAATGAATTTGTTATGATTTTTGCAGTTTCATACCGATCAATTTATTTGATCCGTGAGGATTCTAGCGTCCGATCGACTTGTGGTTTGGTCACATCGATCGTGGACGTATTCCGAAGACTTTGGGAGGTCTCGGATGTAGTTTTGCCTTGATTGGAGCCACTTTGGGGATTTTAGTTCAAAACAGGGGTTTCAGACTTAAATCAATTGCGAATCGTTACTAAGTGGAAACCGTTTGTGATTAGGTACTTGACGAAGTATTTGGATGGTTATTCTGTAGTTTGAACTACTTATTCTGCATTGAAGACGCAGCAGGAGTTTCGAGGTGAGTAAATCTCACAAGGATCTTTATGAACAGAAGTACCATTATTGTTTTGGCGTTAATTAATTAACTGCAAACTATAGTTGGTATTAGTAGGCATTCCTGAGCGAATGACTACATAGTGAATGATTGTGATGAATAATAATATGCATGATGGTGTTCATATTATTGTTGAATGCGACTTTTTAGGAAACAATATTATAGAAAAAGATGTTTCTATTGTTTGAAAAGTATTGAGCTTGATGTTACATTTTGAGTCAAGCGTGACTCATTTTAGATGTATTGGTTTTTGTATCAAGGGTCACAGATGGTGAGCAGGGATTAGGAAAACCGAAAACTAGATGTTGTAACGTTTTGAAGTCGGATGCGACTTACTAAACGTTGACCTTAAGACCAGATAGGGTCTAAGAAGATCTTATGTCACAGATGGTGATAGATCATAGATAGTAACAAGTTGCAGAAGGTGACCTTGATGTTTGATTTCGTGACCAGATGGGGTCTGAAGATCATGAGTCACAGATGGTGACAGATGGTGATCAATGGTTGAGCTGAGACCAGATGGGGTCTAAAGATCATATGTCACAGATGGTGACAGGTTGCAGATGGCGACCTTGATGTTGATTTCATGACTAGATGGAGTCTGAAATCATATGTCACAGATGGTGATCAAGGCAGGAAATAGGTAATCACGTCCTTGGTAGGACGAGTGATTACAATTTCAATAGAGTTCTAGTTTATCTGCCATGATAGCTTGTGGGAGTAACGGTCGAGGTTGCTTGAGACTCATAGGTATGCAGCTTAAAGGAGAGTTTCGATGGCATTCTTCTTTAATTGTCTAAATGAGACTTGAATTGCTACTTGATGGTTAAGTTAGCAAATAGGGCATGGTCATAGCGATGACTCATGTTGTCCTTTCTGTGGAAAGGATATGAAACGTTAAAAGGAAATCATGGCTGCATGTTTCCTTAAGTAGATTGATGTGAGTTGTTGATTGATGTTCATGAGTTACTCATACGAGCTTGCAGAAGCTTACCGGGTTTGTTGTTTGGCAACCCCGGTGCACCATTCAAATGGTGTAGGGGCTAATCCTGCAGGTCAGGAAAATCGTGGCTGAAGCTGAGGTAGCTTGTTGGCAGCAGGACGGGTAGGAAGCAAATTTTGTTGGCTTTGCCAGTATATGACTTCCGCTATGCAGTAAGCTCTGAGGAGCATTTACGTTTTAATTTGTGATGACAATTTAATTCGTAAATTTGTATAATATATAACTCTGTGGAGCGAGTGTATGTTATCTTGGATGGTTCAGTTCCTCAGTAAGTACTTGTTTTAAAGGAAAGATGTTCCAGGTATTTGTATTGATGACTAAACATTCACGCATGTATAATTATGGCATTATATATATCGATTTTTATTGTTGTTAAAAATCAGGGGCGTGACAAGAGTCGCGACCCAAGGAGACTGACGGAGAGAGAACTCATGGTGGACAGACAGACGGTACATGCGACGGAGAGAGACGCAGTCGCTGACAGTGCATCGAGTGAGTGAGTGTGCGAGGCTGAGAGGCTCGACGAGTGGTGAGAGAGATGGTGAGTGTGACCGTGAGTGATTTGGGACGGAGAGTGACCTAATTTTTTCAACTAAGGGAGGAAGCACGGGTTTTGAGTTTCTCAGATAGATTTGGAGTGTTTTGAGTGGAAAAAATAAATGTAAATTATTTTTTTGTTTGTTTTTTTAGTTTGATCAGACAACAGATGTCTTTGTTAGTGTTGTCTGAAATTTCTTAAATTTACCAAATGACGATGTGTTGGCTGAGTTGAGGTGAGACGACAAATTTTAAAAAACTCAGACGACTGCAAAAACTCATGTGTCGTCTGATGACTGTCGTGTGATTAAGTTATTCTAGTAGTGTAAATAACTCTCAAAACAATAATGGTAACCCCGTTCGTAAATGAACATTGTGATATTACTCACCTCGAAACTCCCACTGCGTCTTCAATACAGAACAAAGCAGTCAAACCACAAAACAACCATCCAAGAATACTTCACCAAGTACCTAATCACATACGGTTTCAATTTAGTAACAATTCACAAACGATTTAAGTCTGAAACCCTGTTTTGAACTAAAATCCCCAAAGTGGCGCCAATTAAGGCAAAACCACATTTCAGACCTCCCAAAGTCTCCGGAATACTTCCACGATTGATATGTCCAAACCACAAGTCGATCGGACGCTCGAATCCTCACAGATCGAATAGATCAACCTGTATGAAACCGTAAAAATCATAACAAATTCATACGAACTCAAAAATTTGCGTATTATATATCGAAACGCTCGTATCGACGAGTAGAAGACATATAATATTAGAAACAGTCCTTTACATGGCCGGAACGCCGCCACAGTCGGTGGCGCACCGCCGCCGGCCAAAACTCACAACATCAAAGATGTTCATCTCATCATGCTTAACCACTTTCATAACTAGCCTCAAGTCAGATTAAAAGTAAAAAAGGTCGAAAACTATCTCACAAACCGTGAATCACTGTTCAATCCGAGTTGAACCAACTTCCACATAAATCGATCCAAACAACCACCACAGATCGATCAAGAAGGCTCCTGCGAGCTCTTCAAGCCTAGTTTGAAGCTTCGCCGACGTCAGAGATCGGAGAACCGATTGGGTCCGACTTCTTCAAACTTCGCCGCCTTCTAGCGCTGCCACCACCGAGAATCACCGCTAGAGGATGCCAGAGGGACGACCAGAGCAAGGAGGTGAGCTAATCTGGAAGATTTCTCCACCGGAGATCGCCGGAAAAGAATGGTCAGATCGGTAGGGTCCGGGTCGGGTCAGTCGGATTTCTTTGATTCTGAAGGTGCAGTTGAGAGAGAAGAGAGAGAGAGAGAGAGAGGAAACTTTCCGGAAATAGAAAATGAAATTATGAAATAATTTCCGGAAATCCTCTATTTATACTAAAACAAAAACTTTTTCCAAAAGCCATAACTTCCCCATACAAACTCCCATTTTCACATTCCTCATGTCCACGAACTCGTATCGACGCACTCTACAACTTTTGTGAATGAAGTTTTCAGATATACCCAATGAATAAAAAGTCAACCCTCACGCCCCCCCCCCCCTAAAATGACGCTTCCTGAATAATTATTCGCCCGAAAACCTTTCACTCCATCCACGAGCCACGAAATCGTCCAATAACAACAAATTAAATTCCGGAAAATCCTTGTACAATAAATACGATTTCCGGGGCATCACATATTGTTAGCATTGAAGTCACCCTCAAGTATAAAGGCCAAGTTATAGTGTAGTGTTGTGGGTTTAGAGTAAGGAATATTGTATCCAAGGGAATGGTAAATCACACCCTAGCTAGGGAAGATCACCTAAAGGAAAACTAGAAAGAATATGCAAATGTACAATCACAAACATACTAAGGCTCACAAGTGAACCCAAGTTCATGGTGAGTATGTGCAAGATAGTGTATAGTGATTTGATTTGGTGTTGAGAATAGTTTTGATTCGAATTGAAACAACTAGATCAAGTAAAGTAAACTAAGCTATGCTAAAGAATTTGTTATGAAATGGATGAGAGTTAGAGCATAGGTTGTCCACCATAGCCCCTTGCATGTATTAATGTTCAAACCATAAGTGATGCAATCTGAATTACCCAATTACCCTCTTAGCATCCAGGTAAGACTATTAAGGCCTAAGCTCCTTTATTTTATCAATTTCAACCGGATATGTCTATAATTAACTACCTAAGAAGAAATCTTATTACCGGGTAAGTCTCAATTCATTGTTCCTAGATCCATAAAAATTAGAGTTTAGATAACCAAGCAAGCAAACCAATCTTAGGTCTAGGTGATTTTAACTCACTACCTTCACATACACACACTGTGTGCTTTCATTCTCTTAATATCTAGAGGTGACTAATCTCAAAACACTAATCATCTTATGAGAATACATTATACTTAAACTATTCAAATTCAAATATAAGCATTAACTTTTTGATTTAGCATGTAAATGTGGTAATGGAAAATTGCATCAAACATAGTATTCACATCAATACCATACAAGATTGGCTAAGACTTTGAACCCTAGCCCTAACAAATTCATTACTCACTCATAACTAGATATACAAACTTCAACATTCAAGATACATCAAGAATAAAGAGTTAGGGAGTAAAGAGTGACTATTGGTGATGCCAAAAGTGGTGGTGGAGATGGGTCTCCAAGCTTATGATGTGGAGGATGTCTCCTTCTCCTTGTTCCAAGCTCTTGATGATGTGGAATGGTGAAAGTAAGAGTAGCTAGTAATGATTTGTGGTGATGGAGGGTTATGAAATTGGTGGGAAGATGAGTTTGGTGGTGGAAATGGCGGTTATGGAGGTGGAGATCGTGGTGTGGTGTTGTAGAGAGAAAAAAAAGGATGACTTGGTGAGATGATGATGATGAATGGAATCAAGAATGGTTCAAGATAAGGTCCTAGCCTTGACCTCTTTTAATCAGCTATTTTCCTTTGGTCCCAAGATGTGCAAGAGATGCCCTTACACCTTTATCTCCCAAATGATCACAAAATTGCAAGGTGACAAAAGGACAAGGTGTAGGGAGATTTTTGGATTTCAAGTGGTGGGAGATTCCCACAACCATGGTCCTCCGTAGCTGGACAAAGGGTTCTCCATGAGTGGTCGCTCGTCGGAAAAGTTCGCTAGAAAATCCGATTTGTATTTTTCACCCAAATTCTATGTCTTTTCCTCCTAGTTTCACTTCTTCACATTCCAAGCGTCATTTAGTCATTTCTTCTCAATGCATGGTTTTCTAGAAAGGAAAAAAAATGGATTAAAAGTAATAAAATAATGAGGAGGACAAGGCCATTTCCATAGTTGTGGCATAATTAGAGCATCTTTAGCAATGCTAGCCATTTTTTAGTCAACCTTTAGTAAAATAACTAAAAAGTCATTTTAGCTAGCCACTTTAGAAATATTTCTGCATCAGTGCTCTATATTTTAGCTAGTTTTGAATTTTTATTATATTTTAAATGAAGATTAAATAGTTTAAATGTATTTATAAATTACATAAAATACAAAAGGAATGTTTTAAGTTATAGAGAGCCTCATCTCTCTCTCTCTCTCTCTCTCTCTCTCTCTCTATATATATATATATATATATATATATATTTTTAGGAGCTAGATAGCTAAAAGTTATAATAGAAAGTCACTTAGGAGTTGTTAGCCAAATTGCCACCCTCAAGTATAAGGGCCAAGTTATAGTGTAGGGATTATGAGTAGGGGATATCGTACCCAAGGGATTGTAAAACCCACTCTAGCTAGGGAAAACCTAAAGGGTGCTAGATGAATATGCAAATGTACAAATCACAAACAAGGGCTCACAAGTGAACCAAAATTCATGGTGAATATATGCAAGAAGGTGTAGTAGTTTGATTTTGGTTTTGGAGATGGTTTAAACTCAAATTAACACACAATAAAAAACTTGAAATGTAAACTAAGCTATGCTAAACCAGATGTGATAGATTGGATGGAAGTTAGAGGTTTAGGTTGTTCACCATAGCCTCCCCTGCATGCATTAATGTTCAAACTATAAGTAAAACAATCCCAAGCAATTAATTAAAAGAGGCGTGCCTCAAGGCTTAGAAAGCGCGAGGCGCAGAGGAAAATACCTTCGTTTTGCAGCTGAGGCGCAGAGGCGCTGCTGAAGGCTGCAAAAGCCTGGAAAGCGTGTTACAAGGCGTTCTGGGCAAACGCCTGGGAATTTTTTTTTTTAACACCAAAATGATGTCGTTTTGGTCGTGTCTGTAAACGAGCCAAGCAGAAATTACTCAAACCATCCTTCTCCCCGACTCCTTCATTCTCAACGCCGCTAATCTTAATATCTTGCTCAAAAATTTGATCAAATCATAAAGAGCCCGTAAGTTTTCTCAATAATTTGGTTTTAAAGGAGGCTATTTGCAGAATTGGAGCAAGAAAGAAATTCGATTTGAAGAGAGTTGGATAGTTGTATTTTGATTTGAAGACAAGGAGTGTAAGGTATGAATTTTCTCTCAACTTTCGATGTTTTCTTTGGATGGTTTCATTTCAACGTTTGATTCGTATTTCGTAATGTGTTTTTTCATTTTCAATGTTTGTGAAGTTATTTGGGGGTAACTGGGTACGCGAATTGGATTGTTAATTTATATGAGTTGTAGCTATATGCATCTTGATTCATAAATTTCCAGTACTATAAGACCAAATCTACCATCTAGCTTGAGTCAATTGAATATTTTATCACCTGCAAATCTACCATCTATTGGATTCATACAGTTTGGTCTTTTACATGAAAAATAGAAAGACGTAAGTAAGAGAGCTTTGGTCTTTGAGTAAAGAAGGTCTAGGACTCTATTTTAGTTGTGAGCTTTGTTAACTTCCAATAATGAACTATGAAATTGGGAGGCAATTAAATCAGTTTCTTGGTAGATATGTAGCATGCTGGATCAATTTTCTTTCGTCTGTATCTTTATCACATCATGGATTGACTATTATTACCAACTAGATTATATGTAATGCATGATATTACTCCAACATTATTAGTTTTCTTTTTTGTCTATACTCTGTTTTTTTTTTTTTTACATTTCTTTGATGACATGTAGTTCTATTTATGATTTGCATCGTGTATTTAGTTGTCCTACTCCCACTTTAAATTGATATAAGTTTTAAAATTGTGTAGTGTTGGCACAATAAGTTCTAGTACTTGCTTATTATGAATGGATGACAATTTATAATGTTCTTTTGGTTACAATACATGTTCTATATATAAGACTAATGATTACATAAATACAACTCATTTATACGTAAGGCTTACACCTTACGCCTCAAGGCGAACACCTCGTTGAGGCTCTCCAAGCAATGCCTCGGACACTCCTCAGCCTTTTAAAACATTGATCCCAAGTATCTAATTACGCTCTTAGCATCCAATAAGACTACTAAGGCCTAAACTCCTTTGATTTTATCAATTCCCATTGGATAAGTGTGAAACTAACTACCCAAGAACAATTACCTGATAAGTATCAATTCCTTGCTCCTAGATGCATACAGGTTTGAGTTTAGATAATCAAGCAAGCAAACCAATCCTAGGTCTATGTGATTTTAACTCACTACCCTCACATACACACTTAGTGTGCTATCATGCTATTAATGTTCAAAGCTAGCTACTCTCTAAAAATTGTTCATGTAATGACAAATGCAAAGTATTCAAATTAGCTAGATTCAAATACAAGCATTCACTTCTTGAATTAGCATGTAAAGATGATCATGGAAATTGAATCAAATAAGATTCTAACATCAATTCCTTACAAGTTTAGCTAGGGCTTTCAACCCTAGCCCCAACAATAGACTACCCACACATATCTACATAAACTAGCATCAACATAATGGAAAACATTAAGCTATCAAAGAATAGATTTTAGAAATAACTAGGGATGATCACAAGTGAAGGATAATGAAGTGGTTGATCATGGAAACTTTGTCATGGAGATGATGTGGTGGTTCCTCGTGCTCTAACTTCTTCCTTGTACTCTTTCTTCAAGACTTGAGATGATAATGATGTTTGGTATATGTAAAATGTTATGAGTAGGGATGTAGTTGGGAAATGAAGTGGTGGAGATGGAGGTTTTGTGGAGGAGATGATAGTGGATTGTGTAGAGAATAGATAGAGAAAATGATGTAATGGCTAAGTATGGATGATGCCTTCTTCCTTAAGAGAATAGGTGCTTAAAAAGATGGAGAGAGAGGTGTGAAATGGTGTTGAGAAGTAAAAGGAAGCAGCTCAAGCCTTGTAAGAAGCATAGATGTGGAGTATATGAGTGGTAATAGATCCCAAAATAAAGGGAAAATTGCATGGGAGTGATGGTGTAGGTTGGAGTAGGAAATGATGAGTGAGGGATGGTGATTAAGTCTAAAACGTGATAGATATTGAAGTGTTGATGATGATGGACTTTTCGGTAATAGGGAGTATTTAGTTGAATTGGAATCAAAAGGTTTTGGAATTCGGTTAAGATAGAATGATGGTGAATTGATGTAATGGAATAGATACTATGGTACGTACTCATCCTCCTTGCTCCTCCATGAATGTGGCCGGAAAATACATGGCACCACCAATCATGGTGGTGTGCTGCCTCTTGTGCCACCAAAAGAAAGTGGTGGTGCACGAAAGATTTGCTGGAATTTCACTTTTTTCTCCTCTTGTCAAAATTTTCTACAAAACATGGAATTGAATTAGTCAACATTAAATTGGACTTTAGAAAAAGTAATTTCCAAGTTTTAGGGTGCAAATATGTATATGAATAATGATCCAACAAGAGTCTTGTGCAGCTGCTAAAACAGATAAAAAGCTAAACATGCTCTCCAAAACAGCTAAGGATTCGAAATAGAGAGTTTGCTAAAGATGCTCTTAGATTGTGACTCAACACAAATTTTTATTTCTTCACATCAACACCTCTTACTTATGAAAGAGAGACTTATGCAACTAGCTCAAAGGACACTCGGCGCTGAAATGACATATTATGTGTAGATGTAGTTGAGAGCTACACAATAAATATCTATAATTTTGCAATTCGGAAGAAAAGCAAAAGTGAGGAATTTTTTGATGCACTAGATGATGATATACTTTTTATCTTTTATATAGTTTGTGTTTCAAAATTGCTTGAAGTATTGATCCATTTCAATAGTCAAATCAAAAGAACTAGATTTTAAAAAAATAATAATAATAAATATCATGTAGGTTCAAACTTACAAACCACCTGAATCAACACCACTAATGGCACGTTTACTTACTTGGAATAGAAAATAATCATGAATCGGAGACAAGTGGAAAGAGAGAAGAAATGATACTGATTCCGGATGATTGATTCTTAAACTCATCTCCCCCCTTCGTAATCAAATTCCTGAGTATTTAGGAATCGATTCCTGATAGAGAGGTGGGACCTACATCCATTCTGATTAAACGCAGGAATTCTTTTACCCGGAATCATTCTGATTCCTTTATGTGTTAGTAAACGCAAGAATGTTTTTACCCCATAATCATTCTCTCTCATTCCAAGTAAGTAAACGTGCCATAAATGAGATTGTTTGTATTTTCCTAGGTGGTTGGTTAGTCTAAAGGCTCAAACTGAAACATTTTGTATAAAGATATAGTTTTAAGTTCTAAATGGACCCAAACCAAATCATATGAAACTCTAGCAGCAGGGATATTGGATTTGCCCCATCTAGTTTAGAGTATACTTCAGAGTTAGGCAATTTAAACTGTAAAAATAAAGAATTGGACAACTTTGCATGATGGATAGCTTGATATAAAGAAGACAAAGGGAAAAACCCCTTAGAGGAAGGGCCAAGCAAGGGGGACAACGGGTAGGAGAAATGGAAGTTTGGGCTCTAGAGGGATTTGGTGTTGCTCATATTTTACAAGAGATGCTCAAGAACAATTTGCAGTTTTAATAAGTGGGGGTTGTTTCGGATTGATTTGAAATGCCTAAAAACGCAGTTTAAATTTAGCAAAGACGCTATCGACGAGGAATTAAGTATTGCAACCACTTTTAAGTGCTTTAAAAACTCATCCAAGACACATTCCATTTAAAAAAAAATCTTTTAATTTGTTATTTGTTGTAAATATTATTATCTATGTGGATGTCCATGTAAATACTCATTAGTTATGTACTTTGATGTAAACTCTACCTCTATATAAAGGAGGCTAATGAGACTGAATGAGAACACTTCTACTTCCTCCCAATTATTCTCTCTCCATCTTCTCTCTACTTTATAACATTATTAAATATTTTTGTTAATTGAAAAGTGTTTTTAGGTCTTTGTAAACTGTAAAGTAATTAAGACTTGATGCGTGAAGACATAGATGTATAGTCGAGCCTTCTTAAAGTTGGGCCCATCCATATATGAGATCCAACTAAAGACGCGAGTACAAGCGTAAGCCCAACAAACACTATCCACTCTGTTTGGCGACGAGGAATTAAGCATTGCAACCACTTTTAAGTGCTTTGAAAACTCATCCAAGACACATTCCATCTTTTTTTTTTCTTTTTCTTTTTTTTTAAAAAATCTTTTAATTTGTTATTAAATATTTTTGTTAATTGAAAAGTGTTTTTAGGTCTTTGTAAACTGTAATGTAATTAAGACTTGATGCGTGAAGACATAGAGGTATAGTCGAGCCTTCTTAAAGTTGGACCAGTCCATATATGAGATCCAACTAAAGACGCGAGTACAGGCGTAAGCCCAACAAGCACTATCCACTCTGTTTGGGTTCTTGATACAGTGAGGAAAGCTAGATATAAAAATTGAAAAAGAGAAAGCCACTCAAAACAGGTTTTTGTATCAATAATGTTTTTTGGAACAGGTTTAGGGTTTTTAGCTAGGGTTTGGGATTGTAATGCAAAATCATGCCAATTTTTCTCCCATTTTGCTTAAACTTATAATGCAAGTGCTGGTTAGCTATCTGTAGGATCTCTTAGGCGTTGGGTTGTGTAACATAGCATTTGTTCAGTGGTGGTAGAATTAGCATTCCTCACTACTTTGTTGCTGTATGCTCTTATGCAGAGAGTACTCTCATTATTGGAACCGCTACTTGACCAAGCCCTTGATGTCGGAAGCTTAATCACAATAGAGCAAGGGCTCATCAAGTGTCAAAAGTCCTATAAAATAAGGTAGAATCCACTAGCGAAAAACGGGCACAGTCTTAAGGTAACAAAGAGATTCTTCTCTAATTTTTGAGTTTTTTCTTATTGATAACTCAAACTAAAATTACAATCTAAGACGTGTCTTATAGAGGCATTGAAATAAACCTATTCAGACTAGTTTTCTAATTATGATATATTTTGTATATATCATTTGATACGGTGTCAAAACATCCTGCGGATAAGTTTGAAAAACAGCTTGCTAGCAGCAAGAAGAAAACAAGGCTGAATAGATTAGAACCTTATCTGTAAGCTGTTCTATATCAGCCCACCAGTCATGTTTATCAGCACTTCAAATTCTTAATCCTAGATATCATATCAATGTTCTTGCCGGCGCTCAAACCCGAGACTGGGTCTAAGATAGATGTGTTTACCCTCAGCCTACTCTCATCGATCTTATTTTGATTTAACATAAATACACTTTGCCCATGACATATATGGCATTCAGACGTGCTTCAGTTCACACGTGTCTGACCTGAAATTGGTCGTTTCGCCAATTTTTTATCTAGTAAAACTTGGTTTTGCTGCAAGTACTGCAGTCTGCAGATCATCACTTAGGGTTTTGGGTTTAGGAGATGTGTTTACCCTAAACCCTAATTGGAGTTGTCGATCTGTTCTAAAAGTTGAATGAAAGGACACCTAAACATGTTGTTATCTTTCATTTTGGTCATATAAACAGGTTTCCCATCTAAACAGGAAAGCCTTGTACTATTAGTCTAAAGGCAATTATTTATGTTGGACTTCCTGGACTTGAGTTTTTCATCTTTAACGACCTAAATACTTCCCCTCAGTGACGGCAATTACGTAGTCTACTAGTATAGAATGTTAATTAGTTACGTTTGCACTTAGAAATACATTGAATTTTCCACTCTCTTTTTCCTTTTCTGGTCTTTTTCATGACCCTTCTTTCTTGGGGCTCATGATTGCTGATGAAACGGTTCAGACACTTCAGAAGTTCAGAATACATATAATCCTTCTCCTCAAACTTCTAGAACCAGCAATGGAGGCAATTATTTATGCCGGTCACAACGTTGGAGACGAGCTTAATTGACTGGTATTCTAACAATGACATGCATGTTATTGTTGTTCTTCTCCAGTAAACTTCGGGCTGGTTAACCATGGTCGTGTGGAATTTTCCAAGAGAGACTACAGCTTTCCATGTAATTTCTAAATAAACAGTTTGAAGGCGTCTGATCGATCGATGTCAACTTTGAACGAGTCTGGAGTCTGGACTTATTTTAGGTGCAGGACTAGCTAGCTAGCTTGGGTTTTTAAGTCGCTGTTTCCCATTAGCTAGCTACCATTTCGAGTATTTCAAGTTTTCAACACCATATGATGGATTTCACTTCTGTTATTTTGGATGCATTATCTGTACTTAATTAGTAGATGAGCCATCGATAAGGGGGGGATTAAGATTCTACGGTTTCTACCTGTGCAATCAAGTTACCGTGTCCGCTAATTAGGCTTGCTGAAAGAGACCGGAGAAAAAATAATTTATGCATGGGTTGTTCTCGGAGGTCAATTAGTCTTTAGCGGTCTCGGTGGAAGCCTGGGTGTAACCAAGACAAATTAACTGATGAGCTTAAACCGTGTGGGGCTTTGAGTTGTTTAAAACCAAATATTTCTGAATGGAATATGGAATTTACAAGCCTAACTAAAGACCTGCAAAGCTCATCCTATTGACAATTAACTAGCACCTATTCAAACAATTTTTTCTTAGAAAAAGATTATGGTTGTGTACTCATTCCTTTTTTTTAAAGTAATTAGTCAATAATGTCTGACACAAATACTTTTATTATTTCTAAACCTAATTTCAGTTCAACGTAGATTTAGAATTAGTAATTAGTTCGGTTATTGATCACGAGATTAGTTGATTATTTATGCCACACATTCATAAATATGATTTTTTTAAATTTTTTTAAAAAAAATTTATAAATTAAATAGAGGATTAGGCGATATTAGTTCCTATGCGACAGCCAATTTGGGGTGACTGACACCACTCACAATCTCGAAAGAAAGGGGGTTATCGCAACGACGAACCCACCGCCCGTCCCTCTATTTTATTTTATTAATAAAAGAAAAGAACGCACAAGAAGAAAGATGGGGACAAGAACCAAAACCTCTCTGAGAACAAAATGAAGTAAAATACTCAAAGTGTGCACTAAGCTAAAATAGTTACAAACTGATGAATAGAAGAAGAGCTTGCAGCAACCATGCATATATATGTGGCCACGCAGCAACCACTTATATGGAGCACACATATAGTGCAGTGCCTCAGCAACCATGCAGCAGAGACCACCATAACCCAAGCCCACCTTTGCATGAAATCTATCAAGCACATTAGAATTAGCTAATACAAAAATTAGGTAAACATTGCAGATTGTGAATAAAGGCAGCCGAAGCACAAGGAGGGCAATAGTCCCACCAATAATGCCCCTCATGATCCATCCCATAGTTAACTAAGCAGTTAGCCACTTGATTCCTTCTCGATAAATATGTGAAAATCGAATCTGCATAGAGGAGAGAATGATACAACAATTGACCCAATCAACACTTAGACGCCAAGGCAACTGAGCAATTTTATTAGCAAGAATTCAGAAATATGATTTTGTTTTGTTTCAAAAAATCAATTTCAATCAGCGATATATCTACGTAGCTCTAACTTCACGATTGGCACGAGACTTGTTAATTTTGACCCAAGACTGGGGGAAATTGTTCACTAAACAATAGAGAGAGAGAGAGAGAGTGATTGGTCTCTCACACGTGGTTTTTGGGCACATTTATTTGGTTTACAACTCTGGTTCGGGTCTCATCTCAAAATTGGAAAGTCTTGGTCAACGGTCTCAAGAATGTTCTGGTCTCGGTCTTCATACACGTAGCCATTATTGCCGTAAGCATATATATATATATAATATTAATAATAGATAGGTGCCCTATCTTCACGAGCACGGCACCCTAACCGTAGGATTTCGACGATGAACCCAATCTTCGTCATCTGATGATGTCAATACTCCAAACTTATGTTGCCATGTTGGGATTGTATTTATTAAGCTTGCAACCTAATTATGCCCTATTAAATGTATTAAGATTGAAGCTCAACGTATAAGTACCAATGCCGTATAGCACAGGGACTAAAGAGCTAGTTAGACTGGTCTGTTAGACTACGATTATTCAACACGACTTATACATTTATAGTTGGTAACGATACAATGCCTTCTTTAGTCTAAGTAGGCCATTTAAGAAAAAAATGATAACAGCTAATTGGTGAGTATACTCAATTATTTGAAACTTTTGTTCCCTCAATCACAATCAACACCTTCATAGAACTCCAGTACAGTGTATTTAATCGCAAGTGCAGATACACTAAATTTGCAATTGTTTCGAGCATACGTAATATATACCAGCATTCATATGCTCGGTGCAATTCTACGTCTCTATACAGGTCTATCTGATCCACTAGAGAAAATTCCTCATTATGTAGGTTTTGATGTTTTTGTATGTATATATATTGTGTACAACTACTTTTGTGTGTGCCATCAAAATGTGAATCAATTTTCTAAGTTGTTCAAGGATCATCACCGGAAAACAAATTAGTTGAATAAGAAATCCTTTCATTATATGTGTAAACGAATACCAAGTATTTTAGATATAATGTTAAAACAGCTTTTCTGATGATTATCCAGCTAAAGAATTTGCAAATTGGATTGTTTCGTAGTGACTCACGTGCATATATTATTTAGTGGGATTTGTGTTGGTTCCTCATAGTCCTTATCAAGGATAGTTAGGAGCTAATCAATCTTCTAATTCAGTGTTGAACTCTCTGGAAAACAACAAATTAATATTGATAGGGAAGGAATACCTCAAAAGCTATACTGCTGGTGAAGTATGGTACTATATCGCATAATGAAGTCAAATAAATCTTTATGAGACTGGGAAAGTTAAATTCCAGATGTCCTATAACTGAGCCACGTAGCGCAATAAAAACACACCGCTTTCATATTTCTTGTTCGAAGAATTAATTAATGAGAAATGAGGTACTTTTCTTTATATTTAGGCAGGGTTTTAGAAATTATGATTTTGAACTTGTTTTCATGCTTTAATTAAGCTATTGTCCTACCACTATTTCTTGCTAGTTATAGTTCATACAAGAAGCTAACGTAGGAAGTCAATCTTCTGAATCAGCATTGAACGACTCTAGAAACCAACCAATTAATATTGATAGGGAAATATTGTTGGTAAAGTTTTTTGTAACCACATCGCTTAATTAGCTAGTGAAGTCATATAAATCATTAATATGAGCATTAGGAGAGTCACTTTCTACTATCTTATATAATTAAGCCCCGCAGCAAAAACACAGAGCATTCATATTGCTTCTTCGAAGAATGATAAATGAAGCAAGTAGAAATATTTAGGGTTTTAGAAATATTAATTTTGAACTCGGTCTTCATGCTTTAAAGCTTTTGTCCTACCACTCTCTGTTGCTAGTTATAGTAATACGTGTTTCACAGTTGGAGTTCGAAATTGCATAGAATACGTGTTTCACTCTCTGGTGAAATGCAATATAGTAATTAATACGTGTTTCATGCACTCTCTGGTGAAATGCATAGAAATTGCAAGTCAATGAGTCGACTCATTATCACGAGTATCACCTTTTTTTTTTTTTTTAAGATGATCAAAGGGTTTCACTCCTGCCCTCATGGTGACTCGAACCTATGACTTCGTACATAGGTAATGGGTGCTCTAACCACTGAACTAACTCCACTTCATCTCACGAGTATCACATAATATCAACATTGTACACATCTTTATTTAATGTTGAGTATTTATTAAATACTCGGTGCTAAATCTCCTCTTCTCCTCCCCCTTGGATGAGGGAATCTCAGCCAAACCATGAATTCTTATTCAAATGAGTTTGCAACAAATCATATATATATATTATATATATATATATATACAGATCCTATCCAGAGCGAGGCATCGCTTTGAAATTTCATAGCGAGGTTAGGGTTTAGGGTCACTTTTCGGTCGCATATCCACATCTCAACCGTTCAGTTTCTAGGTACTAAGTATAGATCACTCTGCAAAATTTCAACGAAATTGATGGTCTTTAAGGTAATCTAACTCGCTTAAACCAATGGACGAACTGGAATCTGTCCAACCTGAACCGTACTAGCTTTAAGGCAGTTATCAATGCCTTAACGACCATCAATTTGGCTGAAATTTTTGCAGAGATGATCTATACATTAGTACCTAGAAACTGAACGGTTGAGATGTGGATATGCGACCGAAAAGTGACCCTAAACCCTAACCTCGCTCTAAAATTTCAAAGCGATGCCTCGCTCTGGATAGGATCTGTATATATATATATATATATATATATATATATATATACGAAAATGTTCACCTGGTCAGTTGCTGACCAAGAAAATAATGCTCAACCACCCTTGGATTTACATCCAAGGGCAGAGAGATTATTATTAAGTTGAGGTGTTTTATTTTCCACCCTTGGATGTAAATCTAAGGGTTGTTGAGCATAAATTTTTTGATCAGCAACTGACCAGGTGAACACCACTGTATATATATATACTATTATTAAGAGAATAGGCTTTGTTAGCCAAAACTGAAAATTTTGACAGATTTAACCCTGAAGGATTAAAAAATTTTGACAACAAATTAAATCACAAAGGTAAATAGGACAATTATAAATAGATTTTATTAAGAAAATTGAAAATAAATTATCTCACAACCTCCCATTTTCTCTCACTATTTTCTCTCTCTGCAATAACTACCCTAAATCTATTTTCTTTTGCAGATAACTTTTTTTTTTACAATTAAAATTTTTCTTACACATGCAGAGCATGTGATTGCAGACTAGTATATATATATATATATATATATATGTATATTATCGGTGTACATATTATGAGTAAACTTTCCACTAATACATACACCATAAATAGATCAATAATCGATTTTTCAACATGGTTGGACTTGGCACTCCAACAAGACAGATCGTGAATTTCGAGCAAAACAAACCCCCTTTCCAAGAATTGTATATATACTGCTAGTTCTTTTTACATGCACCACGGTGTGCTATCAATCTGAACCCAAAGCTTCTTAGATAGACTTTGTGAAAGTGGAGGATATACCCATAAAAGTAGAATTTGGCATGTCTTCTTTTATTAAGGTCCACGCGTATAAGACCTTTAAGAGAAAAATAGATCATGCATGGTTAGTGGGTGTAGACATGGGTTTAAAAAAAAAAACAGAGTCTAACTGCTTCCACTGCAAAGTAGAATTTGCAGAAAGTGGAGAAGAACTCAGTCCACAGTCGATCAGATGTACACAGAGAAACCTAATTAAAATAGCTACTAGGGTTTAGAAAAGGAACTTATATATTTTTTTTTTTTTGAGAACTTATGAATACATAATAGAATTTTTTATAGATCCATTGAGAGGTCGCAATCGTCAATGGTAGTTTAAGACTTTAGATAAGCAGAGCTTTCTCACTTCTTCATGCGCTCAACGAGCTAACCGGCTCTCCACCAACCATACCCCACCCTGCTTTTCTCTTTTGATCCCAACTTTGTATTATATAACGCTGTAAAAAACTATATGTACAACATTTACTGACTGTATTGTTAGTAACTTTTTTTACGTATGTGATATATTGATGTTCGCGTGAGTGTAAATGTTCCCGACATTTACATTCATTTTTTTTTTTTGATGCAAGATTTCAGCTTTGCATTAATAAATCTAACCATTGTGAGATGTGGTCTGAGAGTCAATACATACTAATATACTTAATTATGTAGTAATTGAAGTGTTAGTAGATACAGCGCTATATGACATCTTACCTTGAAAGATATGGAGCTAGGACTTGGCAAGTTATCTACATCGAGATACTTAGGTCGTTCTCAATGAGGTGAGTAGGTCATTAGGCGGTGGTTAGGGGGGGGGTAGAAAGCTAGCACTGTCTCAGTAGATTGAGCAGGGCCAATCACTCACCAAAAGAACTCCTACTTTTAACTTACACCTCTCAATCTTTGCCACATCGCATCCTGGCTAAAGGCTGGACAATTATTAGCTTTCTTCTCTTATAACATTGATAATAATTAGTCCCAGTGTGGACCATTTCCTGAAATTTGGTTAACCATACTTTTTACTCTCACGAACTAAGATCTCATTTCGTTCGCTGAATTAAAGAATCAAGAAAGAAAATTTAATTTTTTTTTTGTGTTTGAAATGCAAAAACAAATGAAATACTTTTTTAAAGAAATGAAAAACAAAAAGAAAGTGGTTCCTTCCATAGCTCTAAGGATTCATTTTCCCCACTTTTTTTTAAAGTTTTTTCTTTACATTTATTAATCACATCTCATTAATTTATTGCATTAATTATGAATTTTTGAACAACTTTCCTAATAACTTTTTTTATATTATCAAACATCGGGATTGAAAGTTCATAGGAAATTTAATTTCTCATTCTATGAGAAAAACAAAAAAATTACTTTACTTTTTGTAACCAAATAAGGAGTAAAGGAAAAAAAAAAAAAACTCCAAATGATGAGATACTCTCTACTTTCAACTTCGACCAAGTAGATTTATTTCTTATTATGAAAGAATTTGAGAAAAGAAATAACAAAATCAGTAACGTCAATTATTTTATAGGAAATTATTCTAAATATCATTGTTGTTTGTACATAACATTGACAGCGGAAGTATGATGAACAAACTCTCGTAATGAATTTTATTTCTCTCATCGCATTTTTGACACATTATGACACAAATATATCTAACCAAAGATAACCGTTTTGTGGCTTTTGCACATTATGAGCTCCAATATTGTTTGTACTGAAGAACTCTTTCTTACATCCTATAGAAAATAGAAGAAACTCATCTGTATCAAAAACAAAAATATAGAAGAAACTCATCTGAAGTTAATGCTAGTGATGGATGGTAGCTAGTATTTATCATGTCAAATCAAAAACCATTCTCATCAAAATCTCTCTTGACTCCTACAAGTATATGACTTTTCTGTTAATTTTTTTCCACCGTTTGAAATGATAGTCCAATAGACTGAAGTCCGAAAAATTGGGAGAATGAAGACAGGGAGAGGCGCTAAGTTTTCCCATTAGAAACTTTAACTTGGAAAGTTAGGCAATAAGCATAGAATTTGCATACAACAAAACAAAGATTTCTAGGTGACTATTCTAGGAAAACCAATTTTTTCATGTTTCTTGTTTCTTGAGTAGTTAGGCTTTTATGTCATCTTCTCGTTGATTACTCGACTTCTATTTTCTGTTTAATAATGTTTCATTATTAATTAAAATAAATTCCTAGGAAAGCCCTCACTACCTACTTTTCAATAAATCAACTATATTCGCTTATAAGGTAAATTTAGGATTCATTCAAATACATCTCAATTAAACTAAAAAAGATTTTGGACTTGAACAAAAACATGGGATGGAATCAGTGCAAGTCAACTGGTGTTGTCGCTGAAACATACCACTCTTTGGCATCGAGATTGAAACAGACATGGTGGTTAATCAACAATGCAAAGAAGAAGGGAATAAGAGCAGAGAATGCCCAAAAGCTCACATCTCGACGGTTAGAAGGCATGTCATTGGAAAGCATACAAAACAAAGTGATAACTAAAGTCACAGAAGCAGATTGTTTTGTAGTATAACTATCGGTCTTAAGTTAAGTGAACAACGTAACCTCAATCTCATCGATCAATTTAATTCGAAACTTAGTTATGCAGCTAAAAAAATGCCATGCCTACATAAGAATATTTCTCAAATCTAAGATCTTAAGTTTGTTTTAGCATCATTGTGATTATAGTATCTACCGACAATCTCTTTCAAATTATATTGTTTGTAGAAAAAAGAAAATGAAAGATAAAAGTTATCTAGAAATAATGCTCTCTTTATTTTCTTTCTACTTTTGTTTTTTTTCACTTCCTTGTCCTTAGGGGATCGAGAAACACAACTTGGGAGCAAAAGTTGCATGTGAAAACAGAGGCCGCCAGCACGAGTGAGGGGTACAAGTCTTACCTTTCTAAGTGACATTGCCTTACGGACAGAAAGCGTCTCGTATTTTTCCCATCTTTGTTGACCTGGTTCTCATTTGATTCTGAACTAGCTAGTTCATAATATTCTAGGCTACAACCATTTGATTAAACCCAACCACCCAATTAGAGAAGCAAGCAAAATTGGATTCTCTTAACCAAACACTCCCACTTCTAAGAAGATTACTGGGTACAGTTAAAATATACAAAAGAAAAAAGTAATTCAAACCCCAAATGGGTTTTCAGTTTTTCACAGAAGACATTTCAAACTCTCTGAACAATATTTTCCTGAAGATAATCCATAGGTGAAAAAGGTCCCGTCACATAAACCTAACGGTTTGATGGAAAATGAAGCTGATAATATTAATGGATGGACTTGGAAGCAGCCCAATTATATATTATTCAAAGAGTGACGTAGTTTGACCTCACACCCGAAGCTCAGCTTCCCTATTTATACTCTCACTCTGTTCTGCAACCAAACCCCACCTCACCTCATCTCTCTCTTTTCTCTCAGACATTTTCACAAACAAAGCTCAAAGCTTCAAAGCAAGCTGAGATGGAGTGCAGTACTGACACTAGCATTAACACAACAAACACTACCTATGCCCCATCAACCCCTTTCTCTCATCAATCTCCTTCTTCTTCCCAATCATCTTCTCCTCCAATTACTCCAACTCAAACTGTTACTCAAGCTCAAACTCAAATTCCACCACCCCAGAATGTTGTGGTCAGTCCTTGTGCTGCTTGCAAGATCTTGAGAAGAAGATGTGCAGAGAAATGTGTGTTGGCTCCTTACTTTCCTCCCTCTGAGCCAGCCAAGTTCACCATAGCACATCGAGTCTTTGGTGCTAGCAACATCATCAAGTTCTTGCAGGTATACCCATTACAAGCCTTTACCTTACTTCAGTTCAATTTCTTCATATACTAAACTAGTAGATTGGTCAAAATCACAAATTGGGCATACGAGTTTGTGTTTGATCTGAAATTTAGATGCGGGTGAGGCTTTTTTCATTGGTATTTTGTTGGGTATTGGGTTCAGGTTTGAAAAGTCAGCCATAGGCTACTAAACATTCCGGTAGTGCTGTTCACACAGTAGAGACACATATAAGACATGTATCAAAAGTGTAATGGATTTCCTTTTTAAGCCTTGGGGTCTTATTAGTTTATCAGGGGAAATCAGCTACTCTGACTTAATGTGCAAGAAGGAAAAACTGCAAAAAGTGAGAGATTCTCACAATTAACAGCTCATACATGTAGCTTAGGATTGAATATTGATCAATCTGATCAACTTAGCTTTTTTCTTCCATTTTCTCAGTTTGCAATCATGTTGCTTGATCTTCACATGAGAGTTCATAGCTATATATGAAGTTTGACAAAAAACAACTGTATATGAGAGGTTCATTGCCGCTATGAACCGGACTCTTTTCTCACATACACATGTCATCATATAGTAGGCCATACTTGGTCGCAAAACATCATGAGTACACGATTTCACATTATAATATCATTTTGTTCGGATATTTCTCTAATATAGACGTACAAAGATTAGTAGAGCATTCCATTTTATCATGTGTACATAAGCAAAAGTGGTGAAAATTCAGGGTTGGGTTCTAAATCATTTTCGTCTGTCAAGACCAATTTTGCCGTGCAAATAGTTGATCAAATCATTCATTTTTTTTTATTCAGGACCTTCCAGAATCTCAAAGGGCTGATGCAGTGAGCAGCATGGTTTACGAGGCCAGTGCAAGAATCAGAGACCCAGTCTATGGTTGTGCAGGGGCAATCTGCCATCTCCAAAAACAAGTGAGTGACCTTCAAGCACAATTGGCCAAGGCACAAGCTGAGGTTGTCAACATGCAGTGCCAGCAAGCAAACCTTGTAGCACTGCTCATGGAAATGGCAAAACCCGATCACCACGAACAGGGATCCCCGGATCAACAATCACTCGATAATCACAACTTCATCACCAGCCCTCTTCCTCATAGCAATATACTCAATCAGAGCAACTTGAGCTTCCTTGATGATCATAACTCTGCTCTAGGCTCATTCTGGGAATTACCGCTTTGGACATGATCAGAATCATGGAAATGAAAGAGGGTACCAATCAATTCTCCTAAGGAGCAATTGAAGGTTATCATATTAATAAGTTTTAGGTAGTTGATTAGTGCCTAGTAGGAACTAGGAACTAGGAAGTCGGATCATGTCCTACTGTATTTGAACAAAAGGGAGGGAACTAATTTCACTTTGTTTAAGCATGAAGCAAAGTAGGTGGGTGGGTCTTTTGGGTCCATGTAATCTTTTCCATATTGGAGAGAACCAAGAGATATGATATTAGATATATGTATGTCTGTTCTTTGTGTCCATTTGTGTTCTGATCTTACTGAATCTAATTATGTATCCAACTTTTTGGTCACCAACTATAATTACTTAGAAATTGATGTCTAATATGATATGCATGAATTCATTCATTGTCAAACTAGCTTGCTTTTGACCATCTTTAATCCCTGTTCCCTAACTACAAAGCTTTAAGCTCACAAGCCTTGTCTTGCAATTGTGTCATTAAGAAGGCGGCACATTTTGGTTGTTAGAAGAAAAACAATAAAATCATAAAATAATTACACAATACGGTTCTTTATTTATTTCATAAATTAATTTAGTAGTTTGATGCATATGCTAATTTTCATTAGTCAAAGATATCCTCAACCTTGCCGCCAATTTTGACGACATCCGATTTAGCCACATTCCTTGAGAGGCAAATTTTGTTGCCAATGCAATTGCTAATCAAGGCCATACTTTGAATAGTCCAGTTACATGGAGGGAAAATCTACCTTTATCTGCTCTTTCAGTGTTTAATTTTGACAATCTTATTCTTGGTTGTAGAAGGGGTTTCAAATTGTAATTTTCCTTTTTATCCTTACAAAAAAAATGCTAATTTTCATCATACTTAGTTAAATTTTACCAAGTATATGACATAAAGTATTTCTAAACCGTATATTCTTTTATGCCAAATCAAAAATGTTACACTCAAAACCGTCTATTCTGATCCTCCTAAAAAATCGAGCCTTTTATCTTGATGTAGATGCAGTTACCTTGGGTCCTTGACATGAGAAATAGACCATTAGTTGTACGAGGCTTCAGTTGCGTAGTACATCGTAGCACGATAATCATTTTGTAGTTTTCATGGCAACTTGACTATTGAAATCGAACAGAATCCATATATACCATTTCAGCATCACGGTCTCTGTTTCTTACCCTGCTTTGCAATCTGGACCAATCATGGTGTTCACTGCTCGTTCAATCGAGAACGAAGGTTGATGTAGATTGACAGTAGTGTTACTGTGTTAGACTAGCGGGGGAAAATGCTTGCTGGCTGTGTGGAAGTATATGCATAAATCAAAGAGGTAGCTTCGAATTGTTACACATGCTTTGACTGCGCTTCCGCAAAATTTCAGCGTACGTAGGTTGTCAAGTAAAGGAAGCAACAAAGACACTTCATTGGTGACATGATCTTTTCTTCTTTTTAGAAAAGATCAAGGATAGAGTCTTCATAGAATGAAATTACAAAAACACCGGGCCTAAACCGCCTAAACTTCGGGAGAACTAGTGATTGCATGAACATCAACTCGAATCTTCCTCATGAGTCAAGAAGACTGAACATTTAACCAAGTAAATGCTCATATTCTCGGTGATAAGTCAGCAACAACGTGAGCAGTTACAGTCTTGTTATGGGAAATATGAGAGACAACAATACATACCGTTCATCGGATTGATAACAAATATGTTTAGTCCGCCACTAAACAACTTCTTTCGATTACTAATACCAACACTATAGAAAAGCTGTGGGATTGGTAGTTATGTTTCGTTGTAATCAAGTTATCAGTCCGTTATGTCACCGCTATGTTAAAGCAAATGGAGTACCCAATAGAGTTCTCTTTGCTAATTGGTGTATGTTAGAATACATATATTTTGTAGAGACTCCTGATATCATTTCAGGACGTTCTTTAGATGCTTATTGTAATCATGAGTTTTAGCTCATTGTCATTTCCTTGTATTCGGCAGTTTCATTAATCAAAACTTGACAGCAGCCGCACCAACCCTTTATTAAAAAAAAAATCTCATATTAATTAATTTTGTTTTCTATTTTGATCAAAACAAAAAATTTGTTTTCTATATTTTTTTCAAGTTCGGTGTCATATAGTATTTTATTAATTTCAACAAAATATTATTGACAGTGCTATTAATTTCAGAATTTTGAATTTCTAAGCATGTTTTCTTTTGACATGTAGTTCATATATTTTTATGCATGTAACATGACTCCATGAGTCAAAGAAAAACACATTAGCTAAAACAGTAACTGTAGTAAAAAAAATTCCGTACTGCCTTATACTGAAAGTGAGAGCGTGGGAAAAAAGAATATCTCAATATCTGATATATCATCTATGTACGTTAAACTTCTCCAAAATTCACCGTGCTAGGTTATTTCCCTTTCTTACGTACTATCACACCATAAAGGGGTTGCCAATGAGATCGACCAGCAGTACGTGCATCATAGCGAATGATTAATAGTACGTGTTCAATCAATCAATTACACATTTGCTTTTACTGTACCTAACTGTGACATTGAGCCAACCCTAGCCCAAGTCACTAGATAGACTGCCTAGACATTGTCATTTGGTCGAGCTTAGACAAACGAGAGGAGCATGAACAAACAAACGTATTTCAAGCAGTTTAAACTTTATATACGATTGGAACTAATGGAAGTACTTACAGTTTAGAGCTCACTTTAGTTTGAGATTGGAAACACATTACACTAGGCCTCGTTTGGTTTACGGAAAAGAAAACAATTCATTTATCTTTTTCATGAGAAGGGAAATAAAATTTCCCAACAACTTTCTATTCTGATATTTGGTAACGTAAGGAAAATAATTAGGAAAGTTGTTAAAAAGATTATGTAATAAAATAATATGTTGTGAGTAATAAATACAAGGAAAGAAGAATGGAGAGTGATTCATTTAAGATTTGGAATGAACCACTTTTCCCTCTTATTTTCCCTTCTTCAGGAAATGATTTCATTTCCTTTTGCATCCCAAGCGCAGGAAATGAAACTTTTTCCTTTTCTGATGCTTACTTTCAGCGAACCAAACGTGGCTTAGAGGTAGATTTATCTACTGCACTTGATTATATTTGCTCTCATTTGGTTGTGCCTTGGAAACTTCATGTATGTTGGTTAAATTGCTTATACAAAATCTCACAAATGAACTTCAAATCTGCACACATATTTAGAGAAGGGAATAAGATAGTAGAGGGTCTAGCTAATCATGAAACATCTTTGCCTGAGCAAATATGTTGGGATGTGTCTTCTTCTTTTATCTTGTTGTAGTATGAAAGTGATATTTTGGGTTATCTACCGTTTAGATTTTGTTAACTTTTCATTTTTGCTTATTTCTTTCGGATGTTTTGGTTAGATCCCCCTCCATCATCGTTCACCTTTTTTTTGAATTAATAAATTGGTTATTCCTTTGCTATCACTCATTTTATTAAAATAAAAAATATTATTAAATACTTGTTACTCCTCAAGCTTTTCCCTGAAAAATAGTTTAGTCCCTCGCATTTCAAATTAAACTGGATAGTCCTTATTCTTTTAATTCTCACACAACATGTCCAAAACATGTCTAAAATGACTATTATACCCCTGAGATCTTTTTTTTTCTTTTCTTTTTTTTAATTTTTCTCTTTTTTTTTTTTTTTTTTTTTTTTCTGGTTCTCTCTCTCTCTCTCTCTCTCCAAGTTCGTACCCACTAAGCTTAGCCCCCCTCTTCATCCTCCACCACGCCCACCAATAAGCCCCACCAGAACTGCAGCTTCCTAACCTAAAACTCCTCTTCCTCCTCGTCCTCTCCCCCAATCCCTCCACCGATTCCTCCTCCTCCCCCAACCATGCCTTCCCCGCCGTCCACCACTTCCTCTCCTCCCAAGAAATCGCCGCCACCCACTCCGTCCTCTCCCCCTCCCGCAAATGCAAGCGGGCCCGTCTCGACTCCTTCGAGCCCACTCCCCTGGTCCACTCGCCCTCCCTCTCCCTCGCACTCCTGACTCCTTCAAGACCTCTTTCCGAATGACTTCCTCAACTTTCGAGTGGCTCTACTCCTTGCTCGAGGCCTTACTCGAGTGCAGAGACCTGATTGGCTCCCCGCTCAATCTCTCCGCCGACCTCCGCCTCAGAATCGGCCTGTTCCACCTGGCCACTGCAGCCAATTACCCGGAGATATCAAGACAATTCCGGGTTTCGGAGTCTGTGTCGAGATTTTGCTCCAAGCAATTGTGTCATGTTCTCTGCACTAACTACTAGTTCTGGATTGAGTTTCCGAATAAGACTGAGCTTGAATCCGTGTCTTCGGGATTCGAAACCCACACTAGGTTGCCTAATTGCTACGGTGTGATTGATTGTACCCGATTCAAGTTTGTGAGAAGTAATGGGGAGGGAGAGAGAGAAAAGCAGAAAAAAGAAATAAAAAAAGAGAGAAAAAAAAATTAAAAAAAAGGATCTCGGGGGTATAATAGTCATTTTAGACCTGTTTTGGACCTATTGTGTGAGATTTAGAAAGAATAAGAACTATCCAGTTTAATTTGAAAGGCGAGGGACTATACTGTTTTTCAAGGAAAAGTTTGAGGAGTAACAAGTATTTAATCCTAAAAAATAAAAAAAGGTTTTATACAAGCAGATTATAACAATGTTTAAACTTGACTTGTGCTATTCATAATCTGAGTTTGAACAAGTTAAAAATAAGTCAAAGTAAATACAAATGAGGAGAGTTTCAACAAGCATGTAGATTTCTAGCAGTTTTATACAAGTTGAGCATAACAATGCTTAAACTTAGCTTGTTTTATTTATGATCCAAGCTCAAACAAGCGAAAAACAAGTCAAAATAAATAGGACTAAATATTGTTTAGTACCTTGTGGTTTGTGTCCAACATCAATTCAGTCCCTCGACTTTCAATTTCATCAAAAACACTCCTGCACTATAATTTCTCATCCAATAGCTCCTTATGTCATTCCTCCATGAAATGGAGACGGTAAACTGCTGATGTGGCATACAACTCAGCTCCTATGGGGCCCACTTGACAGGGAAAATTCCCAAATTAACCCTGGCTCTCTTCTGACCCAAACCCCGACCCACCTGAAAATCAGTCACCTCAATCATCCTCCTCCTCACTTCCATATCCACTGACACATCGTCTGGTTCAAATGCCACGATGCTTTTATCCACTGCACCTAATCCTATACTAAACTCACCGTAATCTTCATCCCAATCTTCAACCTTTGGCTTACCGAAACCTCTTCTAATAACCCCACTGACATGATCGAAGAGAAAACTAGAGGAGCTTAAGAAATCTCCGACTACGAATTGTCCTTGTCCTTCAAGAGAGAGGTTGAGAGGCGGATGAGGAGGGAAAAGATCAAGGCTCATATGTAGAAGCTGTAATGGGGACGGTGGGGCCACTGCGACCGGATGATTCTCAGCATTTAGGGTTAGGTTTTGGGTTGCGGGAATCAGATTTCATCAGTTGTGGTGGTAGTGTTGTCTGTCAGCATATCTTCTTTTGGTTTTGCTCTCATGTTGGGTTTCTTGCCATTTGCTCAGAGGAACACAATCTGGGCTCACTCTCTAGTACCTGTAAATGCAATTCAACAGCTACGGAATTAACAAAATCGAAATTGGTTAGAGAGAGTTCAGAATTGATATTGGATTGAACGTTGGGTGGGTCAACTAGACCATTTTGAAATTTCAACACCATTTCTGCTGCTACCAATAAACAACTGAATTTGGCGAATTCAAACCTCATTTTCATCAAAATAGTGAGACCTCTGCTTCCATGGCAGTTGAGGCGCTTCTGCTCCCCCAACCAAATCCCATTGGAAACAGAAGTTGATTTTAGAAACCCAAGTTGAAAAATCGAACAAAGAAGAAGATCTCATCCAGCAACTAGTCGAGTATTGAAAACAAAACACAGATTAAACTTACGAAAAACATATGGAAATTTGATCCCAAGAATCAAGCAATCTAGATTTAGGTGAGTGGGGAAGAAAGCAATTCTAGATTTATTGGAACGGGAAGTGAATCACTACCTAGATGCAATTACAATCATTTACAGTGATATAATGAAGAAGACGAAGCAAAAATTCTGATTTTGAAGTCAGGTCAAGGTTTATTTAGGTCAAAAGAGAGCCAGGGTTAATTTGGAAATTTTCCGTATCAAGTGGGCCCCATAGGAGCTGAGTTGCATGCCACATTAGCAGTTTAACGTTTTCATTTTACGGAGGAATGACGGAAGAAGCTATTGGATGAGAAATTATTGTGCAGGAGTGTTTTTAATAAAATTGAAAGTCTAGAGACTGAATTGATGTTAGACACAAACCACATAGTACTAAACAGTATTTAGCCCAAATAAATACAACCTTGAGTTAACTTACAATTGCCTAATTATTCCTCAACAATGGTAAAACATTAATAATTAGCCCTACAGTCCCCATTTGGGATCAACCATTAGTCCATCATAGCTAATGATTAACAGTAACCATTACCTATTTGCTTTCACTGTCCCTAACTGCATGTGACACTTAAACAACCTTAAGTCACTAGCTAAACATTGTCATCTTAGCCATTACTTTCCCCATCTTTGTTAAAAGCCAACCTATTATCTCGATCATCATGTAGAAGAATTTTCTCAACAGAAAATTGGGTCCCCAAGTGTCTTATCTTCCTTTTGCTTTGAGTTTTCTTTGGATGGTAATTGTAAATTTCAGTAATCATTTGGCTTTGTTAATAGAACGCGTTTTTGGGCATAATTTCAAATCATGTGCAACCCTTGTGAGTTGAGCTCATTAGCAAAGAATAAAGAAGTGGTTAAGCCAACAAAAGATTGTCACCTGTCGGCAACCAATTGTCTAAACGATCTCTATTCTTTTTTCTTGAGAGACAAACCATCTATGTCTCTCACCCAACATGCCATGATTTTCTATACTTGAAAGGGAACAAGTCTTTTTTTTTGACCTAAAATTGTATATCTTTATATGCCTATTGAATAAGCCTATGAGCTGCTCCAAATATGTGTTCCCCCAAGTCAATGGTAATCCTTCTGGTTACAAGGATTTTTCATTATGATGAGAAAAGTACTATGTACTATATATGCTATTAGTGACCGCTCACTGACAATTTTGTGGGGGTTCATAAAGCTAGCGCCTGGGCCCTCCCGATTCCATGGGCCTTAATATTTTAAGCTTAGGAGTAATTTTCAAAACTGAAAATTCCTACCAAGAGAAACAGTTTTCATTAAATTGGACATATTCAACAATTCAAACATTTTAGTAGACTCTTAATCTTGACTTGTTAACTATTTTGAAGAAAATGTTTATTTTTTATTGCTTCTAAATTTATCTAGCAAAATTTTTACTATACCCACTAATTAATTTAGAGCTAATTGGTGGGTGTACTAAAAATTTTAATAGATACGTTTAATTAATTGGTGGGTGTAGTAAAAATTTTGCTATATACATTTAGAAGAAATAAAAAATAAACATGTTCTCCAAAATAGCTAATGAACCAAGATTGAGAATATACTAGAATGCACTAATTGTTGAATATGTCCAATTTAATGAAGACTGATTCTCTTGGTAGGAATTTTCAATTTTGAAAACAACTCTATTTTATTTTAGTGGAACACAGAGTTGTATTCCGTATCAGAAGTGGTGTGCATCAAGCCTGCCATAGCGCACCACATCTCCCCCCTCTAGTAAGCTTGACCAAGCATTTGGACACACTGAAGAAATAATAATGTGGAAAGTATTTTTTTTTTAAATAGGTATACAAAGAAGCTGAAAATATTAGGGCCCATGGGATTTGGGGGGCCCAGGCGCTAGCTTTATGACCCCCACAAAATGACTAGTGAGTGGTGACTAGTAACCTATATAGTACATAGAACTTTTCTCGTCGTAGTGAAAAATTCTTGTAACCAGAAGAATTAACATTGACTTGGGGGAACACATGTGAGAGAATGGGCCAATTTGTAAAAGCTAAACAAATTGGGTCATGCTGTACAAAAGCTTCTGTACCGTCGTTATCACAGAGCCGACTCATTTAAATTGGCCTCATCTCATCATCGCATACTCCTGCCACCGCCATCGCCATCAGATAAGATCACGTGCAACCGCGGCCAGTCCTTCACTGACGACACTACCCAACCACTCCCAGCCTCTGGCAAACCAACCCAACACATAGCATCCAATATCCAAAGAATAGCAGCAGCCACCACTCCACTCAAACCCATCGAGCGTAGACCAAAAAGCTCTTGGCTCTAAAAGCCAAGATGCTGGAAAACCACTATCACTAATCCCCGATCTCGCTTCAATCTCCCCAAGATAACTCATAATTTTAGTGAGCCAACCTTGTTCCAAACCCGGATTGGCCACCGAAGCACCAATATTTCCATCATTGTCAGTAACAACAACAAAGAAAAATAGGCAGCAGCCTATGATCTGAGAGCAATGTTGAGCAAACTCGCCATCACCACCAAGAAGCAGACGAGAAAGAGGTGAAAGGACACCTTTTTCCGTCAAAGGTACAAGACCACTACCAGCAGGAGCAATCACCATCAAGAAACCTCTTGAGAGAGAGTTAGAGGAGATAACATTTGATAATAACTTTCTTATAGATCTATACGATGCTAATTGATTTGCATTGATATTTGTAAATTACATAGAATAACTTAAAAAGAATATTTTATATTAACAAAAATAATAGAGAGTCTTATCTCGCTCTTTATATTTAAAAGTGAGATAGCTAAAAGTTAAAATAGAAAGCTAGGAGTCTGGAGCAGCTCCTAAAATTGATAAAAAGCTAACCATGCTCTCTAAAATAGTTAAGAAGACAAGATAGAGAGTCTGCTAATAAAGATGCTCTGAGCATCTTTAGCAATGCTAACCATTTTTGAGTCAAATTTTAGATAAAGTAGCTAAAAAGTTATTTTGGCTAGCCACTTTAGAAATACGTCTGTATCAGTGCTATCTATTTTAGCTAATTTTGAATTTATATTATTTTTAAAAGAAATATTAAATAGTTTAAATGTATTTATAAATTATATAAAGTAACTCAAAAAGAATATTTTAAATTATAGACAGCCTCATCTCGCTCTCTATATTTAGGAGCGAGATAGCTAACAGTTATAATAGAGAGTCACTTAGGAGTCTGGTGCAGCTGCTAAAATAGATAAAAAAACTAAACATGCTCTCTAAAATAGCTAAAGAGCCAAAATAGAGAGTCTACTAAAGATGCTCTAAGTGGCTCTCTATTTTGACTTTTAGCTATTTCGCTTCTAAATATAGAGAGCGAGATGAGGCTCTATATTATTTTTATTAATTTAAAACATTAATTTTGAGTTGTTATGTGTAATTTATAAATATATCTAACCTATTTTTGTCTATGTTAAAAAATACTTCAAACTCAAAACAAAGATAGATAAAATGAGAGGACTGATACAAACGTATTTTAAAAGTGGCTAGCTAAAATGACTTTTAGCTACACTTGCTTTACATTCCTCTTTTTATCTATCATAGAAGTTTTGTAGCTTCTCATTGTACCCATTGATTGGTTAATACAATTAGTCGTCCTTCCCTTAAAAAAAAAAAGGCTTTTATCTATTTTAGAAAGCATGTTTGGTTTTTTATTTTATTTTATTTTTTTAATATTTTTATCAGCTTTAGCAACTGTACAAGATTTAAGTTTTAAATTTTTTAATTTTTAATTTTTGTCAAATAAATAACTCATATACAACAATTAGTTTATTGTGAGTCGAACTCACGACCTCCCACTTACAAAGGGGAGATGCTCTTCTTTTTAAGTTTTAGCTATATGACTTATAAATATAGAGAGTGAGATGAAACTTTTTATTGTTTCAGTTTGTTGACAATAAATTTCAGTACTGACTTTTTCAATGAATAGTAACTTTAATGAAGAATGAAGTGATTTTTTGGTTCCTTGACAGTAGTTTTTCATTTTTCGGTAGTAGCTTTTATGTTAATCAGTAGTAGTTTTTCAATTAATGACAATAAGTGTTTGGATGTAGTAACATTTTCGTAAATTATGAAAAGTAAAAATGTAGTGGCCATTTTATAAACATTGATAAATATTGATATTTTTTTTTATATTTTAGTGACTTTATAAGACATTCATAATCGTGATTTATCATTTATGAACATGAACGGTTCAGGTTTGACAGATTAGGTTTGCTAATTGATTTCATCTAGTTTGATAACTTAACGATTATCAATTTGAAAGAAATTTTTCAGAATAGATCTACTCATGTATACATAAACATCTAACGGTTGATTTGAGGTAATGTAATCGAAAAGTAGGTCCCCTAAACCGTTGATTAGAAAGTCATGAAGTTCTCATTTGAAGCATTCCCTAAAAACATAAAGTGCCTTAATTAATAATATCAGTTTAAAAAAGACACTTGTAGATAATTTGTTATTTTAAAAATAACTAGCCAAAATAGCATTTTAATTGCTTTGGTTAGAATTTAACTTAAAATAACTATAATTCCTAGAAAACCTAGTATCTCCAACAATAGAAGTTAATTTTTAAATAAATTTAACTAAAATTGTGAAATATAGCTATTAATTTAACAATGTTGCTCTAACAATAGTTACTGGCTTAGGCTCGATGTGGTTGTGCTCTGGCAACGGTGGTGGTGTTCTTGGTGGTGGGCCTTCTGGTCCCCGTACGGGCGATAGCGGGCATGTAGCCAATCAAGCGGATTGGGGTCGGATTTGGGATCCCAATTTGTGAGGCAGGTTGGGGAGCGTCGCTACAGGTGACTGATGTTGGTGATGGCGGTCTGGCTCTAGTCTGGGACGGATCCAATGATTATGTTAGAGGTTTTAATGAGGACGGCGGCACCACAGATGGTGGCAGAGGCGGCATGGTGATGGGAAAAGCTATTGCTCTTGGTGTCCTTAGCATATATGGGTGGATTTGGCCCCTTCGTGGGCTTGAGCTTCAAACTTTGCTAGGGCTTGGCTTGCTTTTTTCATATTTATTTTTTATTTTATTATGATGGATGAGGAATTTGCGTCCTCATCTACTAGAAATATTTAAATTTCATTTGGGTCACAAAACCTAGTTGACTTAAACTGCTTATGAGATTTCTAGGTTTTGTTAGAATAAAGATGCATGAATTTCCTTAAAAGGTAAGTGTACCCGGGAGTATGAGGTTATGTTTTGTTAGAATAAGTTATTTGTATGTCCTAAAGGACGGCTCTTTTTGTTGGCCCCTCAAGGGTGTGTTGTTTCTGGTACTTGTTGCTGAATTATAAAATTGGCTGACCTCCTTCGATTAAAAAAAAATGTTGTTCTAGCAATAGTAGTTATTTGTAAGTGATATATTATATTTTATTGAATCATAAATTGACATGTGGACAAAAAAAATGAGAGAAATATAACTTTTGCTTTACATATGCATGATTCACTAACTAAAATAGCCAACTTAAATTAACTTAGCTAACTATAACTACGAAAATGTTCACCTGGTCAGTTATTGATCAAGAAAATAATGTTCAACCACCCTTGGATGTAAATCTAATAACAGAGAGAATTATTATTAAGTTGAAGTGTTTTGTTTTCCACCCTTGAATGTAAAACTAAGGGTTGTTGAGCATAAATTATTTGATCAGCATCTGACTAAGTGAATACCACTGACTATAACTAATCTGTTGGAGTTAAATTTTTCTTTAGAAATAATTACATATATCAAATAATCAAATTTAGCTATTCAAGATAATTAATAGTCCCACCCCAAGGTTAACGAGCTCATTCACCTCTTTTACAATTAATGCATTTCCGGCTAATAATTGAATGGTTGAAACCCCATTTCTTTTATTCTCCCAGAGTCACTGAAATCTAAAGGTCAGACCAATCTCTCTCATAATATATATATATATATGACACGTAGCTCTTAATTATTTCTAGCCCATCCAATCAAGATGTTATGGGCTAAGAGAATCTTTAATTACCTCTGCAGTCGGTTAAGATCAGTCTCCATCATTTCACATAGTGGTATTAGGTAACATAGTTCAAGAGGTCACAGAAATGTCATGAGATAAGACTAGAGAGGGAGAAAGCTAGAATTATTCTGCCTTAGAAACTACAGGAACAATGATCTATCCAACACATGCATTATCAATAAGAGTCGCACTTGGTTACTATTACTACGTACATAAGTTAAGAAAAGGCACGCAAGACAGACTCAAAACTAAGACTCAAAAACTGAAAAAGAGTCAAACTTCGCAGCAAACCCTTATCCATGTGGTTTGAAAAATATATAATGCAGATACCAGAATTTTCGAGAAACCTAGTGAACAACTGCTACAGAAATGGGAATTGGGAAGTAAGCCAGTGCGTTTCCTTTTGAATAATTCTCATTTTCCAGCGTTTGAGTTTTGTTCTAGACCTACCTTTTCTGCTTCCTGGTTTGATGTACATGCATTATGCAGATGAGCCACTAGGTTGCATTCTCTTGATCAGTCAATTTGCAGTCATTTGAGTTTCTCTTTTCTCACTTGAGTTGTAAGTAAAGCGATAAAGAAGAGCCAACACCGTACATTTCGTGCGTGACTCATTCTATCAGAAATAATTGATCGATTCTGAAAAGTTGTAGGGTGCAAAGTCATATAGCTTGCATTTGATTTACACCTAGCTAGCTAGATAGCTTCTTTGTTGTATCCAATCGTAACTTTTTGTCCTTTAATTTGCATAGTATTACAATAAATTCAGTATTATGTATTTGATACGATTTAACGGTTCTCCATGATTGGATATAATAATTAATAAGTACGTATGAAGGTATCTTCTTTTATGTCGGTGATGTGAGGAAGCTAGATTTAAATTCGAGACTTCATGCGCAACTGTAATAGGTGAATTCCACCAACCATACATGTCTACAATCCCCGCAAAACCTATTCAAAACTTATTAATTTCCTTGATAACCCACAGAGCTTATATGAAGCTTAAATGGTCCAATGACAAAGCTCTCTTGACCTTGATCGTCTCTGCCACATATCTTGCAAGCTTTAAGCCGGCTCTTTTAAAGCCGGCTCTTTTACAAGTCGAGGGAGGCAATATTGCAATACCTTCGAAGCTTCTTAACATAAAGCTAGCTCTGGCAGCACATTTGCAACCATATTTTGATAAGCTCTCACTACTATAAAAACAGGCACTTTTATACGGACCAAATCTGTGTAAATACTTAAAAATACACACAGAAATATGTGTGTATTCATCTTTTCACACAGTACAGTCACATATTCAGAATTTGTATGTGTTGCGAGCGTTGCTAATGCTCTATCACACGAAAAAGTCTGTCTGTATAAAATATTCATGTGAACCCCACTTCAATTTCAGAACTGCAATCATGTGCAATTTAGATATTTATTGAATTATTAAAATATTAAAATATCTATTTTTTGGTTCCCCAATTTATTGTCTTTCATGGTGAGTTAACTGAGTTTGTTGTCTAGAGTTTTGCATATCTGCAGTGTTTCAACCTTGAGAAGAATGGATGTCGACAATCTTCTGATTCGCTTAGTTTCTTTGGTATCGGGATACAAAGAAATAAAAAATATGGTCTATGTAATCAAAAGCTGAAGAACAATCAATTCTTCACCTTCTAAGGTCTGCATTGCCTTGGCTTTAGCTTCATTATCCAATGTTCTCCAGCTATATATAAATCTACAATGAACTAACATAAAGCAATTAGTCTCGGTAAATAAGACCCCAGTACCATTAGAAAAAACTAATTGATGATGAGATAAAAGGAACCTTAATCATGGGCAGGACAATGGCAAATCTACAAGTAAACAACACGAGTCATGCCAAGCACAAAATTAATCGGTGAAGTTGTTCAAGACTTTCATGAGATGTAAAGGACTCATGACCCTGACAACACATGAAAACAAAACGAGACTTTTTACCCAATTGAAAGAAAACAATACATTTTCTAGGCATCGAGATGAGGCCGAAGATCACGAATCCAGACTTGAAGTGGGAGACCCATTATGATTCGAATCCGAATTAGAGGACTTTGGAAGAGAAGTGGGTCGAAACATCCTATTAGAACCAGCAAGATTAGACAGATCTACACGAAATAGTAAAGAGAGGAAATTGAAACCCATGCCTCCCTTCGAAATTCATTAACCCAATGCTCTAGAATCACCGGTGAGGAGGACCAAAAAGGAAGGTTAGAAATTTTAGGGCTTGTCCGGTAACGTTTTTAAAAATGATTTTTCAAAAACCGATTTTGAAAATAAAAACGAGAAAACAAGATTGGATTTTTGAGATCCGAAAATGTGTCCGGTAGCTTATTCCGAAAACAATTTTCAAAAACAAGAGAAGATTGCGACTAGAGATGAGAGAGAGACCTGAGAAGAAGATAGCGACGTGAGAATATGGAAGAAGAGAGCACATTCTTTTTTTTCTTTGTTTTGGAAAATATATCTGCGTATTTTCTAAAATATGAGAATGAAAAGGTGAAAACGTTTATTTGTCGTTTTCCTGTTTTACGAGTAAAATAAAAAATTTTCAAAAATTCTGCATTTTTGAAAACAGACCAACGAACGCATTTTCAAGCCATTTTCATTTTATAAAATGAAAAAGATGACTTGAAAACGTTACCGAACGCCACCTTAGTTTCTCATCTTCATAAATCAAACAAACGAGTAACAACTCTCACCCAATCATCTGCGCAGAGAAGTCCTCTAAAGTCATTCCACCCTCATATCGGATTGTGAGAGTTGCAATTCATCTCCAAAGTCCTTCATCGATTGAGAAATAGAGAAACCATAAGAAATAGATCTAAGGGAGAATCCGAGAGAGAGAGATGTTTATGAGATAGAAACTTGAAGGAAGAGAATATTAGGTGGCGTTCGGTAACGTTTTCAAGTCATCTTTTTCATTTTATAAAATGAAAATGGCTTGAAAATGCGTTCGTTGGTCTGTTTTCAAAAATGCAGAAAATATTTTTTGAAAATATTTTTTTATTTTACTCGTAAAACAGGAAAACGACAAATAGACGTTTTCACCTTTTCATTCTCATATTTTAGAAAACACGGAGATATATTTTCCAAAACAAAGAAAAAAAAGAATGTGCTCTCTTCTTCCATATTCTCACGTCGCTATCTTCTTCTTAGGTCTCTCTCTCATCTCTAGTCGCCATCTCTCTCGTTTTGAAAATTGTTTTCAGATAAGCTACACGGACACATTTTCGGATCTCAAAAATCCAATCTTGTTTTCTCGTTTTTTATTTTCAAAATCGATTTTTGAAAAATCATTTTTAAAAACGTTATCGGACAAGCCCTTAGTATATTACAACTATTGGAAAAAGAAAAAAAGTCACACGGATAACTGTGTACAATATTATTTTAATTATGTGGAGACATGATTGTATCAAAAACATTCACACAGACATCTGTGTGAAATATTAGAAAACATTTAATATGTTTCAGTCTTACACGAAATTTTGTGTGAAAATTGTATTTACACGGAAATCTGTGTGTAGTATATATAATACATTATACACGATTTTTTTTCCGTGTGAAAAGACCTGTTTTGCTAGTAGTGGCTATTGAGGACGGCGTAGAATGCAGTCATCTCTCTCACACTAATCTGCAAACGTACACAAGAATGCTCCAATTACTTCCATGTGGCTATAACCATTTTCATTAATTTTTTTTTACCTTTTATGGCTATAATTAATCTCTTTTCAGTTTTCATGGCCTCTGCTAGTCAATACGCTTGCTAGTATTGCTTGGAGATTGGCTTTAGCCTCCACTTCCATCATTTTTTTGTATGTAGTAGCTCCATGAGTATTTGCTTTCCTTGCCTGTGTTGCAAGCAATTAAATTCTTGTTTTACTCAATTGATTTTAGATCCTATTGTTGATCAAGTTTTGTAACCATGTGCTTCTTATATCATTTCAAGAGTATTTATTTACATTCTCTTTTCCATTTTAATTTATATAGTTATTTTTTTAGTCGCGCAACATTTCTTCTTACTATCTAACTGAACATTGATGTTCTCCATTAGACACTCCCACAAGTTCCCATGTTGTCACTTTCACGACATCGCGGTAGTTTGCACATTCACATATTTCAAAACTAGGAGGAAAAAAAAAACATTTGTAAAGGGCTTCTTTCAAGCAGCTCTTAGTGTGTTACGTTCTGACTCAAATGTTGATGAATTTTAGGGCTGTAAATAGGCTCGATACAGCTCATGTTCAACTCGTATTCGGCTCGATTTTAGCTCGTTCAGCTCGTGTTCGTAAGATAAATGAGCTAAGCTTGAGCTCAATAATAAGCTCGACAAAATAACGAGCCGAGCTTGAACAATAATATAAATATCTCGTCTAACTCGTGAGTAGCTCGAGTTTGTTAAAGCTCAACGTGTATTAAAACTCAACTCATGAAAATTTATAATATAAATAAAAATATAATTTTCTAGTCTTCAATCTTTAATTTCTTTTTATTATCTTCCTTTTCGATTGGAAAAGAATCTGAGCATTTAAGTATAACATATTACAATAAAGTCAAAAGGGATTTGTGTGATGGTTAGTCATCAAATTTGGATTATTATTTTAAATTTACTTTCTTCCTTTTTTTTTTTTTTTAATTTAGAGTCAAATGAGTCAAGACAAGTCTGTTCGAACTCGAGCTCGTCCAATAAATTGAGCCGAGCCGAGCCTAGCTCGAGCTTAAGAAAAATATTCAGGCCAAGCCGAGCTTGAGCATGGAAAAAAAATTTCAAGCTTTAGCCCGGCTCGAGCTCGATAAAAAACTTAGGCCTTTTCAATGGGCCAGGCCCAACCCAGCCCATTCATAGAGGGCTTGGGTCGAGCCGGGCCATATTGTATTTTTAAATAATGGCGGCCGGGCCGGGCCGGGCTTTATTGTAAATCAAATGATCAAAGCCCGTTCATATAAAGCGAGCCTTGCAGGCTTTTTTGAGAAGCGCCTTGTGGGCTTTATTTATAATAAATATTTAAAGACACAAATTTTTTTTATAAATCTATATTTATATATCATACATTCCAAAGAGCAACCTCTATCAATTTAAAGAAAATGGGAAAACCGACCGTTGGATGTGATTATTACAATAAATTATGCGTGTAGTTAAAAATTTAGTCAATTTCACCATAGTTTCAAAACCGATCGGATTGGTCAACCGTAGTCATTTGTATGTTTTCTTGGTTGACTGATGACATAACGACTGCGAAACGTGCTTATTTTTTTACATCATGTTTGTAAATATTTCATCGATGGATGTGCGTGGACATAAGATAAAAAATTTAATTTTAATTACAAATACATTGGTCTATACCAATTTGCCTTCTAAAGTTGTATAACTTATACATTGCATTTAAATTGTTGAGGTTCATTCTAAAGCAAACATGAAGTGGAAAATGAATTTGTAGAAACCAACCGCTCGATGGAGAGATTGTAATGTTTTATGGTGGTTGTAAAAATTTCAGCCAATTTGGTTCTCGTTTCGAATTCGATCAATTAGGTCAAACTTTGTTACTCTTATAAACTTATATTTATATATCATACACTCTAAATAGCAACCTCTATCAATTCAAAGAAAATGGAAAAACCAACCGTTGGATATGATTATTACAATTAATTATGAGTGTGGTAAAAAATTTAGCCAATTTCACCATATTTTTGAATCCGATCGAATTGGTCAACCGTTGTCACTTGTGTGTTTTCTTAGTTGACCGATGACACAATCACCGCGAAACCTTTTCTCACATCACGTCTGTAAATGTTCCATAGATGGATGTGCGTGAACATAAGATAAAAACTTCAATTTTAATTACAAAGACGTTGGCTTATACCAATTTAGCTTCTAAAGTTGTATAACTTATACATTACATTTAAATGGTTGAGGTTCATTCTAAAGCAAACATGAAGTGAAAAATGAATTTGAAGAAACCAACCGTTCGATGGAGAAATTGTAATGTTTTATGGTGGTTGTAAAAATTTCAGCAAATTTAGTTCTCGTTTCGAATTCGATCAACTAGGTCCAACTTTGTTACTCTTATAAACCTATATTTATATATCATATACTCCAAAGGGAAACCTCTATCAATTCAAATAAAATGGAAAAACCAACCGTTGGATGAGATTATTATAATAAATTATAAGTGTGGTAAAAAATTTAGCTAATTTCACCATATTTTTGAATCCGATCGAATAGGTCAACCTTTGTCATGACATGTAGAATATATATGCATATATTCTATATAGAAGTATGTGAACGTCCAATTTCATCATAAGCCAAATTACAACAAATTCACACTCACACAAAGAGAGACACACACACACACACATAATGATGATGTGGCAGACTGAAGATTTCCAAATATATGTGTTGGGCCTTCTAGATTCCGGTCAAATCTGAACTGCCTTCACTTAAATTGCCATAACTCTTTCTAAAAAAGTCAGAATCGCAAACCGTAAAATTCTTCAAAAACTAGACGCATAGGGATTTCTGTGCATATAGGGTACAACTCCTAATTCTATCCGAGAAGTTTCCAGTAATTCAGTGAAATTCAGTTCTAGACATAAATTGTAAAAGATGTTGCAGATTCCCGTTCAAGCAGAAACTGCCTTCACTTAAATTGCTATAACTCCTTCTAGAAAAGTCAGAATTACAAACCGTAAAATTCTTCAGAAACTAGACACATGGGGCTTTCCGTGAATATAGGGTACAGATTCTAATTACGTCTGAGTAGTTCCCAGTAATTCAGTGAAGTTAGGTATTTTGCACAACAGTTTATGTGTTGCAAATTCTCTTTTAAGCTGAACTGTCTTCACTTAAATTGCCATAACTCCTTCTAGAAAAGTCAGAATCACAAACCGTAAAATTTTTCAGAAACTAGACACATGGGGATTTCCGTGCATATAGGGTATAGATCTTAATTCCATCCAACCAATTCTCAGTAATTCAGCAAAGTTAGATGTTTTGCACAACAGTTTCTGTGTTGTAGATTCGTGTTCAAGCTGAACTGTCTTCACTTAAATTGCCATAACTCTTTCTAGAAAAGTCGGAATCACAAACCGTAAAATTTCTCAGAAACTAGACACACAGGGCTTTCCGTGCCATATAGGGTACAACTCCTATTTCCATCCGAAAAGTTCCCAATAATTTAGAGAAGTTAGATGTTCTGCTCAAGAGTTTCTGTGTTATTTATATAATATTTTTTGTTTGCGGGCTTTTACGGGCCGGGCCTAACTAGAGTTTGGCTGGCCTGGCCTATGATGGGCCGGACCGGCGGGCCTCCTTCGGCCCACTTGATCCTCGGGCTTTTTGATGAGGCCTAAAAAACAAATGAGCCGAACATGATCACCTTGGTATTCGCTCCGGCTCGGCTCATTTACACCCCTAATGAATTTTAAGTACTTGAATTCGAATTTGAGGTGTGAGCACAAAAGTGTAAAATAAAATAAATCAAATACTTTTATGAAATTATCAAAAATAAAATGTTCAAAAATAACAAAAATTTTAGGAAGTAGCAACACCTCAGTCTGTACACTAAATTACTCTCATCTTGACTAATCTACTCTGACATACATACTTAAAAACACACGCGTTTTGTTTCAGGATCAAGCTTTGTTTCTCTTAGGTGAGCTTACTCATATATAGTGCGACTACCCAAGGAACAAACAATTTTCAAACAATAAATTGAAAGACAGTTGCGTGAATACTAGGTCTGTTAATTCCGGCATGACCCGATAACATGACTTGAAACCTGCATGATTAAAAAGCAGGTCGGCCGCGGGTCAACCCATCATGACCCAATTAATAAACGGGTCAGCCGCGGGTCAACCCGCCAACACGAAGTGAACCCGTATAACCTGATTATACTATACTTCTTCTCGAAATTCTGGACATTGGGAGTATTTGATCATAGGATTGGATAATTTGAAATATTTTGCTTCATCATTATTAGATTTAATTATTTATGAATTATATATAATTATTTATATTATTCGTCTTACAGAGTTTTTAGTGAATTTAATCAATATGTATTTTTTTTTAGTTAAATGGGTAGCAGTGTTAACCCTTAAATATGTCATTTTGTCAAACACAACACGACCTATTTATTAAATGGGTTAAGCGAGTTGGAAATAAGTTGGGTTTGAGTTTAAATTTTCAACACGATTAGTAAATGGATTGAGTTTGGGTTTGTCTCTTGTGACACGACATATAGCTTGACCCGACACGACCCATTGACAACCCTAAATTACAATGTTGACTCATAATTCTTCTCACACTCCAAGCTATACTATATTTTTCTTTTGTTAGTTATCTTGTTATAATTTTTCATTTGATTAATGTCAGTATACTCGACATTATTATTTAATCAATCTCGTTAAAAGGGCTTTGCTCCCTTATTTGTGTAATGTGTATGGTGGGCTGACATCCTTTACTCCATGACACGCATGAATTTAACTAAACTACACAAACAGTTCTTTTCTCTTAATCCCTATGGATTTCAATGTCTCCTTTCACTTAAGATCCCCTTTTGACGATTTTTGTCTATTATCTATAACTTATACTCACAATTCCACATGATGTATCATGTATAATAATAGTTAAATTTATAACCTTATAACCAAATTACTCGTGCTTTTAAGAGAATAATAACATATGTCATTGCTTGTTTATCAAGTATAGCCAACAGATAGTTCAACATAACCATATAATATCGATGTAATTTTGAGAGCATTATATTTATTTTTATTTCTAGTGTTATTTTTAATTTTGATTACGCTTCATTACCATTTGACACTAACAGTTTGAAGACATTTTCACCATTACACATTTTGTACCTATTTGTATGTGCTGATATACTTGCATGATCATCCAGGTAGTTAATTAATTTTTAATTCTTTGCCTAATTTAGGGATTTACCAGGAGTGTAAGAACATATATCTGTTTGCATGTATAACTAAGATCAATTATTTTCTTCAACTATCTAGAGTCTCCCAATAATCACGCAAAGAATGAACTTTCTCTCAAGTTACAGATTCATAATTCTCCAACCTTCTAAATTTTTCCCAATAATCACACAAAGAATAAATTTTCTCTCAAATTACGGATTCATAATTCTTCAACCTTCTAAATAGAAACAGTGCAACACCCAAAAAGTTTTCATTCTTGCTAGCTTTCTCATGAGATGTATGCAATTGTAGATTGTGTGAGAAGTTTCACAAAGATGGTGTGATGATGTTATTTTCGTTAAGCTTCTAGCAAATCCCTATGATCAAGCATATGAAATTCATTCACTAAAAAAAAAAAAAAAAAGGCATAATTGTCAAAATACCCCCTAAACTTGGTATTTTGGCAATTAAGCCTAAAAAAATATAATATCAAACATGAACAAGACATGATTCCACACATTTCCAGATTCTGATGGGCCATTGGATAGGCTGGGCTATATGGGTAACTTGATTTCGGTCTGTGTTGGCTTTGGGTTCCTTCGGCGCCGTTGGGTAAGTTGGGGTCTTCGAGTCTTTGACTTTGGACTGGGTGGCAGCTATTGGTTGGAAGAGAAAGAAGTTGGGTGTGCCAAGTGACTTCCAAACAGTCATCTCTCCTTCGACGCCGTTGGGTAAGTTGGGGTCTTCGAGTCTTTGACTTTGGACTGGGTGGCAGCTATTGGTTGGAAGAGAAAGAAGTTGGGTGTGCCAAGTGACTTCCAAACAGTCATCTCTCCCCCCCCCCTCTCTCTCTCTCTCTCTCTCTCTCTCTCTACTCTAAATGACTTCCATGACTATTTTGAGAGATTTTAGGTAGGGCAGGCATGCCACGTGGCAGTACACTCAGTCAATTAGTGTCTATGCATGAGATGTTTAGACATAGATAGTTTAGGAATGCAATTAAAAAAAAGAGAAACATGATTGGCTGGACGTACCATGTGGCTGGTACGTTTGCCCTACTTAAAAATTTCTGGACTATTTGAACTTGGTTATTCGGTCGTACTCCCTTTTCTTTAGGTGTTTATATAAAAATGTCACAGGAGATTTGAGTCCTGATTTTTCTAATTTAGTTCTCCAACTTGTAAATTGGCTCCAGATCATTGGCGGATCCACCCATCGCTCTTGTATTTGTTGGTTTAGACGTTTCATTATTGTTTGGCTCCAAAACCAGTCTGGTTGCAAACAGTCTCTTTTGAGCGTGTGCAGGCGTGCCAGCACCGTGGAGTGCAGTTGTCGGGGAGTCCCTTGACTTGACTTCTTCTCAAACGCTGTGGATGAGGAGAGCACCAACCTTGTCACCAGGTTATTTTCTCTACCTTTCGGAAAATGACTTCTTACCTTAGAGATAAGGGTGTGTGGTGTGATCTCTTGCGTCACCAAGTTGATACTTAATGTTGTAGGTTAAGCAGAGCAATCATCGGGAAGTAGGAGAAACCACGGGCTTGCTAAAGCGTGACTTTAGCTTCGCTGGGTTGTGAGGGTGTTACCCCTTGCTTCGCTGGTTTTTAACTAGGTTGAAGATAGGTTTGCTCCGGAAAGACTTTGATAATCGTTGAGATTGATTGATTGAAGAGTTTTTTTTTTTTTCGTCCTTAAAACAATTTATACTCTTAGGCCATGTTTGTTTCCCGGAAAGTGGGCATTGGGAAAGGAAATACTTTCCTTTCCTGCGTTTGGGGACAGCCAAGGGAAACACTTTCCCAAATGAAAGGAAAAAGTGGAGGAATTTGGTTCCCTCTCCCCCCCCCCCCTCCGGAAACACTTTCCCAAAGGAAAGGAAAATGATTCCTTTCATTTCCAGTCAACCAAACATGGCCTTAGGGTTTCGACTGTTCCTTGCCATAGAAGGATTATTGATTGAAGTTTCCTATTCAATCTCCACTACTTGACTCCAATAAGGGCTCGTTTTCCTTATGGATCTCGGAATGGGCGAAGCTATAACCCAAACCCAAGTAGACTTAATTTTGCGCAAGTATCGGCCCGCTACGCTAAATCTCCTAAAGGGATCTTGCCAAAAATACTTTTGGGCTCAAACAATTATGTTTTGTTATGCATTCATGTACTCATTTACATCATAATTGAAATATAGATACATTCATATAAAATTTATATTGATTCACTCAATTTTTTAGTGAAAAAAAAAATATCATAATTGAAATACTTGTTCAATGAAAAAACTAGAGCGAAATCAGCCTTCACGCTACAGCCATGTGTGTTTAGGATGGGTTATACATCACTAATCCCAAGTTTTGTATAGTCAATTAATCAGGTAGAGTAGAACAAAAGGGTAAACTACTTTTGTGTAATAAGATCAAAGTACATGAAAACTTTCAACTAACAATAAAAACATGAGTTTGATCGTACAAATTGTAGTACAGATTCATCACCAGAGATCAAGGTTTTGCTTTGTCTCATACATAGAGGAGATGAGAGAAGCATGTCAACTATACATAGACGAGAGGAGATAAGCATGTCTACTCAGACTAATCAAAAGGAAGAGTGAGTTATTGGTTTATGAGACCATCTCCAATGGATTAGTCTTTTGCCACCTAGAGACTCCAACAACTAGTTTTGACATATTTGTTTACTCTAACCCATGTGTTAATTCTGAAGTGGCTTGTGTCAATTCCAACGTGGCAAAAGACATATCGTAGGCTCTGTCAAATTTGATAGCCCAAAGAGAACTGTCTTTTATTTTTTTATTCTCTCTTCTCTCTTCTCTCATCTCTGATCTCTCTTATTCCTCCTCTTCTTCTTACCCAATATCCAGAGTTCTAGACTAAAGCAAAATCAAGAAGGAGAAGAAGATAGAGATTCCAACAACACCCACTTCCTAATGTCTTGGGTTTTCCAAGAACAGCAAGAAACAACTTTTTCCCCAATCTATCAAAGCCCTAATTATAGCCCCAAATTGTCTTCTGTTTCTCTGATTCTCTGTGATTAGTGGCTTGTACGAAGGACCGGTTGCAAATCCACCAGCGGCAAAGCTTTGGGGAAGTAACTCCCCACCAAAGCTGCTCGGAAGTCAGCTCCGAGAACCGCCGGAGTCAAGAAGCCTCATCTCTCCCGGAACCGACCTCCATGAAATCCAAAAGTACTGAAATAGCACTGAGAAATATGGGTATATGAACTAGGAGCTTGTAATTGGAGTCTGTATCTTTTGTATATTCAAGTAATGGAACTTCTGGTGTTCATCTTTTGTTGTTGGTTTGTTGCCCATCAAAGAAGAAAAAAGAAACGCAAAGAAGAAGAAGAGCGAAGAACATAAGAGATAAAAAAGGAGGAGAAAAAATAGTTTTCTTTTTGTTATAAATTTTTTTGAAAAATAATAAAATAATATTTAAATATAACTAATCCATTAGATTAAAAATTTGTCAAAAATGACCATGACACCTCATTCTTCAAATTCAAATTTGACACAAGCTTTTTAACCAACCCATTGGAGATGCTCTGAGGAGGCATTTAAGAAATGACTATGGCTAGCTGAAGAGCCTACTAGAATAGGTATTTAGCTACTTTAAATGGAACACAAAATAAGTTAAACATTTCTTGACATTATTAATTCCTCCCAATATCTCATGTGACATATATAACTTTTATCTCTTACATATCGAGCTCATATTATAAAAAACTTCTCAACAAACACAAAGGAATATAAAATTCTCAACAACACGAGCAAACCTCAGAGCGCCGTACTGACGCTCACAATCCCTAGCAAACCCAAATCCCAGAACGGCGTCTCTCGTTAATCTTTCCTTCTCCCCACCGTGTCAACCTCCTTCAGCATTGATGATATGACAGCTAGCTTTGCTGCGTCGCTGGCTCTTGCTTGGGAGGTGCTGCAGTACCACGCAACTCTCAGGCGTTCCTCCTTGCTCGACCGCTGACAACCAAACCGGTTGCAGCCATGGATCTGCATCGACATTTTTGAAGAATCTGGGTGCTGGACAGCAAGTTCAAGGTTCAAGAATGAACACAAGGCTGTTTGTGTTTGCTTTTGATCTCAGAAAGGATAGAAACAAGGTGTTATTGGGAAGACCGTGGTATATCGATCATGCCCCAATGATCATTCAATCATATGATGGCCTAGCGAAGCCCAGCACTGTGAAAATGGACTCTCTTTTCTTCTGGGTGAAGATCGACAATATTCCTCCTGCACTAGAAGTCAAGGCCACCATTATCAACGTGGCCTCTGTTGCGGGCAAATTCCAGGACCTGGACACAAAGCTCTTCGATAGTACTGGCAAGATCCGGGTGAGAGTTTCTCATGATATCTCTAAGCCCTTTTTCATGAAAAAAAACACTAAAGCTGGCCACAATGTGGTGGAAGAAATTTCGTTCTTCTTTGAGAACCTAGTTGGTAAATGCAACATATGTAATTTGATTTACCATGAGGATGGAACGTGCAAGTTGGCAAATCTACCGGAACAGCAGCAACCTGCAAATGGAACTGGTACCAATCGAATTGGACTGCGCAGTTCATTTCGTAATTTTGCAGATGTCTTCAACAATGGAGCTTTTCATTTCAAAGGAGTGCAGACTCCAATTCTACCCTCCATTGCTCGGAATTTGTTTGGCACAAAAGACACCACCAAACAGCGCAAGCCAGGTCTCATTCGGCATGTACAAGAGCCGGTTTCTAGTGACACTGATCAAGCCTTAGCATCGACTCCAATTGAGGAGAAACCACTGAAACGGAGCCGCCCTCCTTCACCATTCTATTCACCTAAGAAGTTAAAATTTCTGTTGGAAGATTGCACTGCCAATGCAGCACCAATGAAAAAGGTAAAAGTTCTTACTTTCCCTTTTACTACCAAGTCGCTTGGTTTGGTTGAGACTCCTAGTGGTATGCTGGTGTCAGTGGAGGTTATGATGCCCAAGGATGGAGGACAAGTTGCAAAGACTGATAATAAGAAGAAGAGGGGTTGTCCCCTGGGATCGAAGAACAAAAATCCTCCTAAGACAAAGAAGGTACTAGCTGAGGAAGTACTAAGTGTCCTTTGCTCGGGAAAACCTCCTAGCTAGCCGTAGTGTTAAGGGCAAGGAGAAAACTTAATTTTTGTCTTTATTTTAGCTTATTAACTTGTCATAGGTTACATAGTTTCTAGGCTTTCTAAATAAGTGAGCATGGGTACTGTCAAATGATTGGACCTAATCTATGTATTGTTGTGGTTTTCTAATCACAAACTCATTATCTACCCTAAGATGGTAGAGGGAGGATATGTAATGGCTTTTTCTAGCTTGAGTATTAATATATCGACATGATATTATTTCAAAAAAAAAAAAATCGAGCTCATATTATATTTTATTTATTATAAGAGAGTTCAATGACATTCTAAATTCCACAAAACAATGATTGAATCTCATTTTCGTAACCTATTTAAATAAAATAAAAAATCACATTGTTTTCATTGTAGGTGGTCTATTATCATGTTAATCATATGTGAGCAGTTGCAACTTGTATCACAAGTTTCTTACGAAGATGGAGTGAAGATATGAGTCCAGCTAATATGTTTTTTTTTTTTGAAAGTGGGCTGAAACGGCTGCCCTTACGGCTTGATTAGTGAAACTGCAGAATACGCGGGGGTAGGGGGAATGAACGTAAAACTTAAACCCCATATTATAATAATCATAAAGAGAATATCCCAAAATAATAACAGGAGTCTCCACTAAATATATGTATTCTAACAAGCACCAATTAGCAAAGAGTGCACGACTGGCTACTCTATTTGTTTTGACAAAGTGGTGACATACTGAAAAAATAACTATATCCCAAAGAAACATCATTACAAATAGCACAACTAATCTTAGATTAACCAAAATTCAGTTACAAACCGTTAAGTTTTACCAAGAGAAGATACAACCATATTATTTGAAGGTTTAAATTCAGTTTGCCTCTTCCATTTTGAGTCAAACATCGATTCAGTCCTTAATTTTTTTAATCAAGATCATCCCTGCACTTCAAATTTTCATCACCCGCGTCCTAATCTCAATATTGCTTATAATTGTGACGTCACAAGCTGACTTAGATGAAGTGTCCTGTACATACATGTACATTTGCAAGCATAATTAGCTATAATGGGCCATGCTCATTGTACCGCCAAAGGTACTAATTCCAACCAAAGGAATGACATGCAGACACACCGCCAGACGGGCTACAACCTCAGCATCGGACCACCTCCAGATCGCCACCGACGCGCCGCCACGCGCCGCGCCAAGATGGCATCAGAAGCTTCTGAAACTGGGAACTGAAGCATATCAGTCCCACATCGAAAACAAAGACAAGATCAGTCTCTTCCTCACCTATAAAAGGTTCTCTCCTCTCTCCTCATTAATTACGCATTCAATACTTACCTACTGTTACTTTGTCAACATAAATACATTGACTAACTTAGGCATCGGAGAGTTGAAGACCGCCCGGCGCGGTCTCCCTCTGACGCCCATTGTATTTTACTTGACAGGTAACGGGAGCTACAATAACAACACAAATATCGATCCGCCCACCGGATCAGCGTTAGCTAAGATCCAGCTACCGCTGGACTTTTAGGCATTAACATTGGCGCCGTCTGTGGGAACTTTTGAACAAAAGGTCATCCCGCTACAATCACCATGACTAACGATAGCGGGGGAAACGCTGAAGAGCAGGCAGAACTCCCCGCCATCCCCCAACCCTCCGACCCCGCGTTCGGCGTTAACCGCGCACTATTCACAACCCCGGCCAACCCCGGCGGTGAGGCAAATCCAGGCAGCAGCCGCCCGTCAGGCCAAGATCTCGTCACCATGTACGAGATAGCACTGGCGGATCTTCATAAGGCAAACAGAGAGCGTGAGGCGGAGCGCAAGGAGAAGGCCGAAGCCCAAAGACAGATGGCTGCGCTCATGACACGTTTTGAGGAACTAAAAAACACTTTGGCGGCCACCGACCGCCCGGCACAGAGCGAGCAGTCACGTAGCACCAGGCGTAGTCGACCCAGCGCCGGCACAATGGTGCCAGGGCCGGTCGTACAAATGCATGTACCGCTGAACCCACCTGGGTTGTCGGGAATGGGACCGCCGCCCATACCTCAACTAATGTTAGAACAGGTGGCGGAATCACTTCCGCACACCAACCGCTCGAATGCCAGGGCAAGGACTGAGGGTGATCCGCCCATACCTAGGCGCAAGCCAACTCGGCAGGTCAGTCAGGCCGATTCCGCCGGCGATGCAACCGCCCAGCTATTGGAAAGGATGCACCAACTGGAGCAGAGGTTGATCCGGGCGGAGACGGGCGTCCCGGCGTCAACTCGGAACCCGCTATTCACTTCCAGACCCGGCCCCTTTTCCGCCGCGATCCTGCAGGCTGTCAGACCGACATATGCAAAAACCCCAAAGATGTCGCAGTATGGCGGAATGACCGATCCCTTTGTCCACATGGACACCTTCAAGAAGGTCACCAACAACAAGGGGTTCGACGACGCCACCTTATGCCATTTGTTCAGCGAAACGTTGGACGGCGAGGCAATGAACTGGTTTTTTGAATGTCCGCCAGGATCGGTCGGCTCATTCCATGCACTGTCGCATGCTTTCCTCTCCCGCTTCATCTTATTGTCCGCCGGACATCACAAAACAAGTCAGCTGTTCGGCGTTAAGCAGGGGAGGACGAGTCACTGAAGGCCTTCGTCACAAGGTGGCGGGCGGCAGCATCTCAGTGCCGCGACCTAGACAAAACCATGGCATCGGCAGCCTTCAGGAAGGGACTCCTCAAGGGACCGTTCCTCTATCACCTCAATTACAATCATCCCAATGCGACGTACGACCACGTCATGAGTGAGGCGGTCATTCACGCCCAGGCGGAATTCATCACATATGGAGAGACCCCACCACCAGCAACGCCAACAAGGTCAACCAACCATCTTCCAGTCACCAGGAAACCGCTAACAAGCCCCCTCAGCACCGCCAACTGACAAGAAAAGGGAGTGGCAGCAGGGCCACCACCAAACCAAGCGGCAGAAGGGGCAGCATTATTACAAGGGAAACCGCCCAACTCATGGGGATAACCACAACAAGCAGGCGGAGTCCTCGCAGCGGTATGCAGTTTTCACGGTCCTAACGGCCTCATATGAAGATATCTATAATCAGTGCAAGGATCAGATCCCACCGCCACCCCCTCCAAAGTACCCAAAAACAGGCAAACCCAGGAACACTGGCAAGTGGTGCAAATACCACGCGACAGCGGCCACAATACAAACAGCTGCAATGCTCTCAAAACGGCCATTGAGACTTTGTACCGTGACGGCAAGTTGGAGCAGTTCAAGGTGCGCCAACCACCACCAGTGATTGCCAACGTTGAGACCTTGGGCCGCATCAACACCATCGATGGCGGTGCTCCAATCACCAACATGTCTCACAGGGCAAGAAAGCGCTATGAACGCGCTAACCACCCGAAGGAAGTTTGCAACATCCGCTATGAAAGATCCGCCAAACTCCCGAGATCAGGTTGGGAGCCTATTACCTTTTCAGAGGAGGAGGAGCGCGGAGTACATTTACCCCATGACGACCCATTCTTAGTCGATGCCATTCTTGGCAAATTCTCGGTGGGGAGAATCTTGGTGGATAGCGGGTCCGCTGTCAACGTCATCTTCAGCGGTTGCTACGACCATCTCAAGCGGAACAAGAAACTACTCCAGGATCACGAGCCACTGCTCAGCTTCTCCGGTGACGTCACACAACCACTAGGGTCGGATTACATGCGACTAGTTATTGGCACTAGTCCCTGTATGGCGGAGGTGCACACGGAGTTCATTATTGTCGACTGTTTCAGTTCGTACAACGCCATCATTGGTCGACCAGCGCTTAATAAGCTCAAGTGCATCATTGCCGGATACATGCTTCTCATGAAGTTCCCCACGCCCAACGGCACAGGCTGTGTGAGGGGAAGCCAACAGCTGGCACGAGAATGTTATTCAACGACTATAGCGCGGTCAACGCGCCGCCATGAAATCCTGACAGTGGGTAATGACCCACCACCACCGAATATCTTTGAGGATCCTAGAGATGAGGAGAAGAAATATGTAAAGAAGGAGCCGGTCAACCCGGACACGTCGCTGAAGGTTGTCTGCATCTCAGACGAGCATCCTGAGAGGACAGTCCGCATAGGCGCCCAACTAGATCCAGAAGTGGAGGCAGAACTCACTCAATTCCTACGTGATAACGCCGCCGTCTTTGCATGGTCCTATGCGGACATGCCAGGCATCTCCACTGAAATAATCACTCATAAGCTGACCATCAAACCTTCCTTTTATCCCATCAAGCAGAAGCGGAGGGCTTTTGATGAGGAAAAATACGGGCAATCGGACAGGAGGTCGCCAAACTACGGGACATTGGATTCATCCGCCAAGTCATCTATCCTCAGTGGATCTCAAATCTGGTAATGGTAAAAAAGCCCAGCGGCAAGTGGCGGATGTGCGTCGACTTCAAAAATCTCAACAAGGCATGCCCAAAGGATAGTTTCCCGCTACCTCGTATCGATCAGTTGGTCGATGCAACTGCCGGACACGAACTCCTCAGCATGATGGATGCCTTCTCCGGATACAATCAGATCAAGATGCACCCCAGCGACCAGAATGCACCACCTTCACCACCGACAAAGGCCTCTACTGCTACAATGTCATGCCTTTTGGTCTGAAGAACGCCGGTGCAACTTACAGCGGTTGATGAATGCCATGTTCGCTGAGCATCTGGGAAAAATCATCGAGGTCTATGTGGACGACATGCTAGTTAAGAGCATAAAGGCCAGTGGACATGTGGCAAACCTCAGGATCATAGTAACCATCCTCCTGGCCTATGGTATGCGCCTCAACCCAGAAAAATGTTTCTTCGCAGTCACCGCTAGCAAATTTCTGGGTTACATCGTCAGCGAGCGAGGTATCGAGGCTAACCCAGATAAGGTACAGGCCATCCTTAACCTGGCGGACCCCGAGTATAAGGTCGACGTCCAGTGCCTCCAGGGCAAGTTAACCGCCCTTTCTCGATTCATCTCTCGACTTACTGACAAGTGCGCCCCATTCTTCAAACTCCTCAAAACAACTCACAAGAAGGTCATTGACTGGAACCCAGAATGTCAGGCGGCGTTCCAGGGCCTAAAGCAATATCTGGCGGCAGTCCCTCTCCTTTCTGTCCCTGTCCAAGGAGAGACACTATTCATATATCTGGCGGTCTCGGCAACGGCAATAAGTTGCGCCATTGTTCGGCGGGAAGGCCAGGATGAACTCCCAGTATTCTACGCCGGCAGAGGTATGAACGGAGCAGAAACAAGGTATTCACCGTTGGAACAGCTGGCCCTCGCACTTATCGTTGCCGCCGACGCCTCCGGCAATATTTCCAGGCTCACACGATCCATGTGTTAACCAATCAACCGCTGAGGCAGGTGATGCAGAACCCTGAACACTCGGGGCGCCTCAGTAAGTGGGCGATTGAGCTCAGCGAATTTGACATAGAGTACAAGCCAAGAACCGCCATGAAGGGCCAGGCAGTAGCGGACTTCATCGCTGAACTTACTGAGCGTCAGCCGGAACCCGGTACTCAAACAAATCCGGAACAGAAATAGTAACCAGTGCAGAGGCAACTCCCCCACAGTCCGATTGGAACCTGCACGTGGACGGCTCCGCCTGTGCCAAGGCCAGCGGCGCCGGAGTCATCTTAACCGGACCCGGGGGACTGAACGCAGAGTACGCGTTGAAATTCAACTTCAAAGCTTCAAACAATATGGCGGAGTACGAGGCGCTCATCGCCGGTCTACTCCTCGCCATTGACTCAGGAGCTGACAACGTCAACATATTCAGCGACTCCCAACTAGTCGTCAACCAGGTCAACGACAGCTTCCAAGCCAAGGACCAGCAGCTAGCGGCATATTTGGGGTACGTCAAAACGTTGCTAAAAAAGTTCAAATTTCACACAATCACACAAATCCCCAGGGAAAAGAACGCTAAGGCTGATTCACTGGCGAGACTGGCAACCGCCCAACCGCATCAGAGTCCAGCGGACACAAGGGTGGAGTATCTTGACAAGCCAAGTATCACAAAGACCCTGGCGGAAATCTTCAACGTTCAGGTCAACCCCAGCTGGATGGACGAGATCATTACATATAAACGCAACGGAACGTTGCCAGAAGATAAGGTCCAGGCAAGACAGCTCAAGCGAAGAGCAACCCGCTACAACATCCAGTACGGCAAGCTTTACCGCCAGGGATTCACCCATCCTAACCTCCGCTGTCTAACCCCAGAGGAGGAAGGTTGTCCTAGCAGAAATCCATGGCGGGGAATGTGGAAACCACTCGGGCGCCAGATCCCTGGCCAACCGCACAATGCGACAAGGCTATTTCTGGCCCACACTTGGTGATGACGCCCGGCAGATTTCGAGGTCTTGCCACAAATGCCAACAGTTTGCAGATCTCCCACACGCACCAGCGGAACCACTGTCAATCATCGTGGGCCCATGGATTCATTCCACGTGGGGCCTTGACCTGATGGGAAAGTTCCAAACTGCCAAGGGTCAGTTCAAATACATCATTGTTGCCATTGATTACAACAGCAAGTGGATAGAGGCGGAGCCACTAACGGCAATAACTACCGCCAAGGTAATTCGCTTCCTTTGGAAGAATATCTACTGCCGCTACGGTGTCCCACACACAATCATTACAGACAACGGCACACAGTTCAACAATGACGAGCTCATCTCCTTCACCACCAACTTGGGCACTAAGTTGAGTTTTGCATCTGTCGCCCACCCCCAGACCAACGGCCAGGTCGAAGCGGCGAACAAGATAATCAAAAAGTTGTTAAAAAAGAAGCTCGACAACGCCAAGGGTTTATGGGCGGAAAAGCTCCCAGAGGTCCTGTGGGCCATCCGAACAACTCCAACCTCCGCCACCGGAGAAACTCCTTTTTGTATGATGTTCGGCACAGAGGCTGTCTTACCCATTGAAGTTACTCAACCTACCGCTAGAGTCGAAGGCTACTGCCCAGAGACCAACAGCGCCGGCGTCAACTTGGACAGGGACCTCCTAGAAGAAAAAAGACGCAAGGCCCATTTACACAATTTACAAAACAAACAACGGGTATCACGTTTCTACAACGCCAGAGTCAAGGCCCGGAACCTCCAACTGGGGGACTCGGTCATGAAGGAAGTCATTCCGCCACCGACAAAACTCCGCCCAACTTGGGAAGGCCCGTACAAAATTGTGGAAGTCGTTAGCCCAGGCACCTTCTACTTAATGGACAAGGACGGCGTCACGACGCCCCGCCCTTGGAATACTGAACACCTTCGGTATTACTACAAATAGTCAGACCGCTACCCATGCGCATCTTGACTTAGCTAAATTTTTTGTTCAAATATTTAGCTAAGGGAAGCTACCCAACGGGTACTACCCCACTTTTGTACACTGATCAGTCAGCCATCAATGAAACGAGGAATTATTCAGACCATTGTTACCAAGTCTAGCACTGAGGGCAACTGGCAACGCCAGCAATCGTCGGCGGACCCCGTCCGCTACGAGGTGCACTTGGACCAATCTTAATTCCTTTAATGTTTCATTGAGCGACAAAAGAAAAATATAACTCAACACTACAGACATCATGGCAAACCAATTCAGAAATTTATTTCACCTCCCAACATTTTTTACAACTGTTATGCCTCAGCGGCTACAAAAAAAAGGGGAAAGTAGAAAAATTGTGGCGTCTCAGCTGGCTTCAACGGTTGGCTTCGTCTTCTGCTTCGGCAGCCGGCGGCACAATCGATCGACTCGCTTGGTCGGACCCTCGAGCTGTCGGACTGGGGTCTCTATGGTACCATCCGCCCGGGTGTGCGCCTCCAGAAATCCGGCACGTGACACCTCCGACGGGGTGGGTGGGGAGTCTGCTGGGACCCTTCCGTCGGATGTGGGCCACTTTCCCCGCTGCCCGAGTGGTACCTCAGCTGGGGCAGGCACGACTTCTGTCTCCGGCGGGATACTCTCAGCCGGTGGTGCGTCAGGCTGTGACGCTTTGCAAAGTCAATGGCGCCCTTCCGCTTCAACATGTCTATATTGCCGGCCCGCCCCAGCCTTCGCCGCCTCGGTCAGTGTCTTCTTAAACTCTGCCGACTGCTTGAACGCTTCAACAGCGGCGGCCGCGGCGGTACTCCCTTCAGCTCTCAGGCGGGTAACCTCACCCCCCAGCCGCTTCATTCGGCCATCCTGTCGGCGGACTCCCGCTGCACTATAATGAGTTTTTTATCCTTAGCGGCTATCCGCTCCTGCAGCAGGCGATCTCCTGCTCCAACTTGGAGACGCGTTCATTCCGCTCCAAGTCCCGCCTGATGGCCACATTAGCTTGCCGCGGACGTCCGCATAGTCACATTCCGCCTTGGCCAGCCCCCGCTCGACCTCCGCCAGTTTCTCCTTTGCCTCCGCCAACTCCCTCTGGAGACCTCCGATTTCTTCCCTGAGCTCTCCCTCAATCAGGGGCTGCTTCGACGCCGCCACGAACATATCATGTAATCCCGCCGATATTTGACCAAACGCCGAGCTGAAGGGCGATTGGTCAATTGCCGTCGGGCGCGATATACCCGCCAGACCGCCGAACCCCAGCCGCTCGCATAGATGGAAGAGGAACTCCCGCTCCCCTTCTGTCATAAACGGTGCATACTCGGCGAACGAGTCCAGCTCACTGACGGCGGGCGCCTCTCCCTCCACCGCCGCAGTCTTCGAGGAGCCTGTCGGGCCTTCTTCTGACGGCGGGCCCCGACCACCTCCACCTCATCTCCCTCTTCCTCGTCAGGAGAATCAGCCGGCCGCTTTTCTCCAGCGCCCTCTGGTTCCCGGGCGGTCCTCGTCACCCTCACTGGCGGTCCTCCCTTGTCACAATGACATCTCCGCCGGTTGCACCACCTTTTGAGGACCACGCCTGTGGGCAGGCATCCGCTCCTTCTGTGGCCCAGCCGCAACGCTTCCCCTCTGATCCCCGCCGGCCGTCTGGGTCCCCGCCTGCACTGTAGGCAGACCATCCTCACCAAGATGAGACTGGTGCGGCATCGGCATCACCACCGGAACCTCGGACTGGCTCAGCGCCAACGTCTCGGGGTTCACCACCGTTGCTGGGCCGCCAGCCCCTCGGCATACATGGCCTCCAAAAAATTGTCTATCTCCGCCCGGTCCATCGCCTTCTCAAATGCGTCGCGACTCGATTTGTTGCCCGGCGGAGTTTCTAAAAAAAAAAAAACAGCCACCGGTCAGTCCGCAATTCAAAAAAAAAAAAAAAACGACATGGTAGAGACTCCTCACCAATGGAGCGTGTTAATCGCTGGTCGACCAGCAACTCCCAACCGGTCAGCAGTCGGAAATCTAGCAAGTTTCGGTTCCGCCAGCAACCTCTGATCCTCGCCACGCGACACTCTTCTTCGCGCGTCAGCGTATACCGAAGTCCCGCTGCACAAAAACACGTCGTTAGTGAGAATACAAGTGCAAGCACGTGAGCACGCCAAATACTTTCAGCGGAAACCGGACACCAACCTCGAATAGGTTGGAACTCAGACTTAATCCTAAATGTCGGCCCTTCCTCATTCGATCTGGCGTGGTACTCCCAACCGTCGGTAGCGACGCAGAAGGTCCCCCGCCAGTAGGACATTGAGTCCCTTAGATTCTCGATCAGCTTGGGCGCTCCCTGCCGGCGACTCAAGTTCACTTGCCCTTTGCAGCCTCGGCGCTTCACATACTAACTCGTAGAAGTGAAGCACTTCCGCCACAGTAGGCCCCTCGCACCCGGATAACCGCCAAAGGGAGTTCATGGCCAACATCAACCGCCACATATTGGGGCAAATCTGACCAAACGCAAGGCCAAATTCGCACACCAGGATCTGGAGGTTGGGCACCAGCGGGAATGTCAGTCCTTGGCGGAATATCGCCTCGTGAACGGCAGCAAATCCCGCTGGGAGAATCGAGGCCTTCTCATCCGCCGTCGGCGGGCGCAGCTTCACCGACCCCGGCAATCGGAACGTCTGTTTCAATCGGTTGACGGCAGCGGCGGTCATCCGCCCACCTGCCTCGTCGACGGCGGTGCCATCTGAGAGAAACCACGCCGATTCAGCATTCTGCCCCGCTACTTCCTCTTCCCAGCGGAGCCGCTAGCAGCACTATTGCTTGCCAAGCGCTCGTCGCGCCTAGCTTTGGCAGCAGCGGCCTCACCCGCCCTAGAGCTCTCTGGACGCGAACCACGACCCATAGTTACTTCCCAGAGGATGGTCTGTAGCGGCTCAACTTCTAGCGGTTCTGGCAGTGAGGTTCCTGCATGGGCAGACGGACGCAACGAATCAATAAAAATCCTATCCGCCGCGCTGAACGACACGTCAGACCCGGAATCCTCACTGCTCGAAATCTCTATGACGTTAGCCATCCCAAACCCTAAAACCCACATCAGTTAGCACACAAGATCTAGCCTATTCTCACATCAGATATAGCCAAAGGCATCAAGAACAAAACCCAGAAAACTCCAAAGTACAAACAAACGCACTCAACCCAGACTCGGCCATCCAAATCCTTAACCACTAACGCTTGGCCAACCATAATTCCAACCCCCACAAAAAACCCATTTCACACCTCAGAACACACCCAGAAAACCAGCAATTATCCCAGAAAGACAAACACAAAAAACCCAGAAATTAGCAGAAACAAAAGGCAGAGAGGGAAATCCAGGTACCAACCTCAGTGGTAAAGTCTTCGGCACGGTGCGCACGGCAATCCTGGGAGTATTATCGACTCTCTGGGAATCGTATACCCAAACTTCGGTAAACCTCTTTCTCGGTCTCGGACAAACAGGGCTCGCAGACGATACTAGGTTTTCAAATTTTCACAAAGGTGCAAATCTCCCAAAGTTCCCCCCCTTTTATATCGGCATCAACGCGTCCTAAGCCGTCCGCTCCATAACGACATCACCTACAGCCGTACACGTGTCGTCAGTCTCCACTCACTCTCCGGATTACCCGAGGCGTTACCTCGGTTACGAAACCCACAGTTACTGTCATTAAAGGCTAGAAGACGGACAGGCTTAGGAGACAAGCCTACGCACGCTAACCCGCTATAGGTTCGACACGTGTTAACCACCGTAGGGACAACTTCGTAAATACCGCCAGCGGAACTTCTCCCTTGTCATTTTCCAAGAGACGAAGTCTCCGCTGAGCGAAACCCCGCCAGCGGAACTTCTCCCTTGTCATTTCCAAGTGACGAAGTCTCCGCTGAGCGAAACCCCGCCAGCGGAACTTCTCCCTTGTCATTTCCAAGAGACGAAGTCTCCGCTGAGCGAAACCCCGCCAGCGGAACTTCTCCCTTGTCATTTTCCAAGAGACGAAGTCTCCGCTGAGCGAAACCCCGCCAGCGGAACTTCTCCCTTGTCATTTTCCAAGAGACGAAGTCTCCGCTGAGCGAAACCCCGCCAGCGGAACTTCTCCCTTGTCATTTTCCAAGAGAGACCCCCCCGCCAGCGGAACTTCTCCCTCGTCATTTTCCGGGACGAAGTCTCCGCTGAGCGAAACCCCGCCAGCGGAACCTCTCCCTTGTCATCATCCAAGAGACGAAGTCTCCGCTGAGCGAAACCCCGCCAGCGGAACTTCTCCCTCGTCATTTTCCGAGACGAAGTCTCCGCTGAGCGAAACCCCGCCAGCGGAACTTCTCCCTTGTCATTTTCCAAGAGACGAAGTCTCCGCTGAGCGCGCTGAGCGAACCCCGCCAGCGGAACTTCTCCCTTGTCATTTTCCGAGGACAAGTCTCGGCTGAGCGAAACCCCGCTAGCGGAACTTCTCCCTTGTCATTTTCCGAGATGAAGTCTCCGCTGAGCGAAACCCCGCCAGCGGAACTTCTCCCTTGTCATTTTCCGAGACGAAGTCTCCGCTGAGCGAAACCCCGCCAGCGGAACTTCTCCTTGTCATTTTCCAAGACGAGTCTCCGCGAGCGAAACCCCGCCAGCGGAACTTCTCCCTTGTCATTTTCCAAGAGACGAAGCCGCTGAGCGAAACCCCGCCAGCGGAACTTCTCCCTTGTCATTTTCCGAGACGAAGTCTCCGCTGAGCGAAACCCCGCCAGCGGAACTTCTCCCTTATCATTCTCCAAGCGACGAAGTGTCCGCTGAGCGAAACCCCGCCAGCGGAACTTCTCCCTTGTCATTTTCCAAGAGACGAAGTCTCCGCTGAGCAAAACCCCGCCAGCGGAACTTCTCCCTTGTCATTTTCCAAGAGACGAAGTCTCCGCCGAGCAAAGCCCTGCCAGCGAAACTTCTCCCTTGCTATCCCGCAAGCGGGGTGTCTTTCGCTATACACCTCTGGCGGAACCCCCTTTTCATCTTGCAAAATACCGCCAGGCACGTCTACCGGACGCTGCCTCCTGCTGCATCCAGCGGGGGGATGTCCGCCAAACGGAAAATCCCGAGGCCACGCCTCACTCTGACAACGACCGCCACGCGGCGTTACCGTCAGACCGTCCCTACGGGACACGGGGACTAGTCAAACAGTTTACGACGGCCCTGATCAGGCACGTTGACCCCCGTCATTTGGGTGCTAAACATTGGGCTCGCTACCCAACACCCTCTGCTCCGTGCAGCTCCCCCTCATCAAACAATTTACCGACCATCCGGAGGTCTATCTTCGCCGGGGAGTGGGGGACTCCCTGGGGGGCCCAGCAGGGGCCCACCCGAAAGGGTATAAAGCGTTTGCTCAGTAAAACCAACGGTTGACAACGCACTGACGCTAATTATGCTCTTGCAAGTCTAGCGAAGGAAAACGCTTCAAACCGCCGAACAACTCCCCAACCAAGATTGCCCTCCTTGACTGGGGACTTGGGGGACTTGTACATACATGTACATTTGCAAGCATAATTAGCTATAATGGGCCATGCTCATTGTACCGCGAAAGGTACTAATTCCAACCACAAAGGAATGACATGCAGACACACGCCAGACGGGCTACACCCTCAGCATCGGACCACCTCCAGATCGCCACCGACGCGCCGCCACGCGCCGCGCCAAGATGGCATCAGAAGCTTTCTGAAACTGGGAACTGAAGCATATCAGTCCCACATCGAAAACAAAGACAAGATCAGTCTCTTCCTCACCTATAAAAGGTTCTCCCTCTCCTCATTAATTACGCATTCAATACTTACCTACTGTTACTTTGTCAACATAAATACATAGATTAACTTAGGCATCGGAGAGTTGAAGACCGCCCGGCGCGGTCTCCCTCTGACGCCCATTGTATTTTACTTGACAGGTAACGGGAGCTACAATAACAACACAAATATAGATCCGCCCACCGGATCAGCGTTAGCTAAGATCCAGCTACTGCTGGACTTTTAGGCATTAACTTGTCCAAACTACAACTTGTTACCCCATATTCTTCTTTTTCCAAGAATTCAACATCTTCTTCCTCCTTTGCTTCCATCACCTGCAGCCAAACAACGATGTTTCTTCCGCCATGGCAACTCCATCTTCGTCCCTAAACTTCTAGGCAGTCCTTACCGAATCGAAGCCCATCATCAATGCCCACTCCCACCATTTCCTTCTCTTTCATCATCTACGTAACTCACCATAACCTCATCGCCAATCGTTTTCCGCACAATTCCCAAGAATTCTTCAAGATTTCCAATCTTGACGCTTAGCAACACCAACCCTCCCTCTCCACCAAACCCTTACTCCTTGCTCTTGCTTTTGCCCTCTTCGACTTCGTCTTCTCTCTCTTTGCTCTTGGCTCAATCACCTACAGCGTGTTCCACGGCTACTATTGTCGGCCGATCAAGTTCATATTGGCTGTCCAATTGGTCAAGGTTTTAGTTCTTGCCAGTATTGGGTACGGTTCTTGCTTCTTAGATTATGTTTTTGTTGGTTGTTCTTATCGCTAGGCTATTCTTGTTCTTGGTGGTTGGGGGTTTTGAGATGATTGGGCTAGAAATAGAGTACTCTTCGCCTTATTTGGTTGGGTTGTTTGTTGAGTTGTGGGTTGAAATTTGGGGTTATGCAGCTCGGTTTTCGAGTTGGGTTTGGATGAGGCTACTGATGGGTGGAGGAATTGGAAGAGTTTTGCATATGTGGTGAAGATTGTGCTATTTCCAACAGCTCTTATGCTGGTGTCAGCTTTGGAATTTCACTGGAGCTATCGCCTCTGTTCCTTATGTCTCTTATGATATCATCTTTGAAATTTTATATCATTTGCTTATTTCTTTTCTATTTAGGCTTCTGTTTTTTCTCAAGCACTAGGGTTGAGATTGCATTTTCGGTTGATTGGTTTTGAAAATTTTGGTTGAATTGGATTGTGATGTTGGGTTTCGAATTGGGGGTGGATTTAGGGTTTTGAAGAGTGAGATGGAGCAGCTTGAGGGACTGGAGAAAGAGTTGTTGAAGGAGAAGTACATCAGGAAGGGGAGATGTCCATTTTGCCCTTCTTGGGGGGTTTGAAAAGTGAGCCCTCAAGTTAGTGCCCAACTTGTGACCAATGGTGGAGCAAGGATTTTAAAATGGGGTGTGCTAAAATTTTTTTTAACAAAATTTAATAATGCTTTATATATATATATATATATATATATTTTATAACTTTTAAGAGTAAAATGTTTTATTCTTTCTTAAATTAAACTGCATCATATATTAAATACATATCAAACTACTAAATAGCTAACTGATCGAAAAGTGAAAATATCTAATTGGAATGCGGGATCACCTATACTGAAACCCTAGGTTTCATGCAAGAGAGCAGCGGCAACTTACCTATTTCCCCAGCTGCAAATAGGACGCTCTCGAGGTTTCAGACGACAACGACATGTTTGGCAGTGGTGTCAGTGGTTATCTATCAAACTCGGCTACTGCTTTCGGGTTTGGATCCTTTGATTAGGTGAGGAGGCGAAGTCGACGCCTGCTGGGGGATTTGATCTTCTTATCTTCAGGTGGTCGCAAGATCAGTGGCACTTGTTTAAGGTGCCAGAAAAGGTGCACGGTAGTGTTGGATTCGGATGAGCTCGAGCTCTTGCATCGGTGGCTATACACTATTGGGTTTGGTGGGCGAGATGGCCATCTTGGTTTCCCTGATGGGGAGGCCACCAAATTGAGGTGGTGGTAGCAGCGGCTCCGGTGATCTCGCTAGGGTTCCGGCTCTTGCTGGTCTGGATTGCAGGGGTGAGGGCAGTGGGAATGGGCTGGGCTATACCTATATCCCCTCCTCTCTTTGGCTTGGGCTGGCCTCAACACCCCTATAATGCCCTAGATTGAAACCTCTTTCTGTTTTGAAAGCAGAAACGTATAGTATGACAGTCTTAGGAATTGATGCTTGTCATGACAGTGGTTTTGATCTAGGGTTGCATGGGAGTGGGATGAGGATTTTTCTATCCTATATTGGACTTTTAGTTTTGCATTTTCTTTTTTAAATCATAGTCATTTTGAATAATTGAGCATCGAGATGTAATATAGGGATCCTTAAATCCCTCAAGATTGACCAAGTGAGGTCTTGTATGATCTTTGATCACAGGAATATATCTTCCTTTCCTCTAAAAAAAAAAATAGCTAGTTGATCCAAAAAAATCAACATTATAACATTTGATAGAATTTTGATATTGTACAAAAGTCTAAGACAAAAAAACATACCTACTCAAATTTTATCATGCGCTCTTGAATAGAACAATTTTTTTTATTATTATTTTTTTAGAAAGAGATAATTTCAGTAACTCATCCATAGCCAGAAGGCACCTACATCATATGCTGTCTTACACCAAATAAAACCTAGATGGTCTAAGCTACCAAGCACATGACAGGTAATCCTCACTATGAACAAAGTGATCACAATATTTAGACCTATCCATATGAAGGCAAATCTAACACTACCTAAATCCTTGCAAGAGTAACCCTAATCACCTAGAGACCTCAATTGGTGTACAATTAGAGAAACTAAACTTAAATAGCAATAGACTTGAAGCTTCAAATGCTATGTATCGAACAAAGAAAGCTTAGAGCTTTCCTTTGCCCTTATTCTAGCCACCTCCTTAACAGTAACATTAGCAGGATAAGTGAGATGCAAAGGAGCCTCACTCACCTTCTTTTGAGGATGAGGATTCTTATTCTTGTTCCCAAGAGGGCATCCAACCTTCTTCTTCAGAATTCCTTGCTCGCTCTCTTTGTCAGCTTCAACCAAACTAAGAGCATTTTCTTGAAGAGTAAGAAACTTACCACCCAGGATTGTTTTTAACTTCTTTGGGGAGGGAGTACAGCCTCTATTCCTGCTTCTTATCTCGTAAACCTTAGTTTCCATGTGCACAATCTCAGTAGGAGGAATGGAATCCGAAACACCCTCCATGGAGGCCGAGCTTGAGGCCTCCACATCAACCATAGTCTTCGTTGGCTGCTGCATAGCAAGAGGCTCACATGACTCCTCCTCAGCTATGCCTTGCACGGTAACAGCAAAAGGATCCCAACCTGTTGGCGATCTCTCCAACCTTCGAATGACAGGTTTCTTCTTCTTTAGCAAAGCAGAAGAAGGCAAAGGTAATTCATGGCTAGCTTGGGGTGAGAAAGAGAATGAAATCCAACAGTAGAAGGGCCACCACAATGCAAAACCATAGGAGTAGAGACTGCCGCATTAGGTTCCTCACACTTAACCCCAAAATGAGTAATCAAGCAGCATTGAGAGCACCTACTCTTAAGATGTTCAAACTGAAACTTCAAAATAGGCTCAGTCCCTGCTGCTAGGAAAATCTTGCATTTAATGAGAATGGGTTTAGAGATATCATGCAAGAAGAAGATGCGAATTCATTTCCGAAACTCTTTCTTAATCATAATCCAAAAAACCTCCCAAGAGATTCCCAATGAGGATAAAATTATCAGTTGCTTCATACAGCGGAGGGATAGAATATAAAATCTTTAATTATTAAATATGTATCATAATTCTTAACTACCTTTTTTTTTTGACAGAATATATCCAAAAAAAGCAAGCTTTTTATGCTCTCAAAGTAGAATAAAAAATAAAATACAATTAGATACTTCAAGTAAAGAAATAACATATATATGACCCAAAAAAAAAATTAACATGGCTAAGTTTATAAATTTGGGTGGGCTACTTTTTAATATTTAATTTTTTTTTAACTAAAATTCAGCCACGAATTAATGTTTCTTTTCAATATTTGGGGTGAGCTACAGCCCACCGGAGCCAGTATGTAGCTACGCCTTTACTTGTGACATCACAATTGGAGGCAATTTTGAGATTTGGACGGGGGTGATGAAAATTAGAAGTGCAGGGAAGATCGTGATTAAAAAAAAATCAAAGACTAAACTGATATTTGACCCAAAGTTAGAAGAGGCAAACTAAATTTAGTGCTTATTTGAATCTCTTTGTACCTATCAGATACAACATGCTTCCCTCGTCTTCTTTAGGTCTAAGAATCTGATTCTAACATTTGAGAAGATCGAGATGCTCATACTAAGACCTCTAGGCCTGAAGTTAAGAAGGCTAGCTAAATTATTAACAACTGCTACTGGAGAGAAAGTTGTAATATGTAGTGGGAAGTGGGAATTAAGTTATTACTCTGAAATATCCATATGGAGAAGAAGAACCAGGATATAATTAAAAATCATTTCTTTTGATTTACTCCTCTCTTACTTTTATTTTTTGACGAACTTTTAATTAATTCTAGGCTATCTCATTATGTTGCTTTTAAGGTGTTTAATCTCCTATATGTGTTCTTTGCTTGCTACTTTGATATGCTGTTATGCCCCATATCTAAACTTACCCGTTTACTAGTCATTTGGATGGTAAACGATAATTATCTTCACTTTTACCTTCGTTTTGATGCTTTTAAGGGGCGTTAAAAGCTGACTTTTCATTTGACTCGATCAGGTTTTGAGGAAACTTTCTTCAGGAACGTTGTAGAGCATGTTAAACCGAGTTTGTAGACATGAAACACGCTAAAATCGGAGTTGTAACAAAGAAGTGATAAGGGTTTCAAGTCAATTTTGTAATTATGCTGAGATCGTGTTGCATAAATGGCTAGTCAGACTTTCCATTTCGGCAAAGTGACCCAAATTTTTAGATTTTCCCATTCTCACCGCTGTAGCTTTCTGGCGTTGCCATCAACTCCTTTGGCCACATATGGCCATGAATTTGGTATTAGTCTCTTTGTCTTCAAATGACCTATCTAACCATATGTGTTTTGCAACCTCTTACTCACCATAAGCGAAGAATAGAAGAAAATAAGGTAAAACGTTTTTCTGGCATATTTCTCAAATTCCGGCCAACTCCGGCCAAATTAGACATTGAGACTAACTGGGCTTTGTTCGTTTGACATCTTCTGCAAACCCTTCAAGTTTCACATCTCTATTCGACCTGAGGAAGACGAATTTCTAATTTGAGTGGTTTCGGCTCCAAATCCTCTCCAAACCCTTTCAAGGTAAATTCCGGTTTCTACACGTAAAATTGGACTTTGTTGTAGTTGAAAAAGTTGTTGGGGATGATGAGAGGAACATGTTGATGTAATTTGGTGACCCAATTCAGGGTTGGAGTTGGCGGGGCGTGGGGGCTCGTCAACCTATTTCTGGTGTTCTAATTTTGCCTTTTGGGTAGAGATCATCGTTATGAGCATGTGGATGTAGTTTGGTTGCTATATGATGAACTTTGGGATCAATAGGAATTTCTCACAGTTACCCCCATGAGATAGCCCGGCAGACAGACTAGAGCTCTAATTGATCGTAACTAATAACCGGGCCAAAGGCTTGGTTTCTGATAATATGCCATGGTCACATTCGTGACCCTCGATCACAATTTGTGATCCCCTATCCTCAACTCTCAAGTCTTTAGATCCCGGTATAAATACCAAAACATTTAAAGGAGTAGCACTGGATCCAAAATGTTACCCGAATCTAAAGTAAAAGATTCTCCGTAATAGATCCCTATCAATTACTCCTGGTACAAAGACCAAATCATTAATTAAGCAAGTCATAATGGACCCAAAATGCTACCAGAATCTAAAGTATAAGATTCCCCATAATTGATCAATATCAATTACTCCCAGTACAAAAACCAAAACATTAAGCAAGTCACAATGGACCCAAAATGTTACCCGAATCTAAAATAAAATATTTCCCGTAATTGATCCCTATCAATTACTCCCGGTACAAGGACCTAACATTTAAATAAGTTACCTATGACCTAAAAATGTTCCACAATACACAACACTTTTCAAAACAATAGAAATTAACCATTTCCACAATATATTGTTTTCTGAATAGTCAACCCAAAAACAATAATATGAACCCTATCACAAATATTGCTTTCAATATAACAAAACCACCAACACATATATAGTTCACAAAAAAAATAATATATATATATGTATGTGTGTGTGTGTGTGTGTGGTCTTTTACTATGAAATGCCACTAATACCAACTATAGTTTGCAGTTAAATAAATAACTCTCAAGATGATAAGGTAAACCCGTTCATAAATGAACATTGTGAGATTACTCACCTCTAAATCCCGCTGCATCTTCTATACAGAATAGAGATAACACACCCACAAAATATCCGTCTAAGAATACTTTATTAAGTATCTAGTCACATATAGTCACATCTCAGTACTCGAAACACAAAGCGATTAAGTTCGAATCCCCAATCGAACTACAACCCGAAAGTAACGCCAATCGAGGCAGAACTTCATCTGAGACTAGCCAAAGTCTCCGAAATACTTCTACGATTGATATGACAAAACTACAAGTCGATTGAAAGGCCGGATCTTCACGGATCGATAACCGAGACAATCAACAACGGTAAAAACTCTAACAAATTCATACGATCTCCAAATTTACGTATTTTATATATATATATATATATATCAAAATGTTCGTATCGACGAGTAGATGATATATAAAACCAGAAACTACCCTGAGATGGCCGGAAAGGCCGCCAAGCGCAGCCACAAGCAGTGGCGCACTGCCGCCTGCAAACTCCAAACCAGCAAGATCCAACCTTCCAAATTGGAGTTTAATTTATACTATGAGGATCAACTTTAATACCTGAGGTTTTGGCCGGTTTGGCCTAGATTGGCAGGAATCAAGCTCATAAGCCAAAATCCACTATTCACTACGAGTTGACTATGCTCCGGTGCGAATTGTCCAAAACAACCACCACGGATCGAACGAGGAAGCTCCCAAAAGAAGAACAATACCGATTTCGTACTCGGCCGTTGGTGGAGTTGAGATTTCGGGTTGGGTCCGATTGTTCCTAACTTCACCACCTCGATGCATCGCTGTGGGTGAGAATCGGTGCAAGTCACCACCACAGGGAGGAAGGTGAGGCTAGTTTGAGTCGATCTGAGCGAGCGCCGTTGCCAGAGGTGGCCGGAGTTGGCCGAAAAAATCGGGTTGGGTCGGCCAGGTACGGGTCGGGTCAGTTGTTCAGTTGAGAAAGAAAGGTTTACAGAAATTTCTAAAAACCCGGGCCAAAAAGGAAAAATGAGGATTTTGGGCATTTTTCTCTATTTATACAAAATTTCTAAAAATGAAAATAACTTCCGTTGACCATAACATTTTCATACGAACTCAGATTTTCTCGTTCCATATATCCATGAGCTTGTATCGACGTGCTCTATGACTTTTGTGAAGCAAGTTTAAGTTTTCGGAGAAACCCAACGAATAAAAAGTTAACCCTTTGACCCTCAAAAATAAAACTTTTTGAGTAATTATTCGCCCGAAATACTTTCACATCATCCTCGAACCACGTACTCTTACCAACAACCACTGAATAAATTCAGAAAAAAATTTCAGGAATTAATATGAATTTTCAAGGTATTCTGATGCCTAAGTCAAGCACTTGTAACAATGTTGATAGAGTAGGAGTAGTGAAAAGTGGTGGATTACCTTGAATGAGAGGAGAGACATGTATTTATAATGTTAGGTTTGGACTTGTCACCCTTCCCTTTGCCATGTGGGTCTAGGTGTGGCCTATCAAAGTTGGGAATGTGAGGCTAGCATAAGTTGGGCTTTGACCTACCTTGTAGAGTTCAGGACCCAAGCCTCTTCCAGTGGCCAGTTGATTATGTTCTTCTGGTGTTTATGCTCGATATGCATATGATATAAACACCAGGTAACTAAACATGCCAATAGATTTCAAATTCTAAGTTATGGACATTAATTAATGAACTGTTTTAGAGAAACAGGAAGTGAGAGAAAATCGCTATGCATTCTCATTGATAATTGGGGCCTGTTTATATAGAGGACTACAATGCATAGAGTCTGAATCATACAAGGAAATGTAATCATACATTGAATAGGAATCTCTAGATTCTTCTAATTAAACCCTATTACCACTAGGTCAAGTACATAAAGTTTGGACAGACACAAAATAGAGATTTACTTGAACACTCCCCCTTGTGTTGCCCAAATACGGTGCTTCTCTCGTTGCCTCGCTAAAAACCTTAGCGAGTAACAAAAACCCAGTGGGACAAAAATAACCTAGGTCGAAGGGGAAAAAGAGCACAACACACCCTTCACGTTTCGAGACCATACATGTAGACACCTACCCATAATGTCTACATCTCCCTCTGAAAACTACGGTCATTACAGTTCGGATAACTTCCGCAAACGATGCTACCAACATGTTTCTCGAAAGTGGAATTTAGGCAATGACTTAGTGAGTAAGTCTACCATATTTTTCTTAGATCGAACCTAGTTCACTTTGATCTTGAGGAGAGTCTGTTGTTGCTGATTATGCTTAGTGTTGTCGCTTTTGATGTAGCCTTGCTTCATTTGTTCAAAACAAATAGCATTATCCTAAATGCTCGTAGGCTTATTTGTGGTAGACTTCAAACCACAATTGTTCAAACTTGCGTAATTATGGATCCAATCCGTAAACATTCACGAACCATTTCGTGAAGAGCAATAATCTCTACATGGTTCGAAGATATAGCGACTAAGGTTTGTTCTGTAGACCTCCAAGATATCACGGCATTTTCCCATGGTGAACAATTAACCAGTTTGGGAATGACCTTTGTATGGGTCAAAGAAGATACCCAATATCAGCAAAACCTTCCAAAATACATGTCGTTTTGGGTTGGAGATAGTGGACACAGGCTAGTGTTGGCGGCGTTCCTGGTGTGTGATGGGTCCGAATCCATCATCTCTCTATAGGGATAAAGCATGCCCATATCTATTGTACATATCAAGTACTGAAAGATATCTTTTACACTAATCCAATGACGTTTCGTTAGCGCAAAGCTATATCTTGCTAACAAGTTCAAGGCAAATGAGTTGTCCGGTATTGTGCATTGAACAAAGTACAATAATGCGCCTATTGTACTTATGTAGGGCACTTCCACCACTAGCACATCTTCGCCATCATCCTTTGAACGAAAAGGATCATTTTTAGGATCAAGACTACGGACGATCATGGGGGTGCTTGGAGGCTTGACCTTGTCAAAATGCCTAAGCATCTATCAACACGATGCTCAAGTTCCAAACCGAGACATAATGGTTTCTCCCATAATCTCTCATCTCAAACTCGGATTTCAAGTGTTCAACTGTTTCCCTTAACTCTTTAAGGGCTTCCAATGAAGATCATGTCCAACATGAACAGCGATAAAATCTGAAACTTGTTATGGAAATGTGGGCATATCCTTTCCCAATCAAGTAGTCACTTTAGTAAGCGTTTCAATCTTATTGTAAATGCGTTCCGTGGTCTAGAGCCATTTGACTTGGGTACCTTCATGTATATTCCGTATCTAGATCCCTATAGAGATACGTAGTGACCACACTTGTAAGCTGCATGTTCAGTTATTCAGAAACTACCAAACTGACAGGGTAGTGGAGTGCAATGACATCCATTACGAGAGAATATGACTCATCGTAGTCGATTCCAGGGCGTTTTGTGAGAAGCCTTGCACCATAAGGCGAGATTGCCATATCTTTTTCTCATCACGCTTTCTAACGATGACCCATTAGTCAATAGGTTTTATGTTAGGAGGTGTTGGCATCACTGGCTCAAAAACCTTCCTCTTCGTTAGAGAATGCAACTTAACCTGGATCACATCTTTCCATTTAGGAAAATCTCTCTACGTTGGTATTCATTCATCAACGGAGCATGGTTCAATATCATCGAACTCAAGAAACTCATGCGCAACGAAATGCGCAACTACATCATCAATTATGATGGAGTTTCTATCCCACGTCTCATGTACACTAGTGTAATTTCCAGAGAGCTCTATATTCTCAGGAATAGGTTCTGACGTTGAGGCATCCCCTAATGATAACCATAATCTAGAAGATTCTCATAAGATGGATTTTAAGTCTTGATAATAAAAGGATTGGAATGTACCAAAGTATACTTCGAACCCATGGGCCTCCCACGCATCCTAGTTGGGGCCATGGCCTATAACGCCAAAGTGCCACTCTCTTTAGTGTTGGCGCTATGCCTACCTCCGTGTAGGGTGGCCCTACATCCTCTCATAGGGACGTTCTTTTTTGCGGGCATGTTTGCAGCATATTTGTGTGATTGATCTCGTCACTTTAACGGGGATCGAGATGAGACATAGTGGGGACAAGCTACGACAATTCCTGTCATTCCTACTGAACATCCATGTTCTTAACTCCCCCTAAAGACTGGAAGACTGTCTCATCAAAGTGACAACCAAATAATCTAGTGGTAAGGAGATCGCCTTGCAAAGGCATTAAATGGCGGACGATTGTTGGAGTCTCAAATCCAACGTACTTGCCTAGTCGTCTAAAAGGACCTGTCATAGTGCAATGTGGCGGCGCAATTGTCACTTACATGGCTCACTCAAATGTGCGTAAGTACGATACTTGTACCCAGTCACTACCTGTAACGCAGAGGTAGATTGAGTGGCGGTGGGTTGTAGACAAATTAGCGTAGCTGCATGCGATATTGCATCACCCCAAGTGGATATAAGGAGATTAGTGAGCAATACCAATGTCCGGACTACCATCGTAGTCGTTTCCGCGAGACCAATTGGTTGTGTTCATGGGAATATGATGTCCAACATCAATCCCAATGCAATAACCATCGAAAGTCTTCGATGTAAGCTCTCCAGCATAGTCAAATCCAATTGAATGAATAAGATGATTCGGGGAGTGAGCTCGTTGTCATATGATATGTGCTAGGAGTATAGCATATGCTGCATTACAAGTGGACAATGGCACAACACATAACCAGCGTGTTTGCTTGTCAACCAACAACATGAGATATTTAAAAGTCCACAGGTTGGTTGAATCATTCCACAGAATCCCCATGGATTATATGTAAGAATAGAATGAGTATCATATCCTTTTCTTAGGACTGTCTCAATCCTAACTTCCCTAAGGAACAGGCTTTGTAAACTAGCGAAAGACTTTAGAAGCAACCAATGAGAATTGTGGTTGGGCCTGAGCGTCTGAAACGCTATTTAAAGCAAAGTTGGTGATTGCAGCATCACCTAGGGTGCCATCACCATGTTGGACTCCGTCCATGGAGTTATGGATAGGGACTGTGCCAGCCTTAGGCTGGTGGTGGACTGCTGCGGGTGCCCTAAGTAGCGGCGACGGTCATACTTAGTCTAGGAATCAACCTTTGATTCATGCTTCGTTTCGCTCAAGAGAAAGGATGTCCATGTGAAGTCTTTAGTAGACGGATCATCATATCATGACTAGGATGACCTATCCTTCGTGACAAAGCCAATATGTGTCTAAATCCAAGAGATATTCTCTCATAACTTTATTGGATTTTAATAGCTTGAACAGTGACATAGAGTCCACTAGAGAGACACATAAACTTCTCTAAGATGCACCTTTGTTTGCAATCATTAGAAGTATTGCAAAGGAACTCATTTCCGTTCTCTACATGCGTTTTCGCATGAAATACGTTAGCTTGCCCTAGGAGCGTAGAGAGTTTTTGTGATAGTAATCAAGGTGCGATTTGGCAAGGGGAACTTGGGCTATTCCATGTCCTCGAATTAATACTGATGGCCCAGCCATCATAGTCACAAAGTAATATGCTCAGAATCAAAATGGAGTCGTCATGAAAAGAATTCAAAATTTTATTCATAAGCCAACATAGTACATCATTGTCTCTTAAACATTAGGAGAATCTAATCCAAATGCTAGCTAATGCAAAACAAAGGTAGTCGTTTGACTTCTTTCGGTAACTCCAAAATAAATATGACTAAGTGAGTAGAGAGATGTCGGTGGAGCAAAGCTCTTTTAAGTACCACTTATCTCAAAACCTTCCTAGACATCATACTTATTTTGAATGAGCCTATGTAAGAAAAACTAAACCAATGGCATTTATGACAAAATATATGGCAATTGCCTATTACATCTCTTGGAAAAATAAATACTTAAACAGAATTGGCGATCTATTGATCCCAGCGATATTTGTAGTCTTCAACCCTTCACTCTAGATCATCTTCTTGATCTTCTTGTTCCACATAGTGAGCTTTTCTTGATTCACTATATGCTTTGTAGGCAGTGACAATTTCTTCACGAGCTCTACAAATGTGTGCCCAATGACCAGATACTCCACATCGAGAACATACATCTCTTTGCTCAGAATCCATTGATTGAGGCATTTTGAAAGCATCATTTAGATGGCTCTTAATGTTGGTAGGGCCACCAACATGGCCAGAGGCGTTGCCTCCCTCTATCTTTCCACATTGACCTCTTTGGTTCCGTATTCGCCTATTTTGGCAGTTACTTTCCCAAGTAGAGCGATTATATAGACTAGAACGTCCAAAAGCATCCCTAAGATTAGGGTTTCGCTCTTGGCTCCCTCTCTTAGGGGCATGACTATAATTGGATTCCGGAATAAGCTCTGTTTCTGCGGATCTCAAATTATAGTTCTTCACAAGGATGTTGTCATGCTTTTCAGCGACATTCATAGCTCTAACGAGCTCATAAAACCTTGTGATCCGTCCTGCAGTAACATCGATTCGATAGTTCTTAGAAACCATCAATGAAGAGACGGGGAAGGTAGCACGTCCTGGCTAGGCTTGAGAATCATATCCAGGATTCCATCGGTCTTGAGATGATGGCGGACATCACACCCACCTGTGATATCCAGAGCTAGTTGTTCCCAATGGAGCAAAGTCCAATTTGTTCAGGTTACTCATCCTGAAAGAGAATAAGAAATTAGGGTTAGTTTGGGAGCGTAAAAGGCTACCATAAAAACATATAAAATTTCTGAGCGTAGTTGCTCCAAAGAAATTATGATTTCTTAGCGTAATCGCTTCCAAGAAATTCAATTCCAAGAGATATTGGATTAGATCGAAACAATGACGTAAGTGGTTGATCATAAATTCTCTACAAACTCTAAGTTTGGAGATCTCAACATGTTCCAAACTTGGAGTGAGCATGAATCCCCACAGTTCGGCTTAATTAGGTCTCCCCTGTGATGAAGAAAGGGGGGGGGGGTAGAAGAAGGGAGTTTGCAAGTCCCCTAGAAAAAGAATAGAAAAGAAATAAAAACTAAAAAAACGGGAACTTTTAATAAAAAATACCTCGAAATAGGTCGAGGGAAAACTTTGGTCGGAAAAGTCACTGGAAAGTGACCGAAAAAGTGGCCGGCTGTAACGCACCTGAAGGATTATGTTACAGCGCCGCAAGCCTCTGAACATGAGTCTGCAGCTTGTGCCACAAACCCATGCCACAAAAGCTTGTAAGGCCTTTTAGAATTGTGGTGAGAAAAACGTTTACGATTGAGGTTGAGAGTACGATTCGGAAGCGTAAAGATTTTACAACAAAAGAGTACTTTATTTACATTCCACAAAAGTCACAAGTCCAAGGTTCGAGTTTCAAATTCACACTAAGTAACACACACAAATTTACAAAGGTTCCCACAACAAGACAAAGTCACATTCACAATTTCAAAAGGAGGGAGACTGATCAACACCTGCCAAACCAACAGTCAAGTCCAAAAGAAGCTATTCACAACTTGACGATGCCAACACCCAAGTGTCTAAGTCTGGTCGTCAGCTAGCTCCTGCTCAGTTCCTGGAGGGAAAGCAGGGGTGAGCATCACATACGTTTATAGCCCAGTAGAGGAGCTCAACCCCACTAGGTTTTATAAATAGCATGCAGTAAAGGATTATCACGAACTTAGAAATGCGTAAAACATAAAAATAACGTAAAGAAAATCATTAAGTACACGACTCATAGACAGGATCCCAATAGCTCACAAACCAGATGACTGGTCCCATAGACCAACTACACGACCTTACCTCAAATAGAATGTTTACCAGGTAAGCGTAGCGAGAGCGTCCACTACCTAACTACACACACGTACCGGGCCCGTCATTACAATCAGAAATACCTGGACGACCGGCGTAACTAACCCTCCGGAGGTTTTGGGGATCGAACCCAAGGAAGTCAGAGCCACCCTTCGCTCTCAAGTCATCTAACTTACTTGACTGTATAGCACGGCCCCGACACATTAATAGTTATTTCCGTGCCGATAAAATAAAATAAAGTAGAAATATAAATATGAATAAAACATACCGAAACCGTGCATAAGTCATGCAACACTTAAAATGAATATGTAAAGAAAACTCTAGCGAGGCGTAGGTGAGTCCCCCCTACCTGGAATCCGTGCTTAGACAATCTCCGAGCTATCACCGTCGTTGGTTAAGCCTTGGTCACTGGAATCCTAAACCCAACAATTCTAAGTTAGTAACTTCCTTAGAACAAATAATTTATCCTTCACCTATATATCATTTTCGACCAATCCTAAGTCACGTACATAGTTCAAGCGAACAACTAATTTCCACAAGGCCAAACCAAACCTTTAACTATAATTTAGTTTCTGCCAAACTCAACCGAATCTGCAACTTACTCTACAATGAGACAATTATACCCAACAAGCACGTCCAACACTTTTGGCTCCCACAACACACAATTATGTATATAAATATACATATACCAAGACCAAACCATCGACTAGTCTTGCTGGACGTCACCATTCATAGAACATATTCCAAAGATCCTTTATTAATCAATTATAGTAACCTACACCACCACTAAAAGCTGACCAGATTTCTACTTTAATTATAATCATACCCAAGAATGCTTCTTACCTCAATTTGATCAATACCCAGTCAAGCACCTTCACCCAAAATCCTTCTTCTTTGATTTATGTACTGCACAATCCCACCTTTTAACTGGCAAAGGCCTTCGATCAACCTCCAACTCTAATTCTCTACTCTTCCTCAATTCCAAACCTTGATTTAAGAAGAACTATAAATTTCCCAGTCTTATAATCAAATCGAAATACCAAGTGAACACCAGGGATGAGTTGAGATTACCTTAAGAGTGAACTGATCTCAATCTAATTTCTAAAGCCCAAGCTTCTACACTTGGCAACAGAAGAAGATGGGGACTTCAATGGCTTCTAACCCGTTGCCATGGTTGGTTTCTCCATTCTTGGCAAGGTTGGGTAAGAAAGGTGATTTGGGTTTTGGGTGAATGCAGATGAGATTAGTGGGTGAAATCTGTGGTTCTGAGGATGGTTTGCATGCAAGTGACGGAAAAATCTAGAGATATAGGTGGAGAAGGCTGTCGGTGAGGTGGTGAGTGTTGTAGGCAGGAGGTGTAGACGCGTGACTGACCAAGGCTAACGTGTTTCATTCCCAGATACACACCTCAAGCAGCTCATGCACTCTTAAGTGAGCTACTGTTCTAACTAAACCCCCTCACTATGTTTAATAATGTGGCCTAACTCAAAATCTTTATAAACTCAACTTGTACCGGACCATACTAAAGGCCTACAAGAACCTTTAATTCCAAACTTAACCGAAAAGTTCCTACCTAACAGGAACTAGCTCAATTCCCAACTCTCGGAAATAAAATTCGAAACCAACCCTATGAAAACCCGAAATTAATAAATAGAATTACAGGGGCTCACACCGGCGGTGTTGAATGAGTGCTGACGTGGATGTGGGTCCAGATGATGATGTGGCAGTGGGTCCCCGATAATGATGTGGCAGTGGGCCCCGATGATGATATGGCAGTGGGTCCCCTGTGATGATGTGGCAGTGGGTCCCGGGTGATGACGTAGCAGTGGGTCCCTGATTGCTGACATGACAGAGGCTATTGGTCAGTGGGCCGAGTTGACTGTGTACTTCTGGACTTCTGGAGTTGGGCTTAAAGGCTTCTGGGCTCGACTTGGACTGCCTCCTCCTCCCTTTTTTCTTTTCTGCCGGATGTTCACATTGCCAGTTCAGGATCTTCCGGATATGTTTTTGGGCTATTTCTTCCTGTTCCTGAAATTTTGGTCTGAGGAGCTCATGCTATCAAAATTTGGTAGAAATTGGAGGTCCGGAAGGTGGTGAACGAGTGGAGTATTTGCTGCGGGTGATTTGGAGCTTCTGGTAGCCGGTTCGGTAGGTTTCTAGCCAGTTCTTAGGGTGGCGCCGCTGGTTCTGGACTCCTGGGGTCGAGGGCTTCAAGGTGTGATGTGTAGGCAGAAAAGGCTTCAAGGTTTTGTATTTGAATTTGGGGTTTTAGCTTCTTGAATCAGGGTTTCGCTATTTGTTTCTGGGTTAGGGCTTCGTGCTGATAACATGTTTTAGAGAAACGGAAATTGAGAGAAAATCGCTGTGTATTCTCATTGATAATAGGAGTCTCTTTATATAGAGGATTATAATGCATATAGTCTGAATCATACAAGGAAAGGTAATCATAAATTAAATAGGAATCTCTAGATTCTTCTAATTAAACCCTATTACCACTAGGTCAGGTAACCTAGAGTTTGGATCAGACACAAAATAGGGATTTACTTGAACATGAACAAGATTTTTGTTTGAGCTTTTTACCAATAACTACAAAATGACACTATTAATTACCAATAGCAAAGTCTAAAACTAATATCCCATGCGGCTAACAATTGCAACAGCCTGTTAGCCCATCCTAAAGAAAAACACTCAAATATTACAAAAATTACCAAACATGCCACTCTCCCAAAATCAGAACAGAACCAAAATCCAAACAGTCCCAAAATCCAGATCCCAAAATCAAAACCGTCCCAAAATCAAGATCCTCCCTAAATTGATCTAGGGCTCAGGCGAAGCTAGGTGACGAAGCAGCTCGCCAAGCTCCGACGAAGCAGCCGGCCAAGTGAGCGGCGAAGCAGCCGGCAAAGCTAGGTTGCGAAGCTAGGCGACAAAGCTAGGAGACGAAGCAGCCGTCAAAGTGAGCGACGAAGCTCAGGCGAAGCTAGGCGACGAAGCAACCGGCCAAGTGAGTGGCGAAGCGAGGCTGTGAAACAACCGCAAAGTGAGGCGACGAAGCAGCCGGCGACAGAAGGCTGCGAAGCTAGACAACGAAGCGAGGGCGTGACCCCGGAGGTGAGGCTTCTACGATACTAGGGCTTGAAGGTCAGTAGAGAAATTTGTAGCTTTAGCTGAGAAATTTTGGTTGAGAAATTATGAGGGTCAGTACCTTCAACCTCATGTTGTCACAGGTTTTGGCATGGGTAAGCTATAATGGATTGTGTGTTCAGTAGCTATAGTATGATTATTAGTTTTGTATTGAGGGTCAGTAGCTTTTGTTTTGTGTTTATCTTAGTTTCTTATGGGATTGTTGGTGTTGTGTAATGCTTTAGTTTTGTGTTTTGTCATCCTTTATGTTCTGTGTTGCTGGTTGACTTGCAGGATGGAGCTAATGAAAGCAATGCTGATGTGAGCAAACGCAAGAAGGCCATAGTATACTTCTGGGGGCCAGAATACTACTGGGGATCAGTACACTATTGATAGGGCTAGTATACTACTGGAGATCAGTATACTATTGAGGGTCAGTACTCTTAAAAATTCTGCTGGAGAAACTTCTTTACCATGAGAAGATGTGAAATTCAAAGCAACTTGTATGTGAAAACAACAAACCCATAGATAAATGATATAATGTTGAAGTTTCATATTATAATATGTATAAATTGTTTTTGGAATTGTTATTCAAATGTATTGTTTCTAGAAATATTATTTTTTCATAATATTACTGACATTCAGCAGTGTTAATTCACATTATCAAACCCACAAGGGCAGATTCGTAATTTACTTGTCAATATAAATAATTCAAAAATGAAAGAAATCTGACAGCAAGGTATAATACATTGTGCATGAGCCCTACACACTAGCTCATGGGAATTTAAAAAAACAAGTCTGGTTAGTGGTAATTTGCTATTTTTGTTTTTTGAACAGTTATTGATGAACAAATTGAACAGTACGTGATAGTCGACTCAGTTAGCAGGCCCTGAATCAAAAGCCCACATTAACCGGGCTTTGTCACTCTCATAGGCTCACATCTCATGAAGAGGGAAGACATTCTAACGATACAAAATACATTCGTCTTTTCCGATTCCCTTCACAAAATCCACATCCTTCTTCTCCACTCTGCCGTTCCAATCGCAACTTGTTTTTAGCCAGGTTAGGGGTTTGAAATCTTTGCCTCTCTTTCGTGCTGCTAACCTTTTATTTTAGGGTTTTTTGGTCAAAATTTGTTAACTCGGTTTGATTTGTAACAATTGGTTGTGAACGAAATTAACAGGCATTTCAATTGGTTTTCAGGGTTTAATTTAGGATTTTTGGTATTACCTATAGTATTCACTTAATTCGTCCATGACTTGGCTTAGGATTGGTATTGTGACGGGAGTTTGAATTTTGATGAAATAGTGCTTAATTTATGTGTTTCGGTATGCATTGTAACTTTTTATTTACACTATTTATTGGATTTAACATGAAGATGATCAACCATTTATTTTCTGGTATAATAATCAGAGTGCCTTTTATGCATACGAAACATTTTATGTGCAGGTTCGTTTGGAATTTTCGAGTGTTGTAGATTTTGTGAAAGCATGCTTATCTAAAACTGATGAAAACCCAACTTTAATTATTTATGTTAGTTGGGAAGTTCTTGTTTGGATTGAATTTTGCAGCTCTTCTTCCGAGTCACGTCTTTGATGGTAATGCTGAATTTTTTTTTTAGTAGATATTTGCAAATGGGACTACAAGAAGGAGCAGATAGATTCAAGAAACAGCAAGGGCAGTGCCAGTCAACCCGTATCAGCATTGCCTCTAACAATAGGGCCACAGAAACTCCGAAAGCTGTGTCTGCGGCAGCTGCTAGGGTTCCTGCTCCATCTGTCAAATTTTCAGATAATACGGAGAGACTCCAACACATTCACAGCATACGGAATGCTCCTGATGGAGCTCAGGTCAAGCGTGTTATAGACCTGCTGCTGAAGGTTCAAATTTCCCTATCTTTGCTTGATGCAAATGATAAGCATATCTTTATAGGCAGTAGCAGTCCAGGCCTTTGCCAAGTAGATTGCTAGGGCTTAAAATAGGGGATCTGTGGGAATTAGATCCTGTACTTGTAACTTTTGTGCTAGGATATTTTAGGATCAAGGCTGTGCTTTATACACCCAATATTGTTTTGTTTTATTCCCCTATCTAATTGGCTAGGAATAAAAGTCAAGAAAATCCTATGATATGTTTTTAAGTAATCTAGCTATGTATTAAAGGCTGAGGGCTATGAACTCATTGGTTGTGTACTCACCCAAAAAGTAATGAATTCATGTTTTTCGTTTTGCTTCCCCTATTTAATTGGCTAGGACTAGAAGTCTAGAAGTCCTGGCATCAAAATCCAACTGGAAGATCTAAGTGCTTAATTCTGATATTAGATGCCAATAATACAGTTTCTCTGGTTGAGGTGGGGGGAAGTGCTTTTCTATTTCCAATTGTTTCAATCGAAGCAATTTTTGGGTGAAATATTAACTCTGCGATAAAGCAAATTAAGATTTCTTCAGTTGGAGTGATTAGAACTTCATCAAAGCTGCTATAATTGGAACAGTCCGGTCTGGGAATGACAGCTAGCTGGTAGAAGTAGCATGTTATTTTCCTTTTACACCTATTATACTCCATTCTTTTCCATGATCCTTTTCCTTTGCCTTTTCTCTATCTTGCTTTGATTTTCTTAGTTCAACAGAGATATATATGCTAATTTTTCTTCAATCATAAGAAGGACTCACCATCTATGTTTAAACTCTTTTACAGACAAGGCAGGCTTTCACGCCGGAGGGAATTTATGAAAATTGTTCTGTCGATGTGAACCACAATGAAACTGTCTTCAAGTGTCTGACAGATAACCCAAAAGTTCACTATGATGGGAAATGCTTCTCTTATAAGGTAAGTTAATTTTTATGGTATTTGAAGTACAATAGCCTTGTTCTTCTCCATGAAGATAACATTCGCTTCTACTTTTATCTGTAGTCCAAGCATTCCGTGAAGGACAGAAGTCAAGTACTGTCCTTAGTACAGAAATTTCCAGAGGGCATACCTGTGATTGATATCAAGGATGCATACCCTAGCGCAATGGAGGACTTGCAGGTATATTGATCTCAATAACCTCAATTTGCTTCTTCTATTATTCATGCTTTGGAAAAGACCATGCAACTCATATATTCATCCAAGCTATACTAGTCTACTATGGTAATTTATATTCTTTCTGGATTACTTCTTTTGCAATGAGGTTTTAAAAAGGTAATACTTTCTAGGCTCTAAAAGCTGCTGGTGACATCTGGCTTCTCTCAAGCTTCAATGCGCAAGAGGATATAGCTTATCCGAATGACCCTAAGTTGCCCCGCATCAAGGTTGATGATGACCTTAAAAAGTGCTTCAGGAAAATAGAATTGCCTAGCAATATGGTTGACATTGAGAAGTATCTCGAGAAGAATGGGATGAAGCCTGCTACAGACTCCGCAAGGAGGAGTGCTATGGTCCAGAGTCTAGTTGGGTCTTCTAATTGCAAGGAGAAGAAGAAGAAGAAGCCTGAGATCAGCAAGAGGACCAAGCTAACCAATGCCCATCTTCCTGAGCTTTTCGAGAACTGGAAAAACTAGGTGAAGCCATCATAGGAATGACATTGCACTAGTCTTGAACTCTTGGAGCTACATGATCTTTTGGAAACTTGCAAGTTGCATAGAATAAGTTCATAGAAAGTGTAAATTCTGTCCGGCCTGTAAAACCAAATGCTAATTGTTTCTGGTAGTTAATGTGATTAAATTGTCTTTAACTTTGAGTGATTCCCAGAACAAAAGAGAACTATGATTTGGACTTTGGAGATCGAATTATTTGCTCATTTATAACTAAACTAGTCTAGCAAACCCAAATCCTCTAGCTGAATTGCTGAAGTATATATCTAATTAATCACATAACTATAATCATCCAAGACAAGAACTTAGCATGTCCAAAGCGATTGTAGGGTTTCAAAAGAGGGGTCCATTTGAATTGAAACTAATGTGAAAGAAATTCAAAAGCGCAGGAAGATAGATGTTCTTGAAAAAGGAGAAATGCGTCTGCCTGAGTGTTTGGGTAACACAGTCGAGAAGAAGTGGAGGTGAAAAATATTACATATTTCTAAAACTGAACAAAAATAAATATACATATTCAATAATTCTATCATAGGAGAACCTAGAACTAAAATTCTATAATGGTAGGAACCAAATTAATGATCCAAACACTAGTACAAAAAGTTAATCACACAACACTAATCACACAACGGAACGCAAATCATCTGTTGTGTGTTGAAGTCAGTTTTATTATACAACGGTGCTGGTTATATTCTGTTGTGTGAATGCCAACAAAGTGATAACTTTTTTATCGGAACTACATGGCACAACGGAATTAAGCAAGCATGGTCCGTCGTCTGAGCCTTAAAAATTGAGCGGCAGATTTCCCTCTACTCTCGATTCTTGGTTGCCTTTTGAAATCTGAAATTTGGGCTACTTGATACAACGGTGCTTGAGGTTTCCGTTGTGTGATTGAAAACTGGATGCCAAATTTTGAGGAAGCTTGCTTGAATGTCTTCCACAAGGTAAACCTAGTGCAAGTTGTAGAAATTAGACAACGGAAGTTATACTTTTCTGTTGTGTGAAGTTGGAATATAGGAGGCAACATTTTGAGCCAAATTGCTGTAGGCGGCATATTTCCCTCCATGTTTTGGCATTTTGATTTTATGTAGTGCACTCTTACAACAGTTCGTTAGGTTTCTGTTGTGTGAGCGACTTTAAAATTTATTGAAGTTTAATTCTGCCTCCCAACCAGTTCTAGCCACATCGTGTCTGAAAGAACATCCTAACCTCTCTCGAGCCCTCTCAGTCGTGAAACCCCTTTCTCTCTCCCCCCTCCACGAGACCCCCTCTCTCGAGCTCTCTCAATCGTGAAACCCCTCTCCCCCTCCCCCCCTCTACGAAACCCCTCTCTCTCAGTCTCTCAATCTCCTTGCTTATATTCTTTATCTCCTGAAATCCAAATCCTCTTCAGCGATGGACGAGATAGAGTGCCTTAGATCCACTTTCTCTCTCCTCCTCGCCTCCAAATCCAAAGAGAGTTGCAGAAGAGTACTCTTCAGTTTCTCCGATTCTATAGAAAGAAAGAAAACAAAACCTCTCTCGACCAGCTCTCAACCTTCTCAGTCATCTTCTTCACCACTTTCTTATACAAAACGAATTTCATGTGCCCTCCTCACTTCTAATCCAAACCACTAATTCAATCCCTCAATTTTCCCCATTTTCCTCTCAATTTTTCGAAATCCATACCAAATTTTCCTCAAATTGAAAAATCGGATTGTGGGAAGGGGAGCACAACCCAGAGAGTTTAAATTTCCGATTCTTCTGGCGTTGAGACAGGTTGAGTCTAGCCATCTGCGACTCGACTCGTTTGGGGAATCTCGAGCCTCTCGTCGTCTCCGTCGAAGACCTCGACGTGCAGCAACAAATTCATTATGTGCCGGTCGTTGTCCAGGCTCCACCAGTTTGGGCTGAACGACAAGGCGTCGCCGGTGAAGGATGACGGGAACGAGGCCTACGAGAGCATTTTGATGCCGAATCTGGATCAGCAAGGCCACCTCCAGAAGGTTTGTACTAGCTCATCTCTTCCTTCTTTTTCGAAGTATGGTGCTTTTTTGGTCAACTTGAAATTGATGTGTTCGTTCTGGAGTTTGCGTTGTGATTAATGGAATTGAGAGGAAATGATACTGAAGATGTGTTTTAGTTAATCTAGAATTTGCCTTCAGTCTCGCGCTTCCATCATCAAGCTTCGTCACTCTTCCTCTTCTGGGCACTCACTCTTTTTCTTTAATGTCGTGTTTAATTGCCAATAATTGCAGGAAAAGAAAAAAGTCCAGACTTAAAATTTTAATTTGATTTCAGTGTTGCTACAGAGAAGCAGAGCTTGATGCCTGGAAAGCATTTCAATAGATGGTACTGTCTCTTCATTTTTCCTCTGTTTAGTTTATATATGAGATCTGGAGCAGTCGTAGTTTAATTAACCAAAAAGCTGGATCATATATGCATTATCAGAACTCATTGCAGTTACCTGAATTGAGATTGTATCTGAATACTTAATGAGCTTTTGTTTTATTGGTCAAGGACATGTTGAAAACTCAGCTCGATCTGTTTTCTGGGTTCTCAGTTTCAACTCCACCTTTCAGGTTTTTCTTAATCTATCTCTTCTTCATTTTCCTTTTATTCTGTATTGTTTCCCGTTATTGGTTTGTTAAGAATTAGTTTGGTGGCAAATACCATGTGCCTTCAATTCTTCATAGCAAGAAAATTGCATAGGCTTGAGACTACAAATTCCTTTGTATTTGTTCCAAAAAAGTCACATCATTTCTGTGAGAGCCTTTCTGACCCTCAACCATAAAAAGCATTTTAAGGAAGCTATCATCTAAATCAATACGGGGCACTTTTTGAGTTTTTGCAATTTTGGCATTCCTAATTAAATTCGACTCTATGATACAACTGAATTAGAGTGTGAAGTTTTCTGATTTATTGTGTCTTTTTTTTCTCTCTGTTTCCAGGAGAAGCAAAAGAAAGAGTAGCAATGGAAAAGATTTGGATGAGAAAGGGAGAGAAGTGAACTCGATATGCATGTAGCAGATTTTTCCATTACGGAATCAAAAATCAAACTGGTGAGTTATCTAGCTCTTAATCTTCCTACAATGTCACACCAAAATAATCGAGTTTATGTTCAAAGCAAAGAATCGGTATACACAACTCACAACAGATAATTATTTAGAAAGAACCAATTTAGATATATGTAATGGTGGAACTATATAACATAAATAACTGGACGATTGGAATGAGGGAAACTATATGTAATGGTGGAACTATATAACATAAATAATTTGAGGATGTTTTACAAGATCCAGTAACTTTGTTATTTGTTCAGCTTTATTTTCTTTAGTTGCCAACCTCTATATAAATCATCAAATTATATGCATCTCTGGAAATCAATTATATGTCCATAGTATGATTTTTCTGAGTTTCTTTATTATATGATAGCTTTGTTGAAGAAGGAGAATATTTTCCCATTCATATTTTATATATTTTTATCAATATCATTGAGTAATTTCTGGAACATGACATTTTGTGTATATTTATTTATTTATTTTAGATTTTCTCCACAATCTACTGTGATTATATACTCAGGTGGGATTCCTCCTGTAATCTTCTATTTGCTTGGCGGGAAAAGTTCGGAGCAAGATTGAGGTGATCGATACAATGGTTTCTGTTGAACCTAGTGATTGGTGACTTAATTGGTTTGTTCCAGGACACTTACCTTTCTTTATTGTTCTTTTCTCTTCAGGTTTCATAGTTTTCTAAGAAATGGGTAATCGGATAAAGGAAGAGGAGAAAATTGAAAGAATAATTCGAAGTCTTTTAAAGCTTCCTGAAATAAAAGATGCACCAACTGCAATAGTTTGGTATGAAATCTTCTTTAGCCATTTTCTTATCTCTTTGGTGAGTGTGGCCTCCTACATAATGTGAGGCTTCTATAGTCGTCCTGTTCTGCAATCTGCAAATTATACTTTGAATCTGTAAAGGCATTGCTTAATTATGTTGTTATATATATATATATATATATATATTACTACATTTTAAGAGGCAAATGTGCTTGGATATATATACAAAATGATATATACCAGGATCAGCATTGTTCTAACAGCCATGCACTCTTTATGCAGGGACCGCAATATGTTTGCACGACCTTCTTGACATTTGTTTGTACAAATTGTAGTGGAGTGCAGTAAGTTTTCATATCTGATTTAGACTCACTACCTCACCATGATCCCCATAAGCTACATGTAGTCCTTATTCTTGTTCTGATGTTGTGACGGTCATAACTTCTGCACGGAATCATTTTGGATTTGTATTCTGTGACTGCTGAATGAATTATCATTTTCAAATTTTCCAGTCGGGAGTTCACTCACCGAGTAAAATCATTGTCCATGGCTAAATTCACTGCAGAAGAAGTAAATTCTCTCCAGGCAGGGGGAAATGAGGTGAGCATGCATACTGTCTGGTCTCACGTTTGTTCTTGTTTATCCACCATGGATAATTACCCACACCCCATCTACATCATCTGCATCTCTATGCTATGTCACTGATTTAAGAACCAAATTTAACAGAAGAAACCAGAAAAATGATGTTACCAGCAATATATGCTTCTGATGCAACTATATATCATTATTGCAACACCAGTCCAACCTTAACTAGTGAATTTATTTAGAATTTAAGTTTCCGAATCAGAGCTGAAACGTACTTGGTGTCAATTTCCTAGTCAAACAGGACAACCTTTAGTCAATCAGATTTCAATTTTGTCAATGATATTGTTTGGTTTGATTGTTCTTTCTTAATTTTAATTGGATGTAGCGTTGATTTTAGTAACTATTCCCAAGGATCCTACACTTATCCTGAAGCTAGTATTGGAATATACCGGATTCTGCGATGCAGTCCACCCTCTAAGTGTAGGTCAACAACTGATCTTAGTTCAGTCTACTCAATTCAGATCCAAAACTTGAAATACTACTTGAAAGGTTGGGGCATGTGTCATTCTGGTTTAATTGTCTTGACTTGGTCTCTACTGTATCAACATCATCTTAATTCTGCCCTTTAGCTGTTGCCCGAGTTTGATATTTGAGTTGGTTTATGTGAAAATGTCTTACTAGTCCTAGAGACCTAAGTGGGCGCTATCTTTGGATTGATAATATTCAAGAACTGATGCTTGCAGTTTCACCAATGATTAAGCCATTGCAATCCCAAACTCACCTGTAATTTGCTCATGGAACTACAATGCCCTTCCATCTTAGTCATTTTACTTTTCTCTTGGTGGTGTCATTTTACTTTTCTGTTGCCTTTTTTCTTTTGTTTTTTCTTTGTACTTCTGTGAATGTGAATGTGATTACAAATGAAGAAAAAGTGAACAGCACTTAATGTGGAAACTGGAAAAATAAACATGAGAATTTGCTAGAGGTGGTGTATGTTCTGAATTAATGATTGTCATTGTAACAAAGCCTTCGTTATTTTCAGCTGGACTACATGGTATTTTGTTGATTTCATATAGCTTAAAAATATTTGTTCTGTGAATAAAACGTGAACTTCAAACTGAAATATCTGTTCTTATTTTATGATTGGTTTATGATGCAGCTAGCATTGGGTGGAGAATGCAACTTGGGAAGAGGTAAAATTTTGAGCTTTAATGGTTTGCCTCGGTGGGTTTTGATGCATTTGGAATATTGACATGTTGGTTGTCAATATTGAATGAGAAAGATTGGAACTTTTGAAGTATTTAAGGAACTATGCATGTTTTTAGAGATTTTGGGTGTGGGTTTGTGGATATGGATTTGGACTTGCATTTTTACATTGGCTTTGAATTGCATTTTTTTGTTTTGTGATGAAGGTTTTGGCTGCTGATTCACAAAGCTTAGAGAGTGCCATAAGATGTGGGGGTTTAGCTAAGACCAAAACTTCTTGTATTAAGAACATGCTGAGTTGTTTGCTGGAGAAGAAGGAAAAGCAGCAAGAAAAGGAATACGAGGATATCAATTCCAACTTCATGTATGCAATCTGCAATGAAGTCGTGTAATCAACACTAGTACATAATGGACTAGTTATTAGCCATGATGCAGTTTTCTCTGCGTCTACAACTTTGATTTCCACTTGAATGGGTAGAATTAGAAACAGTTCTGTTATCTCAGTGAATTACGGAGGCCAATCGACTTTTATATATGTTAATATTTGCTTACAGCATCAAGTATTGAATTGTATTTGCATTGTGTTTAAAAGTAATGCTCAAATATCTAACAACCAACAACATAAACCAATGCTAGCTGTTGTGTGAACTAACAACCAACAACAAAAGAAAACAAAATTATGTTGTGTGAGATTCATAACACACAACAGAAATAACATTATCTCTGTTGTCTGAATAATCAACAGACAAGGTGATAATTTCACTTCATTGTGTGAGATTCATAACACCAACAGAATAACATTATCTCTGTTGTCCTGACAATCAACAGACAAGGGTGATAATTTCACTTCAGTGTGTGTTACTTACCTCAGACAACAAAAAATCAGTTTATATATATCTGTTGTCTGTTATTAGTCTCAGACAACAAAGAATGAGTTATACCTGTTGTGTGTTATGAATCTCAGACAACAAAGAATGAGTTATACCTGTTGTGTGTTATGAATCTCAGACAACGGCAAATTCCTTTTTCTGTTGTCTGAATGTGCCGACACATCCCCGGGCATGCATTGCCAGGCACATGCTTGCGCAGAATTCACACAACGGAAACAAGTATTCTGTTGAGCAAAGTATTGTCACACAACGGTGAAATCACCGTTGTCTGATTTTTCAATCACACAACACTCACTTAGACCACGGTCAGTTTGTTCATCACACAACAGAAAATCACCGTCGTCTGATGACCTTTTTGAAGTAGTGAAAAGAACAAAAATTGCAGAAAAAATGGAGGATCAGGTAAGTGTTTCTTTGGAAATGGTGGCTCTAGGATCTTCAAAGATGAAACGGACATGCACGCTTTCAAAGAATCCAAATTAGGACCTAGAGACGGATGAAAGAACACCAAAAATGAAAGTATACAAAAAATTTAGGCAACTCCCTCACAAAATTCTCCGTTTCTCCGTAGTTGAATTGATAGAGATAGAAACAAAAACAAAACAAAAAAATTGTTAAAAATACAGATGTAATCTTGAACGTGTTTTGGTGAAGTTAAAAAGGTGTACTAAAATTCTATATAAGCCCAAATATCATCCCTTATATTAGATGCAATCCGGGCTAAATTTTCTTGTTAATTGCAGTCCAATGAGTTATCTGCTACATTGAGTTATTTCCCTTTTATTTTACTGACTCAACTTTTAAATTTTTCATTCCGAAAATGCGCAAAAAAAAGTAAAAATTGTTAAAGGAAAAACATATTGTGTGCCTTCATCAAAGCAACTGACGGAGAGGGAATCAAGGAATCAGTGATTACCATCAATCGGCGCAATTACGGATCAATCAGCATTTAGTATCATTAATGTAATCGATATTTCTGTTGTAATTCTATCCCTATATAAAGGGACTATGAAATGAAATGAGTAGACCAATTCCAATTGTCATTTTACTTTAACACGTTATCAGCACGCTCAGAGCCAATAGCCAAAGAAAAAAAAATCAACAACCCTAGAAGAAAAAAAATTTCTTATTCTGCCGCCACCAACAATTCTCAAAAAAAAAAAAAAATCCTGCAGCCTACACCCACGCCTTCGACCAGATCAGGGACCGCAAGCCCTGCGTAGCCACCGCCTGAGTAGCCACCTCCTGCTCGCCCAGACCGCCCCCTGAGCCTGCAACACCGGCTGACCCACCATTCCAGCCAGCCTCAACCAAATTCCATCACTGCACCGATCCAAACCGACCAGCAGCCCTGCTCCAGCCTAGTCTGTCCTCCTACCCAGGCGGCAAGCCCACCCGCGCAGATCCCAGCACAGATCGCTGAAGAATCCGGCAGCCCATCTACAGCAGCGCCTCCGCCAACGCTCGGATTGGCCAGCCTGGATCCGCTCGTCTCCTGCACCGGTCCCAGCCCAGCCCCAGTACCCCCACGCCCTCGTCCAGACCGGCATCTGCACTAGTTTCTTCTTCTTCATGCAAACCGAAAAACAAACAGAGAGAAAAGAAAGAAGCAGAGACAGAAGAAGAGAGGAAAGAAAAAGAGAGAGAGAGAGAAGAAAAAGAGAGAGAAAGAAAAAGTAAACCGGCCCAAAGAAAAGGTCCGGTCGAAAAAAAAAAAAAAGGGGAATCCCAGCCCGAAAAAAAAGAAAGAAAAGGGCCCAAGTATACACCCGGCCCAAAAAAAAAAAAAGGCAGGCCCTACAGGCCCAGAAATGAAAAAAAAAACAGAAAAAGAAAAGAAAAAAGAGAAGGCCCAAAGAAAAGACCGGGCCCAGAGAAAAAAAAAAGATCAAGCCCACTGCTGAAAAGGGAGAGGAAGCGGCCTAGTTTTCTCAAGCCCAAAAAAACATCGCTACGCACGCCTGCATCAACACGAGCGTGTGCTAGGATTGTTTTATTTTCTCGAAATCAAGTATGTTTTCTTTATTTTATTTTATGATTTTAACAAAGCATGTGAATTTTATTATATTTTGTTATTAAGCATGTTTAGTCGATAATTTTGATCATTTGAAGCATGCCTTGTTATTTATGTTTTATATAATTACCTTTAAGCATGATTATATATTTAATTGTTTATGGTTTATTTATGAAATTTTGAGCATGTTTTTATTTTATTTATCCTTATATAAATTATTCCTAAGCATGCCTTTATATTATGCTATCGTTTGTATTTTATTTTATGCATGATATATTATTGCTCGTATTATGTGTAGTATATAATTTGTTGTATATTTGTGAAATTTGAGCATGCCATGTAGTTTATTTTTATATATGCTATGTTTAAATGTGCTATGATTATTTTTAATGCAACATATTAATTCCGTTTGGCCATGATAATGAAAATTCATGCATATTATCCATACACACTTATTGTGATCAAGCATTTTCACATAGCATCGAAAGAAAAAATGTAATCATTAAGAATCTTGGTCTTGAAATCTAATTCACATTTTTTGGAAAATAATTTACGTGGATATCTTTATGACTGCGTAATTTATATCTTCTCTCTTGTTTATGTAGATGGCTGATCCAGCTCGAGCTGAATTTGACATCTTGGACTCAGAAGGACTTGAGTACCACCGTTGGGTTTCAGATGTAGAAACTGCCTTTGTGGCAAAAGACTACACTGCCACCATTACCGACCCCAAAGATGATGAACCAACTAATAAGGTGAAAGCAAATGCCTTAATGTTTCTGAGGCGACATATTGATCCTAGCCTACGCTGGTAGTACCTTCTGTTGAAGACACCCAAAGAACTGTGGGATGCCCTTAAGGGACGTTTTGGGAACATTCATGACATTTGCTCCCAGAATTGGCCGTTCAGTGGAATGGAATCCGTTTGCTTGACTACAAAAGGGTCAATGACTTCAACAAGGACATGTTGTGCCTTAAGGCACGTCTCAATTTCTGTGGAAGGGAAATCACAGAAGATGATATGATTTACAAGACTCTTACCACCTTTTGTACTTCAGCATTTATACTAGCGAACCAGTATAAGTTGGAGTATGACAACAAAAAACTCACAACTTTCAATAAGTTAATAAGCCTACTGCAAGTGGCTGAGAGACATAATGAGATTCTCTTGAACAACAATGCCAGGCCCACTGGGACAAAGAAAATTCCTGAGGCTAATTATGGAAAAATGAAAGGTGGAAATAACTCCAATGCAAGGGGTTTAGACGTGTTGATCCCTACCCACGTGGCAACAATGCACCAAGTGGAAAGGGACATGGGGATCGTGGAAACAAGATGCAAAAGGAAAGAGTTGACAATGAACCATGCTATAGGTGTGGATTCATTGGGCATTGGTACAAGAGCTGCCAAGCAAACAACAGAGTAGTAGCCAATTACAAGAGGTATAGAGAGTCTAAAGAACAAGAGGCTCACTATGGAATAAGGAGGTCATGACCTAGACGTCAACCTTACAATTGCAGACTTCAATGGCAAAGAGGAACTTGCTAAGTCAATGGATGCTCTCAATCTTGACTGATCTGTTTTATTTTCCAAAGACAGTTGTGAAGGCATAATGCCTCAAGACTATTGTTTGGTCTTAAAGTTTATTTTCATCATGGATTGATGAATAAGATTTCTGAACAAGACCTTGATTTGATTATCGTTGGCTTATTAATAAATTTTGAATTTTATTCTGAAGCATTGAATTTATTCAAATTTATTTACTATACACATATTTACATGGTTCGACATAGCACTATAAAGATGTAAAGAAATACATCTAGAGAAAAATTATTAGAATGAAAAGAATACCATTCTACTCAAATAGAAATACTCTAAAGAATACGAGCTATATTTTCTAAATACCTCCCATTTATTTGTAAGAATGAATGGAGGAGAACTTGAGTGCTTAATTGATAGTGGGACTACCTACACAATATTAAGAAATAGGCAATTATTCATTGAATCAATAGCCTATAATTCCTCTATGACTACGATGATTAGATCATCACAAGTAATAAAAAGGCGAGGAACTACCAAATTTTTGCTGCCTAATGCACAACATTTCAAGTCACAGACGCTCTATATGCACCAAGAGCTAATCGAACCTTGTTAAGTTTTAAAGCTATTTGTGCCAACGATTATCCAGTAGAAACACACTGTGAGAATGGAACTGAATACCTTGATATTAACTCTAATGAAAGTGGAAGGAAACACATTTTAGAGAAACTTATGAGTCAATCTAGTGGACTGTACCTCACTACGATTCGGATCATTGAATCATATGCTGTCACCAACAATGAAATGTGGGACACTGACTCATACAGGCTTTGGCAAGACCGCCTAGGGCACTCCGGTCGTGACATGATGATCCGTATTTTAAAGAACTCATATGGACATCCCTTCTTTCGAGTGAAAAATTAAATGGGAGAAAAGTCCGCCACACTGCAAAGTGTCGGTCTTAGTACTGCTCAAATGCAGCCATTGCCTTCTGAAGTAATAGAAACACTACCTCCATCCCATTATGCCTCATTGACTATTTCAAAGGCACATCACTCGTTACGCAAAGCCTGCTCTTTAGTAAAAACAGGATTGAGACCTTCCTATGCTAAAAATACAAAACAAAACATTCCATTCTGACAAATGATACAAAGAGATATTTGTGGATCTATCCATCCAGAATGCGGACCATTCAAGTACTTTATGGTTCTGGAGGTTGCTTCGACAATCTGGTCACATGTCGTTTTATTGTCCACAAGAAATGCTGCATGTGCAAAACTCCTAGCACAGATTATACGTTTAAGGGCTCACCACCGTAATCACCTTAAGTCTATAAGGCTTGATAAAGCTGGAGAGTTTACATCAAAAGCATTTGATGATTATGGCATGTCTATCGGGATCGATGTAGCGCATATTGTACCCCATGTACATACACAAAATGGTCTTGCAGAAGCCACCATCAAAAGGCTACAGATGGTGGTTAGGGCATTGGTTATGCGCACCAACCTACCTATATCTGCATGAGGTTATGCAATATTGAACGCAGCTTTACTTATTCGTTTCAGACGCACTGCTAGCCAACCATTTTCTGCGTACCAGTTGGTAACTGGATATGAGCCTGACATTTCACACTTACGCATATTTGGTTGAGCAGTATATGTGCCTATTGCGCCCCCACTGCGCACCAAAATGGGTCCTCAGAGATGATTAAGTATTTATGTTGGATAAGAATCCCCAACAAATATCCGCTATTTAAAAACCTTGACAGGCGATCTCTCTACCGCTAAATTTGCGGACTGTCACTTTGATGAGACAGTCTTCCCTTCGTTAGGGGGAGATAGGAAAAAGGATTTTCCAAAGGAACGACATGAATTGTCGTGGTTTGTTCCCACTCTGTTTCATTTTGATCCCTGCACTTCACAAAGTGAAAGTGAAGTGAAAAGAATAATCTATCTTCAGAACGTAGCAGATTGGATGCCTGATGCGTTTACTGATATCGTAAAAGTGACGAGATCACATATACCAGCTGCAAATGTGCCTGCAAGGTTAGAAGTCCCCAACAAGGGGCACGGTACCGCAGATAGAGGCATTGCAACCACACTTAGTGGAGGTGTGGTTGAGGCCGTGGCTCCCCAAGGAAGAGGGGGAGGCCACTTGGTTCGATTAACACTCACCCAAGGAAGAAGAGGGTGAGTAAGGCACAAACCAATCATCAATGTATAGAATCCCTCTCATAAGATTGTCTCTGATTATAATTATGTCCATGAATCAATACTGGAGGATGCTCCGATGTTTAAAATGGCTCCAGAGAACAAAGAAATCTTAATAGACTATGAGAGTGCGTATGAGTTGATAGAAAGATCTTCCATACACATTGATGATGTATTTGCATACACTGTTGCTCAAGAAATCATAGAGCACGATGATATCGAACCACGCTCTGTTGCAAAATGTCAACAAAGAGCAGATTGGCCTAAATGGAATGAAACAATCCAGGCAGAATTAGATTCTCTGACAAAGAGACAGGAATTTGGTCTGGTAGTGCTAACCCCACCAAGTGTAAAGCCTGTAGGACATAAATGAGTCTTTGTCAGAAAGCGTAATGAGAAGAATGAAGTCCTAAGGTACAAGGCTCACCTTGTGCGCAAGGTTTCTCACAACGCCTGGAATTGACTACGAGGAGACATTCTCCCTAATGGACGTTATAACATTCCGCTACTAGTTAGCTTAGTAATTTCCGAAGGACTGGAAATGCAGCTCATGGATGTGGTTACTGCATATCTCTATGGGGATCTAGATTCAGAGATATATATGAAAGTGCCTGATGGCCTTACATTACCCAAGTCAAGTGACTCTAAACCACGAGTGCGTTTGCAATTAAGTTGAAACGCTCACTTTACGGATTGAAACATCCGGGGTGGATGTGTACCCGTCTAAGTGACTACTTGATTGGGAAGGATATAAGAACGATGAATATGCCCCTGTGTATTCATAAAGAAAACAAGTTTTGGATTTGCAATTATAGCAGCATATGTCGATGATATGAACATAATAGGTACTCTTGATGAAATAAGAGAAACCGCGGGCTACTTGAAATCCGAATTTGAGATGAAGGATCTTGGGAAAACTTGATTCTATCTAGGCCTTGAACTAGAACACCGAGTTTGTGGAATACTAATCCACCAGTCTGCGTATGTCCAAAAGTCAGGAGATATAACATGGACAAAGCGCATCCTGCTACCACTCCTATGATCGGTCGAAGCTTGGATGCAAGGAAAGATCCATTTCGTCCAAAGGAAGATGACGAAGAGGTGTTGGGAGCTGAAATTCCCTATCTAAGTGCAATAGGCGCATTATTGTACTCGACCAAACATTGCATTCTCAGTGAACTTGTTAGCTAGATTTAGCTCAGCGCCAACGCAGCGTCACTGGAATGGTATTAAGAACATTTTCAATACCTAAAAGGAACCATTGACTTGCGACTATTCTTTCCCTACATAGAGACAAGAAGGATCCCATATGGAACTGCAATCCCTAAAGGAAATGTTGATGGCGAAAGTGCCACTCACTACACTGAAACACCAAATGACGTTTTGGACGGTTTTGTTGATACTGGGTACGTCTCTGACCAACATAAAGATCGTTCCCAAACTGGTTATGTATTTACCAATGGGAACACGACGATATCTTGGAGATCAACCAAGCAAACCCTTGTGGCTACCTCCTCGAACCACTCAGAGATCATTGCTGTACATGAAGCGGTTTGTGAGTGTGTATGGTTAAGAACTATCATTGCACATATTCGAGGGATTAGTGGTTTGAGTTCTACCACTGAAGAGCCTACTTGTATTTATGAACACAATGTAGCTTGCATCGAACAGATGAAGCTAGGTTATATTAAGGGTGATAACACAAAACACATATCGCCAAAGTTGTTTTACAATCAGCAACAACAGGCTCTCCTCAAGATTCAAGTGAATCAAGTAAGGTCTGAGGAGAATGCGGCAGATTTGTTCACCAAATTATTGCCCAAGGCCACATTTGAGAAACATGTGAAAAACATAGGAATGCAAACTCTTTCCAAACTCCCTTGATTAATGCAAGTATCAGGGGGAGGTGTAGACGTCAGGGGAGTCTAACACACACATGTCAGCCTCAAATGTAGATGGTGCGTTGTGCTCTTTTCCTTCGACCAAGGTGTATTTTTGTCCCACAGGGTTTTTATTGTTACTTGGCAAGGTTTTTGACTTGGCACAAGGGGAAGTTGAAAGGAAAAACATATTGTGTGCCTTCGTCAAAGCAAATGACGGAGATGGAATCAAGGAATCAATGATTACCATCAATCAGCGCAATTACGGATCAATCAGCATTTAGTATCATTAATGTAATCGATATTTCCATTGTAATTCTATCCCTATATAAAGGGACTATGAAATGAAATGAGTAGACCAATTCCAATTGTCATTTTATTTTAACAAAAATCAATAAATTAGTTGTAGAATTAATTTCAGTTTACCTACTCCGACTTTAGGTCAATCTTCATATTGGTCCCTATTCTTCTAATTTCATCCAGAACACCCTTATATTTTCAATTTTAATCATTCCTGTCTAATTTTCTAAGCTCCATCTAAATTTTCCATCAAGTGATGACATGGAAGTTGACAGAATGCTAAATTCAAATAATACCCTTTGAAAGTTGAAATGTTGGGAAGCGAGGGTTTTTTATTGCTGGGTTGCTGTCCAGTATGGGAAAGAACCACAAAGCTGGGTGAGAGGAAGAAAAAGATGATATCAGTACTTGAGTACCCGACACTCTATCGGAGCTATAAAATGAAAAACATTATCCCACCACAAAACTCATAGTCCGTAATTTCAATCTCTACAATCTCTCTCAGATTCATATAACACCAACAACTTGAAGAACACACCCGTATAAATCATTGACCTCTAAAGCAATTAAGCTTAACATTTGCTGTACATCTTCTCAAAGATGAAAATTATGGCAAATCTAGACAAGCATAATATTTCAATTTCTAGAAATTTTTTTTTTTTTTGCCTCTCATGCCCATGTTAATCATGGTTGGGTTCTTTGACCTTTGCTGCTAAGACTACATAAATTTCTTTTGACTTCGTTAGCAATATCAAATCAAAGCAACGAAATGATATAAAAATATAGCGACCCACTCCTAGAACAATCGCAAGGAAGACAACTTGGATGAAAATTCAATCCCTTTCAAAGTCGAAATTGAATTGTTGGAAATTTTGATTATGTATTTCAAAATACTTTGTGTAACTCCTAATGCTTTGAAAAACTATTTACTATACATTTATGCTTAAACGTTACTGCTTCATTATGTTCATAATAGTAGGGCATATTAAGGTTACGGGAATTACGATATTCCAATAATTATCTTATTAAATTTTACATAATATCTCGAAGCCTTTTCATCTACTATATATATTATCACTTCTTGGTCTTACACATACAATGAACTTTATTATCTTCTATAGTCCTCTCCATAGCCATTTCTCTAGTGAGTTCATACATATTCTAGAGTGTTCCTTGTTTTTACTTTTCCATAATGCCAAAGGAAAAAATCAAGCATTTCTAGGATCCAAGTTTGCGAGTGTACGCTTACAAGGATTAACGGTTGTTGTACCCTGGAGGGTAGGGCGCCACAAACCTGCTACACCGAGACGTTGTCTCCGAGGGGCGAAATCTACTCTTAAGGGCAGTGTTTACACGCCTCAACCACAAACTCTTTTTGAATGATCTGTCCTCTTGAAGCCTACAAATCCAATAGATAAGTGTTATGATTCTTGGTATTTTAGTCTATTATCACAATGAAATGATAATTGTTATTTGTTATTAATATATTGTATTTATGTGATTTTGTAGGAGATGAAATCCGGTGACGAAAATAGCATCCATCAACCAAATTTTCCAACAATCTTAAGAGTAGATATCGTTGGTGGATGTTTCCTTGTGGAAAGCTTGGACATCAAGATAAGTCTGGTATTCATTTAGTTGTTGTGAGTATAACTCTTTCTCATTCAACAGACTGCCTTTCCCCTCTGAAATTTGAAAAGAATATACTGTGAGTTGTTTTAGAATGGAGTTAATATTATTATATCTTTAGATATATCTATGAATGAGTTTGTTCTTCTTGATTTAGAATTATTAGTTTGGCAGTTAGCTTCTTGCAGATTGCAAAATGTCCGTTGCATTTTAATCATGCATTACATTTTCAATTTTATTTTATTTTGGCTTATGATTATAAAGTGTCTGCTTAGCGTTTTAATTAAGATCTCAATATGCCCAGATTGTTATTAATCTATTGCATTCATTCCTTTTCTTGAGGTCATAGTTGTCCGTTGAAAAACAAAACAATTTTACAGTTGTACAATTATTGCTTTGCTCAAGATGATTTTCTCTTTTAATACTACTTATTTTGTATGGTTACAGTTACATACATGGTTTTATTATCATTTATCGTCTTTTAATATATGTTACGATGGTAAAGTGTAAATAACTTAATTGCTAATGGGTTTTCAATTTGCATTAAATGTTGATAATATAATATGCAATTTTTCCGTTTATAATGCATGGAGTAGTAACGGTTTACATTATGTGCTACCATTAATTTTTCGTTTTATTTGCATTAAAATTGATTTTATTTGTTATATTTTGAGAAAAAATAAATAAATAAAGGATTTCTTGAAATGTTGCCTTCGGATTATTGTTTGTTCGGAAATAATAAAGTTGTTGCCTATCAATATTTCCATTGCCTCTTGATTAAGATGATGCCTCGGTTGCCTAAAAAAAATGTGTTATAGTGAATAACGCATTGAAAAATTATTTTGTCAATTTTACATTGACAGTTGCCTATGGCAATTTGATGCCTCGGAAGATTAATGTCCCTAAGGTTGATGTCCTCGAAAAGAAAAGAAAAGAAAAAAATAATAATGTTGCCTTAAAGTTTGGTCACAAGTAATAAAGGTTGCCTCATTTACATCTTGAATGATGAATTGGATCCTATCCTATGGATTAGATATAACGGTTGCCTCGATACTTTAATGGTAATGAACATGGTACGTTGCCTTGAGAATGGTTGCCAAGAAAATAGTTGCCTGATTCTAGATTATCGGTGCTTTCGGATATAATGCAGAGACAACAAGTCTCTAAACATGGTTCCCTAGCCATATTTGCTCAGATGGAGCATATGCTGCCTTAAGGTTTTGGGTTGCCTTTCTAATTTTCATTGCCTTTCGGTCAATGTTGCCTCAAAAGTTTTTATTCATTGACGCCTCGATATTGTCCCTTATGCTGATGCCTGAAAAAACTATCACATTAATTGTTGCGTTCGGTTTGCTTTGAGAAAATGGACATTCGAAGTACCTCCATGATCAAATTTAGTTTTGATCAAGAATAAAGAGACATTTGATGGCTCTAAATGTGGGTGTGACTAAGATATCCAAAGTCACGAAATCGGTAAATATTGTTGCCTATTAAATTCCCAAGTCCTTGACATGCGAAGATTCATTGCCTAAATATATATGGCTTGATATAATCTTGCCTATATAAGACTGAGGTCAATTCAGACAAACTCAAAAAATGTGGGGGTCAAGGAAAGACAAGAAAAAATGGGCTCTTATATCTAAGTGAGATTGGATAACTAAAAATCCAATGAAGATTACTTATTGTTGAGATTATTCAACAAGCGGTGTAAGTTAGAGTTAATTTTGGCCAATACTCTGACAAAACCACTAGGCTAAAGGCCGAAGCTGGTGGTTAATACATTAATCATCACTTTTGAGAGCCCCCCTATTCATGCTACTCAGGCTTACTTAGATGATATTGTTGCTGTGTCTAGAGCCAGAAGATCTAGCCTGTGCTCTAACACTTAAGTTGTTTTTCTTTTGCTTTTGTTTGGGCCTTTTAGGTCCCGTTTGTAACAAAAAAAAAAACATATGACTAGAGAACATGTCTGTAAAAAAAATATAATTCAAAAATATACAAAAAACTTAAGAAAACAATGCAAAAATGTCATTAGTTGGATTCAAATTCATGCTGAAAAGGACCCCTCAACGGCAGCATTGTCACTGCTTTAACTTATAACACTGGTGATTTAGGCGCAGAGTTTATATATATTATATAATATTTACTGAAAGTCAGAGCTCCGCGGCCTCGGAAGCCGGTGGCCTAAGATGGTTGCCTCAGTGGGCAGCCGTTAGGGCCGGCTCTACGTGGTTAAACTTTTACCTTTGTTTTAGACATATATGGTCACTAAAATACATGTTAGAGATATAAGTTTAAGTGAGTCATATATGTGTTTGTTGTGCAATATATGATACGCATCATATGAAAAATATAGTGATATATAAATAAATTATTTACTTTTTATGAGGTGAAAATAGTTATACCTTTATACGAGGTTAAACATTCTAGTTTTTATATTCTTTCTTTATGTTGATTTCGAGTTCTCTAATTTACAAACTGTGTAGCTAGGTTGATTTAATGTTTTTCACTTTCTACCTTTAGGTTAGGTTTATACTAGAGATATCACTTTTTTTTTTGTGAGGTGAAAATAAAACTCTATAAGAGGTAAAATATTTATGCTCGTAAGCTCTTTGGTTAAGTTGATTTCAACTTGCAATTAAAGTTTGCATTAAGCTAGGTTTTGAGTTCGACAATAAATCTCACAAATAAGTTTTTCTTCAATAATCTCACTTAGCTGCTCTTTGCTAGGGTTTCTCGTTGAAATTCTTTCTTCAACAAAATCTTCCAAATCTCCCAAACTCGATGGCTGAGGCCATCACTAGCCTTATATCTGCTTGCTTCCTCTTGGTACATGACTATATGCTATCAATTTGACCAAAGGACCGACTCCTGCTCCAATGAAGTGGCCAGATGGATTTCGGCCAGATTTGTCTATATGCTTGATGCTCCAATAATGGTATATGACTATATACTTGATTCGTATGTTGTTCGTGATGTGAAATTATTTTCGGTTGAACAATTATTCGAAAAGTGTGGATTTAGGGGGGTACGAAGGTTGACTTTTTGTACGTTTAAATTCTCTGAAAACTTCCTTCATGAAAGTCGTAGAGCACGTCGATACAAGTTCGTGGACATGCGGAACATGAAAATCGAAGTTCGTATGAGAAAGTTATGAGTGATTGAAAATTTGGAAAATTCTATAAATAGGGGTTTCCATTTTCAGAAATTTACTATTTTCATTTTGGAAACTTCAACTTCTGGAAATTTTTCAAACTCTCTGTTCTCTCTCTTCAGCCGAGCGACCCGACCCAACTTTCCAGCAACCTCCGGCCCTGAAACTTGGACAAACTTCTTCACCTCCACCATGCGCTCCTCCCTGTGACATCCTCTAGCAATGATTTGCACCGAGCGCAGCACTGGAAGGAGACGAATTTCAGTACAGTCGGACCCGGTTGGAAATCCTAGCTCTGGCGACGTCGTGGCTTCAAACTTCATGTTTTTAGTTCTTAGGAGCCTCCTCAATCGATCCATGGTGGTAGTTTTGATCTATTCACATTGGAATCAGATCAACTCACGATGAACAGTGATCCTTAGCTTGTGACCACAATCTAGGCCGAGTTGGCTTGAACCCCAGGTATTAAAGTTGTTCTATTTGGTGTTTTTGACGTTTTGGACGGTTGGATTAAGATGGTTTTGAGTTATTGCTGGTGGTGGTTGTGCCACCGCCTGTGGCAGCGTTCCAGCCATGTAAGCGACAATTTTTGGATTTATATATCATATAGTCATCGATACTAGCATTTCCATATATAATACGTAATTTTTGGAGATGGTATGAATATGTTATGATTTTTACGGTTTCGGACTGTTTGATTATTCGATCTGTGAGGATTTGAGTATCCAATCGACTTGTAGTTTTGACATATAGATCGTAGAAGAATTTCGGAGACATTGGGTGGTCTCGGATGTGGTTTCGCCTCGATTGGCGTCACTTTTGGGGATTTCAGTTCAAAACTAGGGTTTCGGACTTAAATCGCTTATGATTCGTTACTAAGTTGAGACCGTATGTAATTAGGTACTTGACGAAGTATTCTTGGATGGATATTTTGTGGTTGTGCTGCTTTGTTCTGTATTGGAGATGCAGCGGGAATTTCAAGGTGATTAATCTCACAATGTTCATTTACGAACGAAGTTACCTTTATCGTTTTGAGAGTTATTTATTTAACTGCAAACTATAGTTGGTAATAGTAGGCATTCCTAAGTGAATGACCATGTATATATATATATATATTTACGTGAAATATATATGTATTGGTGGTTTTTGTTTATTGATGAAAACAATGTACATGATTATGCTCATTTATTGTTTTGTGGTGTGGCTTTTCGGAAAACAAATGTTAAGAGCATCTCCAATGGATATTTCTTTTGGCTTGTGTCAAATTTAAATTTGACATGTGACATGGCAATCTTCATTTTTTTGCTAATCTTACTCCAACCAATGTGTCAAAATTGTTTGTTATTTTAATATATTATATTCTATCTATGGGTAGGAAGAATGAGAGAGAGAAGAGAAGGAGAGAGAAACAATAAAAAAATAAAAGACATATGAGGTTGCCTATGTTAAATTTGACATACCAAATGAATATGTTATTTCCACGTCAGATTTGACATAAGGGTTGGAGGAAAATAACATGTCAAGAATAGTTGTTGGAGTGTCCATCTGGCAAATGACATAACCATTGGAGATGGTCTTAGGGAAATGATTTATTTCTATTGTTTTGAAAAGCATTGAGATTTGCGTAACATTTTGAGTCATGTGCGACTTATTTAATGTTTTATTCCGAGGCACTGAGAGGTTCGAGGAATTAAGGTCAGATGGTGACCTTAGGCAGTATATCGAGTAATCACGTCTTTGGCCTGACGAGTGGTTACGATTTCAGTTAGAGCTCTAGTTTGATTGCTAGTGTAACTTATGGGGTAACGGAGCGAGGTTATATCTAACTCATAAGTTTATGCTTAAGGAATCAAGGAGTGAGTTGTTTTCCTTATTTACGATTTAGAAGAAATCAAGGTGTGAGTTGCTTTCTTTATTTTGTATTAATAGAAACCAAGGAGTGAGTTGCTTTCTTTTGTTAAGTTTTGAAAGGAATCAAAGAGTGAGTTGTTTTCCTTTATTACGTGTCCATAAGGAATTAAGGTGTGAGTTATTAGTGGTTGTTTTAAATTACTCATACAAGCTTTCATAAGCTTACCGGGTTTGTTGTGTGCAACCCGGTGCACTATTCAATGATGTAGGGGTTAATCCTACATGTTAGAATAATTGTAGCTGAAGTTGAGGTAGCATCATTGCAGTTTTATGGTAGGAAGCCATTTTTGTGACTTTACCGTTGATAAGACTTCCGTTGTGTAGTAAGCTCCGAGAAGCATTTACGTTTTATTTTGTTGTGGCAATTTAATTCATAAACTTATGTAATATATGACTCTGTGGAGCAGGTCTGTATTGACATAGTGGGTTCAGGGCATCAGTTTGTACTTGGTTTAAAAGGGAAAAAGTTTTTCAGGTATTTTGTATTGATGGTTGAACCATCACGCATGTATAATTATGAGATTATATATCGATTTTTTTTTTGTGTGGTAAAAATCAGGGGCATGACAGATATGCAATGTGCCCAACCATACCACAATTGTTACATTCCAAACCTAAATTTACAGGTTTACTGGTCATTTGGACGGTAAACGACAACTAGTTTCAATTTTTACTTTTTTTTCGATACTTTTAATGCCCTAAAAGTTGACTTTTTTGTTTCAATCAGTGTTTGAGAAAATTTTCTTCATTAAAGTCGTAAAGGACGTTAAACCAAGTCAGTGGACATGTGGTACGATGAAATTGGAGTTCTTATGTGAAAGTTACAAGTGAGAAACAAAAATTACTGTTCATGGTAATTTGGTATAAAATTGAAAATTTCACTGTGATAAGTCAGAACCTACCCATAGGTAATTTTATTCCTTCCTCTCTCCTCCCCATGTTTCTTCTCTCTCTCCCTCTCTTCGACGGTTTACTGTCACCTTCACCAAGCTCACGTCCAGCCACTTGGGGGCGAGCCGTGGCCACCGTTCGATTCCTCTCCCTATCCTCGACTCTTCTGTGGTGGTGGAGCACCGTGTCATGGTCGAAAAATGAAGAACCAAGGCCTAGAAGTTCACTGTTACAGAAAGATGTCAAGGTCGATTTCTCTAGAATTCGGCCACCTCTATCGGCAAAACCAGGTCCATTAGAAACGCCTTGGAACACTAGTGAATCCCTCCAAGTTTCATAACCTAGATCAAAGTGTGGAATGAGAAATCACGTCGTGAAATTTTCTGCACTATTCCCCGTCTGGTTTTTCGGGTTTGCTTGGTTTCCGGTCGCTTCAAGGTATTTTATGACTTTGTCACAGTTGAGAAAGTTGTTGGAAATGTTGAGATGATGTTGTACATGAAATTTGGTGGCCAAAGGTGGAGGCCCACACGCCGCCAATGTGGGTGACACGTATGGTTGAGCTTTACTTCTTGTTTTTGGGTAGTTAAATCATGTATGAGTTGTAGATTTTGTAGAAATGATTTGGGTGAAAATTGGAGAATTTTGATATCAATTGCGAATTTCTGAAGTCTGGACTTTTGGATGTCGAATTATGGAAATGCGACCTTCAGATTTCCTTTGTTTCGGCTATGGAATACTGTAATCGTCGGATTGATATTAGTGGTGAAGTTTGGGTTGAATTGGAGAAGTAATAGAGATGTTGGTTTCGTTTTAGAATCATATTTATTTGTCGAATTATTGTTTACAGAATATAATTGTGTACAGGACGAGGTATCGACCCATCGCTCGACGATGATCCTTACGCTTGGGTACTGCATTAGCCGTATTCTGTGAGCAGACGTTTGATTTTAAATGATGCATGTGAATATTTTTTGAATTATTGATTTATTCGATTTATCGAACACATTATTGGTTTTGCATTATAATTGGTTTATTGATTGGATTTCCATCATGATTTACGGATATGATTTATGTTGATATTCGACGAATTATTTTCTAAGATGATTTCCGGAATTAAACATTTTATTTTTATTCGTCGATATTGAGATTTTTGAAGGCTTTCGAAAATGAGATTTTCGAGGAAATTATATTAATTTGTTGATAGATTTGAGAATATCATTTTGGCGTGTGGGACACGTCATTGTTTCATGTGATTTATCATGCGATTCTCCGAGTACAGTTGGGGATCGTACTCGAGCTTTTATTTGTGAGATTTGGGGAAGTCTTATTGGTTTTCGGTTTTCATATGGATTTTTAATCCACCATACCTGGGTCGTTTTAGTTATATTATTGCTAGCTAGCCTATTAGTACTCCTCCCCGCTTACTCTGTGTTTGTGGGTGAGTTGAGCAGAGCATGGGATGCTCAAGAGCCTGGGAGGCTCCATTACTCGTATGGTAATGACTTCTTCCCCATACTCTACTGTTACTTGACTAGCGAGGCTAGTCCGATTTTGTTTACTAGCGGGGCTGGTCTTATTTTCTTGAGCTGCACATCATTCGGATTGTTTTCCTTAATTGTTGCATGCATTGGGTTTTTAAAGGACTAAATGTGGGAAAGTATAAAATGTCTTTTCTTTTTAATTATTTATTTATTTTTGTCCACTCACTCTAACGTTTTTATATGTTTTCCCCTGGGTCCTTTGGTTTCAAATGCCCAGTTCGCAGTGTAGCTGTTCAGATTTAGGAGTTGAGGTTTAGCACCACCGCTGCCATCTATCATTCGTAGGTTACTTGTTAACCTACTTTGTTTATTGTTGTATAAATATTGTAATTTATGAGTTGGTAGTAAAATCGAGATATTTGGATTTTTGGATACTCTAATTTGTGGAGTTGTTCGGTTTTGGGAAGTAGGGTGGCTCCCGGAGAATAAAGATGGTTTATTATAAGTGTGAATGTGTTTCTACAGGTTTTGGGTGTCCATTTTTAGGGGTGACTCTACCTCGGATTTTGGTAGAGTTATTCCTAAGGTGGGCCCCATAAGACTACCTCGGATTTCACGGTGAAATTTAGACAGGTCCTGTCAACAGTGGGTGCACTTATTCTCATATACAATCTCAATGGGGAAACAATGAGTCTCCCGCTCCACCATCAATAAAGAAGGCATGTCGCTAGCAACATCTACATCAAGCAACACTCTCGCACAATATCCAAATTCATGCTTGTTTGTAGCTTTATCCAGTTGCAATAGAGTACCCACCCCAGGAGCAATCTCCATCAGGTGTTAGGGGTGCCAGTAATCCTGGCTTAAACCATAAAATCTGACCCAAATTTGTGCATGTACGTGTATGTGGGAGGATATATAAAAAAGAAATAATGGACTTTAAAAAAAATTGTATAAATGAAAATATATAGATAATAAAAAAAATTATATTTTGATAATTAAACATACAAAAATAAAAAATAAAACATAAAAAAAAATACAAATGAGGAGTGAGAAAAAAAATTAACACAAAATAATAAAGTAGAAAAAAGGGAGATACTGAAGTCCTAAGCGTGGCTTTTGGTTAGTAGAACTTGCTATAGAAAATACTCTTTTTCATTCTGTGGCTGCACCGTACCTAATGAGTTTTAGATACCCTTATTTGTATTATTTGAAGCAAAAATACAGAAAAAATTATGTATTCTATGAGGCTTTTGCTAGTAGTGACATCCCTTGGCACAAAATCCAGCTTCCATTGAGCTAGTTTGAAGAGACCATCAACAACCCCCTCCCCAAACTCGTTGTAGATTATCCGATCCTCAGTGGCAAAGTGAATGTCAAAATATCATTTCCCAAGCGGAACCAAATGCCAAGGCGCCAACGGTTTCAAGAGATCATTGAGCAATTTCTTGAGAGCAGTAGTCTTCAACTACATTGAACCCTTACGTAACAGCAGCGTACCAATAAGCATTGATTTTGAATTTTTTTCAATTGTTCTTGGTATAGAGCCTCATGGATTTGGCCGCTTGCTAATTGTTCATGTGGACTACAATTATTTCATCTGTCATTAACGTTCACGTATGATCTTGAAGAGCGGTCGATTGTAGCATGAAGACGAGGATAAAATTTAACCTATAAGAAAATATTTAATTAAAATTTTGATATATAATTCAATTAATTCTTATTTTGTTTTTGTGAATTCTTCTTTATTTTTATTTATTTAATAATGAGGAGCGGTATAGATGAAAGTTTGATGATAAAAAAATAGAGGGAGTGTCCATTAAGTAATTGAGGGTGTATATAAAACTATTCTGTCTTCAAAGGGAAAAATACATCACTTCAGCATCGGCCTCTAGCGCCTCAATCATTTACTCTTTAGTAAACTAGTATCTGATTATCATTTTTTTTTTAACATTATATGTGTGGAAAAACAAATCCATTTGAATAGCATTTACTGATATTTATTGAAATTTTTCACTAAAATCGAAACTCAAATCTTGATTTTAACACGCGAAAACAACTTAGTGGCATAGTCATAGACTCGAACAAGTGCTGTCGAGCTATCAGATTCCATGCACGTACCACGTACGTAGAACAAGCTGTTTCTGATTTGGTTTTCAGCAGAAGAAATACGAAGGAAGACGTTGCACTATTCTCTCAGCCAAACTGAAAATCATTCACGCAGAGCCAACCTATGGCAAAGATATTATTTCTTTCTTGTACCCGAAGATATTATTTCTCAAAAGTGATCTTTCTGATTCTGTACTTTGTACACAAGCTCTGGAAATGGCATCAAAGATGGCACCCACACCATCGGAAGATTACAAAACCAGTGACTACACAATGTGGTGGTGGACTGGTTCATGCGTGCCACTTGTAGCAGAGCCAAATTCTAGGCCCTTCGTATCCTATCCTCTTCCCACCGGTACCTTTCCATTTATTAACAGATATACACATATAGTGAACTAGCGAAGTAACTCAAGTTCCTGCAGAAGACCCCCAGGTTCCAACTTATCCCATTCAGACCCATAGGGGTTCTAATATTTATTTCCTTGACGTCCCCAACTTTTAACAGAGCAACTCTTTAGTTAAATCAGCCAAAATCTTATAAAACCAACTCTAGCAAGTTTTATTTACTTTATATTATATTTTAAAGTTTGTATGGCTCCCACAGTTTACTCTGTTTTTGAAAGTTTGACCAAGAAATGAAATATTCAACTTAATAATAAATTATAAAAAGCAAAACAAAAAAAACAAAAAATTAGAGTTCTGCTATTCCATAAATATGATAGGGAGTCGGTCTTTCGATAGCCTATACAAAGCTAAAAGGGAAAATTTCGTAAACAGTACACCAAGTAAAGGCCACTAATAATTCTTATACATAAAGTTCCAAACCAAACATTTCGGTACACAAAATCTGAAACTCGACCCACTATCAGTACACGACGTCAATTTTTGACACCAAAATGTCCATTATGCCTTCAGTTAAAAAAAAATTTAAATAAATTTTTTTTTTCTGTTATTTTTTTTCCTTCGTTTTTATCTCTTTCTTCTTCCTTCCTTCGGGCTCACTCCCTCACTTCCAACGCCGCCTTCCTCACCTCCACACTCACTCCCTCGCTTCCAACGCCGCCCTTGCCCTCCAATTGGTGAGATTTATGGTCCTACAGCTTATATTTGTAACTCAGCCAATATTTAGTCATGTGAAAAGAAAGAAAGAGATAAAAACGAAGGAAAAAAAAAACGAAGGAAGAAAAAAAAATAACAGAAAAAACGAAGGAAAAAAAAGAACAGAAAAAACGAAGGAAAAAAAAAAAAGAACAGAAAAAAAAATTTATTAAAAAAAAAGAACTGAGGGCATAATTGACATTTTGGTATCAAAAATTGACGTCGTGTATTGATAGTGGGTCGAGTTTCAGATTTCGTGTACCGAAATGTTTGGTTTGAAACTTTATGTATAAGAATTATTAGTGGTCTTTACTTGGTGTACTGTTTGCGAAATTTTCCCAAGCTAAAATGTGAAACTAAAGAAAAGAGGCCGTTAGAGGCTTCATTTTATAACATCCTCATAAAAATTACTAAATAACAAATATTATGGTGTTTTTTTTCATGATGACATTACAGGTTTTGCGAAATTTTCCCAAGCTAAAATGTGAAACTAAAGAAAAAGGCCGTTAGAGGCTTCATTTTATAACATCCTCATAAAAATTACTAAATAACAAATATTATGGTGTTTTTTTTCATGATGACATTACAGGTTTATAAATATATAGTGCAGTCTTTTATTTATGTATGGACATGGAGTATTATTGAGTATGACTCTGGATTGTACAAGAAAATGAAAAGGGAAATTTTAGGAACAGTACACCAACTAAGGTCCATTATGCATTTGTGTACATGAACTTACAAATTATGAACACATCAAATGTAAAGTCCGACCCACTATGTAAGGCCCATTATGCATTTGTGTACATGAACTTACAAATTATGAACTTTGGTACATCAAATGTAAAGTCCGACCCACTATATAGACACATCGTCATTAACACCGTTTACTCTTATATCATTACTCATTTGTCAAAGAATAATTTAGTACTCTCGTACTCTAACTTTTTTTTTGGTAAAAAAAAGAAAGAAAATGGATCTCCTCTCTCTCTCTCTCCTCTCTCTCTCTCTCTCTCTCTCTCTCTCTCTCCTCTCGCCTCTCTCTCTCTTCTCTCTCTCTCCATCCACATACCCAAACCCAGAAAGCTCTCTATGAGCCCCTCGACCACTACATCTCCTCCACCTCGCCATTCTGAAATTTGGAGAGATCTTGCTTCGGCTACGAGAGATTGGGAAGGTAGTCTTCTTGACGAACGACCTTCTCGACCTCGGAAATGTTTATGGTTATTGGTTCTTCTTGGTCGCTGAAGAGGGCTAACCTGGCGGCCCATAACTCGAGGGAGGTGTAGCGGTTCTTCAAGATGGTGGTGACGTGGCAGATGAGGGTGTACTAGGACTTGCGAAGCAGAGGAGAGAGATGACAGAGGCGACAACGGGCTCGAACTTTTGCTTCTTGGAGATCGACATCTCTCTGCAATTCGTCTAGCCTTTGCTTTAGGTATTGTTCATTTTCGAAATCCATCGTATTTGGTTGGACTGGTTTCTGTGTGTGACTGACTAGTTTTGATGATGAAGAAGAAAGATTCAATTGGAATTTGAATTGGGGTTTTGGATGATGAGCTGCAAGGTGGATTACGATATGGAAGTAGATTACGGCGCAGAGTGGCCGGGGAGCAGTGGCGGTCAAGGTCTTGGGCGGCTTGGTGGAGGAGCAAGTAGGGTTCGGGTTAGGGAGGACCATAAGAGGTGGTGACTTGGAGGACCGGAGCAAGTCGGTTTTCGAAAAAGAGGAGAGGATAGCGGAGGACGGAGTGGAGGGAATGACGATGGTGGTGTGGTAGTGGCGGGAGAGAAGGTGGTTGCTGGAGAGAGAGAGAGACAGAGAGAGATGGACAGAGTAAGGGCAAGATAGAGAGATGGGTGACCAATTTACCCCTCAAATTATGCCAGTGACAGAGGTTCTCACGGCGTCATTGACGTCGTGTCTATATAGTGGGTCTAGCTTCAGATTTCGTGTACCAAAGTTCATAATTTGTAAGTTCAAGTACTCAAATGCATGGTGGACCTTAGTTGGTGTACTGTTCCTAAAATTTTCCCAAATGAATATGACAAATTTACATGTAAAGAAAATCTATAATAAATTAGGATTACACTAAGTTATGAGTCGATTCCTTCTAGTTTCGGCCCAAAAAAAAAACAAATCTATAATGAATCTTCTTGATAATATCCTTCAGAGTTTTTATCACCAACCGGACAGAATAAAACCAAACTTTCAAAAATGATCAAAATAATACCAAAACTTTTAAAAACAAATCAACTTGATACCTCAGCTTATTTTTCGTCACTTCTCTGTTAAAATTGATCATGTGCGGTGCATGTGAGGTGTTTTTGGGGTTATAATAGGTTTTTTTTTTTTTTTTTTTCACACAAAAGCTAATTTTTAATTATTTTGTTGATTCTCTTCTTCCTCTTCTATCGTCTACTTCTCTCGCTCCCCCCCCCCCCCCCCCCCCCCCCCCCCTTTCTTTATTTTTTCAGAAGGTGGGAAACATCTCAACCTTATTTGTTTCTAAGATTGTGGAATTGAAATTAAATGGAAGATTTTAATTCTATAGAAGAAGAAGATTAGGTTATAGATGTTTGATAACCTTCTGACCACAAATCACTTCAATTTTTGGGTTTGATTTTGCATATGTGCATCACTGTATTCAGTTTTAGATTCCAATTCTGCAATAATTTTGAATTGAATTACAATTTTGTGGTGTCATCGGCGGCGGCGAGACCATTGTATTTTCACACAGTTCTGTTGCCTAATAACCATTGATCCAACTACTTTTATATAAACAAGAAAAAATCTTGGGTTATAGATGCAATATGCAGAAGGAAGATAATTGAACTAGAGTCGCGCAATCACAAGTAAAGAATGATTAAGCTTGGATAGTATATAGATTCAAAACTAGCTAAAATAGAGAGCACTGATGCAGACGTGTTTCTAAACTGGCTAGCCAAAATTTGTATCTACTTTGACAAAAATTTGATTCAATAATAGTTAGCATTCCTAAATATGCTCTTAGTGCATTTCTCATCTTCAATAAAAAAAATTCTATAGAAAAGTCTATATATGAAAACTTCCTAGTTTTGCCAATTAATAATACCACCTTGCACCAAAAATAGAAATAATAATAGGTACTAAACTTGTTACCATCTATATAGTTAAATTTACATTTACTTATCGGCCCACCAACTTATAAATTCTACTTCTGCCCTGCATACCAATCGTATTTGTTGTTTTTTTTTTTTTTTGAAAGGATCATATATTGTCTTTAAAAAAAGGGAAGTGTCGGAAGGGATATCATTTTGATTCATCGGTGGCATCCCTTGTTGGAGGTGAAAAATTCCGTAGAGAGGTTTGACCCAACAATTAATGCGGACTGGAGCGGAAGCTGACCTGGGAACAATCGAGAAGCTTCCCTCGAGTGTTGACCTGGAGTTTGACCGTCTGCTCAAGGAGAAGGGGGGGGTACCTACAGAAAACCCTCCGATGCCTAAGTCAGTACGTTTCTTGATTGTCACCTTTGAGAGGAGAATGAGTAGTGGCCACATGCCCATGACAAAGCTAATACAATCTCAATCCCATCTCACTTATTTAGAATTTTCCATTACCATTTGAAGTCTGATTAGTCTCAGTCATGTTGTTTTATATCAAGGACAATCCAGTAGGTTAGCACAAACATCACAAGTCTCATGATCCTTCAAAACAAACCATGCAGGTAATCTCTTCCCAACAATCCATAAAAATATGTCCAGGTTCAAGACAAAAGGTTTCACGTCCAGGTTCAAGATAAAAGGTCATTGACATTATTATAAGAGTTTTTATCACCAACGATGTCTAAACTTTTTTGATCGGACAGAATGATACCTAACTTTCAAAAATGATCAAAATAATACCTAAACTTTTGAAAACAAATCAAATTGATACCTCGACTTATTTTCCGTCACTTATCTGTTAAAATTGACCACGTGGGGACGTGCGGTGCGGGTGAGGTGTTTTTTGGGGTTATAATTGTATTTTCACACAAAAACTAATTTTTATTTTATTTTGTGTTAAAGGAAAAACATATTGTGTGCCTTCGTCAAAGTGATTGACGGAGAGGGAATCAAGCAATTACCGATTAACATCAATCAGCATGAATTACGAACCAATCAGTAGTTAATGTCATCATTGTAATTGTTCTTTCCATTGTAATTCTCTCCCTATATAAATGGGTTATGAAATGAAATGAGTAGACCAATTCCAATCTCCATTTTACTTTTACACGTTATCAACACGCTCAGAGCAAATAACCAATAGAAAAAATCTTAATTTTCTAGTTTTCTTTCTGACGAAAAGAAACAAACCCTAGAAGAAAAAAATATTTTTCTTCTTTTTCTGCCGCCACCAACAATCAAAAAAAAAAAAAAATCCGTTCAGACCGAGCTCGAGCACTGAGCCCTGCCACCAGCCCACACGGGCCTCACCTTCACCGGCCAGACAGCAACACCCATCTAGGTTCTCTCCACCGTCGCAGCACCGGCCTCCACCTCACTGTTGCACCGGCCTCCGCCTCGCTGCTGCACTTCGCTGCCCAGCCCCCGGTGCCCTGATCCCGAACCTGGCGCTCCTGCTCAGCATCGATTTGCAGTTGTTCTTCTTCTTCCTTGTCCAGACAGGCCTCCAGCCAGCCTTCACCGCCTGATAGCAGCCTCCACCCAGCCTTCACCGACCTCCAGCAGATCCCCGTGCCTCTTCGCACACTACCCAACCCGCCTAACAAGCTACCAGCCTCCCCACAGCTCCTAGCATCCTCGCAGCCTCAGTCTTGCTCACGGCCTACCACCTGCGGCGTCTGGCTCCGGCCTTGCAGAGGGACAGAAACCCAGAAGGAAGAAGACGCGAAAGAAAAAGAAAAAAAAAAAAAAGAAAAAAAAAAAAACCCGGCCCAAAGAAAAGGGCGGCCCAAAAAAAAAAAAAGGCCCTCCGGCCCATCTTTGTCAAGAAAAAAAAAGAGAAAAGAAAAGAGAACGACCAGAAAAAGGGTGACCCGGCCCAAAAGAAAAAAAAAACAAAATCAGGCCTTGCGGCCCAGAGAAAAAAAACAAGGCCCATTCCTGAAAAGTCGGCCCAGTTTTTCTCATTAAGCATGTTTAATTAGATAATTTTTATTGTTTTAAGCATGCCTTATCATTTATGTTTTATATCATTATATTTAAGCATGATTTATAATATGTTGAAGCATGCTTTATATTTTATTGCTTATGTTTTTATTATGCAATTGTGAGCATGTTTTGTGAATTTTATTTACGCTTATATAGTTATTCCTAAGCATGCTTTTAATTGAAACAATCCAGACGGATGTGGTATACCCGTCTAAGTGACTACTTGATTGGGAAGGGATATAAGAATGATGAATTATGCCCCTGCGTATTCATAAAGAAAACAAGTTCCGGATTTGCAAATTGTAGTAGTACATGTCATAATTGGTACTCTTGATGAAATAAGAGAAACCGCGAGCTACTTGAAATCCGAATTTGAGATGAAAGATCTTGGGAAAACTCGATTCTATCTAGGTCTTGAACTAGAACACCGAGTTTGTGGAATATTAATCCACCAGTCTGCATATGTCCAAAAGTCAGGCGATATAACATGGACAAAACACATCCTGCTAGCACTCCCATGATCGGTCGAAGTTTGGATGCAAGGAAAGATCCATTTCGTCCAAAGGAAGATGACGAACAAGTGTTGGGAGCTGAAATTCCCTATCTAAGTGCAATAGGCGCATTATTGTACTTAGCCCAATTTACTCGACCAGACATTGCATTCTCAGTGAACTTGTTAGCTAGATTTAGCTCAGCGCAAACACAGCGTCACTGGAATGGTATCAAGAACATTTTCGATACCTAAAAGGAACCATTGACTTGAGACTGTTGTTTCCCTACAGAGAGACAAGAGGGACCGCAGATGGAACTGCAATCCCTAAAGGAAATGTTGATGGCGAAAACGCCACTCACTACACTAAAACGCCAAATGACGTTTTGGTCGGTTTTGCTGATGCTGGATACGTATCTGACCCACATATCGTTCCCAAACTGGGTATGTATTTACCAATGGGAACACGGCGATATCTTGGAGATCAACCAAGCAAACCTTTGTGGCTACCTCCTCGAACCACTCAGAGATCATTGTTCTACATGAGGCGGTTCTTGAGTGTGTATGGTTAAGAACTATCATTGCACATATTCGAGGGACTAGTGGTTTGAGTTCTACCACTGAAGAGCCTACTTGCATTTACGAACACAATGCAGCTTGCATCGAACAGATGAAGCTAGGTTATATTAAGGGTGATGACACAAAACACATATCGCCAAGTTGTCCTACAATTAGCAACAACAGACTCTCCTCAAGATTCAAATGAATCAAGTAAGGTCTGAGGAGAAGGTGGCAGATTTGTTCACCAAATCATTGCTAAGGACACATTTAGAAACATGTGAAAAGCATAGGAATGCGAGACTTTCCAAGTTCCCTAGATTAATGTAAGTATCAGGGGGAGGTGTAGACGTCAGGGGAGTCTAACACACACATGTCTACTCAAATGTAAAGGTGAGTTGTGCTCTTTTCCTTCGACCAAGGTGTATTTTTGTCCCACAGGGTTTTTATTGTTACTTGGCAAGGTTTTTAGTGAGGCAACAACTCATGCACCATTTCGTCTTTGACTTGGCACAAGGGGGAGTGTTAAAGGAAAAACATATTGTGTGCCTTCGTCAAAGTGATTGACGGAGAGGGCGGGAGGGAATCAAGCAATTACCGATTAACATCAATCAGGATGAATTACGAACCAATCAGTAGTTAATTCATCATGTAATTGTTATTTCCATTGTAATTCTCTCCCTATATAAAGGGGTTATGAAATGAAATGAGTAGACCAATTCCAATCTCCATTTTACTTTTACATTTTGTTGATTCTCTTATTCTATTATCGTCTACTTCTCTCTCTCTCTCTCTCTCTCTCTCCCCCCCCCCTTTTTCTTTATTTTTTTTTTCAGCAGGTGGGAAACTTCCCAATCTTATTTGTTTCTAAGATGGTGGAATTGAAATTGAATGGAATATTTTAATTCTATAGAAGAAGAAGATTGGGTTATAGATGTTTGATGACCCTTCTGACCACAAATCACTTCAATTTATGGGTTTGATTTTGCATCTGTGCATCTCTGTATTCAGTTTCACATTCCAATTATGCAAAATTTTTGAATTCGAATTATAATTTTGTGGTATCATCTGCGGCGGTAAGACCATTGTATTTTGTGTAAGACCATTGTATTTTCACACAGTTTTATTGCTTAATAACCATTGATCCAACTACTTTTACATAAAAAAAATAAATAAAATAAAAGCTTGAGTTATAGATGTAATATGCAGAAGGAAGATGATTGAACTAAAGTCGCACAATCACGAGTAAAGAAGAATTAAGCTTGGATTGTTTGGTTGTAGATGACTAGATGCAATATGCATATTGCAAAAGAATGGGGAAGAACGATAACAGAAAAAGAGAAAGAGAAAAAATTAGAGGATAATATGACATTCCAACTAAATATTTAGTGAAAGGTTGTGTATACCCTTAGTTTTAATAGAGATGTGACCAATAATGGACAGATGTATGAAATTGATCAATTTTTATAGGTCTGGGTATATTTTTGATCACTTTTGAAAGTAAGCTATGAAATTGATCAATTTTTATAGGTCTAGGTATCTCTTTAATTACTTTTGAAAATTGAGTATCATTCTATTCAGTGTAAGAAAGTTTTGACTCTACCAGTGATAAAAACCCCATCCATTATACTTTGTCATGGGAGAGAAAAAAAATTGGATTAATTTCAGTTTACCCCCCTGAGATTAGGGGTCGTCATCATGTTAGTCCCTCGAGTTTCAATTTAATCAGTAACACCCTTGTACTCTCCAAATTCATCAGCCGTGTCCAATTTCTACTATTCCGTCCAATTTGGACCGTTAAGTCTGACTTTTGAGGGCTAAAATGGTAATTTCAAGACAAAAAAAATAAAAAAATAAAAACAAAAAAAAAGAATTTTTTTTTTGTTTTTTTTTTGCATTTTTTTTCATTTTTTTTATTTTCATTTTTTTTTCTTTTTCTTAGCTTATTATTATTATTATTATTATTATTATTTTTAATTTTGTCTTCAACTTATACCCACAAGTTATAATAGGTTTATAAAAACAAAAAAAAAAACTCTAGGTGGTCAAAAAGCCGCTCGCTGGTCTACGATATTTGTGATATATCTCTGATAAAGCAAAGAATTTTAGGATATATGTAAAATAATAGGGTTTATAAAGTGAAGAATTTTAGGATATATCCTCATAAAGTGAAGAAATATCTATAAAATATGATTAAAAAAATAAATACATATATTTCTTCACTTTATTGGGGATATATCCTAAAATTCTTCACTTTATTGTGATATATCTCCGAAGCGAAATTTTTTATATTTTAAACCTATTATAGGGTTTAAACCTATTTTATATTTTAAACCTATTATATTTAAACCTATATTTTAAACCTATTATAGGATATATTTTAAACCTATTATATTTTATAGATTTATTTTACAAATATATCCTAAATTTTCGCTTATCGGAGATATATCACAAATATCGTAGACCAGCGAGAGACTTTTTAACCACCTAGAGTATTTTTTTTTTTATAACCTATATAGGGTTATTTGTAACCAGCCAGCGAAAAATTTTAGGATATATTTATAAAATATATCTATAAAATATAATAGGTTTATAAAGTGAAGAATAATAGGATATATCCCCAATAAAGTGAAGAAATTTGTAAAATATAATTAAAAAATAAATACAGATATTTCTTCACTTTATTGGGGATATATCCTAAAATTCTTCGCTCGCTGGTCTACGATATTTGTGGAACATCTCCGATAAAGCGAAGAATTTTAGGATATATCCCTAATAAAGTGAAGAATATATGTATTTATTTTTTTAATCATATTTTATAGATATTTCTTCACTTTATTGGGATACATCCTAAATTCGTTGCTTTATCGGAGATATATCACAAATATCGTAGACCAACGAGCTGCTTTTTGACCACCTAGAGTTTTTTTTTTTTTTTAAAACCTATTTTTGTGGTGTATAGGTTGAAGACAAAATTATTAAAAAAAAATAATAATAATAATAAGCGAAGAAAAGAAAAAAAATGAAAGAAAAAAACAGAAAAAAAAATGCAAAAAAATTAAAACGAAAAAAAGAAAAAAAAATTCTTTTTTTTTTTGTTTTTTTTTGTCTTGAAATGACCATTTTAGCCCTCAAAAGTCAAACTTAACGGTTCAAATTGGACGGAATAGTAGAAATTGGACACGGCTGATGAATTTGGAGAGTACAAGGGTGTTACTGATTAAATTGAAACTCGAGGGACTAACATGATGACGACCCCTAACTTCAGGGGGGTAAACTGAAATTAGTCCAAAAAAATTTAAAATATGGTGAACTTTGGAAATTATTGCAACCACCGGGGGCTCTATTGAAACCTAAAAACCTCAGGGGCCTGCACATCACTCCAGATATTTCACACCTCAGTGTCCATAAATACACTCTCTCAGTTACACACTCACCACTCTTAAGTCCCATCTTCAACAAAACCAAACCCCCATATCTGTTCCCTCTCTCTCTTCATACCATCAAAATGGCATCCATGGCTTCCACACTCGCTGCCTCCTCTCTCTCCACCAAGCTCCAGAAGCCATCTCTCCTCGAGTCCTCCTTCCACGGCGTTCCCGTTGCTCGGGTTCAGCCTTTGAAGGCGGTCTCATCCAACGGCCACGGCCTCTCCGTGTCCATGTCCGCTGGTGGCTCCACCAGCGCTTACGATTTGAGCAACTTCAAGTTCGAGCCGATCAAGGAGTCCATCGTCTCCCGAGAGATGACCAGGCGATACATGACTGACATGATCACCTACGCCGATACCGACGTTGTCATCGTCGGTGCCGGCTCCGCAGGGCTATCTTGCGCATGGGAGCTCAGCAAGAACCCCGATGTGCAGGTAGCCATTATTGAGCAGTCCGTCAGCCCCGGCGGCGGGGCGTGGCTCGGTGGCCAGCTCTTCTCCGCCATGGTAATATAACTCCACCTTACTTGAATGTGATGTTGTGCCACGTGTCTTACATCACCATTTTATCTGATGGCAATTATTATTGTTGCTCAGAACTTGATTTGTATAAGAAAATATTATTCTTGAAAAGTTTCGTAGATCCTAATTCTGATCAGATTATTCGGATCCATCCCTGGAAAATTGGTTTCATATTGAAAATGCTAATTGGTATACTAAGTTTTTTTTTCCCCTTTTTGTAATGAATAAATAAAAATCTTAAATTGTTCCATTCTTTATATACGTGCTAGCCTACATATCATTGCAAGAAAACATTTTTGTGAAAAATAATAACTATACTAAATTACTAACTAATTATTGAAAATTCACTTCATATATTTTGAACAGGTAGTGAGGAAACCAGCACATCACTTCCTCAACGAGTTGGGTATTGACTACGACGAGAAGGATGACTACGTAGTCATTAAGCATGCTGCCCTATTCACCTCAACTATCATGAGCAAACTCCTTGCCCGCCCCAATGTCAAACTCTTCAACGCCGTAGCAGCTGAGGATTTGATCATCAAGGGTGGAAGAGTTGCTGGTGTTGTCACCAACTGGGCCTTGGTCTCCATGAACCACGACACACAGTCGTGCATGGACCCCAACGTTATGGAGTCCAAGGTTGTGGTAAGCTCATGCGGTCACGATGGGCCAATGGGAGCCACTGGAGTAAAGAGGTTGAGGAGTGTTGGGATGATTGAGAGCGTGCCTGGGATGAAGGCCTTGGACATGAATGCAGCTGAGGATGCCTGGCATGGAAGTTGCTGAGATTGATGGCTCTCCAAGAATGGTAAATTTTTATATAATAAATTTATTCTTTAATTATGCTTCAATATATGTTCTCTTATGTTTCTTCCCAAATGACTTATTTTGAATAGTTATATGCAAAGTTTATAATTCTCAGTTTTGAGTAAATAAGGACCAGATGCTTCAGACAAAACTTATCATACTCTGGTCCTTTCTAAAGAAAAAACAAGTTAAAATTAAATTTGAAACGAAGTACATAGATTGCATATATAGTATATTTGCCTAGTTTCAGGTCATTGAAGCAAGACAAACATTTGCTATTTTTTCATCAATCGTGTTGGTGATTTGATAATAAGTTCATATATTTCCGGTAGTAGGTGGTTTACCATATATGATACAAAAGTTGTCTATCCCTTCATATAATTGGTTACTCCAAGAATTTATATGATGTTCAAGTAGTTTTATGTTTAGTTGATAATGAAATCTCATTATCAATCAAAGTACAAGTGTAGAAATGCCAAGTGAATGTTTTGAGGAGTTGCCAATAATGCTCTGCTATAGTTAACATGGAAAATTTATGTTGTTAATTAAACCCTTGAAACGTGGACTAGAACCAACTTAGTATTGCACCCTCAATAATACAAGGTGGGAGGGGATCCAAAACCATTTCATTTGCTAACCTATCCTAATCAATTATCATATAAATTCTACTTTATTGGAGAGGGATGTTTACCATCCTCTTTTGTTCCCCTCACTTAATTAAAAGACAATGACACAGGAGCCCAGCAATCACTTTTAGGTTTTATTCAAAGATGAGCTAAATAGCCTAAAGAGGGTACTGGTCCAAAAACTTCGTCTTACTTTTATTTTTGCTTTGCGGAAAGCGCTCCATCACTTGACTAATACAATTTGCATTTTGGGCATTATTGTTGATGCAGGGACCTACATTCGGGGCTATGATGATATCAGGGCAAAAGGCAGCCCATTTGGCATTGAAGGCACTGGGACTTCCCAACGCTCTTGATGGATCATATGTTGGAGGTATCCAGCCAGAGCTGATCTTAGCTGCTGCAGATTCTGCTGCTGAGATTGCTGATGCTTGATCGTATCATAGTCCGATCGAGGATGATGTTTTAATAAATCTGGGTAAGCAAAATCAAAAGGCCGGAACTAATAGCAGCTGTTAGTGGTGAGTAGTGGTGGATAGTGATATGGTGTGTGGATAGTTCTTGTGACGGGTAAATTTTGTTAATAATGTGGTTGTGGACCTGTGCTTGTGCTAAGATTTCGTTGCAAATCAAATTAAATTTCTACTCCTCTGTATTTAGCTTCTACTTACCGTAAAATAAAATGAATACAAGCGAAATTACATGGGCAAAACAGTTTATCCTAAATCCCAATTGAAAAGCTGAAATTTGCTGGACCGACTGCTTTGGTTGACAGGAAGTATCAGTTCTGCCCAATTTGGTTTCAATTAACCTGACTACCTGCTTGTTTATTTTTGAGTTAAATACTGTTTACTCCCTGAACTTTCAGGGAAAAAACAGTTCAGTCCATTCATTTTTAATTTCACACGTTTACTACCTCATCTCTCAATTTTGGACCAATAGGTCCATTCCGTTACTCTCCGTTCAAAAACTCCGTTAAATTGCTGACGTGGCAGTCAGCAAAATGTCTATTATACCCTCACTTCCTCTTTTTTTATCCTTAATTTATTAATTTTTCTCTTTTTTCTTTAATTTTTTATTTTTCTCTTTTTTATTTTCTTTTCTCTCTTTTTTATCTTCTGATTATCTATTTTCCTTCCTTCATTCTCTCTCTTCTCCTCTACCTCCATCTTCATCATGATTCATGAGCTCCATTGTTCAGAGCCTCCACAAGAGAATGCCCGCAAACCAGGGCGCCCTACGTACCCGTCTCCCAGGCCTCCAGCCTCGACCAGTCTTCGGGTCTCCGGTGAAGGCTCTCGTCCCTCTCCCTCAAGTTCCGGCCCATCTCCTCCCCGGCCACCACTTGGGCCCTGCAGCGGTCCAAGTCGGTCTCCGCCGTGGGTGAGTACGCCGCCATTAAGAGATGGTGGGACTGGGGCTGAACTTGGGTCCTCTCCAAAAAGCCCATCTTTGCTCAGGATCTGGAGATGAACGAAGAGGAGACAAGATTCTCAGCTCCGACAACAGAGGCAGCTGGCGACAAGTCTTCTTCAAGGTCTAGGCTGAGCTTCGGAAGATCATGAGCTCCGACAACCTCATCACTCCTCAAACTTATAGGCCGCTGGCGAAAAGGATTCGGGAGCCCAAAACACCATAGCCTTCGTAATTCCAATTTGGAATTGGAATCTTACAAATGGGTCCTCTGAATCTTCACCCGAAAATTCATTTCTTGATCTAAATCGTTGTTTGATTCTTTTGTGGTTGATTTGGGGATTTAGGGTTTCAATTTGGGTTCTTTTGGATTGGGTCTCGATTTGAGTTTGGGGTAATGGTGTTTCTCGAAGAGCCTGCAGTACTAGTGGAGGAGAAATTGGTCTGCATAAGTGGAAATCATGATGGTGGCTCTGAACAATGGAGCTCTGATGAAGATGGAGTTGGAGGAGAAGAGAGAGAATGAAGGAAGGGAAATGGGTAAGCAGAAAATAAAAAAGAGAGAAAAGAAAATAAAAAAGAGAAAAAATTAAAGAAAAAAAGAGAAAAATTAATAAATTAAGGAAAAAAAAAGGAAGTGAGGGTATAATAGACATTTTGCTGCGGAATGACTGCCACGTCAGCAATTTAACGGAGTTTTTGAACGGAGAGTAATGGAATGGACCTATTGGTCCAAAATTGAGATATGAGGGAGTAAACGTGTGAAATTAAAAAGGGAGGGACTAAACTGTTTTTTCTCTGAAAGTTCAGGGAGTAAACAATATTTAACCCTTTATTTTTTAACCAGTTTTCTGATTTTCACATATTGCAGAAGGAAAAATTATACTGTACATTAATGTACTAATACATCAAGTAGACTAGATTTGATATAAAGGTAGACCGACTCCATGAATAAGTAGACTAGCTTCAATTGGTCTACCTCTATATTGAGGTAGTCTATCTCTATATTGAACTAGTCTACTTAATATATAGGTACATTAATGTACCGTAAACAATTCCCTAGAAGTTCAAAAACAGAACCAAAGAAATTCTACCAAAGAATTTGACATACGTGTAACTTCTTCAAAGATCAAACTTAACCAATGACCATCATACATTCTTACTATGATACTATGATCAGCAAATGTTCTCAATTTCGTACTAAAGAAAATGCTAGCATAGATTACCTTAAACCATAGGTTAGTTATTACATGCAGCTCAAATTTCAAACTTCAAACTAAGAGCAAAACCAGAGTATAAATAATGGGACGACCGATGGTACTATATTGTTTATGATACATTCGTTCACCTAAACTAAAATTACAATATAATTAACCAAAATTACTATACTGACAACAAAGTTACATTCATTTTACAATATTTTCATCATCTCAATATGGTTCATGCTCCAAGCATGAAATATTATCATTTTAGAATAATATAGTTCATGCGCCACCAACACTAATAGTCGTCCTAACCGCGCTTTCAAAGCGCCTTAATCAAGGGAGCTTGAGCACAGAGTTGTATTTTCTCGATGTGGAGCATTCGGTCATTGGGCACACATTTGTAGAGCCTTTGAGAGTATTATTACCTCCTATAGAACATATCGTGAAGTAAGAGAAGCTCACAATGTGGAAGAATTAAATCAAGATGATGATCTCAAGTTAAGGGTTGAAGACTTCAAATCTGGCTAGGATCAAGATATTGTCAATTTTGTTTAAGTCCTTATTTTTTCAAGATGATGTAATAAGACAATTGTCATATGTTTTAGTAGATGCCTTTGGTTTTTAACTTTTCTTTGAATATGCTCGCCCAAAGTAGGCGTGATGTCTAGGATAGTAGTTGAGATTAGTACATGGTACTTAAGAGAGCATCGCTCCACCGACATCTCTTCTTTCTTCCATGGTCATGTTTATTTTGGAGCTATCAAAAGAAGTTAAGTGATGATCATTGTTCGTATTAGCTCATTTGGATTAGATTTCCATGGTTAGAAACTCTTATGTAACCATTGGCTTTATGAATAAAATTTTGAGTTGTTTCATATTGACTACATTTTAATTATGAGCTTTTTGAGGAATGAACTCTAGAAAACTTCATTTTCTTATGGATAGTGAGACTACGCACATAATTCTCCGCCATAGGCAATTATTCTCTGTAATAAATGAATAATCGGACAAAAAAAAAAAAAGGAAGAAAGATTGTCATCTGTTTTTGTATTTTAGAATTAATAAATAAATAGAAAATTATTATTTAATCTCAACTATTAGTTGTTATCTTAGCTAATGATTTAATTATAATTTCTTAACTATAATTTAGATGATCATTGATCTGCCTCCATTTAACAATTCACTAGTTTTCTGCTCACATGCACTGCATGTGTTAAATTTTTATAATTATTATATTAAAAAAAAGTTATTTGAGAAAAAAGAAAGTGGGAAGTTCTCTGAATTGTGGGTGGTTATTGCAGACATGGGTAGTTAACTATTTGAAAATTATTATTATCATTTTTAATTTTTTATTCATACTACCACTCAATTATTAAAAATTATTTGAAATTATATAAGGTATAAAGGTTTTATTATCTTTTCACACCCACTTTAGCTAACAAAGTCTCTTCTCTTAATAATAGTATAGATTATTAAAAATTATTTGAAATTAATATAAGGTATAAGGGTTTTATTATCTTTTCACACCCAATTTGGCTAACAAAGTCTCTTCTCTTAATAATAGTATAGATAATAGAGCAGATTTGAGGAAGGTCCTAATAAAATCACTGCGATAAAATAAGGGAAGTTGAAAAGATAATGGGGCTAATGGGCCATTGGGCAAGAACAGCTGTTTCATAAAGCTTTCGGCCCGTAAGTCGAAATTCGTTCGTACCGGTTACTCTACTCCCTCCAAACTTCCTAGAGAAGTTTCCAAACCGTATATGACAAAAGCATCCCAAAAAAATCTTAGACAATCCCGCTAAAAGGACTGTATGGCCAGTACCAGCAGAGTCCCCCGCTCCGATCACCGCCGCGACGACGACGACGACGACGACTTCATGGACATCGATACGCTCGACTACGACGCCGAAATTGCCTTCAACCTCCAACTCCAAGAAGCCCTAACCGCCTCCCTCGCCCCTCAACCACCCTCCTCCGCCGCCCGAAACGACGCCGCGTCGGTACTCGTCCGACTGGAGCAGGCTCTGAAAGACAGCGTGCAGAGCGAGATCGAACTGCGGCGGGCGAGGGACGATCTCGCGCGTGTGATTCACGACGCCAGAGTCGCCAGGGAGATCGCGGACATTCCCGACGACGAGTGGGAAAAGTCCGGCGGCGACTTCGCCAAGCCCTTCGAAGGAGGCTCGTCGGCGGCGGCGGCGGCGGCGAGTGTGGAGAGCGAGAAGGGCGAGTTCAGGCTCTATTTCAAGGGTTTGGTGAGCGAGGAGCAGGTTGGGGATCGGAAATTGGTGCTGGCCGGGATCGGAGTAGCGATATGCGACCCCAGGGATAATCTGGTGTTCGAGGTTAGGAAACCGCTGATTGGGAATGGGCTTAGTAGAAATTCGGCCCAATTGAAGGCCTTGATCGAAGGGCTCACTGCTGCTCTGTCTTTGGGGCTGAAGCGAATCACCTTCTTCTGCGATAACTATCCAATCTTTCAGTTTGTGAGTTGATCTCTCCTCTTTGCTACTTGTTTTTTTTTTGGATTGAATTTGTTTGATTGGGTTTTGAAAAACAATTGATTTTTAACTGTGTTATTGTTCTCTAAATTGTCTTGGGCTTTTACTATCTTTTTGGTTCCATGTCAAATGTCAATGTCAAGAACTCAAGATGTCATCCATGGTGGACAAAGAGAATATAATTACCCTGAAGAACTTATTTCAGTATTGTTTTATCGCTTAATTTGACTATGAGAGAAAGAGGTTTAAAAATTGAGTTTATTATTAGTATTATTGTAGGGCATGCAGTGTTGAAAAATTACACTTGAAGTTGTATTTGACATGTGCAGGTTAATGGGAAATGGCCAGCAAAGCAGCGCAAGGTTGTAAATCTTGTTAATCAGGTTAAGAGCCTTCGAAGCAAGTTTACACAGTGCAATTCCAGGCTTGTGCCTCGGTTGGAAATTAAGTTTGCATTTAAACTTGCAAGAGATGCCATAGAGTCTCAGTCTCTGTCTCAGATGAAGCCTGCAGAATCTACCACTCACAAGAATGTGAAAGAGACTTGCGTGATTTGTATGGAAGATAGTGATGTTAGTCAGATGTTTTCAGTTGATGCCTGCCTACATCGATATTGCTATTCTTGTATGAAACAGCATGTGGAGGTGAAGTTGCTTCATGGGATCCTTCCTAAATGCCCTCATGAAGACTGTAAGTCTGACCTTAGTGTCGACAGTTGTGCGAAATTCTTGACACCTAAACATGTTGACACTATGCGTCAACGTATAAAGGAAGCTTCAATTCCTGCAACTGAGAGAGTTTATTGCCCATATCCAAGGTGCTCTCTCTTAATGTCGAAAAGCGAGGTTTTACAACATGCTAAGAAAACCTTGATGGGGGCTGTGGAACAATCAGGGCTTAGGAGATGCATGAAATGTCACTACCTTTTTTGCATCAATTGTAAAGTCCCTTGGCACAGAAACATCACATGCGCTGACTACAAAAAGTCAAATCCTAATCCTCCAGAAGAGGACACAAAGCTAAAGTTCCTTGCCTCTAGTAAGCTTTGGCGCCAATGTGTGAAGTGCAGCCATATGATTGAACTTCTTGAAGGTTGCTACCACATGACTTGCAGGTATTTAGTCACGTCTATTCTTGTTGACGCCTCTTAATTTTTTTTATCGAGTACTTTCACATTCTGCAAGCGAAAGAGGACTCTTTCTAAAAAGTAAATTTTCTGATCTAAATTTTTTAGACTGCTATTGTCATTGTCATAACCCGAAAAGCAAAAGGCCATAGTTTGTCTTCTATAAACTAACCTGCTTGCTCCACTTTTCGTAGCGTAGCTTTAATTTTCTTTTTAAAGTTAATAAACTAGGTAATGATAGTTTTGAGATTACTCGCAACTAAAGGTAACAGCAGAGGTGGGCAGAGTACTGAGTGATCATTGGTAAGAGGACAGTCTGTGCTTTCTGACATATAATCTTGTACATCAATTAGAAACAGTTGTGGGAAGAGTGATCGAGGAAAAGAGTTAAAATCAAAGGTGGGCTCGATGACCTTTGATTTGTGGATAAAATGATTTTAACAGAACTTAGAAATACTAACTAGTGGTTTGGGAATCTCTGATTCCTATCGGTATTGTTATTTCTTAAATCTAAGCTGTTGTAGATTAAGTTTGCAAATGACTGTATTTATGTCTCCACCAATTATTTTATTTCTTTTGTAGGTGTAATTATGAGTTCTGCTATAATTGTGGAGCTGAGTGGAAAGACAAGAAGGCAACATGTACATGCCCGCTGTGGATTGAGGATAATATTTTGCATGAGGATGATGATTTTGATGGAGAGTCGGATTCTGAATCTGAAGTTGAATTTGTGTAACACATCCTCTCCAAAGAATTCTCCCCTTAAATTTTCTATGACTGGAAAATATTGAATAATGTTTATTGGCAGTATTAAACGGCTGTCTCTTTTTTGTAGTTTGGTTTTCAATTGCTTTCTACGAGGTTTTTGCATCTCTTAATTATGGTAATATATAGCAAGGAGATCATGGCAGGAAAAAAATAAATAAAAAATACTAAACTCATATAGAACAGTGTCACCAAGAAAGTACTTGATAAACTCATATAGAACAGTGTCACATGATGGACCTATGGTAGATGGAAAAATAGAATATACTTTTGTCAATAGTTGTCTGTGTGTTAGATTTTATACTGTGGTTGGGAATCTGCATTTTCAGTATCATGCTCGTTGGAACTGAGAGCTGGTGGATAGTAACTGAATTCATGTCATCTTGGTCGTCATTCTCATGCTTTTATTGTTTCTGCAGAAGTGAGCATGATGGTTGCCATTATTGTGGAGCTGAGTGGAAAGACAGAAAGGCAACATGTTCATGCCCACTATCAGATGAGGATAGCAGTTTGGATGGCCAAGTTGATAAATATTTTGAGGAGGAAGAAGATGATGAATATCAAAGTGAAGATGAGGAGGAAAAAGAAGTTGGAGGTCATAAGTATGAAAACGATAGTGAAGATGAATATGAAAGTGAAAGCGGTGTAAGTGAGGAAGAGGTTCAGGAGAGACAGGTTCAAGAGCAGTTTTTGGGGAAAGATATCGAGAATCACATCATGTCTAATGAAGATGAATATTATGGGGTGGAGGAATATCAAAGTGAAGATGGGGAGGAAAAAGAAGTTGGAGGTGATAAGTATGAAAACGATAGTGAAGATGAATATGAAAATGAAAGCGGTGTTAGTGTGGAAGAGGTTCAGGAGAGACAGGTTCAAGAGCAGTTTTTGGGGAAAGATATCGAGAATCAGATCTTGTCTGATGAAGGTGAATATTATGGGGTGGAGGAAGAAGAAGATGACAACGACGGCGAGGACTTCAATAATAGTGAGTGTCAAAGTGAGGATGAGGAGGAAAATGAAGTTGGGGGTGATGAATATGAAAACGAAGGCATTGTAGTTGAGGATGAGGTGCAGAAGGGACAGATTCAAGAGGAGGTTTTGGACATGGATATGGGGGATCATATCTCGTCATATGACGATGATATATATTTTGATGTAGAGTATGAGGAAGATGAAGAGGAGAACTATTGTGACTTCGATTGTTGTGACTCTGACTCGGATTTTTAGTTCGATACCCGAGCTAATAATTTTCCAGTAGGAATGTAAAGTAGTAAGTTGTAAGCCCATTTTAAAACCTAATAATCATTAAATATTGCGGTGATGTTTTCTTGGTCAAACCGCTCAAACGGCACAAGGAAGAACTCACGATACACATGTCTTCACGATACACATGTCGCAAGGAAGAACTCACCAACGTCCCAAGAGAAAAGTTGATGTCCTCAATAATACGACCCAAGGATGAAGTCTCCTCCCCCTCAGACTCAATAGCATAAACTAAACTCCGACAATCTGTCTCAACCATAATAGGAGAAAGATGATACTGTACTGCCAGGGAACAAGCAGCCCTACAAGCCATGACCTCAACAATATCTGGAGAGGCAACAGAGATGACCTTGAAACAAATTCCACCAACAATATCCCCCATAGCATCACGAAGAACCACTCCTACTCCACCAGATTTGGAGGAGGAATCAAAGGCTCCATCACAATTGGCCTTAAACCAGCCGGAAGGAGGCGGTGACCAAACTGCCCTACCCCTCAATACAGTACAACGAGGTGTGGCCAAAGTAGATTGAAACAACATGTCATATGATCTATAATCTGAAACTATAAGTGAGTCAAAGAGACAAATTGATTTGACCACACTCTCAGATTGCGCTCTTTCCAAACAAACCATCCAACTATAAGCAATAAAGCCACATTCTTTTTAGATAGGATTTCAAAACAAGAGGCCAACCAAGTAGTAATTGACGTACCTTCATTACAATCAATCTGTAACACCCCATGCAGCTCCGGTAAAAGAGAGAGCAAATCCTGAACAAACTGGCAATCCCTTGTGATATGATTGATAGATTCATCATGATCATTACAAAACCAACAACCATCCTGAACAAAAACCCTTTTAGTACGCAACAAAGTAGCTGTTGGTAGGATAGAAGAGCATACTTTCCACCAATGAACTTTAACCTTGCCCGGTATTTGAGCAAACCAAATCTATTTCCAAAAAGAAGAAAGATTCTCTGAACTAGTAGCAACTTCTCCATAGTTATGAAGCTCCTCAAAAGCTAACACATAAGCACTCTTGGTAGAAAATCTACCTTTCTTGTCATAATGCCAGATAAGACGATCAGGGACATCCCTCTAACTAAGAGTCATAGACAAAATCAAATCAACATCATCAGCCACAAAATATTGATTAATAAGAGCCAGATTCCAAGAAAAACCTGGAAGTAACAAATCAGAAACTCTCTCCAGCCCATTTTCATGCCGAATAATAGGGAGAAAAGAAGAAGGTCTCGGAATCCACGAATCCTCCCAAATTCTTACTTGCAGACCATTCCCCACCTGCCACCGAACACCCTCCTCAGAATGTGTTTAGACGCATGGATACCCCTCCAGCATGCAGAGGGAGATCAAGAAAGCCCACTAGACCAGAAATCTCCATCTGGGAAGTACTTAGCATGATACAATCGAGCCAAAAGAGAACCCGGATTACGCACTAACCTCCAACCCTGCTTAGCCAAGAGGGCCAAATTATGTGCATGTAAATCTCGGAAGCCCATGCCACCAACCTCCTTGGGTTGACATAGTCGGTCCCAAGACAGCCAATGTATCTTACGGTTTTCACCCTTACTGCCCCACCAAAACTTGGCACACTTCTGATGCAATGACTCACAGAAATTCTTAGGTAATAAAAAGCAGCTCATAGTATAAGAAGGAAGAGCTTGAGCCACTACCCGTATAAGAAGTTCCTTCCCTGCACTACTTAGTAACTTGCCTTCCCAACCCTCAAGTTCTTATTTAAACTTTCCTGTAAATAAGCAAATGTTTCAGTCCTATTCCTCCCCAGATAAGTAGGAAGACCCAAATACTTTTCATGTTTATCCACAATAGCCACACCAAGTGAATCTGCAATCTGCTGCTGTAAAGAAGTGCACACTTTTTTACTAAAAACAATATTGCTCTTAGAAAAGTTTACCTTCTGACCTGATGCCAACTCATAATCCAATAAGACATCTTGGATCTGAGAACTCTCCTCCAAACTAGCCTCGCTGAACAGAAGGCTATCATCTGCAAATAGAAGGTGGTGGATAGTAGGAGCCTCAGCACAGATCTGAACCCCCTGAAGCTGCCCCTGAGAAACCTTATGCTCTACTAGAGCTGAAAATACCTCTGTACCGAGCAGGAAAAGATATGGTGATAAGGGATCGCCTTGTCTTAGACCCCTAGTAGGTGTCAAATAACATCTAGGCTGCCCATTAATCAAAAAAGAATAACGAACAGTCTTAATACACTGCATGATAACATGTATCCAAGTCTCAGCAAAACCTAAGCAAAGCAACATAGCCTTTAAGAAAACCCACTCCATTCGATCATAAGCCTTATTCATATCTAGCTTAAGAGACATAACTCCATCGTTACTCGATTATTATGAATAAAGTGGGATACCTCATTAGCGATAAGAGTATTATCAGTAATCAGACGTCCAGGAATGAAGGCACTCTGAAAAGGAGATATAATTTGGGACAAGATACTCTTCAATCTATTGGCAATCACCTTAGAACAGATCTTATAAATGACATTACACAGCGCAATGGGACGTAATTTTGACATACATGTAGGATTGTTCACCTTTGGAATCAAACAGACATGAGTATAATTAATAGAAGTAAGCAACTGACCGGAATGGAGGAAACTCTGAACTGCAGCCATTACATAAGTACCAATGGTGTCCCAATATTGTTGAAAAAATATTGGAGGCATGCCATCCGGTCCAGGTGACTTGGTAGGGTACATTTGAAAAAGAGCAGCTCTAATTTCCATAGCTGTATAAGGAGCACACAACATAGAATTCATTTCAGATGTGACCTTTGGCTTAACCAGATCCACTATTGAATGCATATGAGAAAGATCCACTTCCCCTGCACTGAACATCGAACCAAAATAGTCAGTGACCACAGCCTCCAAACCCTTCTCTGTCAACTGCCAAACCCCATGATTATCAAACAACCCAGTCAACCTATTTTTGGCTCGTCGATTATAAGCTTTCCTGTGGAAAAATTTGGTATTACGATCACCTTCAGCAAGCCAAGTAAGTTTCGACCTTTGCTTCCAGTACTCATGTTCCTCAGCTAACAAACCATCCAATTTTGAGGACAACTCCATGCTTTCCTGCTGATTATCAGTCGAAACAGGTAGTGCGAGAAGAGATTGTAGTCTGCCTCGAAGGAATTCAATCTCCCTACTCCTAAGTCCAAAAGTGGACCTCTGCCAATCATTTAGAACAAAACGTGTATGCATTATTTTTTGGGAAACCTGAAACATAGGTTGGTTCCGATTATCACTAACCCACCCCGACTTGATCACTTTTGCACAGGCCTCATGACACACCCAAAAGCTTTCAAACCGGAAGCGAGGCTTCCGACGTTGACCAACATGAGGAGGAGGAGAACGATACGCTCCAAGAAGAACCGGAACATGATCGCCATGAATTGGTTTCAAATTTGAAACCCTAGCTGCTGGAAAAATATCCGTCCAGGAGGCTGAACCCACCGCTCTATCCAGCCTACATTTGACTCCAGCCCGACACTAGGTAAAGGGCGATCCAAAATAGCCAAAGTCGAACAAGTCACAAACCGTCAACACATCCCTAAACTGTTGCATTTGACCCTCTCTACGTACACAACCTCCTTCCTTCTTAGAAGAATGGAGAATTTCGTTGAAATCTCCAATGACAGTCCAAGGTCAGGCAGACTGCTTGCAAAGCTCCCGGAGGAGCGACCATGTCCGGTGACGTTCAGAAAGGGTAGGGTACCCGTAAAAACCAGTCAACCTCCATGCAATCCCAGAACCATCATCCTGACGTACCTCCACGTCGATGTGATGGTTAGACTTCGACCGGAACCGGACGTCGATGCCATAGCTCCAGAATAATGCCAATCCACCTGCTTGCCCCCGATTGAACACCACTTCATAGTTGAGATACCCTATCTCCAGTCTCAAATCTCTCATATAGGCATGATCTGAGACCTTTGTCTCACTCAAGAAGATGAAAGATGGATGATGTTGATGAATCAATTTCTTCAAACCTTGCACAGCAGCATCATTGCAGATTCCACTGCAATTCCAGGCCAGAATTTCCATAACTAACAGTAACGCCGATGAACAACACCAGATGAGAAACAGGCACGACGTAAAAACGACGATCTAAATTGTATCACACTCGTGGAATGGATAAAGTGTTTCGGACAGCGAACACCGCCGGAATAGAAACGTTGAACCGGAGTCAAAGTGACCGCCGGAGCCGCGACGAGCAAAGGGCGGAAGCCCAATCTAGGGTTCTGGAGAAAAAACTTTCGTGCGCGTGAGGCGCGTTGTCGTGAACTTGCTATTGTTATTTAGTTCCTTAGTATGAATAAAAATGATTGTTAAACAAATGTCTCCTTCCCCTTAGTAGTATGGCAAGGAGTCTTGGATGGATATGTCAAGCGCAAAAGGCCAATCCCCTCCTGCTCCTTTTTGGTCTTGGTAGGGTTTTCATTCCACACCCCCAATCGGAGCCTCTCTTTAAAGAAAAAGGATATCTATTTCTCAATTTCCAAACCTTTTTCAAAAAAATAGGTTTGGAAATGTCATATGGGAAACCTTAACCATAATTTCTCATTTACTGTTAAAAAGCTTCTCATCCATTCTAGAACATTGCTAGTAATAGACGCAATGTTGCAGATTATCTCTCACTTCAAAAGCGGGAGGTATGTTGGTAATCCTCACCCATTAAAACAAATCAAAGAGAGGAACCTTGTTAACAGGTTTCATACCATCATATTCTTGAAGTATAACTGGAGATCGAGCAAAATTCCAAGACCTGCCACGAGGGACCTTTCTTCTGTCTCCATAATCGTCGTCAAGAAAAGACAAGCATAGTATTCGGCTTCTCTTGAATCCAAAAGCTCTTCTCCTAGATCCTAAAGCAATGGAAGTGAAGACGTAAATCCTTTACATCCACCGCCTTGTGAGTCAGAATCCTTCCTAGTAGAAAGGATTAAGAATTCACAGCGTTGCCTACCTAAATTATAAGAGACTGTACATGACAAGTGAATATTAGTCACATATTAAATTTAAAAACTGAAATTATAATAATTTGGAATTGTGCATTTATTATCAGCCATTAGAAAAAAACACACATAATTAATGCAAGAAGATGATGAGGTTTTTCCTTTCATCAAAACCCACCTCATCCGACGGCACACCCGTATCAGTGTGTGGCACGTGCAGTCGGACGAGCTTCTCTTTCTGTGGGTTATCGATTTCCTCCCAGGTTCAGTTTTGGGCGCTAGATTACACTCAGATGGCGGTGGAAGCAATGGTGATGCTTCTGCATCGGCATTGCTCTGACTTGGATGGATTGGATTCGCTTTGGCTTGGGTTGGCACTAGTTTATGAGATTGTGAGGTGGTGGGTTTAGGTCGCAGTGGTGGTGGGGTTCGACTGGACACTTTGAACAACGACCTTGATCGGGTTCCTTGCGCTGCGGTGGCTTTGATGAGGATAGATGGGATAGTGGGCTGCGGTTGTGGCTTGCTTGAGAATCAGGTAGAGCGTCGGCGATGATGGTATAAAGGCAATGTAGATATGGCAGGTTAAGGGGGGGGTGGGTTTCACAGGGCTTCTACATGCCTTCTTTGAATGGGTTGGTGATCCCAAAGGCGCCTGTGTGGGCTACTAATCTCTTAGTTGTTTTTTTCTTCTTACTATAATTTCCTATCTTGTTAGGGAAAGCTATGCACTTTTGTGCACCTATGTCTTTTTTAGGCTTGCTATTTACTATGTCTTTTCATAGTTCATAGGCTTACTTTATAATAAGTGAGCATGGATGTTCGTTAATGAGTGTTACTAGATATGTATACACACACCACGTCTTCTTATTTGCCTTATGTATTCAAAGCAGTGGAAATGTATGTAATGTACTGCTCTAGCTTGAGACTATACGAAATTATCATTTACCCAAAATTGGGGTTATTTAACCCCACTTACGCAAACACTATAAGAGATTGCCCACTTAATCAACAGTTTTCATTTTTAAACCCCATTTACCCAACCTTTTCAACACGTGCCTGTTTTATCTAATTTTTCAGACCCTTTTGTCCCTCTATAACTGAAACGCTTTAAAATTGTAACAGAAACATGATTTAGGGAGCGAAGCTCTCTGATTTTTTAGAGAGAGTGTATCAGCTGGAATTTTAGAGAGAGAAGCTCCCTGGTTTTTTAGAGTGGAGCTCTACCATTTTAGAGAGAGAGAGAGAGGAGCTGTGCGTTTTTTAGAGACTGGAGAGAGAAGCTCCCTGGTTTCAGTCTGTGAAGCTCTCCGGTGATTTCAGTGTGTGATGCTCTCCGGTGATTTCAGTGTGTGAAGCTCTGCGATTTGTATTTAGAGCTTGCGATCTCAAGAGAGAGAAGATCTGCTGCGATTTTCACATGGAGCCAGATCGAGATGCTCTTTGTGTTCCTCCATTGCGGTTTGCTTTTTTTTTTCTTTAGCTCTATCTATTCTGTTTGACTTTTAGTTCGATTTAATCTGTTTGATTTTAGGTCTTTTTGTGTACGAATTGTTGTGTTATTTTGGTACTGATTTTTCTGATTCAGAGCTTCGTGTTAAGTTTTTTTTTTTAATGGTTTTTGCAGGTTTTGATTTGATTCTCCAGGTGGTTTTGAGTGCATTGTGTTAGTTTTTATTTTCTGTATTAACATCGTGTTTTTTTGGTGAATTCATGCTTGGATTTAGGTTTGAGCAGTTTCCAAAGAGTTGTTGTATTTCTGATTATATTATTGGGAGGCAATAATATTTCTATTGGGGGCCAATAATGTGTGTTAATTGATATTTAGTCTCTATTATTGTTGTTTAAATGATCATTTCCCCCTTTTTATTTGGGTGCATAGCAATTTATTACATTTTACAAAGTGTTTTTGTAGTTTTGACTATATTATTGGGGAACAATAGTCTGTTTATTGGGGGACAGTAATGTTTTTTATGTGTTATTTAGTCGCTGTAACTGTTGTCTAGTTATCCTTTTCATTATTTTAAAAGTAATTTGGTACTGCTTCTAATGTTTTTGGTGGTTTTAATTAAATCATTGGGGAGCACTAATCGGTTTATTGGGGGGCAGTAATATGTGTGTTAGGGTTAATAATAGATTCATTCTCCTGTTTTTTTTTTCCGCATGATTATGGCTGATCATCTTGTTGCTAGGTGCCTTTACTCTGGCAAACGTTATATGATTCCTTTGAATCAATGTATGAGATACTCTAAGTTGTATGAAGACATTTTCCGTACATTCTAGTTTTTGCCAAGTGATGTTATTGAGCTTCAGTATTCAGTTCCTGGTTGTGAAGTTTGTTTTCTTAGTAACGATTGTGATTTCCAGATGCTGTTTTGCTCTACTAGAATACATAGGTTAGAGTGTGTCGATATTTCAGTTTTAAAGATTGGGGGAAGTTTCAGCAGAACTTGTTTAGTGGATAGTTGTTCGGAAGTTATTGATGAAGATGATTATTTGGGTGATGCATTCAGGACTAAAGTTCACAAAACGTATTTGTCTGATGAGTGGAGTTCTTATATTAATCAAGTTGGGGATAAGTTTCATGGTGCTGCCGAGCTCCGTGAGAAGCTCAGGAAGTATGCAGTTGCAGTTGGTTTTGAGTTTGTATTCCTGAGAAATGATTTGGACCGTATTCATGCAGTCTGTGCAAATGTTGGAACCGAAGGTTGTGATTGGCATCTTCGCGATCTTTCATCATCTACCAATGGTTGCCTTTATATAACAGAGTTGAATAATATTCACACTTACAAGGGTGTAGTGAGGACTCAAAAGCACAAGCTTTTGGGATCCAAGGTTGTCAAGACTTGCATTGCTGCTGATGTTAGCTATAATCTTTCATTAAAGCCAAGGGAGATTATGAGCAAGTTCAAATCAACATATGGGTTTGATATTTCCTACAAGGTTGCCTTGAAAGCGAAGCATAGGGCTAAGGAAGTGATTTATGGTTCCGATGCAGACTCGTTCATCAAGTTATCTTGGTATAAGGAAGCTGCTTTGCAGAGTAACCCGGGGTCTTCTTTTGTGTTGGAAGTTGACCCATCTACTAATCGTTTTCAGAGGCTTTTCGTAGCTTATGGAGGTTGTGTTGAAGGCTTCCAATTCTGTTTGCCGGTGTTGTATGTTGATGGAACGTTTGGTAAAAGCATTTACAAGGGTCAGATTCTTTCTGCAACTGGAAGGAATGGAAATCAAGATAGCTGTATAGTTTATTACACCCCCATAATTTTATTATTGGCCCCCAGTAATATTGGCTTTTGTTATAGTTTCTTCATTTGTGTGTTTAATATTTCTTGTTTTAGTTTCTTTCATTGTTTTTGATATCATTTTTGATGTGCAGTGCCACACTGCGATAGTTTACTGCTTTGCAATAAACACATTATTGGCCCCCAGTAGACTGATTTTTCTGTGATCTGGTTTATGCAGGTTTCTACCCTCTAGCCATATGTTTTTGTGATTCTGAGACCAATGCAAATTGGACATTCTTTTTCAAGCATTTGAAGAGTTTGCTTGAACCTCAAGGAAGAGTCATCACATTTATTAGTGATCGGGGTACTGGATTGTTGAGTGCTTTCGATAAGATATTTGCTGGTAATCCTTATCTGTTTTGTTACAAGCATTTGGTGGCAAACCTTGCCACCAAATATAGAGGTAAAGGTAATTCTGTCTTGATAGAAGATGTTAAGCAGAAGTTTTTTAAGGTTGCATATTCCTCTACTGAGAAGAAATACAGTTTCAATTTGCGGTTGCTTAGAGCAATTGGTGGTGCCGATATTATTGACCCCTTTCTGGCTGAAATCCCTGTGGAAAACTGGTGCCTTGCATTTTATACTAGCTGCCGATATGGAATTATGGCTAATAGGATTGCTGAATCATTTAACTCTTGGATTGCAATTGAGCGTTTGATGTCGGTCTATTGTATGCTGGACCAGACAAGAATAAAACAAATGGAGCAGATGGATGAGAGGAGGGAGGAGGCACAACTTTGGACCATAGAACTAACTCCCAAAATGGAGGAAAGGTTGAAGGTGCAGGTGGAGAAATCTCGTCGTTTCAGTGTCCATTATTCTAGCCCTGGAGTTTACGAGGTTCGATATGACTTTTCCTAGTAGTCAACATTCCTGATCATTCATGTTCATGTGTGAAATGGCAGATCAATTGTTTTCCTTGTCCTCACGGCCTTGCTGCAATACAAGCTGCCTCTGAAAATGTCTATGATTATATTGATAAGTACTTTCGTGTTGATATGTTCAAGAAGAGCTACAGTTTTCCTATCCGGCCGATAACCAATGTTGATATGTCTTATTCTGAATTTGCTACTGAATGTATATTACCTCCCCTTGCGAAGAGGCCACCCGGGAGGCCTAGGGTGAAGCGGTTCAAGACTGTTGGAGAGGTTGAAAAGAAGCTGATTTGTTGTGGCCGTTGTGGCAAAATGGGCACTCATAACAAGTTGAGTTGCACTGAACCTCTCGTTCAGCAGTAGTATATGTTTCTGTAAAGAGTTGTTAGGTTTTATTTTTTTCTATTGGGGGTCAGTAATGGGTTTATTGGGAGCCAGTAATTGTTTATATTCAGGCTCAAACAATCATTATTTTTTTTCAGATGGCAGATTTTTACTATTGGTTTGATTAAAATTGCTTTTAGATAGCTGAATTTAAATTTCCAACAGGTTTCAGTTTATTTTATTGCTTACAGGTGGTTTCTGGGGGGGGGGGGGGGGGGGGGCAATAAACTGGCTATTGCCCCCCAATAATTTCATCCATTCAACGACTCCTAGTATATTCAGTCTCAATCAATCATTATTCTTTTCAGATGACAGAATTTTACTTTTGGGTTTATTACAATTGCTTTTAGATAGTTGTAGTTAAATTTCAAACAGGTTTGAGCTACCATTATTGCTTACAGGTGGTTTCTGGGGGGGGCAATAAACAAATTCCTGCCCCCCAGTAATTCCATCTATTCAAGGACTCCTAGTGTTTTGAAACCCTTCTCAACTGGCTATTGCCCCCCAATAATTTCATCCATTCAATGACTCCTAGTATATTCAGTCTCAATCAATCATTATTCTTTTCAGATGACAGAATTTTACTTTTGGGTTTATTACAATTGCTTTTAGATAGTTGTAGTTAAATTTCAAACAGGTTTGAGCTACCATTATTGCTTACAGGTGGTTTCTGGGGGGGGCAATAAACAAATTCTTGCCCCCCAGTAATTCCATCTATTCAAGGACTCCTAGTGTTTTGAAACCCTTCTCAACTGTTGCCAACAAATTTAAATACCAACTTAGATACATCTGGCCATCTTCTTACATATTAGTAGGGCTCAATACTATTCTGACCAAAACTACAAAGATCATTGGGGGCCAATACACACCCTATTTTGGAGCTTCTGTGTAAAGGATCTGCTACTAATTGAAGTCAGCAACAGTATATTATATCATCCAATACTGTAGTTCATTTCACCATAGTTTGAAGATAAGGCTAGTACGAGAAATTTACAATCCCTACTCTTCAAAAGCGAAAACTATATTTCTACATATGTTATCTCTAATCTTGCTCCTCACTTTCTGCCCAATAGAAGGTGCATGAACCTCTCAAGCAATCTTTTCCTCATGTTGTCCCCGCCTTCCTTGGTTGGTTCTACGCCATTTACTATGCTCTCCATGAAATGGAGCATAAAGGGACCGCAATCACCACTGCAAAGAAGTAAAAATAATTTATGTTAGCTTTTTTGGGGGGCAATAAACAGAGAGATTGTTTTGCAGCATTTAGGAATGTTGTCAGCAACGACAAATGTTTGCCAACTATAACGACAAATAGTTTGGTTTACTGTACTTACGATGATGGTTTCTATTGCGGGCAGTCAAAGTTTTCATAAAGTTCATAGTCTGTCTCCACAACGTTATTTAGCAAGATCCAGTTCCTGGTTTGTTTTTCCTCCTCGGTCATTGCTTCTTCAACATTAATTAGGTTTTCCTTGTCATCTTCGCCTTTGCATTTTTCTCGAGTGACATCTGGATCTTGGCTTTCACCTGGTATTCTCATCTTAGTCAAGTTCACAGCATGTATGAACTTCTTGATGTGCTTTACCTATTGTTTGGCAAATATAAAATTTTAGTTCAACAAAAGCATGCTAAACAGTATGGAAAACATAAACAAGCATCGGTGGAATGATGAGAATACCACTCTTGCTGCATTTTGGTAGTACTTCTCCTCATTGGTGAATTCATCGATTGGTGGCCTCAATGAATTCATATGACAGAAGCTCCTTTTTTCATTGTCAATTACCAGAAAGTTGTAGTGCATGCTTGTGGTGTGGTGAATTGGTACTAGCGCCTTTTTGAAACGGAAGATTGACCACAGGGGCTCATAAATCATTGTCTCGACACCACACTTAAAAGGTCTAGTATCCTCATCTTTTCTTTGGTCTGTTCATACTTAATAGCATAGTACTACTGTATACACAACATAACCAAGTTACTTCAAGTTAAAACTAAAAATTGTTGGGCAATAATCCATTACTGACTCCGAAAAAACACATTACTGGGGGGCAATAATATTCCTACTGGCCTCCATTAGACCAATATATACCAATTGATTTTCATTCAAAAAACACAAATAAACAGAACAACTTTACAACACAAAATGACATATATTCAAAAATTTATTAGGGAGCAATAATCTACCTACTGCCCCCAGTAGACCAACCAAAAGTACTCCATAATTCAGCCTTCAGCACACTACTGCTATCCAATAAACACAAAACTCAATGTGTTTGGTTTAGGCTACTTGCCCCTGCGTCTACTGTGAGAAATCTCACTTGCGCATTTTGCTTTTCGGCATCAGACTTCAACAAGTCAATATAAACGCTGATCACCTGCAATTGGGTCATTGGAGTTTTCATCAGATAAAAGTAAATTGCATGAAATACGCATATTATTGGGGGGCAGTAATCTTTCTACCAGAACCCAATAATTCATTAAATGGATCACTTCTTTGGAAGACTTACATCAGTTTCGATATCCCCGTCTTGTATGATTACTCTGAGGTCGTGCTTGGTGATCCGGCGTAGAAGATCGATGCTGATCCAGAACTTGGTTCTGTCCAAATAGAAACGTTTGATTTTAAGGCAGATGTAATCAGTATGAAATACAGAAACTGAATTGTTGTACCATATTAAAATAGGCTGTGAACTTACGTGTCTTTCACAGCAACGTTGAAGAAGTCTCGATAGTGCCTTGCCACTGATGGGTCCAGTGTCCTCCATGTTTGCTTATAGCAGTTGACACCCTTGATCTTGATCTTGTTCTCCATTTTTCTCTGGGCCTGCGGCATGACTCCAGCTTTCTTAGGTGCAGCTCTCTTCCTCAGTTTTGCTTCTTCTGGAGTGTCATACTACCACTCTTCTTCTCTATGCTTCTTGGCAGCCCTTCGGTATGTCTTCACGTTCTTCTCTATAGAATGTATCTCTCCCTAGTTTTCTTCTGTTTTTGCTGTTCGGCATAGGACCCTTCTTTCTTTTTTTCTTTTCTAACTACTGCCATCACTTCTTTCTCAGCAATCATCCTTATTATGTTATTGAGCTGTTCATCTTCCTCTTGATTCCCACGTTCTGGTTGCTCTGGTTGTAAATGGCTTCATCTTGTTGTTCAGGTAATTCCATTGCAATGGGAAACGTTGACGTCACCATGTCCGTCGACTTTTCTACACTTGCTGCATAATGGGTTTCCTCTCCGACGCTTGGTCCAAAGTTTGGATTTTCATCCTCAACTTCATCCTGGGGTGTCACTCTTGGCGTGAAAGGAACTATATCAAGCTGTCTTTGTGGGGGGGGGGGGGGGGGGACCTCTCCTTTCTCCTTTCCAAGCCTGATGTACAATGCCCTGATGAGATTATTTTTGGCCCTCTTTTCATTCTCCAGCTCTATAATCCTCTCATCGGCAACCTTTAGCTTGGCCCATAGATCTTTGTTCTTCGCATTCAGTTCCTCGTTTGCTTTGGCAAGCTTTCCTAGCTTTGCCTCCATTTCTTTGGTGGGCTTTGTCTCACCAATGGCTGCCTCCATCTCCCTGATTAGTCCTTTGATATTCCCTGTCAGCCTTTCATTTTGTTCCTCTTCCGCTTGGCTTGCCTGGGGCACCTGTAAAAAATAGAACCAAAACCTGTAAGATATTGGTCCCCAATAATGTGTTTACTGCGGGGCCGTAATAATATTATTGTCCCCCAGTAGACCACCATAAAAGCTCATATTTCCATTCAAAACAAGCCAATGTATTAAAGAAACACACAAACATCATTTTTTTTCACTCTCAAGGCGTAGTTTAAGTTATTACTGAACAAGTGCCATAACATTATCGACCAATAATGAGCAGTAGATAAGATCAGCTGTGATACTCACCGAGTTGTCAAAGCTTGGTGTGCCCTGCACCTCATCTCCCAGCTCGAGGTCTTCACGTTCAATTTTCGCAGACCACGGTCCATCTTTTATCATATCCTATTAAAAGATAACAAGTCAGTTCGGTGTAGTAATCACATATGTACATCCATGTAATGTTTTTGTGTTTTCCTTACCACGGCTAAGTTCTCATTCATGTACAGCTGCTCTAGGCTAAATATTTCCTTTATAGACCATCGGATGAATCGTGGAGTTTCATTATGCTTTCCAGGTATCCAGGTCTTTGCCTTGGTCTTCTCAAGGAACCAGTAGTAGATGAGAAGAAGGCATCCATTCATTGTGGATGGGCTGTTCCTCCTATACTTTTGTAACCCCTCCATCAAAAAGTTCAGAATCAGTCTGGGCCAGTTGTACGTGTTTATGGTCTCAATCCGTTCACATACGGTGACCAAATCCCATGTAATCTGAGCTCCGGTTCGACTGAAGAAGAATGTGCTGAATAGATACGTGATCATTAGCACGGCTATCTTCCTGGCATCTTTCTGTTTTGCCGGCTCTGTCAACTTAGTTACCAGCTTTGATTCCACCTTTGTTATGAGGATAGCCTGTATCTTTAAAGGGCTGCCAAATATTGCAGAGTCTTCCATCTCTTCCCTTACCACCCTCCTGTTCACATTGAACACTTCTCCTTCAATCGGAAGGTGAAATAAAGCCGTGACATCCTCCTCCGTTATTTCCATAACAACATCCCCAAACTTCCATTCAATTGATTGTTCTGAATCTTCGTTGACTTCTTCTTCAGCAGATTCTTGACCGGAAATCTCATATGCATGTTGTCGCTTCCTCTTCCTGATTTCATCAATTTTTTTTTGCAGGGGCTGGTTAAACGTTGACTCACTACAGTTATCCGGACTATCTGAACTCCGGTCATCTTCTTCCGAGTCACTCATCAGGGTGAATTTCGGTCTACTCATTCTGCATCAAAACAAAACCGAAATGATTATTCTAAAATCGTTTAGCGAAGAATTCTGATCCCCTAACAAAGACATTATTGGGGGACAATAATGTGACTACTGCCCCCCACTAAACCATCAAAACTTGCACCAGTTTCCAGGATTCACAGAGTATTGCACTTTATCACCAACAAAACCAAAATGATCAATAAGATAAGATTACTGACCCCTAATAAAGACATTATTGGGGAGAAATAATGTGTCTACTGCCCCCCAATAGACCATCAAAAATTACACCACTTTCTAGGTTTTACAGATTATAGCAACAGATAATGTCAAAAACCCCACATTATGGGGGGGGGGGGGCAATAATCTGTCTATTGCCTCCCACTAGAACAACAAACACCACACAATTCCTTTCATTTAACGACTACTGCTACTTAACAATCTTCAAAAACCGAATAACAAACTTAAAAACAGAATACATATCAAAGCATTAATTATAGGTGATTTATGAACCACAGTCCAAACATTTATGGGATCCAATAATCTGTCTATTGCCCCCAGTAGACCAACAAAAAAACACTCCATTTGCTTTGGAATATCAGCTTTCTGTACTTCAATGAACAGAGCAGTGATCATTGGCCCCCAATCCATAGTCTACTGGGGGGCAATAATGTTATATCTTTTATGATTAGCACTCCAAAATAGTCTTTCAAACAATCATCATTTTCAGTCAATTAAAAGTTTGTAATCGACAAACAACATTCATAACATAATTTCACAATTATGAACCAAAAACCCTAGATTTCACAGATTTTGGCACATGCAAAGTCGTCTAAAAAATTTCACAGATATGTAACCAAAATGAAGCTACTAACAAGTTTAAAACGAATATTTCTCTAATAGATTCCTCATAAAACAAGAAAATCTGGAAAACGGACTCAGAAATTGAGTTTTTACCTGTTTCGATATTTTCGAAGCCGATAAAGGGAAAGGGAAACGGTTGCCGGACCTTGAAGCGTCGTCGCCGTAGAACGGTGAGAATCGAGGTGTGAGAGAGTGAGAGAAAGAGCGAGTGAGGCAGAGAGAGAGAATCAGGTATGGAGGGAGGAAGAGTTTTGAATCGGTTTGACGTTTGATAGAGACAGGTAACTGACGAGTCATGCGGTTTTAGTGTAGTGGCACTACAGTAATATCATTTTTTTTCAGAGCCTAGATGAGTCATGACACTGTTGAATTGTGTAAGTGAGCACAAACAGTTGAAGGTGGAGTGATTGGGGAAATATTGGGCTAAAAATGGGTAATTGGTCAAGGCCCCTAATGAGAAATCGTTGATCTGATTCAAAAAAATGCAAGAAGATGATGAAAAATGAGTAACTAAACATGGACCAAAACAAAACTGCTTAACATGCCTATAAAATGTTATCATTATCTAGCTACCAATTTTAAACTGAAAAACAAGAGGGGTGGGAAAATGAATTATTTGGAGATTTGGGGATTCACTTATATACAATCATGATCAACGAGACTCATAATATATATATATATATATATATATATTAAATAAGGGCTATTGCGGCTGCCATCAAGACTTGCGTTGATACTCGAAAAATCACATTAATTGTTGTCACAACATAAACTAGCATAAACATGCAATTTGGATACAATTCTGTAAAATTATAGAATTTTATATCCATCTCTCTGAAAGTTAAAGCAGTGCCATAAAACCAATAAAGTTATTTTCCTAATATGCTGAAGACCATAATTAAATATGACAACACGATATTTCATCCTGCCACGAGGAGGTAGCGTCCATTGTACAATGAAAACATAGCGATATCTCGCAAAGGCACACAAGGCACTCAAAGTGCACAACCAGGCATATAGTCTGACTAGTCCTACAACTATAAAGTTGGAATTTATTGCCAACCTAAATCAGCAAACTAAAAACAAATAGTAAAAGTGAAATAATAAAAACCTAATAGCCTTCTAAAAGGGGCCCAAAAGCACGGGCCCAACCCCAATTCCAGTCAACCCTGCACGAACCATTGGCATGACGTCGTACCGCAACCTGCAATGAACACCACCGGCTAACGACAGCGGTAGAATCTCCAAGCCAGAGAGATCAAAGTCCCAACCAAATTACACGGCAGGTTTATACTCCAATCGCTCGTTAAGTCTCCATGCTGCACTCAATTTTCTCACCGGAGGGCACCTAACCCGACGCTCTTGACCACGCAACCGTCGTGCCTAGCTTGCGCTCGACGACCCATGAAGATGCGATTTGGAATGACCTGTGTAATACCCCAAAAATTCATTATTAATTTTTGATGATTTTTAAGAAATTATTAAGTTGATTGTTAGGACGATTTCATGGTTCGAGGGTGGAGCAAAATTTTTTCGAACAAATAATTACTCAAAACATTTTATTTTCGAGGAGTCAAGTGGTTGACTTTTTATTCGTTGAGTTTCTCTGAAAACTTCCTTCACAAAAGTCGTAGAGCTGGTAAAGGGCGTCGATACGAGTTTGTGGATATGTGGAACACAAAAATTGGAGTTCGTATGAAGAAGTTATGGTCAATGGAAAAAGTTTCCAATTTTGGATATATAAATAGAAAAAATTCAGAAAAATATCAAAAAACCCCTAACTTTCCAAAAACGGAAACCCTGATCCGGATTTCTCTCCCAAGCTGCCGGCCCGACCCAAATTGGCTTTCCGGTCATATCTTCGCTGTCCAGTCACATTTGGCCACACCACCGATCTCATTTGATTTGTCTTTTCTCTCTCTTCAAGTCTATGGTAGTTTTGTTGCCCAATTTTGGCCGTAGAGGGCACAATAAGGTGGCAAAATGGGTGACGGCGTTGTTTCGTGTTCATCATCCGAACTCATGATTCCAGCCACCTCCTGCTCCAATTCTTGAGGGGTTTTAAAGCTTGTGAGACGTACATCAATCCCTCCAAGCGGCTTGAAGCAATTTGAAGTGTGGAGGTCGAATCGAAGATTTAAAATCTAGGGTTTTGATCGGCCCATTTTCTTTCGAGGTAAATTCTGGCTTTTATAGTTAAAATTGGACTTTGTGATAGTTGAGGATTTGTTAGGCTTATTGTTGTGAACATTTTGGTATACATCTCATGTCACGCCCCTGATTTATAACATAGATAAAAATCGATATACAATCCCATAATTATACATGCGTGATCTTTCAGTCATCAATATCAAATACCTGGAAACTTTTTCACTTTAAACTACCCACATATTGATGCACTGAACCCACTATGTCAATATTGACCCGCTCCACAGTCATATATTACATAAGCTTACGAATTAAATTGTCAACAACAAAATAAAACGTAATTACTCCTCAGAGCTTACTACAACGGAAGTCCAAATAACGGTAAAGTCACAAAATTTGCTTCCTATCGTTTAGCTGCAAGTATGCAACCCCAACTTCAGCCACAATTATCCTGACCTACAGGATTAACCCCTACACCATTTGAATGGTGCACCGGGTTATCACACAACAAACCCGGTAAGCTTTTGCAAGCCCGTATGAGTAACTCAAAACAACTCACACCAAAATCACAGGATGAACCCCGCACGTTTCAATTGAGAAACCAATCACATTTTATTCTCTTAAAGCACGAAATAAAGGAGAACAACTCACACTTTAATTTCCTTCAAAATCGAAATAAAAGAAAGCAACTTAAACCGTAGTTTCTTTCAAATCGAAACATAGAAAACAACTCACTTTTTGATTTCTATCAATCATACCATAGAAAGCAACTCACACTTGAATTTTATCAATATAACATAGAAAGCAACTCACACCGGCCTTGATTTCTATCAATCGTACCAAATCGTACCATATCGTACCAAATTGTTAATAAGGAAAACAACTTGCACCTTGTCCCCTTAAAAACCGTTAATAAGGAAGCAACTCACACCCTGTTCCCTAAAAACACGTAATGTCATGAGTTATCAATAACCAATTCCCGTTACCCCATGAATTACCTATATGGCAAACAGACTAGAGCTCTAACTGAAACGTAACCACTCGTCCAGCCAAAGACGTGATTACCTGATATTCTGCCCAAGGTCATAGACCTTCGTTACTTGGGCTGCACAGTCCCTTGGAACAAATCATTAAGCAGTCGCACTGGACTGAAAATCATTACACAAATCTCAACGCTTTTGAAAACAATCGAAATCAACATTTCCATAATCATTGTTTTCCGAAAAGCCACAAAACAATAAAAAGCATCATTTCATGCATATTGTTTTCATACACAAATCTCAACGCTTTTGAAAACAATCAAAATCAACATTTCCATAATCATTGTTTTCCGAAAAGCCACAAAACAATAAAAAGCATCATTTCATGCATATTGTTTTCATACACAAATCTCAACGCTTTTGAAAACAATCGAAATCAACATTTCCATAATCATTGTTTTCCGAAAAGCCACAGAACAATAAAAAGCATCATTTCATGCATATTGTTTTCATACACAAATCTCAACGCTTTTGAAAACAATCGAAATCAACATTTCCAAATCATTTGTTTTCCAAAAGCCACAATCCAAAACAATAAAACGCATCATTCATGCCTATTGTTTTCCTCAATCCACAAACCACCAAAACATATATATTTCACGTAAATATATATATACATAGTCATCCGCTCAGGAATGCCTACTAATACCAACTATAGTTTGCAGTTACTAAATAACTCTCAAAATAAAGGTATTCCGTTCATTAATGAACCTTGTGAGATTACTCACCTCCAAACTCCCGCTGCGTCTTCAACCAAGAACAAAGCAGACAATCCCCAAAACAACCGTCCAAAATACTTCGTCAAGTACCTAATTACATACGGTTTCCACTCAGTAACAATTCACAACCGATTTAAGTCCGAAACCCCTGTTTTGAACTAAAATCCCCCAAAGTGGCGCCAATCGAGGCAAAACTACATCCGAGACCTCCCAAAGTCTCCGGAATACGTCCACGATCGATATGACCAAACCACAAGTCGATTGGACGCTTGAATCCTCACGGATCGAATAAATCAACCGGTATGAAATCGTAAAAATCATAACAATTTCATACGAACTCCAAAATATGCGTATTATATATCAAAACGCTCGTATCGACGAGTAGAAAATATATAATACCAGAAACAGCCCCATACATGGCCGGAACACCACCGGAATGCGGCCATAGGCAGTGGCGCACCGCCGCCGGCCAAAACTCAATATTTCACAAAACTCCCAACATCAAAGTTCTTCATCTATGCATGCTTGTGAACTTTCATAACTAGATCGAAGTCAGAAAACAAGCGCTGAACAGTAATCCATTATGAGTTGAACCAAGTTTTACGTGAATCAATCCAAACAACCACCAAGGATCGATCAAGGATGCTGCTCTGAGCTCCCAAGCTCAACTTGAAGCCTCGCCGACGTCAGAGATCGGAGAACCGATCGAGTCTGAAAACACTCAACTGCGCTGCCTTGCAGTGCCACTGTGGACGAGAATCGGCGCTAGAGGACACCAAAGGGACGACCAGACGGAGGAGACGATCCTATCTGGAAAGTTTTGTCGCCAGAGACAGCCGCAGTTCGCAGCAAAATCCGGGTCGGGTCGGCTGGGTCCAGGTCGGGTCAGTCAGATTATTTTGTTTATGAAGGTGCAGCCGAGAGAGAAGAGAGAGGAAGAGAATTCGGCTTCCGGAAAGGGAAATAATGAAAATAGTAAGTTTCCCACTTGGGAAACTTCTATTTATACCAAAATGGGAATTCCTTCCAATGGCCATAACTTTCTCATACGAACCCCGATTGTCGCGTTCCACATGTCCATGAACTTGTATCAACGCGCTCCACAACTTTCATGAAGGAAGTTTTCTGAGAATCCCAACCTATTAAAAGTCAAACTTCACACGACCCCCTAAACTGTGAAATTAGAATAATTATACGTACGAAAACCATTCCACCTCACATAAAACTTACGAATAAAGCACAATACCAAATATTCATACAACTGGTCTATTATTAATTACCAAAATTAAATAACGAAAATCCAGGTCATCACATCTCATGACCCAATTTGTGGGTTGCCGGCGGCATTTCCAGCCAGTTTTTGAGGTTATGTTTGTATAATTATCTCCTACTCGTCAATATGAGCATGTTGATATATTATGGGGTCATGTTGTGATCATTTGAAGCATGCTAGGTTTTTCATAAATTCTATAATTTCAATTTTCTCGATTTGCGATCTGTGAGGATCCAACCATTGGATCGTTGTATAATTTTGTGAAATTGATCCTAGAAGTATTCCGGAGACCTTGGGTGGTGTTGGATGTGGCTTCGCCTCAATTGGCGAAACCCTCGGTTGTTTCGGAGCTCATGTTTCGGACTTTGAACGTTTTTGTACTTCATGTTGTGATGAGTTGTGGCATTGATGTGATTAGGTGCTTGACGAAATCGTTTTGAATGGAGTTGATGGTTTTGAGCTTTATCTCGTGTGGCATATGAAGACGCAGCGGGATTTAGAGGTGAGTAAATCTCACGGAGTTCATTTGTGAACTGAGTTACTTTGTTATTCATAATTATTTGTTTAATTGTGAAATTATTTCCTGGAAATAAATATTTCTTTTAAATTATATAAACTTGATCGTCTACGGTTCATAGGTAAGTTAAAATGAGGTTTTTTTGTGATTTTTCTGGAGTTTTTTTTTTGTGGACTATAGTTGGTGTTGGTGGCATTCCTGAGTGGATGATTACATATATATATATATATATATATATATATATATCACGTGAAATATATATCTTAATGGTGTGGCATTCAGAGAAGTATATGAATTGTGGTTTTATTCGGGTTATTGTTTTGAGCATTTACTCTTTTTGGGAATGCAATATATCATGCAATTGTTGATTTATATTGTGTTGAAAGAGTACCTTGAGTTGAGTGAAATATTTTGAGTCATGTGGGACTTTTTAAATGTTTTCGGTCTAAGAACCTATTGTCACAGTGGTGCTGGAGTTGAGTGTAACATTTTGAGTTATGTGGGACTTTTTAAATGTTTTCTGTCAGAGTACCTATTGTCACATTAGTGATTGAGGCAAGGAAATCGGGAACTACACCTTTGGCCGGATGAGTGGTTACTATCAGTTAGACCTCTAGTCTGTCTGCCAATGTACTACTTGGGAGATAACTTTGTGTTATTGCACTCTGAGTACATGTTTTTAAAAGAGAGTTTCAAGTGTATTCTTTCTTTTAATAGTCCAAGGAGGGACATGGTTTCATATTTATTTTGTTGAGTGAACAAATAGTATGACTTTGTCATTGTGGTGACGTGATTTTTCTGTGTGAGAAAATGATGTTGAGTTTTGAAAGAAATTAATGTGTGAGTTGTTTCCCTTGAGTTGAAATGGTGAGTCCTCGCTTTAGCGTAAGTTGTTTGATTTTCTTATTAAATTCTTGTTTTATTTGAATTGTTTGGTTTTAATGTAATCTCGTTAATCTAAACTATATGCAAGGATTATTATGATTTCTATTTATTGATTTTAATATAGTCTCCTAAACTAAACCATATACAGGGATTACTATGATTTTGGACTGTGTGGTTTTTGATGATCTCCTGAACTAATTTTCTATACATGGATTATTGGTTTTATTTTGTTTAATTTGTGAATGTAGTTGTGGTTGAGACTCGTAGTGAGTTCAGAAATGTTTTAGCATGTCATTGTGGTGATAGATGATTCATTTCGAGTGGAAAGAACAGTGATTTCTTGATTTTGTTGTTGAGATTATAAATGATTTGATTTGTCACCGTGATAACTTGTATTTTCCTTAAAGAGAAAAGGAATTTTGATTTTTGAAATAATCATCATGTTGATTTGTTGTCCTTGAGTCAGAAATGTGTTTTATGGTTATTTGAGTTTACTCACACGAGCTTGCAAAAGATTACCAGGTTTGTTGTTTCAACCCGGTGCACTATTCTATGGTGTGGGGATTATTGTGCAGGTCAGAGTGACGAGTAACCGTCGAAGGCTTAGTTGTTGTCGTAGCTTGGACGTAAAGTGTACTCTTGGTTTTAGTTTTTCGCTGTATAGTGAGTGTGGTGGATCTATTTACTCATTGAATTGTTATTTAATTTAATTTGTAAACTCTCTGTAATGTAATATGTAACTCTAAAGAACGAGTCAGTATTGATATTTGTGAGCTCGATTTTTTTTGTTACTTAGTTTAAATGAAAAAATTTCCAAGTGTTTTTCTTGTGCTTATTAAATTATCGCATTTCTGATTCGAATTTCTTTATTCGAAATTCGGAGCGTGACAATCTGCCCAGCCTGCTAACAGCACCCCACCTTCTCCAATTTGTTTGTGCCCATACTAATCAGCTCCTCTAGAAAGCAAAGCAACCTTAAATTCCCGTCCAACAATGACGCCACAAGGATGCCTCGCCGGATGGACCCTCACAAACCGTCGAAGCATCAAAAACCAAGCGGTATAGTTTTCTCAAACTTCTTTCTCGGGATAAATTTTTTTCTTCCGTATAGAAAATAAGAATGTGGTATTTTTATAGTTTTTTGATAAATTGTTTCTATCTTTATACTTACAAAACACAGAAAATGAATGAATGAATTTCCCAAAACTTCAAATTCTTGAATCGAAAGATTTCTTAAATCCAAATGGGGAAGGGGAGTCTCAAGACTCAACTTTAATGCCCATGGTCAAAGCTAGTCAAACTAATTAAAAATAATAATAAATCAACATTTAATCAATGTTTTCTAAAGCGGGAACTCGGGAAGAGCATTGGCCGCCAAACACAATAATAAAAATTGCTAGAATTTGGCAAGCACACGTGGCGAAATCGAACGGACTCTCATTTTCCCCAAGACAAAAGAGTCTTGGTCTCTTCCTTCTCTACAAGCTTTACTCTTTCAGTCTCAGAAGTCATGGAAACCCCAACGGAGCAAACCGACGTCCACGTCATCCTCTCGGAGCAGCGCAGGGAGCTCTTGGCGGCCAAAACCCTAGACGCCGACCTCGACTTGGCCTTCAATCTCCAAATGCAAGAAGCCATGACCGCCTCTCTGGCGCTCAATCCATCACCGAGTACTTCGCAGTCTCCTCCTCCGTCGCTGCGGTACGAGCCAAACGACGACGTGTTGGACATCGCCACCACGCTTGCTGCTGGAGGACGTGGAGAGGTTCTCGCAGGAGTACGAGGACCACGAGCGCAGCGTTTTGGAGGCGAGGAAGGCGAAGGAGGACCTGGACCGTCGGATTCACGACCACAAGTTCGCGATCGACGTCAGTGACTTGCCGGAGGAATACTGGAGGAATCACGGGGACGTGTACGAACGGCCGTTCTGTACGGATGGGGCGTCGTCGTCGTCGGGAAAAGCTGCGGCGGAGACAGAGTGTTTGAGATTGTACTGCAAGGGTTTGATTAGTGAAGAGTTGGTGAAGAATGTGAAAATGGCGGTGGGTGGAATTGGGGTTGCGATTTGTGACCCTAGAGATAATCTGGTTTTCGAGGTGAAGAAGAATATGGAGGCGGTGGTTGAGGGTGAGAGACTGAGCGATGAGGCCGCGGAGCTTGAGGCTCTGGTTGAAGGGCTTAATAAAGCTCTTACTATGGACTTGAAGAATGTCACATTTTTCTGTGATGATAACAAGCTTTACCAATATGTGAGTCTTAGCATAAAGTGCTCATTTGATTATTCGTTACTATTTAAGGGGTAATTAGTTTCTTTTCTCTTAATGTTTATCATTTCACATGATTGCTTTTGCATCCTTGGTTTACTTTGGTATTATCTTCATGATAGTAGCTGTCGGCTTGTGTGAAAACTTTGGGATGTTTTCTTAGCCAGGGTAAAAATGTATGGAATTAAACAGTATGATGTTTATGGGTTTTGGTAGGGGAAGCATTGTGAGAGAGTGAACAGAGGACTGTACTTGAAAATTTATTTGAGCTGTCAGTCATCACAAAGGGAATTGAATTAACCAGAAAACTCTCAACTCTTGTTATTTATAGTATACATGCACTTCTTGGATTTAGAGAGATCATTGAACATATAATTAATAGAATGCTTGGTGCCACTTATTTGATACTTGACATTTTTAAAATTGTAGTTTACAAACAGAGTGGTTCCTGGAAACAGCAAAATTGCAACACTAGTCAACCAAGTTGCTCTTCTACAAAAAGAATTTGAATCCTGCAGCCCTTCACTTGTGGCACGTGGTGATATTAAGTTTGCATTTAAATTTGCAAGAGAGGCTATAGTTTCCCAGATCACCTGGCAAGCAGAAACAAGCAATGGCAAGTGTTTGAAGGAGACTTGTGTCATATGTTATGAAGAAACTGATGTTGCTCGAATGTTTTCAATCGATGGTTGTCTGCACAGGTATTGCATTTCTTGTATGAAACAGCACGTGGAAGTAAGGTTGCTTAATGGGATGGTGGCGCATTGTCCTCATGAAGGCTGCAAATCCGAAGTGAATATTGATAGCTATGAGAATTTCTTCTTGGCACCTAAACTAGTTGAGGTTATGAACCAACGAATCAAGGAGTCTTCTATTCATGTTACAGACAGAGTCTATTGCCAATATCCCAAGTGTTCTGCATTAATGTCCAAGAAGGAGATCTTAGAATACACAAAAACTTCTTATGTTGGTGCGGAGGAATCTGGAGCCAGAAAATGCATGAAATGCCACTACTATTTTTGTATCAAGTGCTTGGTTCCTTGGCATTTTGAATTGACCTGTGATGAGTACCAAACGTCACACAATTTCCCTAAAGAACATCAAATGCTGAAGTCACTGGCTACAAAGAGACTCTGGCGGCAGTGTGTTAAGTGCAACCACATGGTTGAACTTGCACAAGGTTGTTACCACATTACTTGCAGGTACTTAACTCTTCTATTTGACCTATATATATATATATAATATATCGTGTTCTTGTTACAAATTGTTCTTGCCAATTTATAAATTAGCACTATCTTTTTAAAGTGGGATATTTTTTGTTCGGTATAGAGAGGAATGAAGCAAGGACAGAAATTTTACTAAGCGGCCAGTGAAATCAAGATGGCTTACCTGAACAAGTTCCTCTAGTTTTAGGTGTGAAATTGACACTATCACACAATCACCAAAATCCAATCTGTAAATGTTGTTGATATCGTTTTCGTTATGATTTTTGCTTTGGTTTGTTGGCCAACATTGTCTGAGATGCTGGTTCTCTATCAACAGATCTAATTCTAGGGCCTTTCCTAGTTTCTCTTGATATTTCTGGATGCTTCTATTTTTTCCTTTATGCCAATGCTTAATTGTGGCTTATTTCATGGTTCCATCGTCTTTGCAGATGTGGATATCAGTTTTGCTACACTTGTGGAGCTGAATGGAAGGACAAGAAACCTTGTTCCTGCCCACTCTGGGACGAGCAGTACATACTTGCAACACAATAAGCGGCTACAATGATGATCAGAATTACCTTGACCATTGTTATATTAGTAGGATCAAGACTACTCTATAAATAGTCATCTTTTGCGTTTTCCTCCTTTTAGTTTCTGTTTTTTTCTGTGGAAATTGTGGGTTAAAGGAGTGGGAAGGGTGTTCAAAGGACATACGGTGCTAAAATTATAATATAGTCCGGCCTTATGCTAAACTTCTTTTGCTACATTAGTTGGTTTCTTTGAAGACCAAGGTTCTTTTGTTTCTTCAGTTTGAAAATCTATAAACAATGCATCTGCGACATGGTATAGCATTGCGTTGAGGAGTTTGTACATGTTCGTTGCCATGTTGAAATCTATTACTGATCAGCTCAATGTCAAAGATGGCAGCAATTGCAGTCGGAGTTGGCCTTAAGCGACGGAGGCCAACCGGCCAGCCTTTGTTCTGGGTTGCTCCATCTCCGTCCGGCGAAACCGAACTATATTTGTAGTCTAAGAACGTAAAGTCATTTGCCGGAAAAAAAAAAAAAAAAAAAAAAAAAACAACGAAAAGTCACTTGGGCGTCTGTTTTCTTTCTATATTGGGAGTGTACAGTGTCGAAGTCAAAACTCGTCGAGTGAACTCGACTAAAAACTTGATTAGTTGTGATATTTTTTGAACAGCATCTAACTGGTCAACCGCTGGACACGTAGAATAATTTTCGGTGGTCGCAATCCTTTTCAACTATTTTTGCTGGTACAGACCGAAAATTAACTAGTATGGTTTTTCGTCTTGGAGATGGTTGGTGTTAACAATGAAATCCAATCGAATCGACTCTCATTTCCCGAGACCATCTCTGCCCCTTGGTTCTTTCTTTTCTGAGAAGCTAAAGCTACTAGCTCTACGCCTCTACTTCATTTCCCAAGGAGCGGGAATAAGTCTACATACTCTGCTCTCTCTCTCTCTGAAACAGAAATCATGGAGGATCCAATCATGGATGATCATAGAGACGCAGAAGACCTCCAAGCCATTCTGGCGGAGCAGCGCAGAGAGCTCTTGGCAGCCAAAACCCTAGACTCCGACCTCGACATGGCATTCAATCTTCAAATGAAGGAAGCCCTCACCGCCTCTCTGGCTCTCCAACCCTCCTCCAGTACTCAGCAGTCTCCGCCTCCGTCTCCGCCGTACGAGCCCAAGGACGACCTCTTGGACCTCGCCGCAGCGTTCATGCTCGAGGACGTGGAGAGGTTTCCTCAGGAGTACGAGGACCACGAACGCAGCGTTTTGGAGGTGAAGAAACTGAAGACGGATCTCGACCGTCGGATTCACGACCAGAAGTTCGCTATCGACGTCCGTGGCTTGCCGGAGGACTACTGAAGCGAGTACGGAGACGAATATGAAAGGCCGTACTGTACGGATGGGTCGTCGTCTTCAAAAGATGGGTTGCAGCCAGACTGAGTGTTTGAGATTGTATTGCAAGGGTTTGATTAGTGAAGAAGTGGTCAAGAGTGTGAAGGTGGCGGTGGGTGGGATTGGGGTTGCGATTTGTGACCCGAGAGATAATCTGATTTTCGAGGCCAAGAAGAATCTAGAAGTGTTGATTGATGGCGAGATTATGAGCAATGAGGCTGCGGAGCTTGAGGCTCTCTGTGAAGGACTTAATAAAGCTCTCACACTGGACTTGAAAAATATGATCACCTTTTTCATTGATGACAACAAGCTTTACCAATATGTGAGTCTTAAAATTTAGCCTTTGTTCTTTTATTACCTGTTTGGTCTAGTTAAGTTTTTCAGAAATGCTCTCTTTTTTATTTTATTTTTTTTATTTGTTGGTTTTAGGATCCATGGTTTTAGGTTAATGAACAATTGGGATATTTGCTTAGCCAGGGGAGAAAGCCATTGGGATTTGATTAAGTTGGGGAAAATCATTACAGATGAAATTGGAAGAGAATGAGAAGTGCGATATTCTGAATTCAATTGGACGTAGCTTAGAGAAGTCTGTAATCCACGGTTATGAACATGGACTAATCAATGATCATTACTAATTGGCTAATTTGTTAGTTTTTGGGTTCTTGATTGGGCAGTTAGATTGGTTTAACTAGTTGAACTGCAAGGCAGGAAAGCTTCTAGTCTAGTTGTGCAAAAAAATAGATACCATGGAAAATATAATTTCTCTCAAAGAACTCCATAATATGCTGATGTTCTGGAAGTTAATAAGTCCATGTTCTTAAATTGGACCACTGCTTTGGGTGTTACTCTCAACTTAGCTATGAACGATGCATTGTCAAATTCCCAACAACTTGAATCTGTCACATGTATCTTAATAAACTGTCCCTGCATCAAGACTACTGGGCCAAAATATTCTTGAACTTAATTCCTTAGTTCTAGCTAGCTATTAGAATTCAAATTCACTTTCACCAATGATGCAAGTCATGTAGGTACAAGACCTTGTATCTGTAAGACATTTCATATGGATATGCCATGTTTATAAAATAAAACCTGCTCAGGATAACAGAGAATTTTTTGTGTGCCACTGATATGAGAGATTGCACTTCATAAATACAGGTTACAGACGAAGTGATTCCTGGGAACAGCAAGATTGCAACATTAGTCAATCAAGTTGCTCTTTTACAGAGAAAATTTGAATCTTGCAGTCCTTCTCTTGTGGCACCTAGTGAAATTAAGTTTGTGTTTAAATTTGCAAGAGATGCTATAGTTTCTCAGATCAGTTGGTGTGTAAAAACTCACAATGGCAAGAGTTTCAAGGAGACTTGTGCGATTTGTTTTGAAGAAACTGATGTTGCTCGCATGTTTTCAATCGATGGTTGTCTGCACAGGTTTTGCATTTCTTGTGTGAAAAAACATGTGGAAGTAAAGTTGCTTAGTGGGATGGTGGCACAGTGTCCACATGAAGCCTGTAATTCTGAGGTGAATATTGATAGCTATGAACAATTCTTGGCACCTAATCTTGTTGCGGTTATGAGCCAACGAATTAAGGAATCTTCTATTCCTGTTACAGAGAGAGTCTACTGCCCTTACCCCAAGTGTTCTGCCTTAATGTCCAAAATGGAGGTCTTTGAATATACCAAAACTTCTTACGTTGGTGCTGAAGAATCTGCAGCCAGGAAATGCATGAAATGTCGTTACTATTTTTGTTTTGATTGCATGGTTCCTTGGCATTACAAAATGAGCTGCGAAGAGTACAAACAATCACATCCATTTCCCCCCAAAGAAGATCAACTGCTGAATTCATTGGCTGAAACAAAACGGTGGCGCAACTGTAAGAAGTGCAACCACATGGTTGAACTTGCAGTAGGTTGTAACCACATCACTTGCAGGTGCTTTACTCTCTCTCATCCTATTTGACCTATATTTTGGTTGTTGTAGTGGTGTGATCTTTGGTATCAGATATAATTAGCATATTTGTAGAGAGGAATTTGATTTTTTGGTTGGTTAGTGAGGAATGAAACAAGAAAAGACAAGTATTATAGACACACGGTCAAATCAAGCCGGTGTATACCGTGTAATTTGTAGCAACTTGAATGTGAGAGTGAATATGACTATCAATCATACTGTTTTATTATTGAGTTCTTATGTGTGAAATCCGCATTACCATCCAACCACCAAACAGAGCTAATATATGTTAGTATATGCGCGTCCATTATTTATGCTTGTACTTGTTAGCAAACTTTGCCTGAAATGTTAATTATCTATAAAAAGATCCTGTGGCCGCCTCACCTTAGTCTCACTTGTTCTTTTCTGGAAGCTGCTATTTTACATTTGTTCCAATACCAGTGCTATTGGTTTCTCTTCATAGGTGTGGATATGAGTTCTGCTACACTTGTGGAGCTGAATGGAAGAACAAGAAACCAACATGTTCCTGCCCACTCTGGGATGAGCGCTACATAATATATGAGCAGCCGCATCCAGTGCAGCCCATTATACATGAGCAGCCACGTCAAGTGCAGCCTATTGTACGTGTGCGCCCACGACAAGTTGCACCAGGAAATGAACAGCCAAGGCAGGTACGACCACGACGTTGATGAGGATTGCCAACTGTTGATCACGGTTATGCTACTTGTCAGCTTTTGCTTCCTTCTTTTGGTTAGGATCCCAAACTTCTTCTGGAAAATAGTGGGGGTAAAGTTGATTTTAAGTTGTAACACGGCCCGGTTTTTGTTAGGATCTGAACAAGTGAACAGGGTGTTACATTTATTTAACAGTGGTTTCTGTGTTCTGTAAATAGTGGGGGTAAAGCTGATCGCAAGTTGTAACATGGCCCGGTTTTTGTTAAGATTTAACACCCTGTTCAGATCCTAAGTTGTCATATGGCCCCAGTTTTGGTTAACTGGCCGGACCTGACATGAGACTCGTGAGTCGGCCGTCTCAGGCCCAATGTCTCGTTGGGCCTAATCTTTTTTTCTAGGGGTATTTCAAAAAATTATTAAGTAAATAAAATGTATGTTTTTTCCTAAACAATAAGATTGACTTAGTTGGCAAGTTGCATTTATGGTTTGAATCTCCTTTCAATTGTGTATTTATTTTTCTTTTCAATTGTTTTGGTAACTTTTTTTTTTCTTTTCTTTTCTATAAAAAATGTAGACCCATTTTTATTTTTCGCCTCAACTCTCAAAATCTCAAGTCCGGGCCTACAGTAGTAGGTTCTGAATGTGTCCTCTTTAAAGGTAGTGTATTGTATTGTTATGGGTTATGAAAGAAAAAACTTCATTTTCATGCCTCAGATCGTTGCTTGCAGTGGCAATAGCTGGGATTATTTAGTTTGGTCGTAGAGGAGGAAATTGGGACCGATCTCTGACCTGGGAATGGCAAGACAATGATGGGGGGTGGGGAAGAATCCACCTTTAAAATGGGTTTGTGTGAATCTTGAGTTCGATTATCCTAGTCAAAAGACTCGAAACGAAATTTCAATGAACGATATATTCACACACTATCAACTGAAATCAATGATCATTATAATCAATCCGTATCAAATTGGGCTACACATGGATAAAGCCCAAATTGGGTTACATATGGATAAAGCCGGATAACCGTCATTCAATATAAATTGTCAACGTGTTTGTTTTGAATTTGTGTAGGAAAGACTGTAAATATAGATTGCTGTCATATATTTAAAAAAAAAAATTGAAGAACCTTACCGAGCTTATCTAATTATTGCTAAATGTAAAAGTAAATTGAGAATTGTAATTGGTCTACTCATTTCATTTCATAGTCTCTTCATATAGAGAGAGAATTACAACAAAAATATCAATTACAATGATGACATTAAATGCTGATTGATCCGTAATTCCTGCTGATTGATGGTAATCGCTAATTCCTTGATTCCCTCTTCGTTAGTTGGATACCTTAATTTTTCATGGTGTTTTATGATTTTTTATTTTTTATTTAGTAAATGAAAGGTTTTTCATTCATAGTCACAAGCCATAATGGCACGTTATAGAGCCCCTAGACAATGGAAAGTCTAGTACCATTACACTTAAAACATTCAATGGTCACTTATTCAATAAGCCTAGCAAACTAAAAACTTATCCTATAAAAAGATAATTTCGCACAAAAATTTCATTTGCCAATGCGCTCAATTGCAATGCACCAGAAGTGAGTCAATAGTCAAAAAAATATTGAGAATAATTCTTAAATTCATTCCGCACATTCACTTTTATTTTACTAACCCCTTAACAAGTGATTCGCACATGTCAATTGATTTTTATTTTCTATTTTTTTTTTAAATTAAGAATGTTAGAGCAATTTCTGTCATAATTTTGGGGAAGCTTCTCATTTTTCCGTGGAAGATTTGCAATTTTTTCAAAAATGATATAGTCTATTGACTACCTTATCCTCATATAGAAATAATTTGTTTATTAATATCTATATTATGTGAAGTCATATACGGTAGTTCAAAAATTTAACAATTTTCTTAAGAATTGGCTTAATTATATAAGATGTAAAAGTAATCTTATAGTCTGCAAGCAAAGAAGTTACTAACATATAGTTCCCTAAACAATGGGAAATAACATAAAGCAAAGAATCTAAATATTTTGGGCGCGCTAAGGTCCAAAGGACAGCTTGAGGCCCGATGAAACCCAACAACAGACCCACCCAGCCCTGCTTCACCCTTCATGCAAATCCATCACAAGCACCAACTTCAACCACCATTTCCGCCATCAGAATAAGGAGCTCCACCTTGACTCCACCAACAGAGTAGACAACTCCGCAGGGCAACTGTCACCTGAAAACAGACTTGTCCGTGCGCTCCTGATGCCGAACCGAAAACTAGTGCGCCCATCATCACCCACCTAAGAGCCTTGAAAACATAACCAAGTTGTAACACCACATCCAACCTCAGAGAAAAGCCAACCCAAGAGGCCCAGCCTTAGGACTCATCACCAATCCGGCAGCAACCTCGTGACAGCAGGGCGACCAAGATCAACACTGCTGCCAATCGGCGTGCCACCAAACGAGAGCTAGAGTTTTCAAGTTGCCTCGACCTTAGTTTGCTAGAGAGAGAGAGAGAGAGAGAGAGAGAGAGAGAGAGAGAGAGAGAGAGAGAGAGAGAGAGAGAGAGAGAGAGAGAGAGAGAGAGAGAGAGAGAGAGAGAGAGAGAGAGAGTTTCAGGGTTTAGGCGACTTTGAGATACAAATCCATTTCCATGGTGTTCTATGATCATTATTCTCTCATTTTTTTTTTTAATAAATTGATAAATGATTGTCATTAATACTCAAGCTAGAATGACCATTACATATCATTTCGCTGCCATCGAAAAACAGACAAGAAGATGTGGTGGTGCCACGGTGATACATTGAATGCTCACTTAAAGAGAAGCGAGCCTATAAGCATTTTTTTTTTTTTTTGAAATAGAAGTTGAATTCATTAGATCAACAGCCAAAAGGCTAGGGTCTACCATAACTTACATAAGCAAACTCAGCAAGAAAATCTGAACTAAACTATCTAAACTAGAGTAGATCATTAAACTCTTTGGGACGCTCGCTTTTAAGCAAGCCTATCTAAGAATGTATAAACCTCGCCCTTTATGGAAAGGAAATCATTCAACTAGCCCTCCCTTGCCAATCACGCAATTGTGGTATAAGCAAGAAACTAGAAACGTCATAGATGACTATTAGAAGCTTATCCAAACTCATATAGGCTTGCGCCAATCTTATGTTAGATAATTACCAACTCCCATAGCAATTTTGATCTAACTAACGATTAGTTCTGAACCATCTACACGACCCAATTACCTAAGAAGGTCCACCTCTTAGGTCAGGGCCACCCTCTGCAAAAGCCCATTGATGAGGCCTAAAAGACCCACATCTGAGCCCAGGCCCAGCAGCACAAGCCCAAACATGAGAAGCCCTAACAGAAGCACAGGCCATCTACTGCCATGGCACCATTGCTGTCGCCCAGACCTCCGGCTGCCTTCCTTACCATAGCATCAGTGGCTTCTCAAGACCGGTGCAACCCAAAGCTAGGACCACCAGCCAACTCAAATCCTAGAGAGATCACAAACCGACGCTCTACAATAGCAACCAGAAGCTCTGCAATCCAAGCACCTACACCACCACGGCTGAAGCAAAACGATTGGATCTGTTGCTTCTCTTCACCGACGATGCTGTTCATGTTTTCTTTTTAGTAGTCTTTTCGTAAATCTCTTTCCTATATGCTTAAGTGTCTCATTGCATGCTTATAATTGATTACATTGAGGACAATGCAATATTTAAGTGTGGGGGCAGGGATTTATACTTTTGTCTTGAGTCATATATTGAAAAATACAAAAAAATCGAAAAATGTCAAAAATTCAAAAAAAATTTCGTTGCTTTTGTTTTTGTTTTGAGTCTTAGGATGCCCTTTCAACTGTCTAGGATGATTCTATATCTCTGAAATCATGATTAAAAGAGGATCACAAAATTGAGATGATTTTTAAAATGGTATTCTTTGGTTAATTGAGATATATGAAAAATGTATGCATGTGTAGTGGATATGGATTTCGTGACTTTGGTACAGAATATGAGCATGTTAGGATGAGTTTTGATTCATATACACCCATGTGAGATAATTGAACCCATGTCCCTTTTTCTTGGAGTGATAAACGAAAATATACTCTTGTTTTCTTGGCGATGTTTTGATGATCTCATTATTCTTTCATTTGATTGACTACTTGCCATAGATTAAGTTTGATGGACTAGAGAATGCTAGAATTCACTCTTGTGCTTGTTGAGACGTTGTATCAATACATGGCCCTGATTCTGGAAAGGATAGAGGCAACCTAGGAATTACCACCATAGCCAAATGAACCTGTGTCCCTAATTGTGCCCGTCGTGGGACTCCCCTAGATAAACCCCTTTGAGCCTACGTTTAGCCTTTTCTTTCATCACCCTCAAAAATCTTTAACCTGAAAACTTAGTATAGCTATAACCCTACCCTTTGTTCTAAGAACTTAGTGGAGCTAAATTGAGACTTTACTTGAAGATTTTTGGTGTCACTATTGAAAGATAAGAAGAGGTGAAAGCTCAAGTGTGGGGGTAGACTTGTCCATGAAAGAAAAATATGTGAAAAAGCCGAGAAAAAGAAAGTGAAAATGAAAGAGTGTACGGCTAGAAAACAAAAAGAAAGAAAAAGATGAAATGTCTATGGATTTTAGTCCCCCATACTTGGTGAGTTTGGAGTTTACTTTGATTTGAAGGCCCATTATAGAAAAATTTGGCCTTTGTCCAACTCATTAGTGACCAAAGGAAGTTTAGAGTGAAGATTGGGCCCAACATGAAGACATTAGGCCCCTTTATAACACCCCCATGGGATAGTGACGTTTTTGCATACTTGGTGGATTTCTAGAAGTCTCTCTACACCAACATGAGCTCTGCTAGGTTTTTAGGACACCTTGTTGAATTCTTTACCCTTCGTTTCTTTAAAACCTTGAGCCATGACCCCATTACAACCCTTGATAAGACCTTCTTGATCCTTAAGATGGGACAACCCTTGATGTGGAGATGAGTTACAAGAGTTGAACCTATGGCTTGGGTCCATCTGTGCAAGTAGTTGGTATCCTTCATGAGATCTTTAAAAGAAAATTATACATATGCTTTCGTTTCTTACATTATGTGATATACTTGCTATCTTTCACATATACTTGAGTGTATAAGCTTTTAAGCATTGCCATGATCTGAGAGAAGAAAGAGTGGATATACTTTGTGAGGATTGAATCATACTTGTTTGCAACATGCTTAACAGAACCCATCACCATTGTTCCAACCAAGTCCTACTTGTGTATATGTAAATTATGTATTTTAATTAACTCTCGAATGCCTAAACATTGAATATTGGTGAAATGCTAATCTTGGTGTTGTGAAAGTAAGAGATTGCTGAGACAAATAGTTGAAGGGCAATAGAGTCTGTTATGTGTCAAGTCCTTAATTTTTGTTGAGTCTTAGTGTGTGTCTGTGTTGTGATTTTGCTAAGGGACTAGCAAAAGCTAAGTGTGGGGGAATTTGATAGGAGCATTTTAATGCGACGTTTTAACTGCATTTCCCTACATTTTTCTGCGCCATTTCCTTGAAAAATCCTTGTTTTGGAAAGTTTCCATTCTTTGATTGGGAAAGTTCCTTATTGTAGAAAGTTTCCATTTTTGTAGTTTTCATTTCTCATTTCTGGCAAGTTGCCATTTTCAGTTTAGGAAAGTTTCTATTTTTCATTTTTAGTAAGTTTCTATTTTCATTTTTAGAAAGTTTCTATTTTCAGTATAGTTTCTATTTTCAGGACCTCCGAGCTAAAAAGTGGAAATGAACGCACGAATGGAAAGAGGAGCTTGCGAACATCAAGACGAACGAATATGAGAGAAAACGGCCCACACATTTGAGCAGAAATGAAGAAATAAGCTTTCCTAGTCCAATTAGGAAATCCTACGAAGTGGAGGAAGGCTTCCCTAGCAAGTTTCCAACGCAACCATGAAAAAGAAATGGAAAAATGATGTGTTTTGCGTTGGAAGATGAGAAGGCTTGAAGATGAAGCAACGAGGCCCAAGAACTCTTTGGATTTTCGGCAAAATGGATCAAGGCCCATCAAAGCCCATGACATTAGGGTTTGTGACGCATAACCCTAACCCTAGGGTTGCATTGCCGTGAAAACCAAAGGAGGGAAGAGAAGGTGGCGTGAAAAATCAAGGGAAGAATCAAAGATTACGCAAGAGATTTTCTAGGGTGAAGTTTATGGAAAGAAAAAGTGTGGACATCAAGAAAAGCACCAAATTGCGTCTAGATTCATTCCTAGAAACCCTAAGTATATTTTGGACGAAAATACAAGAAGAAAATCAGAAAATATTCAAGGTATTTCGGCAAGAATATATTAGGGAATCTTCTTGGAGTTTTGTGATTGGTTGGATGACACACTAGGGCTTATTTGGCAATTTCTCATTGGTGGAAGGCATGTGGAATTATTAATTTAATTCCTTGAGAAAATAAACAGAAAATCACGGCTTGGAGGCCAAGCACAGCCGTCCCCTATATATATGCATCACCCTAGACGTCTCAATCATCATCTAACCACCCCATAATTCAGAAAATTCTCTCTACGCGAAAGCTCTCTCCATCCTCTAGTGCATTCAACGTTTCAAGCAAGGGAGAAGAAGAAGAAGAAGGAGCCGTGAGCATCATCATCCATCCTCCACCTTGAAGCTTGCTTTCGAGATTCAAGAATCCATAACGTTTCATCCTTCATCCCCATCTCCATCTCACGGTGTAATTCAACCTCTTTCTTTGTAATCTTGCTTTGTTTCGTGAGAATTGTTTCTAGTTGACATTGATGTTTGAACAAGGTTTATAATCTGAAATTTTATGATTGAATAAAGGATTTTCGATTTCTATGTTGTGATTCCATAGTTGCTTATGTGTGATTGTTCGATTGAATTTGCTTTATAGATAACTTTTGTATTTTAATCTTATGTGGTTGCAAACACTTAGGGTTTTGATATAATTGGTGCTAGGTTTAAGAACATGAAATCGACTTTTCGTTTTGTGTAAACTTGAATCAAAGTAGTAAACGTTTTGGACAAAAATCGAATTCAATTGAAGAGGATTGCAATTAGGTGAACTTATTCATACTAAGTTGTACACTTGAGTTGATAGCCTTTCCTTGAACTTCTTGCGTTGAACATGTATGATTGACTAGCTTTCTAGGGTTTGATTACATGTTTGATAGGATTAATCTATGTGCTTTCATTTAGATTAATTAGCGTTGAAAAGTAAAATATGGGAAATCGTTTGCTTTCGAATGTTTCACATGATCAACTCCTTTCACATGACTTGGAAGAACAATATGAAGTTAATTCGAATTCAATCATGAACTTGGTTTTAATCTTTGTTTCTTACATATCATTCTTGTATTTGTGTTTTTGTTTATACTTAGTTTTAATTCTTATTTTAATTTTCGAAAAACAAACCAAAAACCTAAAAACCCCCCTAATTTCGTGAATAGTGTTTATATGTGTAAATATTATACTTTGTTTTATTTTAATTGTTTATATTGTCTTACATTGACAGGTGTACCCTCAATCCCCGGAATAGAACGATCCCTACTTGCTTATACTACTAATGATATTTCTAGGGTTAAATTATATGCTTGCTTTGAGCGTATCAAGCGTCGCTAGGCACGATGCAATCCCACCCAAAATGAGGTGCTACCACTGTTGCACGAGAAACGCTGGTTTTACCTACTCATAAAATTTGATTTTGAGTGTATAGCTAATCACACAAGACTATAAGCTATGTCACAAGACATAGCAAAATAGGTACGAAAAAAAAAAAACCAAATTAGTGCATAGCTCCCTAAATAAATAGGAAATTAAATAGAAAAAAAAATCTAAATAATAGAAAATGGCTCAAAATAGCAGTCCAAAGGAAAAAGCCATGAATTCAAGTCCAACAAGTTGGATCAGGCCTAAGCTCAAGACCCCCAACACCTACAAGCCGGCCTCCTTGCCTCCAATCCAGAGCACCCTGACCAGGTCATGAACACCACGGTGCCAACGCGCCATGACCAATCACCATATCCATGCCGCTCGCCTTCTTCACCGAGCTCCACCGTTGTACAGCACCACCACCACGCATCATAGGAGTCAAACCAGATTCTCGTTGCCTAACCACCATCCTAGAACGTTGAGCAATCAACACTTCTCTAGAAACCACCCAAGCAATAGTCTCAAGCACCACTCGTCCAGCTGCACTCTCCATATGGGAGCCACCGGACAAGCAAAAAGATGGACACCCAAAAAAAATCTAGTTTCGGCTCGACGTTGGGTTGCTCGAGTTAAGGTTTTTTCATTTTTAAAGTTTTTTTTTTTCTTCTTATAAGTTAATAACAATGTTAGTAATTAATGTTTTCATTAGTCTCTCATCTTGCTTTAATTTTTAAACAATGAAGACAAATTGATACATGGGTGTGATTATTTTCACTCTGCTAAACACTTTGTTCACCCTATAATTATTTTTTTCTTTCTTTAAAATCCCAAAATTGTCCTTAACTACAATTATTAACAAAAAAACAATGAAAATAAGAAATCAATTTTATATAAATAAAACTTTACTCAATAGACATCCAAATTATCATCTTACCTTTCTGTGCCCAAAAAAAAATATCATCAACTTCTTCATCGCTAGCCTACCAAACAATTAGTTAGACACAATTTTCAAGCTATAGCAACAAGTGAAAAAAATTGCTGGTCAGTATTATTCTGATCTACATCATGTGACTCGTTTGATTTTACGTCACAGTAGATGATAAAAGAAGAAGATAGAGACGAGGAGAAAAACTGAAAGAGTAAAAAGAAACTAGAAGGCGTATGGTCGTAGCACGATGGTGTGCTTATTATTATTATTTGTTTTTTTCCAATTTCACATTTTCAATGGTGATATCTTTTTTTTCTTACATAAATTATTTAAGGGTGAAATCGGAAAGTTTCAGGATAAAAAATTAATTGTAAGGTGAATAAAGCATTTGGTGGGATGAAAATAGTCACACCCTTACCACCCTTAATACATTAATCTATATCAATTTTATGCTACAATAATAGAGACTAGTCTTCCTAATAAATGTTTAAAAGACACTCGTAACTAATTTTGCTAGTTTAATTTTGGGAAATTAATTAGATTCTTAGAGAGAGAAAAAAATGTTTTTGAAAAGCGAGCTTGTGAAGTCAAAACAGAGTCTCATTTCCCCATACTCCATTGTCTTCCTTCTCTAACAAGCTAACTACACTCCTTTCCTGTCTCTTTCAGTGTCAGAGACGACCCTCAGTCATGGAAGACCGTACGGACGAAGACAACCTCCGCTCCATTCTCTCCGACCACCTCAGGCACCTTAGGGAGGCCAAAACCCTCGAGTCCAACCACGACATGGCCTTCAATCTCCAACTACAGGAAGCCATGGCCACCTCTTTCCCTCTCCAACCCCCATCCACTTCTTCACCCAATCTCCACCCTCGCATTCAAGACCGCAATTTCGTAATCGATCTCACCGACTCGGCGGAGGCCTACTGACTCGGCGGAGGAGTACTGCATGAATGACGCATCGTCGTCCTTGTCGAAGGCGGCGGAGGAGGAGAGTGAGTGTTTGAGACTGTATTTCAAGGGGCTTGTGAGCGAGGAGAGGGTCAAGGACATGGATGTCATTATGGCCGGGGTTGGGGTTGCCATTTGTGACGCTAGAGATAATCTGATTTTGGATGCCAAGAAGAATCTTGAGGCATTTGGTGGTGGTGAGGTACTGAGCTTGAGGCTCTTATTGAAGGGCTCAGTACAACTCTCACTCTGGACTTGAGAAATGTCACATTTTTCTGTGATAACAACAAGCTTTACCAATATGTGAGTTTTACTATTTTGCCATTCAAGTATTGATCCTTGATTCTATGATGAAGACTTGCTTTACCAATTTTATCATTAGTGTTCAAGAGCATTTCTTACCATTGTCTCTAAATTTTCATGATACTTCGGAATAATTGGAGATACGTTTTGTGAGGAGGAGCTATCTAATCTGAAACTGTGTTGTGGCCCTAGTTACTTTGTTTGTTACAATACATGGGGTCAATCCGACATAGAAATGACCTAGAAAGCCCATAGATATTTTGGTAGAGAAGAAAAAGTAAGGGTAGAAAGGTCATTGTGTAAAGGAACAAGGTAATAAATGGGAGACAAATGTGTAAAGTGTAAGAATTGAACCACTTGTCATCTTTCAAATTTTGACTTTCAAAATAACCTAGACCTAAAGTCTCTAATGCTAATTAGCTCTTCCTTGTCCTCCACACATGTTCTTGACCGGCCAACTTGGCCGGAAATCGCCAGAATCCGACGTTGCATCCGTTGGTTTCTTTTTAGTCCGTTTGTACACTTTCTTCCTTCACTTAGATCTCCACCATGACTTCTGAATTGACCTTCGACTTCTATACTAAATGTTTATCCATGATTGTAGATCATTCCAGTAAAATTTCAGAAATTAGTTCACAGTGGTATGGCCGGAAATGCTGTCGGAATCCGTATAGGTCCTGTTTTACAGTTTTCGTCTTCTAGTGCAGAAATATGGACCGATCATTTGAAGGCCTTCCATTCCAAACTAGCTGTTGCACTGTTCATAACAAATGATCCTTAGGATGTCTAGAATGGATATGGAATGTTTTGACTCATTTGGAGTTCATTTGGTTAGTCTACTGCTCCTCCTTCCTTGCCTAGCTCGGTTTCTCCTAGCCGGAGTAGGAATATATGCTAAAGTTGAGTTTTTAGGGCATTTCTAAACTTCTCCATCCTTTCATAGCATGATAAAAAAAATAATAATAAATAAATATAAATAAACACAAAAGTTAAGCAAAAGTGCAATATTAGAGGAATAATTACTAGGTAATTATGGACCTAACAGATGTTGGGTATTTGGATTCACTCAGTGGCATGCACGAAAATTCTTTATCAAACTGAACATTTTGGTCAATTTCCATTAAAACTTAGAGCCAGACCTGCTTCATTTAGTTTTTGAGTCTGAACTCATCATTATTTGTATAAATCTATTTGAAGACGAGTTTTTTGTGTTTACTTCTCTGGTTTTGTGCTACTATTTAATTTTTTAAACTTAAAATCTGTGAAATAAACAAAGCCTTAGGGAAAATAAAAATAAAAAATAAAAAAGATGTCAATTCAAAGTCAATATGCAAATATGGAAGGAGTCAATTCCCATAGAAATTCTATTTTGCATTTCCCTTTGTCTCTTTTTTGTTTTTTTTTTGGGTTACAATTTCCGTTTCTCTTTGTTCTCTAGTAAACCTCTCTCTTGGTTTCGCTTTCAGTCTCCCAAAACCTCTCTCTCTCTCTCTCTCTCTCATCATAGCCACCCCTCTGTACCGCGACGACCTCCACACCACTCTTTTTGAGCAACGCCGAGAGCTCATGGCCTCCAAAACCCTAGACTTCGACCTCGACATCGCCTTAAGTCTCCAAATGCAGAAAGCCATGACCGCCTCCCTCTCTCAACAGCCCTCGTCTTCACGCCCTCCTCCGCCTCCGCCGCTGCCGCTGCCGCCCATCCACACGACGAATACGACAACGTATTGGACCTTGCCGTCTCGCTCATGCTCTAGGACGTCCAGAAATTCAGGCAGGAATACGACTACCAAGAGCGGTCCCTCTTCGAAATAAGGAAGGCGATAGAATACCTCTGTCACACCCTGACTCGAGCTAATCTTCTAATCTCGAGTTAAGGTGTGAATCACATCTTAATTATAGAACCAAAATCTCTATAATCAAAATGTGACCAAAATAAATAAATAAATAAATCGCGAACTAACAACTAGATAACAACATCTCAAAATTCCAGCGGAAGAATATATTACATTGTCTTTATCACATAGTACACTAGTACTCATTCTTTATTCCAAACAAACATAAAGAAAACAAAAATTTCACAACCCATTTGACATTATATACATATTGGAACTTCTTGCTCTAGTATCTTGATTCCATACCTGCAAAAATCTGTTAAGGGGTGAGCTCAACCAGCGGCTCAGTAAGGACATAAAACCACTTCATGGATAATTGACCAAAAATAACATAATCATGTATTTCAATTATAACATGCATATCAAACAATGATGCAATCCAACTTCATTTATATACCCGTTAATTCATATACCAGAATACGCAAGCCTACACGTCCCATACCGTGTACTTTACAGTTTTGCAACTGTGACTTGAATATCCAAACATATAAATTAATCCCCTGAGTCAATCAAATCCCCCAAAACCCCTTTTGCTAGTCATCTTGTCCGAAACATTGATTTCCAAGCCCAAATCACCCAAATATATCGACAATTATACCGCCGATATTCTAAACCTAATTGTGCACACGGGCTCGCCTGAGCTTGATCCCTACAATGTTCAGAATCAACTACACAAAAGATAATTCCCACAATCACCAAATAACCATAATTTTCCCCCAACTCCTTACACTTGATAAATAACAACCTCCATGAAAACATGCACATAAATTGATCAACGTATATTTAATACATGTAATTCAAATATTATCAAATAAATCATTCAAAAATAATATTAACAAGAATAACATATACACAAAGCACATAAAATCTACATCAAATCATAAAAAGTTTCCCCAAGATCCCCTACCTTATTTCCAACAATCGTGGATGATACAAAATAAAATCAAGCCTCCTAGGTCGTCAAAAAATAGTTTCACCAAAACTGAATTTTCTTTTCACCAATAGAAAAACCTCGTCAAGATGAATCCGTAGGCGAAAACGGATCCTAAATCGGACTTACGGATCAAAAGTTATGCCAAAAACAAATCGTAGAGAGAGAAATGTAGGAGAGAGAAAGCTCCGACAATTGTGGGGAAATAATGATCTGGTTGGGTCCTATTTATAGGGCTGAATAGCCGACACAATTGGGTCAGTTTTATGGTTTTGGTCCATAAGTGAATGACACATGTCAAGGCCTTTACTAATTTTCCAACACTTGTACGCCACATGTCAAACATATAGCAAACTTTGTCTAAACAAGTGACATGTGTCCCATGACTGTTGTAATTGTAAGTGGCACGTATGGCTGCTACTCCTTGGCCACCAAGTCATGCTTTCGGCCAATAATGAGTAGCCACGTCGTCACCTAATTTGTTTTGCATCCAAACTTCAAAAATTCCTTAAAAATAGCTCGGGAACCCGAAAAATGCTGCGAACTTGTGGCCACCTCTACTTTTTACTTCTAAGCTCAAAAATAAAATTTAACTAACTTAAAAAAATTCAAATATTTTTCAAGAGTTTTGAAATTAGTAAAATCAAATAAAAATTTCTTAATAATAACTTTCGACTTTAAAAATTATAAATTTAAAAGTTCAGGTCGTCACAACCTCGACCGTCGGATTCATGACTATAATTTCACCGTCGAGGTCTGCAACGTCACGGAGGACTATTGGAGCAAGTACGGTGATTACTACGAGAAGTCGTACTGTGGCGACGGCGCGTCGTCGTCGTCAAAACCAGCGGTAGAGACTAAGTGTTTGAAATTGTATTGCAATGGTTTGGTAGGCGAAGAGGTGGTTAGGGATTCGAAGATGGTGGTGGCTGGGGCTGGGGTTGCGATTTGTGACCCTAAATGTCACATTTTTCTGTGATGGCTACACGCTTTACCAATACGTGAGTTTTAGCATCAAGTGATGCTTTTTAATCTTTTTTATCAGTCCATTAATAAAGTCATTCCTTACAAAAGTGAATAAAGTATTTGGTGGGATGAAAATAGCCCCACCCTCATCACCATATGTGAGTTTTAGCATCAAGTGATGCTTTTTAACCTTTTTTTACCAGTCTATTAATAAAGTCATTACTTACAAAAGTGAATAAAGTATTTGGTGGGATGAAAATAACCCCACCCTCATCACCTTTGATACATGAATTTATATTGATTTCATGCTACAAGAATATAGACTAGTCTAGTAATAACTTAATTGATAATATAAATGTTTAAAAGACACTCGTAACTAATTTTGCTAGTTTAATTTTAGAAAATTAATTAGATTCTTAGGCCTCGTTTTAGTTGTTTGGTTCATGGAAAGGAAAGTAATTCCTTGATCTTTCCTATGAGAAAGGAAATGAAATTTTCAAAGAACTTTCCATTCTGATGTTTGGTAACATAAGAAAAATTATCCGAAAAGTTATTAAAAAGTTTGTAATTAATGCAATAAAATACTGTATTAAGAGTAATAAATGCAAGGAAATAAGGGGGAAAATAAGATCCTAGCTACCCATTTTGCTTCAGAATTCAGACATGTTTGGCGTGAGGCAAACTTTGTTGCAGATGCTTTGGCAAATTTGGGACATCAAGTTGACATTGGCAGTTGGACTACTATTCTACCTCCTCAAGCTCAAAATGTTCTCTCTTTTGACTCACTTAATTTTGGTTGTTTTAGGGGTTCTCCTTGTAGTTAAATACTGTTTAGTCCATGTACTTTGCCTCTCTCATCGTTTCAGTCTTTGACATTCTAATTTAATCTAAAAACTCCCTGATCTCACAATTTCCCTCTAATAGGTCAATTCCGCGTCAAATTAGGAATTGGCCTTTGGTGAAATGTCTAATATAACCCTCTATTATTTCTTTTTCCTTTTTTTTTCTTTTTTTCCTTTTTAATTTCTTTTTTTTCTTTTTTCCTTTTTAATTTATTTTTTCCTTTTTTTATTTTTATTTTTTCCTTTTTAATTTCTTTTTTTCTTTTTTTTTTTCTTTTTTATTTTTCCTTTTTAATGAACATCATATCCTGCTGCATCAGTAGCGCCACGTCGGCGAACCAATCCAGATCGACCCGAAACCCCAATTATTGTTCTCCACGCCGGCGACCATTTTTCTTTTCCATCACTATTCTTCTTCTTCACTTCTGGTTTTGGTCAACTTGGCCATCAAAAACCACCATTTCAACCAGACCCAAAATCCAAATCACTATTTTGAGCAAAACCCAAAAACCTCAGAGTTTGAAAAAATGGTGGTTTTCAGTGAAAAGTTTCCAAATTGAGGCCTGATGTGAAGAGAGAAAGTGGGGGAGAGAGAAGTAGGTTGTGAAAACAAGAGGGGAGTGGTTGAGCGGCGAATTTCCTAGCTGATTGGGATCTGCTTATGTTTGAGAGATGGCGTCGGCGACGATGGAGACGAGGGCGGATCCGCTAAGAGACAACGGAGGGAGATGGCTTTAGAGAAGGTGAAGAAGTGATCGATCGGCTCCTAACCTCTTGCTTTTGCTCGATGTCCATCTATACACCGCCAAGCTAGGTCTTTACTGGGTTTGGTTTCAATTTGGGGAGAGAAACAGATGGGTTGTGGAGTTTGATCGGAATGGGATTCGTGGGTTGAGGAAGGAGAAAGTAGGCAGAATGAAAAGAAAAAAAAAAAAAAAAAAGAAATTAAAAAGGAACAAGAAAAAAATAAGAAAAAGCAAAAAAGAAATTAAAAAGGAAAAAGAAAAAAAAAATTAAAAAGGAAAAAGAAATAACAGAGGGGTATATTAGACATTTCACCCAATGCTCACTCCTAATTTGACGCAGAAGGGACCTATTGGAGGGTAATTGTAAGGTCAGTGAGTTTTTAGATTAAATTAGAATGTCAGGGACTGAAACGATGAGAGAATCAAAGTACAAGGACTAAACAGTATTTAACCCTAATTTTTATTTCTCAATTGAAAAAAAAAAATAAGGGGGAAAATTATTCCTTTGAGGTATGGAAGGAACCATTTTCCCCTCTATTTTCCTTTGCTACAAGAAAGAACTTCCTTTCCTTTTCCATTTTTTTTATAATTAAAATAGAGGATTAGGCGATATTAGTTCCTCATTAGCGGCCATTGCGCAAGGCGCCTACCCTCCCCATAATAGAGAGGGGACCACTACACCAGGAAACCCACCCCCCGTCCCTCTATTTTATTTTATTAGAAAAATAAAAAACAAAAAACAAGATGGAAGAGGGGGACATAAACCAAAACCTCTCCCAATACCAAGGAACAATACAACTGGACTGAAATTGCCAACGTTAAAGACAGCAAATCTTCCTATCTGTAAAGAAGGGAAAAAGCTGAAGACTAAAAAGGACCCCCAAAAGAACACCCCAACAGAAGCAACCAACATCTACTATGGAAACCTGAAATTAGGAAGGCCTGCCAAATCTCGGGAATATGCCGCAAGTGCACAAGGAGGACAAGAGTCCCACCAATGAACACCAACCTGATTTGCCCCAAAATTAGCTAAAGAAACCGCTACCTGATTGCCTTCGCGATAGATATGAGAAACTTTCACCGACATAGATGCAAGCATAACCCTACAGTTGAACCAATTGGTAGAGTATCACCATGGTACATCACTCTGAAGAGAAGACAAAAAATGAATTACCAAAGCCGAGTCACTTTCAATCCATAGGGAGTGCCAACCTTTCTGTGATGCAATATGAATAGCATGAATCACTGCCTGAAGCTCAGCCTCCAAAACATAGGCCACCCCAAGAGCCCCCGCAAAACAACCAAGCACACGCCCCAAATGATCACAAAAAATGCCACCGAAACCTGCTGGACCGGGAGTGCCTCTGGCTACCCCATCAGTATTAACCTTAACTTGTAAAATAGAAGGAGTATGCCACATAACCTCTATAATTTTTGGAGCTTTAGGGGGTCTTCCAAGAATACCTATCCGACGCAGAATGCAAAGCTCAGCAACTGAATTCTTCATGGTTCCCTTACTTAGTGAGTCGATCTCAAATAGTTGAAGCCGAATGGAATGGTGTAATGTCCTCACTGACAGCATGGATTCCTGAAATCGAATAGCGTTTCTCGTATGCCAAATAGCATAAAAACCAGCTCCAATCATACCCGACCATATAATGCTCAATTGAGAACTAAAACCATGGCAAGATGGATAAGAAAAAAAAGAATAGATATCAGCGAAAGGAGTAGTCACCTGAAACAAGTCCAATACATTCCTCCAAATAGAAGCAGCAAATGAGCAATCAAAAAAGAGATGATGCGAGGTTTCATTACCAAGACAACAAAGAGAACAGATCAATGATAGATGGAAACCCCGACGTTGTAAGATATCATCAGTAAGCAAACGTCCATGCAAAAATTTCCATAAGAAGAAAGAGTTTCTAGGGCGAAAACTTGAATGCCAAACAAACCGAGCCCAAGAAACATTAGAAAAATGAGTGCGCTTTAAATCATAAGCTAAAGCAACTGTTAAGTTCCCATCCTTTGCTGCTTTCCAAACCAACCTGTCTTCCAAACCAGCCTTGCGTGGGAGGGTAACCTCAACAACATCCTTCCAAATAGGTGCACAGACAGCCTGTAACTCCACTGGACATACCCAACTACCATTATGAATGAATGAAGATAACGTAGACTGAAGTGTCATAGCTACTGCAGGCGGAATATTTAACCTCTCAACAATGGGATAGCCTAACCAATCATGATGCCAAAAATCAATTTTAGGACCAGAGCCAACAACCCATTGAGAACCTCTTCTGATATCAATAAATAAAGGACGAAGCCCAGGCCAAATAGAAGAACGCTTATAATAATTGCACGGTTGCCCAAACTTATCAAGAAACCGATGGCGAAAAAAATTCGCAGCTAAAGAAGAGGATGTTAAAAGATCCCATAACTTTTTAAGAAGAAAAGATTGATTAAGAACTGGAAAATTTTTTAGGCCCAACCCACCCTCATTCTTGGGAGCACAACACTTGTTCCAAGCAACAGTAGAAAACCCACCAGTAAGCACATTACCTGACCAGATAAAATTTCTCACCCATCTCCGCAAGTCTAATAACACTGTTTTAGGCCAAGCATAAATGAAGAAACTATGAGAAAGCATGCTATTAATAACTGAATTTACCAGAGTTAAATGTCCAACCATAGAAAGAGAGGTTCCACGCCATTAGGAGAAACGACTTTTAACTTTGTCAGCAATCCCTTGAAAGTGAAGTCGCTTCCGGCGGCCAGAGAAAATGGGAACGCCTAAATAAGTGAAAGGCATCACGCCAATAGTTATATCCAACCATTTGGAAATCAAGGTACGTCTCAGCTGAGCAGATTTTCCAAGAAAAACATGAGATTTGCCTTTATTTACTAACTGCCCGGAATTTTCTCCATAATCATCAACAAAGTCTAACAAAATTTTAAGAACCTCCTTGTTACCTTTGCAGAAAATCATGATGTCATCAGCGAAAAGAACATGACTTGGAGCTTTCATGCCTCTAGGAGAAGAAATAGGGTTCAGCCTACCAGAGGAGACAAGCTTTGTGATACCTCTGCTAAGAACTTCCTCGGCTAAACAAAATAAAAGGGGAGAAAGCGGGTCGCCTTGGCGAACCCCTCTACTACAACTGAAGAAACCCACTGGTGAACCATTAAAGAGAATAGATAGCTTGGCAGAAGCAAGAATGGAACTCACCCACTGAACAAAGGTATCATGAAAACCAAAGGCAGTGAGCACTTTCAGAAGAAAACCCCAATTAAGTGTGTCAAAAGCCTTAGCGACATCAAACTTAATAGCTATATTGCCATCAACACAAGGAGTATCCAAAAGGTTGATACATTCTGAAGTGAGGAGGATACAATCAGAAATTTGACGACCCTTAAGAAAAGCAAATTGATTCGGCAAAATTATTCGAGAAGCAATAGGAGAAAGCCTGTCAGCAAGTACCCTGGTGATAATTTTAAAAATAAAATTGGCCATAGCAATAGGACGATATTGGGAAATTACCTCAGCCTCCGGAACTTTAGGGAGAAGAGCAACAAAGCTGCAATTAAGATTAGGCAGAATGTACTTCGTCTCAAAAAAGGAACGAACAGCTCTAACAACATCTGAACCAATAAAATCCCAACATGCACTATAAAAATGCCCATTAAAGCCATCAGGACCAGATGCACTATCAGGATCCATAGAAAAAACAACTAGTTTAATTTCCTCTGGAGAAGGTACTGTCGTTAGACTGTCATTTTCTTTCGAAGACACTAGAGAAGGGATAAGCTCCGAGACAAGACCAGTGTCAATTGAGAACCCATCATCACCAAACGCAGTGGTGAAATGATCAACAACATGCTCTCGCATTATATTAACATCTGTTTGATAATCAGAACCAATGCGAAGATGAGAAATAAAAGAACGAGCACGGCGAATTTTTGCCACTTTCTGATAATAACCAGTGTTTCGATCCCCATCCTGTACCAACTTTTCAAGTGCTTTTGAAGACCAAAACTGATCCTGAATAAGTAAAGCATTGGTCAAAACGTTATGAGCATCTAGCTCTTTCTTGCAGCGTTCCTCACTAAAACCATTAGTAGAGATGTCAAGCTGAATTTCCTCAAGACTTGCGCGAGCTAAATCAACAGCAAGATTTACATTACCAAAAACAGTATGATTCCATTCCTTAAGAATAGGCTTTAGAAGTTTCAGTTTTTGCTGAAGAATAAATTAAGGGCAACCAGAAATAATAAAAGAAGACCACGCTGACTTTACCAATGATAAAAACTGAGGATGTTGAACCCAAACTGGTTGGAAGCGAAAAGGAGAAGGACCCTGTGAAGAAAATTTCTCAAATACCACAAGAAGTGGGTTATGATCAGAACAATGTCGGACTAAAGTTGAGCAGCTAGTAACTGGCCAAGAGTCCAACTAAAGAAGAGAGCAAAAACACCTATCCAAGAGCATTTCAATATGAGCACCCAATGTTCTGCCATTCGTCCAAGTAAAAGGCGAACCCTTAATATCAACTTGCATCAAACCACAAGTGTCTACCATATCCTGAAATTCATCACAAGAAGCACAGCGAGGTAGGTTCCCACCAGATTTTTCATAAGCCCCCAGAATAGCGTTGAAGCCACCCAATATTAATAGCGGCCCCGAAAAATTAGAACAAATTTGTGCTAAAGAAAGCCAAAGAGACCTTCTTCCCGCCACTGTTGTTGCCGCATAAACATAGACCAATCCATGAAGAACACCATTAACATGAAACTGCATAAAGAGATGCTGACTAGAAGAAGATAAAATCAAAGGAGAAACAATGTTAGCTAAACAAAAGAGCCAAAGATTAGGATGAAGCTGACCTCGATCATTAACACCAATGAGGTTCATACCAATAGATCGCCAAAAAGAATGCTTTATGTTTTCCATGACAGTCATCGGTTCTGCTAAGAAAAGAAAATCAGGAGAATGCTTTTTTACTAGACTACATAGTGTTTGTCTAGTGGAGTTATTTGTAAGACCCCGAATATTCCAAAAAGCTGTCTTCATTGAGAATATGACAAAATCACAGCCCCCTGAGGGGTTGGTGAGTTACTCAAGGCGTCACGGACTTTTTTCCGCAACCGCTTCCTTTGGGATTTAGATAATACTTTTGATTTAACTGCAGTTCCCGCTTCCAATGTCAAATTGTACAAAGCCTCACTAGCTTCCCCTTTCTCTAAAATGGAATTAACATTCTGTGGTGAATGTACAAGTTCTTGTTGTGACTGAGTAGCGCTAGACTCACTCTGGTCCTCCAATCGTTCTTCCTCTACTATTTGGTGCCAGGTTTTCTTTTGTGGCATTTGGCTATTAACGGAATTACTAACATAGGATCCCAAAGCATCTGAGATAGTGCGTTCATCATCCGAGGAGTCCAAAGATACAGTGGCAATAACCTTATTATTGGTGCTAGAAGAAACTTTTTGAACAACAGGTTCCATATCAGTAGAAGCTAGATTCTGCTGAGTAGTCACTGGCTCATTAATGACCAGATCAGCAATTAGATCGAGCTCCTGATCCACTACCTTGAGTAGGACTTTGTCTGCAAAATTCTGAATCTCAGCTTCCTTATTGGGTTGAGGCTCATTGTCAGTCAAAGAAGTTTGAGGATGTTGAGCTTGGAGCTTGGTTTTTACACGGTACTCTTGCCTAACGACAGGCTTAGCTTGCTGTTTCTTCTCCACACCACCGTTAAGATGATGAGAATTGTTAACATCTTTGATGATGCGCTTGCAACGATCAATGGTGTGTCCAACCATTCCACAATTATCACACTTATATTCATAAATAACTTCAATTGAAAGACAATGGTTCTCCCTTTCAACCATCAGACTAGAAGGCAGATTACTAGCTAGATCAACATCCACAAGAACTCTTGCAAAATAGCCAAATGCTCTTTCTTTGGTAACCTTGTCCAATTGTAAAGGTGTTCCCACTCCTCAAGCAATCTCCATTAGATGTTGCGGGTGCCAGTAGTCTTGACTCAATCCATAAAACCTAACCCAAATTTGCGAATGAGTGAGAGGGAGAGTGTCCCCTGGCTTGAAATCCGGCTGCCATTGGGAAAGACGAAACAACCCGCTAGCCAAAGTGCAAGTACCTCCGCCCCAAATTCTCCGCATATCTGATTCTGTATCAAAATGAATATCAAAATATCCCCTCCCCAAAGGAACCAATCTCCAGGGTGATGAAGGCTTCCATAAAGAAGTAAGGGAGGCCTTCAAATCATGAAGCTTCAATGGAGCAGATCCCTTGCGCAAAAGTAATCTACCAATCAAATTGGTTTTGAAGGTCTTTAGTTGTTCCTGATACAAAGCTTCATTAATCTTGACATAGGTCGTATCACCACGAACAACAGGAGCAGGCAGTTGGCTAAGAGCAACTGTGGATTCGACTGACCCAGAGACAATAGAAGCGAAAGTCTTTGGTTTGGTTGTCTGTGTCGGTGGCGGAGAGGAATTTTCCAAGGCTGGGGTCGGATTCAGAAAAGACCAAGGACAGATCGCCCTTGGCTGGACGGAGGTAGAAGCTGCCATGACTGCGTAAGGGCGAAACCCTTGGACGCTGGTTTTCTTTTTTTCCCCAGACCCGCGCGTGTAGGCGCGTTCTCTCTTTCTCAATATCTGATCCTTTCCTTTTTCCATTTTAAACGAAAGAAAGTAATAAATTTCTTTTCCTAATGCTTACTTTCCGCAAAAAAAAAAATGTTTTTAAAAAGCGAGCTTCTGAAGTCAAAACGGATTCTCATTTCCCCATACTCCACTGTCTTCCTTCTCTAACAAGCTAACTACTCCTTTCCTGTCGCTTTCTGTGTCAGAGACCTTCCTCCGTCATGGAAGACCATACGGACGAAGACAACCTCCGCTCCATTCTCTCCGACCTGCTCAGGCACCTCAGGGTGGCCAAAACCCTCGACTCCGACCACGACATGGCCTTCAATCTCCAACTGCAGGAAGCCATGGCCGACTCTCTCGCTCTCCAACCACCATCCACTTCTCAACTCAATCTCCACCCTCGGATTCACGACCACAATTTCGTAATCGACCTCACCGACTCGGCGGAGGCCTACTGCACGAACGACGCGTCGTCGTCCTCGTCGAAGGCGGCGGAGGAGGAGAGCGAGTGTTTTAGACTGTATTTCAAGGGGCTTGTAAGCGAGGAGAGGGTCAAGGACATGGATGTCATTGTGGCCGGGGTTGGGGCGGCCGTTTGTGACGCTAGAGATAATCTGATTTTGGAGGCCAAGAAGAATCTGGAGGTGTTTGGTGGTGGTGAGGTTCTGAGCAATGAGGCTGCTGAGCTTGAGGCTCTTATTGAAGGGCTCAGTACAGCTCTCGCTCTGGACTTGAGAAATGTCACATTTTTCTGTGATGACAGCAAGCTTTACCAATATGTGAGTTTTACTATTTTGCCATTCAAATATTGATCCTTGATTCTATGATGATGACTTGCTTTACCAATTTTATCGTCACTTTTCAAGAGCATTTCTTACAATTGTCTCTAAATTTCATGATACTTGGGGATAATTGGAGATACGTTTTGGGGAAGACGTCTTTTGTGAGGAGGAGCTGTCCAATCCAAAACCATGCTGTGGAGGAGCTTTTGTGTAATTTCTTATCTAAGGAAGAATGAATTGGTTGGAATATTGTGGTAAGGTTTGGAGTTGGATGAGACTAATGTGGCTTATGTAGTGTGGATTTGGTAGGGTAGAAGAGAACCAACTTGGTCAAGTGAGAGAGGGAATAGAATTGGATAAGTTTTATTTTAGTTTCAGACTTGGTTTTTGTGTGTTTTGAACCTAGAAATCAGTATAAGTTGTTTGGCTGGATGGTTTTTGATTCTGAGGTTGGGTGGGTTACTTGGATGAAGTACTCATAGTTCTTTGATTCATTTAATTTGTTTACAGTGTATTGGCGTCTGTTAGCTTTGCTTTGTGCAGAAGCTGCAGAGTCCAATTACAAACAACTTGAAATTTGGTAAAATTAGCAGTTATTTTAGTAAACCTGTCTCCATGCATCTTTCATTTTGCTGAGTTCTCTTCTTCTCTTCTCCTTTCGCGACAAACTGTTATTAGCATTAATATGTTCAACGTTTCAAACCTATCACTTCTAGAAGCAATGTGATCATTATAGCATATTATTTTGTTATTGCACGAAAGTTTTTCAATATGCGTTCATCATGTGTTAGCGAACTTTGTTTTGCTGTGTCGAAGGATGATATCATCTTTTCCATCCCAAAGGGTTCAATTTGGTATTTAAATTGATGGTATATCATGTTTATTATGATCATCATTGTTGTACATATTTATAAAATGAGACATGCTCAGTTTAACACAGAACTTTGTTTGATGCCACTGATATATATAGATGTAATGCAGGATGGACTAGTTACCATTTTCTGACTTTAAGTATTATATTGATGTTATTTAGGTTAGGGTTTTTATCATAGGTGGGGTCTGAACTATGTCTGACCGGACTGAATGGTACTTGGACTTTTAAAATGATCAAATAGGTACCTGAACTTCCAAAACCACATCATTAAGGTACTTCCGTCTATATTCCGTTAATCCTCCGTTAATTGCAGGGATAAATCAGACATTTCACCCAAATTGACCACTAAAATGACTGTTATAACCTCATCTGACATTTTGTCCATTTCCCTCCTTTCTATCTTAATTTCCCTAAAAAAAAATTGACTCTTCCCCCAACACTATTCATGTAAAACTTTTCATCAAATTTTACTTCCAATTATTGTCTTTCGATAAATAATAATCAACATCTCAACATCAAGTTTTCTTGAATAATTTTTATTGTTCTTCAAAAATTAGCCTAACATAATGAAATACCAAATTATTCAAGTTTTACCTCCAATTATTGTCTTTCGATAATAAAATTAGCCTAACATAATGAAATAACAAAATTAGCCTAACATAATAAAACTTTTCATCAAATTTTACCTCCAATTATTGTCTTTCGATAAATAATAATCAACATCTCAACATCAAGTTTTCTTGAATAATTTTTATTGTTCTTCAAAAATTAGCCTAACATAATGAAATACCAAAATAATTTTTATGTTAGGCTAATTTTTGAAGAACAATAAAAATTATTCAAGAAAACTTGATGTTGAGATGTTGATTATTATTTATCGAAAGACAATAAAATTATTTTGGTATTTCATTATGTTAGGCTAATTTTATTATCGAAAGACAATAATTGGAGGTAAAACTTGAATAATTTGGTATTTCATTATGTTAGGCTAATTTTTGAAGAACAATAAAAGTTATTCAAGAAAACTTGATGTTGAGATGTTGATTATTATTTATCGAAAGACAATAATTGGAGGTAAAATTTGATGAAAAGTTTTACATGAATAGTGTTGGGGGAAGAGTCAATTTTTTTGGAGGGAAATTAAGATAGAAAGGAGGGAAATGGACAAAATGTCAGATGAGGCTATAACAGTCATTTTAGTGGTCAATTTGGGTGAAATGTCTGATTTATCCCTGCAATTAACGGAGGATTAACGGAATATAGACGGAAGTACCTTAATGATGTGGTTTTGGAAGTTCAGGTACCTATTTGATCATTTTAAAAGTCCAGGTACCATTCAGTCCGGTCAGACATAGTTCAGACCCCACCTATGATAAAAACCCTTTAGGTTATGATCATATTTATTGTATGGTTTCCGAGTTAGGATATCATTCGTATTCTATTTAATTCAGTGCTCTATAATTTTCTTAGGGACGTTCTATGAATTGAAACATTGTAATTGTTATTGGTCGACTTGATGAATGAATAACCTTTTCTCCGTAGTTCTGACATGTCTCTCCTCCCCAGTTTATACCTTACTCTATAACCTCATCTCTGTTTCTGCTCTTCCTCTTTCTTGTCAACACTAACTCCGTCTCTCTTCTATGTTGTTTTTAAAATCCTAAATGTCTTTACTGGTGCTACTTGTATATACAGGTCACATACACAGTGCGTCCTGAAAACTTCAAGATTGCGCCATTAGTCATTCAAGCAACATAGAAATCAACACATAGAAATCACAACTTTATTTCAAAATATACAAACGGGCTTTAAACTTTGCCCTTAAATTCATGTTAACTAGAATTCATAGCTCTACGAAATCAAACAAAGAAAACAAAAGAAAGTATGAAATACACCATGAAAGATGAATGACAAACCCCTGAGACGAAGAACTTGAAGATCCTTGAAAGCAAACAATCTTCTAGGGATGACACAAGGGTGGATGGCGGCTAGGATCTTGATGTATTGCATGACTTCTTCTCCTCCTTGGTTGAGACGCAGAGCTTTTGAAGACTAGAGAATGGGGAGACTTTTTGGTGTTTAGAATTATGGGAGAAGTGGTGTGTCAAACATCCCAACGATGCTCCTATTTATAGGAGGATGGCAACTTGGTCTCCGAGCCTTCATAATTCTTCTTTTTATTTTCTAGGATTTTTCTGATTAATCTACATAGCAGTAGCCAATCAGATAATTCCACATCATCCTTCTTGTGTCATCCAACCAATAAGAAGTCTTCAAATTATCACCTTGATTCTAGGGAGATTATTTTTGAATTAATTACATGATTATTTTCATATTTATCTCCTCAATTTCAACCAAGGATGGAGTGTAGAGCTCAAGGAATGTATCTGGACCTGTTTTCAACCTTCCTGAATATTGTAATTAAATCCCTTAAAACTCTCCATGATAACTTCTAAAACGTCATTTTCTAGAATCCCTTGAATATCTCACGGCAAAAACACTTATTTCACTTAGAATTCATTCCTTTTGCATCTAAGAAACCCTAGTATACTTAGGTATCTTTATTTGCCGCAATATCCCAAGTTTTCTAGAACATTCTTGAGCTTTCTTGAAGCCACATGGTCTCCTAGTGCTTTGAGGTTTCCTAGCGCCATCAGGACTCCTCATGTCTTTAGGACTCCTAGTCAAAACAAGGACTCTTCATATGAAATGTTCTTGAACCTTCCAGAATCTTATTGTGCTTTCCTAGTTCAATTGGGACTCCTTGTGTCATTAGGATTCCTACTTTGACTTGGTTTCCTAGTCGGACCAGGAAAACTTCATTTCTTAATTTTAGCTCATTTCTGCATCCTTGTGCCTGGCCTTAGTCATTTCTAACGTTTTCTTGCTTCTCTTTCTCCTTTAAGCTCATTTCTACTCAATTTGTTCCATGGTACCTAAACATAGAAACTTTATTAAAAATCCTAAAAATAGAAACTTTTATTAAAATTCTATTTAATTAAGGAAATAACTGAGTAAATATGAGGAAATAACATTCAAAATGTCTCATTATAATGCTCCTATTAGGGAAACCATGTATTCTATTCCTTTTTTTTTTTGGGTACGTTGTTTCAAGTTGAACAAAAAAGATAGATAGCCAAGCGCAGCTATCGGCTCTTGGCAAATTGAAAACTGTTTAACCGCCATTTGATTCCTATGATTTCCATTTCAATTTATTCGACCGACTGCATTTTTCTGCATATTTTGGATGACCAAACGGTTACAAAATTGGCTAGTTTTTGCCGAAAAGATTTATGCATATAAAAGAATGACAATTTCTGATCATTGAATTACCTAGTTGTTGGAAATACTAAAAATCTGCAAATATTAAATTCTGGTGTCATCTTTAGAATGGTAATACATTTATTTGAACATTTTGGATAAACCTGTGTGTGTGTGTCTGTCGTTTTAGAGAGCACATCCTCAATTATATTTAAAATTTGCGAACTTTTACAATTTTGTACTACTATGCAATAGAATTCAAAGATCAAAACATATCATTCTTTAGATTCGTATGCAAGAATTCCATAACCGTTTGGTCATCCAAAATCTGCACAAAAAAAGTAGTTTGTCAAATAAATTTGAAATGAAAATCATAGAAATCAAATGGCTTAACGTTTTTCATTTTTGCCATTTTTTGTATGAATCATGTGGAAACAAAAAATTAAAGAATGCTTGGCTTCGATTGTTGAACGGCGGGAACGAAAGGCAACATAGTCTAAGAACTAATTTTGAAATAAAAATGTTGATGATAGTGGGAGTGTGGTTTACAAAAAGGGGAGTCCAAATTTCACTCTCCATATCTAATTGGTTCAAGTCCTCAAAAATTATACTGCAAATGCAATAATTTGGCACCAGAATATTTGATGGGGTCATATACTTGTTGTTGAGTAAATCCCAAATGAGCAGTTCGAAACCCTAATACAACTAAATCCCTACAAAAAGTTACCTTACTGTTACGATCCGCAAAATAAGATATTTTCTTTCTCAATCGCAATAAGGAAACTCCTGTGCTTCTGAATCAGTTGATGAGCTTTCAGTAAATCGATATTGATTACTTCTCCGTCCTCTTTAATCTTGAAAGCTTCGTCAACTAGGTAGTCACATCCATAAAATACACAGACTTCCAGAAACATTTTTGGAAAAAGATCCATCAATTTTACCGACTCTGCCACTCTTTTTCAATAAAATTTCATTATCAAATACAAATTTGTCCGGATTACATTAAAAAAAAATTTCTAAATTAAATAAGAAAAAAAATGTACTTACCCTTGAAACCCCAAATGTCATCAAGTCTGAATCAATAGTTGTTACAGCATTAATGTAGCCTATGTCCATTAGATATGCCAATTGTGCATCACCTTCGTAAGGGGAAACCATGTATTCAATTCCATTTTTTTTTAGTTGCTTCAAGTTGAACAAAAAAGATAGATAGCCAAGCGCACACAGCTATCTATCTAGCCAAATTGAAAACTGTTTAGCCATTTGATTCTTATGTTTTCCATTACAATTTATTCGACCGACTGCATTTTTTTGCATATTTTGGATGACCAAACGGTTATCAAATTGGCTAGTTTTTGTAGAAAAGATTTATGCATATAAAAGAATGACCATTTCAGATCGTTGAATTACCTAGTTGTCGGAAATACTAATTAGTGTCATCTCTAGAACGGTAATACATTTGTTTGAACATTTTGGACAAGGAAAATGTTATGTGTGTGTGTGTGTGCCGTTCCAGATAGCACATCTTCAATTAAATTTAAAATTTGTGAACTTTTTCAATTTTCCACTACTATGCAATATAATTCAAAGATCAAAACATATCATTCTTTAGATTCGTATGCAAAAATTTCATAACTATTTGGTCATCCAAAATTTGAACAAAAAATGTAGCTTGTCAAATAAAATTGAAATGAAAATCATAAAAATCAAATGGCTTAACATTTTTCAATTTTGCCATTTTTTGTATGAATCATGTGGAAACAAGAAATTAAAGAATGCTTGGCTTCGACTGTTGACTTAGATTATAGAAATATGAGGCTCTTCATATTTCAAGTTTAAGAACGTCCTCTTCAGAATACTATTTCCTTGTTTTTGCATTATTTTCCAAAAGGACTAGCAAATGCTAAGTGTGGGGGTATAAATATAAGGAAATAGTGTGGGGGACTAGCAAATGTTATTTGGCTTTAATTTCTTAGTTACAAATAAAGTCCCTAGTCATTTGTCAAGTCACTTGCATGCTAAACTTAAAAAAACTGCTAGGCAATATGTATGGGATGATCCTTACTTGTGGAAAATTTGTAATGATCGCATAGTTAGACGATGTGTTGATGAATCTGAATTTAATGATATTTTGTCTTTTTGCCATGCTAAAAATTGTGGGGGTCATTTTGGATCTAAGAAAACTGCATTAAAGGTGTTAGTATCCGGTTTCTTTTGGCCTTCATTGTTTAAAGATGCACATGCTTTCTGTATGACTTGTGACAGGTGTCAAAGAACTGGAAACTTAGGACCTAGAAATCAAATGCCCTTAACTAATATCGTTATTGTCGAAATTTTTTATGTGTGGGGAATTGATTTTATGGGACCCTTTCCTTCATCTTATGGTTTTCTATATATCTTGCTTACTGTTGATTATGTGTCAAAATGGGTGGAAGCAAAAGCCACCAGGACTAATGATTCTCAAGTTGTTTCAGATTTTATAAAGACTAACATCTTTGCAAGGTTTGGAATGCCGAGAGCAATTATTAGTGATGGAGGGACACATTTTTGCAACAAGACCATAGCTGCTTTGTTCAAGAAGTATAATGTCACACATAGGGTCTCTACGCCCTATCATCCTCAGACAAGTGGACAAGCGGAAGTTTCTAACTTCAGATCAAGCAGATTTCAGAGAAGACTATGAGCACTAACAGGAAGGATTGGAGCAAACGCCTTAATGATGCTTTATGGGCTTACAGGACAGCTTTTAAAATGCCAATAGGGATGTCACCTTTCAAGATTGTGTATGGTAAGGCATGTCATTTGCCTGTGGAGCTTGAACATAGAGCATGGTGGGCCTTGAAGACATTGAACATGTCCATGAATGATGCTGGAGTGTTGAGGAAACTCCAAATGAATGAATTGGAAGAGTTGAGGAATGATGCTTATGAGAGTTCACGGATTTACAAGGAGAAGACTAAGGCTTATCATGATAAGATGCTTCGTGGCAAGACCTTTGTTGTGGGACAAAAAGTCCTATTGTTTCACTCTCGACTTAAAATCTTTCCTGGTAAACTTAAATCTCGTTGGATTGGACCTTTTATTTTTACTCACATTTTTCCTCATGATGCTATACAGATTAGAAGTGAAGCAACTGGCAACGAGTTTAAGGTGAATGGCCATAGCTTGAAGCCATATTATGAGGCATTTAGGGAGACAACTGTGGAGGAAGAAGACCTTCACAGTTGGGGGAAAAGGTCAAGATCACTGGGTCGAACGGTCAAGAAACTATTTATTGCCACTGGATTTGTGTTTTCACCCGTTCTGTTTCTTGACCGGTCAGTTACTGTTTATTGAAATTTTTTTAATTTGTCTATTGTAAAATTGAAATATATTTGATGTAAATAGATTGTAATAATGGACATTTATAGAGAATTTATTACAATTTTAAAATTTTTTGGGTTTTTATAGAGAATTTATTACAATTTTTAGAAATTTTTATATCAACTTTTCTTACTATTAATAGCCCGTGTGTTTTATTACCTCTACAAATATGTTAATTGATTGTCAATGGATTGAAAGTGAGGGGAGAAACCAACACTACCTCTGCAAACATGTTAATTGAATGCCATTGGATTGAAATCATAATTAAAACCAACGGTCAACATTGGTTTCAATTGCAAAAGAAGCCAACATTACCTCTGCAAATATGTTAATTGAATGCCATTGGATTGAAAGCGTAATTAAAAACCTACGGTTAGCATTGGTTTCAAACTGCAAAAGAAGCCATCAGCTGGACAATTGCCCACCGAAGTCGCTGACGTCACCCACGTTGGCATTGGGCCGAGCTGGCAGCCGGCCAAGATGGGTCAAGAACAATGTCGCCTTGCTACCCTTTTTCTTCGCCTGGGTAACCAGAATTCATGAAGAAGCCGGTCATCAATCAACTGGTGGAAGCCATTTTTTCTCCCATAGAGGTCACCACCTCACCTTGTCCAGTTGGAGACTGGTCAAGAGGGCACCGGTGAACTTGCTCTAATAAGTCCCTACCATGCCAAAAGGTAGGGCTACGTAATTGGCTTGAATTAATTCCCAAGCTAAGATTATTTTACTTTTACTTTCTCTTTTAGTAGCGGCAATGATGGTTCTTTCTTCCTCCTATGGTGGCAGGTCGGAGGCAAGGGTACTTTATTCGTTGAGTTTACTACTTTGTTAATTTAGCACAATTCAATCGAATATGATTTCTTATTTGAGAGGTTAAGAGTTCGAGCCCCATCAAGGGTGGGAGTGGGGTGGGGATTAAAAAAAAAAATCGAATATGATAAAACGTAGATGAGGATAAGAGTGGGAGTTAATGTAAAATGGAAACAAAAAAATCGATAAAAGTTCCATATAAATTAAGAAATAGCTGGAAAAAAAATTGCTCTATCTATACTTCCCACCACCGATGGTATCAAAATCATAGAAATTTCTCAATTTGATGAAAGGAAACACTGAACTTGTGACTCTTTGATTTTTTTGAAAGGAATAACATAAAGTAAGAAATATAATGGTCTTATGACAATTATATACAGGTTATTTAGTTCACTCATGGATGAATCTTTAACGAACAGATTTTAATGCACACATAGTTCATATCCCCCAGCATCGCAAAAGTATTCCACTAGTAAAGCTATACCATCATAGATGATAAGTGATCGACTTCTTTACCATAATAAATGGTCAAAATTATAGCATTTTAGCAGCACATATATTGTCAGCTATTAAATGAGGACAATGGTTTTTGCAAAATAAGGGCATTGGATTTTTCAGAGCGTTTAACAAGGCTGCAAAGAGCATACATATATGGTACCGTTCAATATTACAATATTGCCAAAACACTAAACGTACAATAGTACAGTACAATAATTGCATGCAATAATATATCTTTAACGAGGCAAACTTACAGCAACTTAGGTTATAATCTTAATGATGGCGCTTCTTGGACCAATATAGTTCCTAGAGAAGCCTCTAGTGCCTTATTATTTGATATTGTAAATTGTGTTTGCTCTAGGAACTTTCGGTTACAATTTAGTCTTTCGTATAAATTGCATGCAAAAATATAACTTTGAAACATTCATCAGCAACCGCCAGGAGCAAATCCAACTCTCCCTCCGGCAACGTCATACAACACCTCCATATTCTTCTGCTGAGTATTCCCGAAAATCGCAATGTCGTTAGCATCATCATTCCCAGCAAAAGCCAAGCAAACCTGCTTATTCGAACCGTCGAAAAGGTAGACAATGCCGGTTGCGTCCAACTCCAACGTAACCCCGTCGCCGAACACAAATTCTATTTTCGGATAAGTCACCGTTGAATAGCCACTGAGGTCGTAGCATGTATCGAGGAGCTCATTCGGCGCCGCTGCCGGATAGCTTTTCATTGCTTCCTTAAAGGCGTCACGCAAAGCGCTGTAGGCGGTGGACCCAAGCCGCGATATGACGGTCCCGGAGTCTATGATCGTTCCCGGGGACGAAAACACAGAAGGCGGAATGGATAACTTTTGTCCGTTCACATTGATGCCAACCACGTCAAGGCCGTAAAACGATAAACCCGAGGATAAAGTAGTGAGCCGCGTGTATTTTATGGCGGCATTGGAAGCTCCACCGGGTGCGCCGAAGCTGAGGTAACCAGTGGAGCTTGCGGTCGGTGGCAGACAGTAGGAGAAGAAGCGGCCGTACTTCTGCCCTGTTTGTTCGATTATGGAGAACTTGTTGCGGGAGAGACCAAGTAAACCGGCCGAGTGGCCAATGAAGTGTACATTTTCTTCACCGCAGCCAAAGAGGAATCCATCAAACACGTCGTTTGGAGTTAAGGTCAGCTTGTCTTTGGCCAAGAGTCCAATGGTGGACGAGGAATCTCCGTATCCTACGCGGTATAAGCATGTGTCTCGTAAGCAAGAGTTGTAATCTGCATTTATATCAAATACCCAGGTTAAGGAGTAAAGCATTAATATTATTTCTTATCTTAATCTGAAACCATGTATGGTACTAGGTATGTACTTGTAGACGTGCTGAGTTCGACGCACTCTGCGTTGTTACAAGAAACGTTGGCATATGAGGTGGAGGAGGCGGGGTCGAAAATTGGATCAGTTTGGTTGTAGCAATAGCCAGCACAGGGTTGACATTGAGTCCAAGTGAGGTAGCTTCCGGTGTCAAATTCGAGCGAAAGTTGTTTTGTAGGTGTGCCTAATCCCACCGTCACTATGTAGTTGCCTGCGCCTAGGCTGGCCGGGAGTGTGGTGGCCTCCAATTGGCTTAGATCCTCGACGCCGTTCAGTTTCTTGGAAGTCCGGGAGTTGATTGAGTTGACTCGCGCTTGGTCTTGCTCCAGAATTTGAGTGTGATTCGTCGCAGTATCTTTGTTTTGAGGAAGATGAGAGCATGGCCCATGCTTATGTACCACTTCAAGAGTTGCCTTCCTTTTGTTACCTGACGAAATCAAATAGGTTAATTAATAATTCCCAACACGTATCCATTCCATAGTTGCACGTATAGATAAAGACTGAATTTGTGTGTGTGTGTGTTGTCATATATTTAACCTCTGATGGAGGGGCTGCAGGTGGTTGCTGGCAGAAGAGAGTGGAGATCAACCGTGTGGGTATATTGTTGATGAAGGAGGTGTCTTTTTGAAGTTCCTTCTGCCAAGGCAAAGCCCCTGTCCAAAGAGCACAGATTCAGGCCAAGAAGTACGAACAAACTGATGAAATACCTCATAATGAGGAAGGAGGAGGAGGTAGAACTGATGGGAGTTGCCATAAATTATTAATAGCAAGCAAGTTCTACCTCAAATACGCACGTATCTCCTAAACCTGCAGTCACTTAGCCTTATAACGGTGGGGTGTGGAAAATATCATGCTCTTGAGACCCACACGCATGGAAGAATATCATACTGAGAGCCTATTTTCCAACAACGTACTTCTAGCTGTCAATATTCAATAAGTTCAAACGTCAGATCGAAAAAGAACCAAAATATGATAAAACGTAGATGAGGATAAGAGTGGGAGTTAATGTAAAATGGAAACAAAAAAATCACCCTTAGGTCTCTGATGTTATAGCATATTTGTCGAACCAAGATATGAATCTGAAAAATGTAATGAACTAATGAAATATTAATGTCGTTGAATCAGATTTCTTTCACCTTTGCTTTTTTTTCTTTTTTATTCCAATTTTTTTTTCCTCAGTTTTGTTTAAGCTTCTCTTTTTTTTTACTCTCTTTTTTTTCGTATATATTCCTTACTTTCTTCTAAATTTTAGTTATTTTTAATCTTATTTTATCTTTTTTTAGTTTTTCTAATTAGTAAAACCTCATTTAAATTTTCACACTAGACCTCCGAAATCAAAAGACTGGCCCTGTATTCAAACAAAAGTACAGTTTTCACTCTAAATCTCATACGGTCATTTCAGAAGAAGAAAAAATTAATTAAAACGTCAACATTTCTACTTAAATTCAGACCATAAATTTAGATTATGACAATAAACAACAGGTTTGTGATTGAACTGGTTGGTCAGGAAGCTTGATAGTATTACATATATAATGCTGTGTTGCATGGGTTGAGATCGTTAGGCAAGGCTTTGTGGTCATGGCTAGCTATACCTTGCAGTCATTTGAGAACTTTTCAGTGTATGAGTTTTTCTTCATTTTGCATCAATAATCACAATTAAGATTTAAGAAATCAATACATTCAATCAAGTCTTAAGTCGTCTTTTTCAAGGCCTTGCATGTCTTTTTGGATTGTCTTTGCATGTCTTGTCCTGACAGGTGTGGAAAAATGCCCCTAGACATTAATTATTGTTGGATTGTCCTTGCATGTCTTGTCCTGATGTCCTGATAGGTGTGAAAAAATGCCCCTAGACATTAATTATTGTTGGACTATGGATTCTGGAAGTCATCAGTCAATAGACTTCGTTAGTCAATGCAAAAGGATGCCATCGATGAACTTTTGATGCCAAGCCATTTCCTATAGGCTGTGTTTTGAACTTTTGATGGAGGAAAAGAGAGATAGCATTTAATCAAAATGGACCTCAATGAGGTTTAAGATTTGTGGCTACAATTCTAAGTGTCATGTTATGCCACCTACACACATCAGCCAAATCATGTCATGTAATTTATGAGAAAAAATATCATTTTGTGATTTAAATTGGGTTGTCCTTGAACCTTAATATCTGAAGCTGGGTTTAATAATCAAGGGATGTACTGTATTGGGTTAGCTTTAATTTTTCATCTACTATTGCAATTTCATTATTTAAAAACGTAAAGGAAGTTTGGAGACTATGGTTCTTTAATGGTTGAACGTTTCTAGATAACTTCGCCTCATAATTTGTACTTGAATCGTATACTAGTGGTTAAGCAGTATCAACTATGGCGGCTCATCACTAATTTCCTATACTTTAGAAAGATTGATGATTGCTTAGATTTGTAGTATGGCAGATTCTGAATTTATTGATAAGATGTGTACGTGGTTTTGTTTCGAGTGGTTATGTCTGCAATTCCTTGCTTAACATGCTTGTGGGTTTTTAATTCACAACAAGTATAAGAAGAAGAAGCCAAAATATGAGATTGCAAAGAGATAGGAGAGAAATTTTGGAGAAACTCGATTTACCAAAACTTTAGGTTCCTATTCTTTCATGTGGATTTCATTTATGGAGATGATTTGCAGAGAGAGAGAGAGAGAGAGATGAACAAAGAGAGAGCGAAATCTAGAAGAGTACTAAAGACTGAGTTAAGACATGAATGGATGAAAATACCCTTCAGAAATTGCCAGCTGACAACCTCTGTAACTATGTTAAAGGTTCTAGGTACCAAACATCGGTCGGGGTCCGAATCTTAGGTACATTTCTGATATTTTTTTAACTTGAGGTACCAAAATTTATAAGAAGAGAAACGTCAAGTACCGTATGTATAAACGATTTTTCCCCTAATAAAAGTATTTCATTATCCAAAAAAAAACTACATCTCTCTCTCTCTCTCTCTATATATATATATAGGAACTTCTAGTTGGACCTCCAAATTTGATATTTGGACCTCTCCTACTTATTAAACATCCAATTCACTTTTTTGAATACTTAAATAACTAAATAGACCTCTTTAATTTTACCAAAACACCCTTGAACAATTAAATATGTACCTTCAACAATTTGTTTTTTTTTTTCTTCTTATCTCTATCAATTCAATCATGAAGAATTGTGTGAGTAACCTACCTATATTTTTGGTGTACGTGCTTTCAGTGACGAAACAAGAAAGTGATTCTTGGGGGATCATCTTAACAAGTAGACTATTACAAAGATTTTTCTATTAATCCAGATCATAGTTTTATTTTGTTTGTTTTGCAATATGGATGGTTCTAGAAAAGATTTGGTTCTCAGAAAAATAATATATATACATCGATTAAATCTAATTAAAAGTTTGGATCTTAATTAGTAGGGAAAAATTCATGAATAGTACCCGAATTAAGGCCCACTATTAATTTTAGTACACCAAGTTCTAAAATATAAACTTTGGTACATCAAATATGAAACCCGACTCAATATACATACACGACGTCAATGACTCCGTTAATTGTAGTGATCACCGTTCAGTTTCTCCAACCCCCAACAGAACTCAACCCACACCTTTAACCGCTGACCACCGTTCGACCTTCACAACTGATCTCAAACATGACCGCCGGTTGTTAGCTCCGCCGTGAATGTCAGGTTTGTCAGGGATATCATGACACTGGCCGCCGATGCTGCAACACCCAAACCAAGTGCAAAACCCATATAAAAATATACAATTTTGCGCAAGATTCAACACAAACAAAAACCCCCAATTGAAAGAAAAAGAAAACCCCTTTCTTCAATCTTGAATCAAACATACGAATCCCAACAAGAAACCCCATTATAACCAAATTGATCAGTAACCCAGATCGGGAAGCCCTTCAATTGTTCGAAATCGACTATAATTTCAATTGGGTTTTCTTGAAGCTTCGACGGGAACCAGGCCATGCTACATTTCTTTGAGCTCATCTTGCTACTGAACCGTTTTTTGTTGCTTCATGGCTCCAGTAGTAGAAACTCATTTCATGGCTACGTTGATGATTTACTATTAAAGTAAAACCTTCCCTTCTCATCAATTAATCTTCTTCAATCTTCTTCCTTCTTTCCCCATCCCAAAGCTCTATGTAAAAAGATGTAAATCAGAAAAGATGTATGGATATATGTGGACACACAAAGCCATATGATCTTCTTTGAGAGAGAGGGAGGGAGGGAGAGAGTTAGAGTTTGGATGGTGATGAATAAAGGAAGCCTGGGGATATTGTATGAGACGAGGATCAGCTGGGGGGAGGGAGAAGAGAGGAGAGAGAGAGAGAGAGGGGGGGGGGGGGGTGGGGCTAAAAAATGAAAAACCAATTTTGCCCTTCATTATGTGTGTAATGGCATGCGAACTAACGGAGTTATTAACGTCGTGTATGTATATTGAGTCGGGCTTCATATTTGATGTACCAAAGTTTATATTTTAGAACTTGGGGTACTAAAATTAATAGTGGGCCTTACTTCGGGTACTATTCATGAATTTTTCCCTAATTAGTAATAACTACACTAAGATGTTCAATAAGTTTAATAGGGAAAATCGTCCGTACAGTACCCAACCTTTTCCCCATTCTAAACTTCAGTACCTCACATTCAGATAATATCAGGACGGTACCTAAGGTTCTAACCCCGACCGAAGAATGGTACCTAGTGCCGTTAGCTCCGTTAAGGAGCCTGACAGCTGAAGGATATTTTCGTCTTTTTATGTCTTAATATATTATTTTTTATTTAAGCATTTTTTTTTCTATTTTTTTCTCACTCCCTACTGTTCGTCTCTCTATCTCTCTCTCTCTCTCTCTCTCTGTGAAAGAAATCAACACAAGTGAGGATTATCCATTGATTCAATTTCGTTCTTTAGTCCCAGTTTTGATCAAATGCTTGGTTTTCGATTGGATTGGATCCGAATCAGACCCTAAAGGCATCGCCAGCGAAATGGTGAGTTTATGTATGATTAGAGTTTGAATTGGATCTTATAATTTGATAGAGGGGTTGGTGAGTTCTGTATGTGTGGTTGTTCATTGGTCGGGTTAATTTCGATTGGAATATCAGTGGCTCTTTGTCATGGATTTGTTAGAATATGATCATTTGATTAAGTGGCTTTACAATGAGTATGCTATGTGTGAGGAGATATACCATGACACTGGTACATCAAGACACACTTGAACAAGGAAATTCACGTATCCTGAAAGGGTACATGAATACTCATAATTATAATGAAAGGGTATAACTATTGATTAGTTACCGCTGTTCACTCAAGAGGTACAATGGCTAAGGTCTATAAATAGAACCTCAGCCCCTTGCATTGTTACTTCAAATTTAGCAATTCGATTTCCCTTGTTGTGTCTAGATTAAAGACACCATACCATTGTGATCAACAGTCTGACGACGCCAATCACAACAATCATTTCCTATATTTTCCAACAGTGGTATCAGAGCGGTTCCAGTTCTAGTGATGCAAGGGAAATTAAATCACAATTCGTACAACTACAATTCACAAAGACAACATTCAAACAATTACAGTTGGTTCAAAGGAGAATCAAACCTGAGAAGAAGAGTAAGTTTCAGACCTTGCAAGATTCATTCTTGTCGTCTGAATACTAAGTACAAAAATAGTTTGGGATCGCGCTACAACGGCAACAAAGGACCCAAACGTTTCAGACTTCCAGGCCTGCCGTGGTGTAATCAACCGTACCAGGAACCCTGTTTCAACAAGAACCATTGCAAACAGGCGTCCTTCCAACAGAAAGAGACATCGTTCAAAACAAGCGAAGAAGAATTCAGTCTGGGTTCGAAAGACAACCATTCGAAGCATTTAGGTTCGGATTCAACTTACTTCAAATCGTTTCGTCTGGACTCGACGCCGGTTTTTGACAAGAATCTTCGTATTCACCAGACCCAAAGGCCGACGGATCTATCATTGAATCAATACATCTCGCCTCATCAATTCTATAGAACTCCAATCTACAAGAACGGCGAGTCGAATTGGTCTCCCATTCGCCCATCAGAACCACATTCATCGGCACCAAGAAAGATACCAGAAGGGAAAAATCAAGATAATTTCACTTCTTTTTTCTATCATCAACCTCACTTTTCAAGGAATTTGGGTGAAAATTTGGTTGAGGATCAAAACTTTGGTGAATATTCGGTTTGGGGTGATACGCCAGGCAGAACGTGGATTGAAGAGCAGAAGTTCAATTATACTGGGTGTGATTGACCTGGTGTTCAATTAGTAAGTAATATATAATTAAACATATATATTATATATTAAATATATATAGATTGTACGACGCACAGTAACTAGTAGTAAGTAATATATAATAGATATATTTTATCATAAAACGTAAAGTGAAGTACAGTTGTAATCCAATTGTACTACTTTATTATTATTGTTTGTTACATATTATTGTGGTTTGCTCTTTGCACTTGTTATTATTATTGTGAGTCATGGCCAGTAAATGCAAAACGGAGAATATAAAGATAGAGAGACTCAAAAATATCAATCATCGCATATGGAAAAGAAGAATCACTTATCTACTTACCCATGAGAAAACATTATATACTTTAAAAACTGAGAGGCCTCCTGTTGCATCTCGGAATTATATTAAATGGGAAGAAGATAATGCATTAGCAATTGCTACGATTCTCAATCATATGGAAGATGATTTGATTCCTTTCTATGAAGGATATGAGACCGCCAAAGAAATCATGAATGTATTGGATGAAAAATACGGGCCTAAATCTCAAACATACATTTAATTGTTGCTTGAGAAATATAACAACACTCGTATGAACGAAAATGATGATATGGTGGATCATATTACCAAAATGGAGGTGTTAGCAAAGGACTTGTCTAATGCTGGTCATCCTATTCCTGATCAAATGCAAGTTTCTACACTTCTCAACAGTCTTCCCAAATCATGGGATCATGTGGTGACTTCTTTGACCTATGGTCAAAAAGAGTTGTTCATGAATAATTTGCCTGCTATGTTAGTAGTTGAAGAAGTGAGAATGAACAAGAGGAAAAAGGAAAATAATAGAGGCAACCTCCTAATAGCCGTGGACTCACAAAAGCATAAACAGCAATATAACAATAATAATAAAAGAAAAAACCATAGTCTCCACAAGACCAGCAACAAGAAGAATTTCAAGTTCAAAAGCAAAAAATATGGGTGTTACTTCTGTGGAAATTGGTCACATTAGATCAAAATGCCTCAGACGTCAAAGGACCAATGACAAGCCTAAGGAATTAATTTTGACAGTCTCTGAAGCACTCATAGTAGAATGTGAAGAACAATGGTGTGTCGACTCCGGAGCTACAAGACATGTTTGCAAGGACAAATCCTTTTTCATCAACATCAACGAAAAGGCACAAGGAGATCATCGTCTATACATGGGAAACAATACATACATAGATGTTCTTGGAGAAGGAGATTGCAAGCTTCAGTGTAATGGCTCAAATGTGATTCTCAAAAATGCCTTGTATGCACCCACTATTAGAAGAAATCTTATTTCTGTTGCTATGCTTGAAAAGAAGGGTTTTGAAGTGAGATTCAAAAATGGTGTAGTCACTATCGGTAAGGAAGGTCGAATAGTACTCAAGGGTACTAGAATCGATGATATGTACACAATTATTATTATTAGTAATAAAAATATTTCTTCTGAGTATATTTTTGTCTCTACTTCAAATACAACTTTATTATGGCATTTGAGATTAGGACACATAAATAAAAATAAATTGCAGAGAATGAACAAAATTGGAATGTTACCTCAAGTAAATTTGAATGATTTTGAAATATGTGAATCATGTATCAAAGGAAAAATGCCTAGAAAATCATTTTCTAAACATTATCTTTTGATTTACTTGATGTTATACATTCGGATTTATGTGGACCTATGAGAACTAAGACTCATAGAGGAATGGAATACTTTGTTACATTCATCTATGATTATTCTTGTTATAGTTATGTCTACTTCTTAAAACAAAAATCGGATGCCTTGGAAAAATTCAAGGAATTTAAGAAAGAAGTAGAAACTCAATTAGGAAGACCCATAAAGTCTCTTAATAGTGATAGAGGTGGTGAATATGAAGCCTTTGATGAATTCTGCAAAGAACATGGCAAAAGACGCAATTATGCCATGCCGTATACACCACAACAAAATGGCATTGTAGAAAGAAGAAATAGAACCCTAATGGAGATGACAAGATCAATGATGTCCCATGCAGACTTGCCTCTTCATTTTTGGGGGGAAGCGCTATCCACTGCTTCATACATACTGAATAGAGTAAATACAAAGGCTAAACCATTAACACCATATGAATTATGGCATGGAAGAAAACCAGACTTGTCAAACTTAAAAGTTTGGGGTTGCAAGGCACATGTTTTGATTCCAAAACCACTTCGAGATAAGTTAAATTCTAAGACTTTGGAATGTAAATTCATTGGATATCCAAAAAATAGTATAGGTTATCGTTTTTATCACCAGGTTGATAGAAAGCAGAGGTGCTGCTTTTATAGAAACTACTGATGTGATTACACAAATTCAAGAATCTGATCTAGAAATAAATCAGGATGACTTTGATCATGACCAACTTGGTGATCATGCCATTGTTCATGATCAAGTGGGAGATATAGATATTGATATTGGTGATCATGACAATGGCATGGATATAGATGATCAAAATAAAATTGATGTTATGTCATTTGATCCTGATAGTGCGCAATGCACAAAACAGTGGGAGACGAAAAAGAAAAAGGGAACCATCTAAAACATTGAAGGATCATTATGTTTTCAATCTTAAAGAGTTAGATGAATTAGTGGGAGACCCAAGAACATTTAAAAAAGCAATGGATGGATCTGATTCACAACAATGGCAAGAAGCCATGAATGAAGAAATAGATTCCATAAAGAAAAATGAAGTTTGGGAACTAGTTGATCTACCTATTGGAAGGAAGCCCATTGGTTGCAAATGGATAATTCGGAAAAAGTTTAAAGTTGATGGTACTCTAGATAGATACAAAGCCTGTTTAGTGGCCAAAGGTTATACGCAAAAACCTGGCATAGATTTTGTCGATACATATTCTCCTGTTGCAAAGTTTCAATCTATTAGAATACTCATGGCAATTATTGCAAGAATGGATTTAGAACTCCACCAACTAGATGTCAAAACAGCTTTTCTTAATGGAGATTTAAAGGAAGAGATCTATATGGTTCAACCAAAAGGATTTCATGTAAATGGACATGAAAACAAAGTCTATAAATTAAAGAAATCATTGTATGGACTTAAACAGTCATCTAGACAATGGTATTTAAAGTTCCACCAAGCTATCCTTGAAATAGGTTATCAAATGAACAGACTAGATCACTGTGTATATACTTGGAAGTGCCAAGACAAGTTTTGTCTCTTGTCTCTGTATGTAGATGATATCTTGCTTGCTGGAAATTGCATGGATATGATTACTAAAACAAAATCATATTTAGGTTCCAAGGTTGAGATGAAAGATATGGGAGAAGCTTCCTATGTCTTGGGAATAAAAATTATTAGAGATAGAAATTCCAAACTACTCTACTTAGACCAAGAGAACTATCTAGATAAAATCTTTAAAAGATTCAATATGATAGAATGCAACCCAGTTAGTACACCCATTAGTAAGGGAATAATTCTTACAAAGGAGATGTGTCCTACACAAGAAGAAGAAATAAATTATATGAAAAATGTTCCATATGCTCAAGCTGTGGGTAGCTTGATATATGCAATGATGAGTACTAGACTAGACATTTGTCATGTTGTAGGATTAGTTAGCAGATATCAATCTAATCCTGGTAAAGAACATTGGCAAGCCGTTAAAAGAATTATGAGATATCTAAAAGGTACTCAAAATATGAAACTCTGTTTTGGAATAAGTGATTTAAATTTGATTTATTACAGTGATGCAGATTTTGCTGGAGACTTGAATGACAGAAAGTCTACGAGCGGTAACATTATTTTATTTGGTGGAGCGGCTATTTCTTGGTTAAGTAAGAAACAGAAATGTGTTGCAAAATCGACTATGGAGGCAGAATATATTTCTTGTAGCACATTGGTAAGTACTACAGTATGGGCCAAACGTTTCATAGATTATATGAATATAGGTATACCTAAAAAGGCTGTTGATGTGTTTTGTGATAATAAGTCCGCCACCTACCTGATTAAAAGTGGAGCAAATAGTTCTAAAGGAAAACACATTGACGTAAAATATCATTATATACAAGATATAGTTGAGAGAGGTGAAGTAAAGGTCGACTACATACCCTCTGAACAGATGATGGCTGATCCTATGACCAAAGGGTTAACTCTGGAAAAATTCAGAGAGCATGTTTGTAAAATGGGTTTAAAGTCATATAGATGTGATCAAGCATGCTGGTAAGCATCATTGTAGTGTTTTAGGGACGCCTAAAGTGACAATTGATATGACTCTATCTGATTAAAATTGGTCGAAAATAAGATAGAGGGCACTAATCAAGAAACGAAATTATAACAAATCTTCTTGTCTGTAAAATCCACTTTGAGGCAACATGAATGAATTTGTATAATATTTGGGTTAGCGCGGATTTTAAAGTCACCATTAATATTAGGTGTGGAAGGTTAAAATTCCTAATATATGAGAATGGTGCCAACTTATTAAATGAGATAAGTTGTGGTCAGATGGAAAATGATTCAGAAGTGTGCACACGTGGTAAATGAAATCATTATCTGACGTTTGGAAAGTCCCGGGTAATCAAATATATGATACTCAAAATGGATATGCAAAGTAAATTAGGATGGATAGTTTACGGTGTTTGCGATGAAACAAGCAACACTTAGTAAAAACATCCAGAACCTAGAAGCCTTTAGAAACTTGAATCATCATGATCAAGTGGGAGGTGTTAGAATATGATCATGTGATTAAGTGGATTCACAATGAGTATGCTATGTGTGAGGGGATATACCATAGCACTGGTACATCAAGACACACTTGAATAAGGAAATTCCCGTATCCTGAAAGGGTACCTGAATACTAATAATTATAATGAAAGGGTATAACTATTGATTAGTTACCCCTGTTCACTCAAGAGGTACAATGGCTGAGGTCTATATATAGAACCTCAGCCCCTTGCATTGTTACTTCAAATTCAGCAATTCGATTTCTCTTGTTGTTTCTAGATTAAAGACATCATACCATTGTCATCAACAGTCTGACGACGCCAATCACAACGATCCTTTCCTATATTTCCAACAGGATTTTCTGAGAGACCCAAAGCCTTGCCCTGAGGAGATGGTGAGAACTTATGACGAAACTGTGCTAAAAGGGGTTTATGGGTTTGTGAAGGAGTGGTTGAGTGCAGGTGAAATTGATGCAGAAGAAGAGGAGGAGGAGGGTAGTGAATAGGGGTTTATGGCTTTGTGAAGGAGTGGCTGGGAAAATTGGAAGAGGCCTGAGCCTAGATTTGGGCAATGGAAGTGAAGAAGATGATGGGGAATTGGTCTCCATCACTCTACCAGCAATGAAGGAGAGAGTTAGAGGATTTTTTTTTTTGTTCTCAAACTTTAATCTCTTGTTCCTTCAATCTTTGCTCTGTGAATCTTTGATTAAAGAGCAGGCTAAAATCCAAATAACAGTAATTTTAATATTCCCCGTTGTTAGAGAATGAAAGATGATTAATGGGCAGATGGATGAATATGAGTAGTAAAAGTGCAGGCTCTTATTTTTAAGAAGAAAGAGATGGAGAAGGGAGACTGATCTGCTACTTCTTTAAGAGCAGGCTCTTATTTATACAAATCCCTTCCATCTTCTGGGTTTTCTAAACACGACTAACCCAGTGAGCAAGACTAACCCAGCTACTCCTTTAGGAACGAGATTTTAGTTTGAAGTTTTGAACAAAATGTTTTTCCGGAATCTAGAAAGTGGAAAAGATAATTGAAATGAAGAAGAAAGAAGAACTGAGGAGCGAGCAGGAGGTGATGATCAAAATTCTTCTTTTGCATTCCTCTTAAAAAAAAAAATTCTTTTGCATTTTTAATTATATGAAGAAGAACTAAGGACAAATAAAAAAGGGTAAATCAGTCATTTTATGGTCAAAATATGCTAGCAGTCATTTTTTGTAAAAGAACTAACGGCACCAGGTACCATTCTTCTGTCTGAGTCAAAACATCAGGTACCGTTATGATATTATCTGAATGTGAGGTACTAAAGTTTAGAATGGGGAAAAGGTCGGGTACCGTACGGACGATTTTCCCTAGAAATTAATTATCTTTACTTAATTGTTTTAGGTAAATTATAAAGTTATATAAGTAATATAAGGAATTTCGGGAAAAAATTGAATGTTATATTAATAGGAGGAGAAAATATTTCAAACAGTACCCGAACTTAGGCCGACTCCTAACTTCAGTACCCGACTATACAAAACTATCACTTTGGTACCCCAAGTTTTAATCCCGACCCAAGAAAGGTACACGCCGTTCATGACGGCATTAAGAGCCCAGCCACGTGGCAATAAATGAGGGGCAATTTCATCTCTTCGATAACTCCCGCCAATCTTAACTAGTTGCTGATCCTATTGCAATTTCCCGCCAAATTAAAATTCCCTCCAAAAACAGAGCATATGAAGTGTGATTAGCTCCAGATGACAACTAATTTCCTCCAACTTGATTCACAAAAGACAAACAAAAAATTACCATAACCAGAAAGGATAAAGCAAATCCAAATACTTCCATAGATGCATATATTCATCATAAACATGTCCAAACCACTGAGCACCCATCTATTACAACAAAATGCTTACAAGAAGCAATTAACAAGGCATTTTTGAATGTTCCATCTAAGCAAAAGTAAATGCCATCAGAAAAATAGTTGGGTACACAAAAACAAAAACAGTGGGTTCCAAAAGCATTCTTCAATCTTCCTAATCGCCTCAGTACTTCCAATTAGCCTTCTTACTTCCAGTTCTAGAAGCAGTGCTAGAAGTAGACTCTTGTGTAGGGTTCTTTGGGAATTTGATTCTTCTTGCTGGGGATTTGAACCTTTTTCCTGAAAACAGAGGCCTGGAGGAGGCTCCAGTTTGCTGATTTACCTGAAAATGACAATTCCAAAACATTCATAAATGCTAGCTTACTAATCAATTCAACTGCAGACCACAACAACCACAAACTATACCTGTGTCTGCTGACCATTATTGTTGGAATTTTGTGATGGCATTACATTGAAGTGATCAACATTCACAGGTCCAGTAATAGTCTCATAATTAACCTGTGGTGGCTCTGCAGGAGCTGGAACCTCAACATCCTCCATTGAAACCTGGTGTTGTTGCTGATGATTCTGAGGAGGTTCAACATTTTGAGCTTGGGGCTGCTGCTGGTGCTGATTCACATCCCCCTCATTCCCTTGAGCTTGGGGTTGCTGCTGCTGATTCACAGCTCCCCCATTCCCCTGCATTTGCTCATTCTCCACATTCCCCTGCATTTGACACAATATACATTATAATCCATATTCCTGGGGCCATTCATAAAAATGGTCGATGAAAGCTAATGTAATACCTGATTTCTTCTTAAACAGGTTCTAACATTGTGCCCCTTTTTGTGGCATCTGCCACACTTCACTTGAGAGTAGTAACTTCTTGGTAATTTCTCAGTATCTGCAGGAGGTTCTTCTTCAACTACACAAATGATTATGCAGTTAGCCATAAATACAGAGTTTACACATTAAACATATATAAACTTGAAAAAAAAGTTTACCTGGTGCTTTGGTTCTATTGGTTTTAGGTCTTCCTGGTTGTGCCTTATATAATGGGGTGCAATTGGCCTATGTATGAGCTCCCATTCTTGCACTCCAGCAATGGGGTTGATCGATGACTGGCACATAGGCCTTCATGTACTTATCCTGTGTGTAACTGTCATGTACAAACTCATCAAGTGATTGCCGCTTGGAATATATGGCTGCAATTGCATGGCCACATGGAAGACCACTGAGGTCCCATCTTCTGCAAGTGCATGAATGATTGTCCAACTGCATTGAGTGTTGTGCTAGCACACCAGATTGACAACCCACACCCCTGCCTTGGATTTCAAACCTCATACTGCTAGACTCTAAAGGTTTATAGTCATGGCTCCAATCAACATTCTTTTTCAGGAGTTTCTCCACTCTAGGTCCCACACTACACTTCCAATTTGGCCCCGAGTTTCTTCTATTGGATAATCTCCCCATAGTCATGGTCCTTATATCCTCCAAACAGCCAAGAATTGGCTTCTTTCTTGCTGGAAGAATTGACTTGTTGAATGACTCGCTATGATTATTTAGAAGTATGTCACATTTGAACTGCTCCTTGAAATGAGACTTCGACCAATGAATTGCAGGCCTATCCTTGCACCACTTCCATGTAGAACTTGAAGATTTAGCCATATCCTCCATTGCAAGCTCATATTGTCTGATGGTGGTGGCTCTTGCAACTGCCCAGAGCTTTTGTTTTAGCTCAAGTCCACTGTGACCATCAGATTTGAAGTTATTGTGCAAATGGCGAACATAATGCCTGTGTTCTGCAAATGGGAACAAGTCCTTAATGGCCTGCTCTAGGCCTTTCTGCTTATCAAAAATAAAAGCATAATGGACTGAATGGTGAATTTGATGATCAACCCTCAACAACTCTAAAAACCAGGTCCAACTATCCCTTACTTCTCTCTCCACTATTGCCCATGCAATAGGATAAATCCCATTATTCCCATCTATGCCTACAGCTGATAATAGTTGACCTTTATGGACCCCCTTCAAATGGCATCCATCTAGCCCTATGAGTGGCCTACAACCTGCCTTCCATCCAACCTTCAGTGCCTCCAAGCATATATAGATCCTTTTGAACCTTGTGACATCACCATCCAATTCTGTTTGGATCCACACTGAGCTTCCAGGGTTTTTCTTTTTCAATTCATTGGCATAACTCTCAAGCATATTATACTGGTCTTCAAATGAACCCTGAGCCAACTTCTTTGCCCTTCTCTTAGCTCTATAACACATCTGGAATCCTACATCCATTCCAAATTCCTTCCCAACTGCATTTTGGATCCCTTCCCTTGTCCAATTATATTCATCAGCAATGAATGGGGCGTGCATATGATAAACCCTACCTCCAACACTACTGCATTTATGTTCAGGTCTGAAAGTCTTGATTGTCATTTCCGGAGTGTTAGGATCTGGACTAGATGCATATATCCAGAATGGACAGCCCTTAGATGTCTTGCAAACCACCTTCACCTTTCTGCTAGTGTTCTTTGGAAATCGCAGTTCCTTTTTGGTGAGTACCGCATGCTTCTTGATTGCCTTCTTGAAAATGCTTGAGTTGGGGAATACCATACCTAGTTCAAAATAGGGGTTCTTCATATCATACTTATGGTTGAATTCCCTCAACCTCGAGAACCTCCTCTTGTGTTTCACTGGATACCTCCCCCTATCTTCTCCAGACTCATCACTTGAACCATGCAGGCTTGGAAAGCCATCACTAGCAGTACCATCATCATCAGATATTTGCCTCTGAATCCTATGTCATTCCATTCCTCTACATGTTCGGGATCACCATCCACATGTGCCTCAAAGTCTACTTCATCATCTTCAGAAACCAACTCGAAGTCATTATCCCTAATCCCATCCCAGTTTGGATCATCAGAATCATCACTACTAGTACTGCTCCAATTATACTGAACCAGGTTTGAGCATTCACCACCAGACCTCGTATCATACCTCCTAGTAGCCCTCTGTTTCGGCCTACCACGCTTTTTCTTTGGAACACAAACTTCTTCCTCTATAACTTTCTGCTTCCCTTTATCTTTTTGTCTTGAAGTGGATGCTTGATGATCTCTGCCTCTTGCAATTGTAATAGTTGGGCCACGGGCTTGAGCTTCAACTCTAGGCCCATTGCCTTCAGTTGACTGTGGACAACCACTCTGCACTTCAGGCCCATTAGCAGCTTCACTCATTTCTGGACCATTGCTTTGCACTTCAGGCCCATCATCAGTATATTCCCAGTTTTCAGGCATAATTCCATCTAGAGGAACCTCTTCATCATCATCTACATCTAGTGGATCTACATCCACTGGCTCCTTTTCATCATCCACATCCTTTGGCACCTCTTCAACACCCTTAACATCTGGCAATTGCACATCATCAATTACATGTCCAAATAACAGAGTATGACCTATGTCATCATCGTAATGATCTAACTCATAATCATGAAAATGCCTTCTTGCCTCCAAGCAAACAATGTACACATGCAGTAGCCTTTGAACAACAAGAATGAATTTAACCATGTCCATACAGTCTTTATCAGTGCCTATAGGTAAATATCCAGTACCCTCTTCGCTTCCTGGTATCCTAAACCAGTAAGCAACTGGGCCAGCTCGATACCCCAAATCCCAAGCCCAATAATTAAACCCTATCACACTCAGTTTGTCCGGATTAACCCCATCAACAAAGACCACTTCCTCCCCTCCTATGTATGTCCTATTCACTCCACCATGTGAGAAGAACCTTCCTCCATGATGTATTGCTACGGTGAAATTTCCAACTGCAATTTTACAACACCAGCTGTTATAATCCAAAATAGGAAACATATTCAATGTTGTTCAAGCCTAACCAAATTGATTATTCAACTACCTCTTCTTTGTCTTTACTCTCTACCATTTATACTGGTATGTGTTTTAAAATCATTTATCAGTTGTAAACACCATTAAACAACCCAGACCAAGGTTGGGATTTCACTTTCACCACTAACCCAGCCACCAGACCAATAACCCTAATTTATTAGAATAGCCGACATCAAACCCTAAACCCTACGCATGCGAAGACAAAATAAAACCCTAAACCCTAGACAAACCCTAGTCAACAACATTGACTTCCATAAAAAATCAAATCTTTTTGGACCACAAACCCTAAAATAGCGACAGCTCATAGAAAAGGGGAATATTTTCTTACCTCCTGAAAACACAGGTGGATCCCCATCCAGCCAGAAATATCTCCAATAATTAGCCATTAACCCCTCTTCAAGATCTTATTTGAGATTCGAATCTCTCTTTCACTCAAGTTTGTAGGATTCTCCCACTTTCTCTGTTGGATTCTCTGTACGGCTGTGGACTAGGAAGAATCCAAACTAAGAGAGGTCGAACGGAACGGAACTCACTTAAGGCTCTAGGGTTATCGAAGAGACGAAATTGCCCCTCATGTATTGCCACATGGCTGGGCTCTTAACGCCGTTGTGAACTGCGTGTACCTTTCTTGGGTCGGATTAAAACTTGGGGTACCAAAGTGATAGTTTTGTATAGTCGGGTACTGAAGTTAGGAGTCGGCAAAAGTTCGGGTACTGTTTGAAATATTTTCTCTAATAGGAGAGGTAAGAAGAGTATTTGTTTTGTTTTTTTTTTTTCTCTTTGTCCTTATTTGTCTTTTCATATAAAGTTGACAAAATCTATTGATAATTAAAAAAAGATGGAGGTCCAAATATCAAATTTGGAGGTCCAAGTAGAATCACCCTATATATATATATATATATATATATATATCATTTTTTCTTTTTCAAAAAAGTAGAAGATAAATAAGATAAGAGTCCCTTTAAAATGAAAAATAAAAATAAATAAATGTTTAAGGAAAACTGAATTGGGAGATAATTGAGTCGTACTTTGATTGATAATAGGGGCCTCTTTATATAGAGGATTACAAAACATAGAATCAGAGCTGTACAAGGAAAGATAATCATACAATTAATCAGATATCTATGAATATCTCTGAGAATATCTCTAATTCAAAACTCTATTACAACTAGGTCAAGTAACCTAGAGTTTGGGCCAGACACATATTCTGGATTTACTTGAACACTCCCCCTTGTGTCGTCCAAACGTGGTGCTCCTCTCGTTGCCTCATTAAAAACCTTTCCGAGTAACAAAAACTTGTGAGACAAAAATAACCTCAGTCGAAGGGGAAAAAGAGCACAACTTACGTTTCGAGACCATACATGTAGACATCTCCCTTGATGTCTGCATCTCCCCATGATGACTATGGTCATAGGAGTTCGGATAACTTCAGCAAACAATGCTACCAACATGTTTCTCGAAAGTGGAATTTAGGTAATGACTTAGTGAGCAAGTCTGCCACACTGTCCTCAGACCGAACCTAGTTCACTTTGATCTTGAGGAGAGTCTGTTGTTGCTGATTATACTTGGTGTTGTCGCTTTTGATGTAGCCTTGCTTCATTAGTTCAAAACAAGCAACATTATCCTAAATGCTTATACGCTCATCTGTGGTAGACTTCAAACCACAATTGGTCAAACATGCGTAACTGTAGATCCAATCCATATACATTCACGAACCACTCCGTGAAGAGCAATAATCTCCTCATTGTTCAAAGATATAGCAACTAGAGTCTGTTCTGTAGTCATCCAAGATATGGCGGTTTTACCCATGGTGAACACTTAACCAGTTTGGGAATGACCTTTGTGTGGGTCAGAGAGATATCCAGTATCAACAAAACCTTCCAAAACACTAATGTCGTTTTAGGATGGGGAGAGGGAACGCATACCACTATTGGTAGCATTCTTGACATATGATGGGTCTAAATCCATCGTCTCCCTATAGGGATAGGATAAGCCCATATCAATCGTACATCTCAAGTACAAAAGATATCTTTTACACCAATCCAATGGAGTCGCTTTGAGGCAAATCTATATCTAGCTAACAAATTCACGACAAATAAGATGTCCGGTCTTGTGCATTGCACTAAGTACAATAATGTGCCTATTGTACTTAAGTAAGGCACTTTTGCCTCTAACACATCTTCGTCATCATCCTTTGAACGAGGAGGATCCTTTTGAGGATCAAGACTACGGATGATCATAGAGGTGCTTGAAGGTTTGACCTTGTCAAAATGCTTAAGCATCTATCAACACGATGCTCAAGTTCCAAACTGAGATATAATAGTGTTCTCCCAAAATCCTTCATCTCAAAATCGGATTTCAAGTGTTCAGCGGTTTCCCTTAACTCTTTAAGGGCTTCCAATGCAAATCATGTCTAACATGAACCGCGATAGAATCGTAAACTTATTACATAAACGCGTGGGCATATCTATTTCCCAATCAAATTGTCACTTTAGTGAGTATTTCAACCTCTTTGTAAAACGTGCTTCGTGGTCTAGAGCCACTTGAGTTGGGTAAATGAAGTCCACCATGAACCTTTATGTATATTCCGTATCTAGATCCCCATAAAGATACGTAGTGACCACATTTGTAAGCTGCATGTTCAGTTATTCGGAAACTATCAAACTGACAAGGTAGTGGAGTGCAATGACATCCATTATGGGAGAATATATATCATCGTAGTCGATTCCAGGGCGTTTTATGAGAAGCCTTGTGCCGTAAGGCGAGATTACTATATCTTTTTCTCATCACGCTTTCTAACGAAGACCTATTAGTCAACAGGTTTTATATCAAGAGGTGTTGGCATCACTGGCTCAAAACCCTTCCTCTTCGTTAGAGAATCCAACTTAACCTAGATCGTATCTTTCCATTTAGGGAAAATCTCTCTACATTGGCATTCATTCATCAACAGAGTGTGGTTCAATATCATCAAACTCAACAAACTTATGCGCAACAAAATGCGCGATTACATCATCAATAATGATAGAGTTTCTATCCCACGTCTCATGTACACTAGTGTAATTTTCAAAGAGCTCTATATTCTCAGGAATAGGTTCTAACGTTGAGGCTTCCCCCAACGATAACCATAATCCGGAAGATTCTCATGAGACAGGTTTTGAGTGTTGATGATCAAATGATTGGAATGTGCCAAAGTATCCTTCGAACCCACGGGCCTCCCACGCATCCTAGCTGGGGCCACGACCTATAACGCCAAAGTGTCACTCTCTTTGGCGTTGGTGCCATGCCTACCTCCGTGTAGGGTGGCGCTACATCCTCTCGTAGGGATGTCCTTCCTTGCAGGCATATTTGCAGCAGATGTGTGATCTCGTCACTTTAACAGGGATAAAGATGAGACAAAGTAGGGACAGACCACGACAATTCCTGTCATTCCTGCGGAACATTCGTGTTCTTATCTCCCCCTAACGAGGGGAAGACTGTCTTATCAAAATAACAACTCACAAATCTAGCGGTAAAGAGATCGCCTTGCAAGGGCATTAAGTGGCGGACAATTATTGGAGTCTCAAATCCAACTGAGTTGCTCATTTGTCTGTAAGGACTTATCATAGTACGTTGTGGCAGCGCAATTGGCACATAAATGGCTCACTCAAATGTGCGTAAGTACGAAATACTTGTACTCAGTCACTAGCTGTAACGCAGAGATACATTGAGTGGCGGTAGGTCGTAGACGAATTAGCATAGTTGCATGAAATATTGCATCACCCCAAGCTGATATAAGGAGATTGGTGCACATTATCAATATCCGGGCTACCATCGTAGTTGTTTCCGAGAGACCATTTGGGTTTGTTCATGGGAATAAGATGTCCAACATCAGTCCCATTGTAATAACCATAAAAAATCTTCGATGTAAACTCTCTGGCATTGTCAAATCTAATTGACTGAATAGGATGATATAGGGAGTGAGCCTGTTGTCATATGATATGTGTTAGGAGTGTGGCATAAGCAACATTACAAAAGGACAATGGCACAACACATGACCAGCGTGTTTGTTTGTCAACCAACATCATGAGTTATTTAAACATCTGCAAGTTGGTTGAACTGGTCCACAGAATCCCCATGGACTCTATGTAAGAACAGAATGAGTATTTTCATATCCTTTTCATAGGATGATTTCAGTCCTAACTTCCCTAAGGAATAAGCTTTGTAAAACGAGCGAGAGGCTTTAGAAGCAACCAATGAGGATTTTAGTTGGGCATGAGCGTCTAAAACGCTATTTGAAGCAAAGTTGGTGATTGCAGCATCACGTAGGGCGCCATCACCATGATGGATGCCATCCATGGCATCATGGATAGAGATTGTGCTAACCCTAGGCTGATGGTGGATGACGGCAGCGCTAGAGGCAGCGGTGGCAGTTACACTTAGTCCAAGAATCAACTTTTAATTCATGCTTCATTTTTCTTGAGAGAAAGGATGTCCATGTGAAGTCCTTAGTAGACAGATCACCATATCATGACTAGGATGACCTATCCTATCGTGACAAAGCCAAAATGTGTCTAAATCCAAGAGATCTTAGAGATCTTCTCTTATAACTTTATTGGATCTAATAGCTTGAATAGTGACATAGAGTCCACTAGAGAGACACATAAACTTCTCTAACAATTGCGAACAAAGGAGCATCTTGGATTGCGAACACGATCTAAGATGCTCCTTTGTTCGCAATCGTTAGAGATATTGCAAAGAAACTTATTTTCGTTATCTACATGCATTTTCGCATGGAATCCATTGGCTATTCATATGTGCGATTTGCCCTAGGAGTGTAGAGAGTTTATGTGACAGTAATCAAGGTGCCATTTGGCAAGGGGAACTTGGGTTACTCCATGTACTTGAATTAATACTGATGGCCCATAATTCCATTAAGGATCTAATGCGAAGTGCTTCTGAGTTGTGATCTCTTTACTACATAATTCCATTACTGATTTAATGCGAAATGCTTCCGAGCTGTAGTTAAGAATTGACTTGAAATCACAGAAACGGAGGCTAGGTCATCTCACTTATAGGTCAGGAAGCAGGGAGTCACGGACGTTGCCAAATCTTTCTTCAAGTAAGACCTACAGCCTTCTGGGGTCTTCTTCATTCATACACTCTTACTGGAGCAGTCATTAGGATGATAGCTTTAGCCTTATTTGCCTCTAAGGCTGCTCTATTTGATTCCAAAGCTTGAGCTTGCTCAACAGTTAGCACGTCCTAGCTAAGCTCGAGAATCGTATCTAGGATTTCATCGGCCTTAAGATGCTGGAGGACATCACAAACCCACCTGTGATATCCAGAGCTAGTTGTTCCCAATGGAGCAAAGTCTAATTTGTTCAGGTTACTCATCCTGAAAGAGAACAAGAAAAAGGGTTAGTTTCGGAGCGGAAAAAGCTACCACGAAAACATATAAAATTTCTAAGCGTAATCGCTCCCAAGAAATTAGGAATTTTTGAGCGAAGTCACTTCCAAGAAATTCAATTCCAAGAGGTATTGGATTAGATCGAAACAATGATGTTTGTGGTCGATCGTTTTTTTCCAACAAACTCTAAGTTTGGAGGACTCTACAAGCTCCAAGCTTGGAGTGAGCACGAACCCCCACAGTTCGGCTTAATTAGGTCTTCCCTATGATGAAGAAAGGGGGGTAGAAGAAGGGTGTTTGCAAGTCCCTAAGAAAAAGAAGAGAAAATGAATAAAAACTCATAAACGGGAACTTTTAGTAAAAATTACCTCGAAATAGGTCGCCGGAAAATTTGGCAGGAAAAAGTAGCCAGAAAGTTGCCGGAAAAGTCGCCGGCAGTGGTTGACCGAAAGTGTTGACTTGTGGGCTGGGCCATTGACTTCTTTTGGGCTCCTGGGCTGCTTTCTTTTTTCTTTTTCTTTTTTTCTCTTTTCTTCTCTCTGGCTGTTCAAGAGTGTAGCTTCTATTCGTGGCCGGTTCAAATCTTTCAAGGCCGGTTCATGGTTCTCGGACCCTGGGATTGAGATGCTACTGCTGGAAAAATTTGGTAGCAATTGAAGGTCCGGAAGGTGGTAAACCAGTGGAATATTTGCTGCAGGAGGTTTGGAGTTCCTGGTGGCCGGTTCGGTAGGTTTTCGGCGGTTCTGGTGGTTCTGCCACCGGTTCTGGATTCCTTGGGTCGAGGGCTTCAAGTTGTGTGGCTGAGGCAGAAGAGGTTTCAAGGTTTTGTATTCGGATTTAGGGTTTTAGCTTCTTGAATTAGGATTTGGCTATTTGTTTCACGGTTAGGGCTTCGTGCTGATAACGTGTTTAAGGAAAATTGAATTGGGAGAGAATTGAGTCGTACTTTCATTGATAATAGGGGTCTCTTTATATAGAGGATTACAAGACATTGAGTCAGAGTTGTACAAGGAAAGATAATCGTACAATTAATCGGATATCTATGAATATCTCCGAGAATATCTCTAATTCAAAACCCTATTACAACTAGGTCAAGTAACCTAGAGTTTGGGCCAGACACATATTATGGATTTACTTGAACAATAAAAAATTATTGATCCTCTTTCCCTAGATTTCGACAGATCCTCAAATCAATACCAGGGATTTTCCTCAACAGGTTTAGAATCTGTTTCCTATCCACTTTTGATATGGGAATAAAAAAGACAACAATAACAGTCGGTTCTGTTTTGTTAAGGGAGAAAAGAGAGAGAACTTAGTGAAGAAGTGAGACTTTGTTTTAATTGAGAGATAAAGAAAGAGACAAAAGAGTGTGATTGTTTGTTTGTAATATGATTGTATTATGAGTTTATATAATCAAGGATTACTGGTAGTTTTCTATTGTGTTCTTCATCATATCATGGTATAAGAGCGAGTTATCCCACGTGTGCATGCCTCACGGCTACACAGGCTCTGTGTCACCCATAGTTATTAACGAGCCATACGTGCGGGAGCGTGTTGAGAATATATAGATCCCACATGAGAAAAAGGGACATTGCCTATAGATTTATAAGGGTTTAGGTCACTCTATATGTTTCCAATTAGTTTTGGATGTAAAATCCCAAATTATATTATCTTGCTCCACAGTATTATAATAATATGCGAGGGATAGAGTTTTTGTAAAAATTTTGTTTAAGTAGGAAAACAATTAAAATGGGCTACATATTAGTAAGGAAAAATATTCTTTTGACAGAAGACGTCTTGTTTAAAGAAATATACATATTTGTTAAGAGATATCAAAACTCTCAAGTGAAACAGAGGATAACACCATTTTGAATTACAAAATTTTTGTTGAGAATCATTAGTATGCAACAACAAAATGAGTTGACCTTCTGCCTCTAGTCAAACTGAGAAAGAAAAAGGTAAGGGCTAAATACGAATTACTACCCTGTGGTATAGGTCTAAAATCAATTCAGTCCCTTAACATTCAATTTCATCAAAAACACCCCTGCATTATGATTTATCATCCAATAGGTCATTCCGTCTTACTTCCGTCAAATAGAGCAGTTAAACAGCTGATTTGGCATGCCAAGTCAACTCTGGTGGGACCCACATGAAATTTAAAATACCAAAATTAACCCTTGCTCTCTCTCTTTAAAGTTTAAACCCGGGCTTCGCCCAAAGCCTTACGCGTCTTTCTTTCTTTCTTAACACCAGAGCCCCTTGCTATCAGTCCCAAATCAAAAAAAAATTCACCAGATATGTGTACCAAAGTTTTCCAGAGATTGACACGATTTCAAGAACACCAAAACTAACCCTCTAAGAACACCCACACCAGCGCACCCCTCATCTCCTCATCCATTTCTGGATTTCTCTAAACCATCCCGACCTCTCCAAACTTATAATCAAACTCCCAATTCTCCACCCCAATCCCAAAAGCCCTATCTCAATCTTTAACCACCACCATGGCGGCTCAAGACGGTGCGGTCGTCATCTATAATTACGGCGCAGTCTCAGACACAAATATAGAACCAAGCTTGCCGAGGATGTCGGCGCCTGCTCCGTCATTGTCTCCGACCCACCCCACCCTTGCGATGACATACTCTGCATGTTCGATCCCCATCGGTTGATTTTCAGTTTCAACCATAAGCAAAACCACCATGGAAGCCGGTGAGTTCGAACGTTGTCTATAGATATAGTTGCAGATCTGGATGAGAAGAAAGAAGATGAAAAAAATAAGGATAAGAAAGAAGAAAGAGAAGAAATCCGAGGAGGAACAACTGAGGAGTTTGGGCTACTGAGATTAGCACTAAAAAGAAAATTAAAGAGAAATCGAACAAACTTTGTGAGGTTTTGTGACTGGAAATCTGGAATTGAGAACAAAGATGAAGAAATATGCTTTCACAGTCTAAAACACGAGAAGTAGAAAGATAAAGAAATATGGGCTAAATGTATACAATTGTTAGAAAAGAAGAAAGAGAATGAAAATGGGTAGTTCGCAGTTGTTCAGTAAGGAAGAGATGAATGAAAATGAATGGTATGTGGCTCATGTGTGTGGGCATAACAAGGGCTTTGGGCGAAGCCTGGGTTTAAAGAGAGAGAGCAAGGGTTAATTTTGGTATTTACTTTTCATGTGGGTCCCACCAGAGTTGACTTGGCATGCCAAGTCAGCTGTTTAACGACTCCATTTGACGGAAGCAAGACGGAACAACCTATTGGATGATAAATCATAATGCAGGGGTGTTTTTGATGAAATTGAATGTTCATGGACTGAATTGATTTTAGACCTATACCACAGGGTAGTAATTCGTACTTAGCCCAAAAGGTAATAATTCACACATATCCGCATAATGATCTATGATAATGCATGTACGCAATCATGGGTCATCTAAATGTGTAGTCTCTTATCTATCTCTAAGGTCAAAAGTTGAATTTATTGTCAGGTCAGATTAGAGAGATCGTGGTTCTCAGCGCTCAATCACGAAAAGGAAAAACAAAAATTCACTTATTCCAACCAAAGGTTAGAAAAATGTATTGGGTCTCACAGTTCACACCATTCAATTCAGTATTCAATTCAAATATAATGTCCAACACATAAATGAGCTTTAAGAAAGCCTTTATAAACCATTGCCCAAATAGAAAAATCATAAAAGCACATTCTCTATTCATATACCTTCTTAATTATATTTCTCCACGAGTTTTCCCAATTGCGCTTTGTATAAAGTCCTGGTGAGTATATTTTCAATCTCTCTATCATGCTAAAGGAAAGAACCGAAGCAGTTCTAAGATTCAAGTTTGCGAGTATACACTTACAAGGAATAACAGTTTGTATACACTGAAGAGTAGGGCCCCACAAACCTGGTACACCCTCAATCGTAAGGGTGGTGTTTAGAAGCCTCAACCTTAAACTCTGTTTGAATGATGTGTGGAAGCTTACTATTCCAAGAGAAGTCCTATAATATTTGTTATTCAAATATATTATGACAATAAAATGATGATTTATTTGTAATTCTTTTATATAGTTATTATTTGTGATTATTATATTGTATTTGTGTGATTTTGTAGGAGAATCAAAATATAGTGTACATATAGCATCCATCGACCAAATTGTCCAACAGACTGGGCCCTAGGCTGATTCCAATCAGTACCTATGTTGGCCGAGCTTTGAGTCCATCTTGTAGAGCAGGGCCCTAACTTCATCCTAGTGGTGTCTCCTTGACTCCCATTCAGCTGTTTGTGCCCAGATACTTGTGTTGTTTATACTTCATACCTAGGTAGTATATACAGTGACAAACAATCATGTAATGTTATCTTACCTAGATGACTTTTATTTATTTACTTTTATCATAAGATGACCTGTTATGTTAATCACAAAATCAATATACATCAACAACCCTCAAAGACAAAACTTGGGGGTACACTATTTACTTGACATTGCATATGATAAAAGGAGGAACCCAAAGAGATGCAACACAACTCATTATATGTTAAATACAGTTGTGCGCACACGCATCCTAAATAAGACATTGGTAGAACAAACTCGAGATATAGAGTCGGCCTAAATTAAAGGGTTTTTATCCATTTACCCTATTTCTAGGGATTTTTTTCCCACTTACTCAATTAAGTTTTTTTAATTCTCCCCTATCCAAAACACTCTAAGGAAGTCTTCCCTAATACCCCATTAAGTTTTTTTTTTTTTTTTAAGACTATTTTACCCTCACCCCTTTGTTACTTAGAGAGAGAGAGAGAAACCATAGGAGACTTCATCGGAGCCCGGTCACCAGCCACGGGATTTCAGCCAACTTCGCTAGAATCCGGTCACCGACCGCGGCCTACCAGACGTTTTTGAAAAGCTTGCCGGAGGTTCCAAAAGAGTTCGTTGAAGATTTCATAGGTCGCCAGAAAGGTTTATTACCCCTAATAGACATCTATTGCCCCCAATAGTCGATTACTCCCTATTAGATGTCTATTGTGCTCTACTAGACGTCTATTGCCCCTCAATAGAATTTTCGGTAGTCGGAATGAGAACTAATCTTTCTAAAATTAGACAAATAAAACTTTGATTACAGAAAAAAATGAAGAGATTATATCAATTTAAAAATGTCTATTGCCCTCCAGTAGATGTCTATTGCCCTCCAATAGACCTTTAGCAGACCTCTATTGCCCTAGTAGAACTTCTTTTTTGTTTTCATTTTTCTTTCCTTCTGGGCCATCTGCCTCAATTTTACTGAAAAAAAAAAAACAAACGAAAAGAAAGAAATTAATTTGGGCATCCAGAGAAAAGCTCTGGCCACTCCTCTGCCTCACAAAATCAATGATGTGAAATTGAAATCAGAAACTTCAATTGCATTAAAATTAAGCTAGAAGCGGTTATAGTTTCCCTTGAATCGTCAGGACCTGTTGTCGTCATCGATCTTCGGAAGAACCCACTCCTTCTTACTCCACTGCGAAGGCGGCAGAGCCAGGTGGTGACGGGGAGAGAGAGAGCCGAAGTCGTCGGTGTTTTGAGCCTCTATCTGAACTGGAAACACCGCTCAATATGGAACTTGTGAACGGCTTGTCAGAGGTGTTAGCCAGAGAGTTGCAGAAGCTCTTCTCCAATGAGGACGATGACTACGAGTAGATGGTGGCTTGAGATTCATCAATATGTGTCCTCCTCCTCCGATGAAGACGACACCATCGGCCACTACATGGTGCTCGGAATCGGAGAGAGGGGGAGAGAGAGACAGAGATAGGGTCTTGATCAGGGGGGGGGAGAGAGAGAGAGAGAGAGAGAGAGAGAGAGAGAGAGAGAGAGAGAGAGAGAGAGATGAGATGAGAGAGTTTGTCATTCTTTAATTAGTCTCAGGGTAAAATGGTTATTTTACTTTAAATTGAGTTAGTGAGAATAAAAATCTCTTAGTGGTGTAACTGGGCTAATTTTAGTGTGTTTTGGTGCTATGGTTAAGATCCTTAAATTAAAACCATTAAATTAGTCTCAAAAGTGAGATCAAATGAGTCATTTTCCTAGTCTCAAAGATGACCTGTTATGTTAATCACAAAATCAATATACATAAACAAACCTCAAAGACAAAACTTGGGGGTACACTATTCGCCTGACATCGCATATGATACAAGGAGGAACCCAAAGAGATGCAACACGACTCATTATATGTTAAATACCGTTATGCACACATCCTAAATAAGACGTTTGTAGAACAAACCCGAGATATAGAGCCGGACTAAATTAAAGAGTTTTTATCCATTTACCCCATTTTTAGAGATTTTTTTCCCACTCACCCCATTAAGTTTTTTTAATTCTCCCCTACCCAAAACACTCTAAGGAAGTCTTCCCTAATACCCCATTGAGTTTTTTTTTGTTGTTTTTTATTTTTTTGAAGACTATTTTACCCTCACCTCTTTGTTACTTAAAGAGAGAGAGAGAGAGAGAGAGAGAGAGAGAGAGAGAGAGAGAGAGAGAGAGAGAGAGTGGAAGAGAGAGAAATCATAGGAGACTTCGCCAGAGTCCGGTCACTGGTCGCGGGATTTCAGCCAACTTCACCGGAATCCAGTCATCGGTCGAACTATTGGTAAACTTATTCAACGGCCGCTTGCGCACCAAGACTAAAGGAGGGTTCCGGATAGCCATCATAAGACCGCTTACCTTATATTCCGCTACCAAAGAAAAAGACTTCCTCGCCGGATTTCGGCCAACTTTCGCCTGAATTCGGCCACTGGCCTCATCCCGCCTGACTTTTCTGAAAACCTCGTCAGAGGTCCCAAAAGAGGTCGTATGAGATTTCATAGGTTGCCAGAAAGGCTTATTGGCCCCAATAGACGTTGATTACTCCCCAATAGACATCTATTGCCCTTTAATAGACGTCTATTGCCCCCAATAGAGGAGCAATAAATCTCTATTGCCCTCCAATAGACATCTATTGCCCCTCAATAGAACTTTCGGTAACCTGAATGAGAACTTTTGAAAATTAGACAGATAAAACTTTGATTAAAGAAAAAAACGAAGAGATTATATCAATTTAAAAACGTCTATTACTCCCAATAAACCTTTAGCAACCTCTATCATAACTTTTTTTTTTTTCATTTTTCTTTCCTTCAGGGTCTTCTGCCTCAATTTTACTCAAAAAAAAAAAAAAAAACCAAAACAAACGAAAAGAAAGAAATCGATTTGGGCACCCAGAGAAAAGCTTTGGCCACTCCTCTGCCTCACAAAATCAATGATGAGAAATTGAAATCGGAAACTTCAATTGCATTAAAATTAACTAGAAGCGGTTGTAATTTCCCTTGAATTCTTAGCGCCTGTCGTCGTCGTCGATCTCCGGGAAATTAGCCCACTCCTTCTCGCTCCACCGCGATGGCGGCAAAGCCAGGTGGTGACGAGGGGGAGAGAAAGTCGGCTTCGTCGGTGCTTTGAGCCTCTATCGGAACTGGAAACACCACTCGACATGGAGCTCGTGAATGGCTTGTCAGAGGTGTTAGCCAGAGAGTTGCATAAGCTCTTCTCCGAGGGTAAAACAATTATTTTACTTTAAATTAGGTTAGTGGGAATAAAAATCTCTTAATGGGGTAAGTGGACTAATTTTAGTGTATTTTAGTGCTATAGATCAAGGACCCTAAATTAAAACCATTAAATTAGTCTCAAAAGTGGGATCAAATGAGTCATTTTCCTATAGGTGTTATTGTCATTGTATCATGTCCACCTTCTTAAAAGGTCTCCCTTCCCAAACCCTTCTCTTTTTAGTGTCCTCTAATTTCCCGCCCTTCATCTTAAGAGCCCCAAATTTGAAGACCAAAAACAATGAACCCCTCAAACCTCCTCCCCAGCCAGAATCTAACGATGGGCTGTCCAGTCCTGGACCGCTGCCTCGGCGTCGGAATCCCCTGCAACTCCCTCACGGAGCTCGTAGCCGAGAGCAGTTGCGGCAAGACCCAATTCTGCCTCCAACTCACTCTCTTCGCTCAGCTCCCTCCTTCCCACGGCGGCCTCTCCGCCTCCTCTCTTTACCTCCACACAGAATTCCCTTTCCCCTTTCGCCGCCTCCGCCACCTCTCCCACTCCTTCCGCTCCTCACACGCGAATCTTATCCTCTCCAACCCCTATGAAGATGTGTACGTTCAAGCTGTACACGATGCACACCACCTGCTCGACATAATGCCCAAGATAGAGTGCTTTGTTGCGAGCAGGAAAACCCGGCTGCCTGTGAGGCTAATTGTGATTGATTCCATTGCCGCACTATTTCGCAGCGAATTTGGCAACAACCCTTTGGATCTTAAGTGGAGGTCCTTCCTGTTCTTCGAGATTTCCGGGATGCTGAAGTTGTTGGCGAGAAAGTACAGCTTGGCGGTGGTGGTGACGAACCAGGTGGTTGATTTTATGGGGGAAGTAGAGGGGATAAGTGGGATGAGAGTTGGGAATTTGAGCTCCTTGCATTCATCCGGAAGACGGGTTTGTCCTGCTTTGGGATTAGCTTGGTCACATTGCGTAAATTCAAGGTTGTTCTTGTCTGGAAATGAGGAGATTGTTGGGAGAGAAAATGATGGGTTGGAGGATGATATGTGCAGGCAAACAAGAAGGCGACTTGATGTTGTTTTTGCTCCTCATTTGCCGCCATCGTCGTGTGAGTTTGTAATCACAAAGCAAGGGGTGTTTGGAGTTGACAGATAACGGTATTATTGTGCATCTAAATCTAACATATATGAGTTTGATTAGCTAATGGAGCTTGAACACTTTTTATTTTTCGGTTACTGTTAAACTCAAGTACATTAGGAACATGAAAATATTGAAGAGGAGTGGTGTACAGAGGAAAAAATTGTCGGTTGAGCAAAATCAGTCGCCCAATTTTGCTCATCAAACAGAAGTTTTTCCTCCTGAAATTTTGTATTTATTGCATAATGCCTCTTAATTTTTCATTAAATGTGTGGAATAAGCTTTCATCTTGCCTTTACTGTTCTTTGTTCTTTTTAAACTTCCACTATAATCCCTTCCTCCTTATAATGTAGTGAAAAGAATGTCTTTCTATTTGTGAAAGTTTTCCATTGTCTAAGAGCCAACGAACGAACTCAGAGTCCAAGTGTTGATTGTCATGTCAGATGGTTTTTATGAGTTGAATACTGTTTGAGGCAGTCAAGCTTGGTAGTTGCTACCGTGATTTGGCTGCAGTGGTTTGAAACAAGTATGGGGTGTTGATGGGTGCTATAGACATGCCTTTGGTTGGCTCTTCTTCTCCGTTACCTACTGAAATAATGGCAGTGCAGGCTGGTCTACAGTTTATCACTGATTTAGCTATTCTGCCTGTGTTGTCGAAAATGGATTGCTTGGAATTGGTACTTGGTTTATTTGAAGGATCGTTGATGGGCTGAGTGGGTGGTTTGGTAGAGGATGTGCACTCTTTTCTGTGAGCTATCTGCAAAATGAGGAAGTCAGGTTTCGTAATTTTGTAGCTCATGGTCTTACCAAGATTGTTCTGGATGCAAATTAGTGATTTACTTGTTTAGAGGTTGAGCCAGATTGACTCATTGAGTCCCACTCATTTAGGCAGTCCAAGGGAGAATTTGGTGGTTGAGGAAAATTTGCTGGGACTTTGAAATCCCCTGCCACAAGTGCCTCGTTTGGCAAAATAGGAAGTGAATTCATTCACCTGGGATTTTAAAAGAGTTTTCACATGGCATTTTGCCTCTTCAGGCTTAATTTTCAAGTTCTGCTCAACTGTCACAGCGGATGTGAATTTCATGATTCTGATGCTCTTGATCGCCACTCTTCCTCTCTCTTGGATTTCATGGCAAGCAAATTGAGTTTTGTAAAATTGAAATAAATCTATGAATTACAACCGATTGAAGGAAAATCTCAATCCTTTTTAGGTTTTTTGAAGGGATTAGTGTGATGATATTGTTGTTCACTGAGCTTGCAATTTTAGTCTTGGTATTTAGTTTTGTGGTGTTTGGGTTGCTGGCAAGGAACTGGAACTAGCACAGCTTGAATCAGAGCATCAACATGTGTTGATGGTGCTGCTAGTCAAGGGATTGAGCTGGAATGAATGGTATGGTCTTGATTTGTTCATGCACTTATGGCCAGTATTCTTTAACTCTCTTGTTCATGCAGCCCCTTTGTTCTATGTTGTTGAAATTTAAATAATTGCACATTGTTTTGCACAAGAACTACGAGTGTACTATTGTCTAGCACAAATCACGTTATTTGAAATCAAGCATAGAAATAAAAAGTTGTGTCATTGAATTTGTGTAGTGTGATACTCCTTTGAATATTGCTTGGACATGCTGCATTTGTATTCCTTTGCTCTGCATTCTACAATTAAACGAATAGTTGAGCACTTGAGCTTCAAGAACTTTTTCACTGTCAGAGATGTAAGCTCCCATTCATTTCTCTAATTAATCTTGCTAGCTGGACTTCCATTTCTGTTGTGTTTTATGAAGCTACACATTGTTTGAAACCTCAGTCTGCATATATCTATATTGTCTACATGGAGTTGCAGTCTGAAACTAGGGACAACCTTTTGTTCTCTAATGTCTAGAACTGGGGACAACCTTTTGTCTATTCCTTTTAGCTAGAAATAGAAGCTTTTTTTTTTTTTTGGCCAATGATAAGCACTTCTACATGACCAGAGATTGGCATGGAATTTAAATGTCTTTCTAATTGAGTAATTGGTGTGCATTTCTTTTATCTAGAACTGGTTCGCGCAGGTGTTAAATATATTTTTTCATCTAGAAGCTATTTTCATGTACTTCTCATTGACTAATTTTGATTTAGATGTAAGGAACTCATGTTGTACAAACTTATATGAAAAAATGGGTGTATAGGAATTGTGTGAAACTGTTGGACAGTAACTTAATGCATCTTGGGATTAGAGGTTTTGAGTGCTCTTTGTTTAAGATGGAAAGCATTGAAAGTTTGAAACAGAACTCTACCTTCGTAGACTTCGACTTTTAATTCGTGGATATTTTTTCTTCAAATAATCTCAGGACAGGGCGGGAAGAGAACATGAAGGCTCGGACTGTGACACTGCAACTCCCAGCGGAAGTGTAAGAATGTGTACTAGCAATTAATGACAGTGGTGCACTCAGACTAACTAATCTTTATGGACAAAGCAAGACTCTGAACAAGAGACCTCTTTTTTCACTCATATGCTTGTGTCTCAGGCTAAACAAAGTTATTGCAACTGTTATTTACTTACCCTGTATAGCTAGCTATTGATGTCAATATGATTTTGCATTCCCTTGGCTTCTCTAGCGTTTTGTTCAGTTCTCTCACCTAGATTGATGTCAGTATATGTAACATGTCGAACGGTAAGTGCATACATATATGTGACATGGCTTATAATTGCTTTAAACAGAATGCACAACTAGTTCACTCTGATATATACCATTGTCTATCATAGTATCAGTAACTAGTAGACGGAAATGCGTTCAGAGGTATTGCCTCCATTATGTATACTGATCGATGACATCAACCACTAATCTGCAGCAATCCTTTTCCAGCATTGAGTTGTCGGTCCAAGTTCAGTCAGACAGTTCTTCTCAGTATAGAACCAACGAAAGTTCAAACCCAGTTCAAAACCAGAATGCAAACTATTTTCAGCTCCATCAAGATTTCCTCTCGCACAATTTTAGTTAGTTTTGAAATTATTTTCATTTTGCTCTTAAATTAATATTGAATAATGTAGGTGGATTGTTTTTTTGGGTGCTATCTACAACCCATCTTATATAGCAATTAATGTAGCACAAAACCCAATCTATCTTAAAATTCATTAAATGATTGGCATAACCACATTAGTTGCCGCATAAGGTGATGTAAATGAGATAGTTTTAAAGAGTAAAAGTGTGTCTCTCTTTTTTGGTGATGCACCATGTTAATTGTGATTGTAGGATTTTTTGGTGATGCACCATGCCCCCTCACCCCACACCCCCCCCCCCCCCCCCCCCCCCCCCGTCATCTACAGCCACTTTAATCTACTATATAGCAGAAAACACAAACACCAAAAACCCAAAATGTCCAAGAATTCACTTGTTTATTTCCATATCTTGAAACTAATGCGAAGTGGGTTTTGCAAAAGGGTCTATAAATTGAAAGGCATGCGAGGATAAGCGGTTTCAGGATTAATTTCTTAACAAATTTTGAATTATAGGTGCTCAGACATTGACTATACATTTGGTTTCTACGACAGGTTTGGATTTGGGTTTGGGTGGGATGTTTTTGGACCGACTAAGCGGAGCAGGCTTGCTCGACCCATCGAGGTCGTCTCAATCCATAATCGACTGGAACTGGTCCTAAACTTCTAATGCTACTATGAACGGCGGGAACTGAAGGCAACATAGTCTGAGTGCTAATTGTGGAAATAAAAATGTTGAAATGATAGTGGGAGTGTGGCTTACAAAAAAGGGAGTGCCCAAATTTCACTCCCCATGTCTAATTGGTTCAAGTCCTCAAAATCATACTGCAAATGCAATAATTTGGAGCCAGACAGTTTGATGGGGTCATATACCTGTTGTTGAGTAAATCCCAAAACCCTCATACAACAGAATCCTTACAACAAGTTACCTTACCATTATGATCCACAAAAGAAAATATTTTCTTTTTTCAATCGCAATAAGAAAACTCTTGTGCTTCTGAATCAGTTAATGAGCTTTTAGTAAATCGATATTGATTACTTCTCCATCCTTTTTAATCTTGAAAGCTTTGTCAACTAGGTAGTCACATCCATAAAACATGCAGACTTCCAGAAACATTTTTGGAGAAAAATCCATCCATTTGTCTGACTCTGCCACTCTTTTAATCTCATAGTAATGACAACATCCGTTTTCGGAATTCCAACCATATATAATCTATAAAAAGAATAAAAAGAAATGAAATTAAAAACTATTGAAAACTTCTTAACTTTCAATAAAATTTCATTATCAAAGGCAAATTTGTCTGGACTACATTCAAAAAAATTTCTAAATTAAATAAGAAAAAAAAATTGTACTTACCCTTGAAACCCCAAATACCATCAAGTCTGAATTGATAGTTGTTACAGCATTAATGTAGCCCATGTCCATTAGATATGCCAATGTGCATCACCTTCACACGGGGAATGATACGCTAAAAACAAGCGCACAATTTAATCCTGCAAAATGTAGTTGTCAATATCGAATAAATAGGGATCGTTCAAGCCGGGGATTGAGGGTACACCTGTAATTGCATAAACAAATAAAGAATTAATAAAAAGTATGAATTATTTTTTACAAAAAAATAAAACAAAGAATGAAGATATATACAAGTTAACATAAAGAGGGGGGATTTTAGGATTATTAAATCAAAAATTAAATAACTAAAATAAAGAAAATGTAAAAACACATATACAAGGGTGAAACGCAAGGAACAAAGATCAAAACCACATTCATATGCAAGAAATCCAATTACAATTCCTATAGTTGATTTTCTATGTCATGAGAAAGAAGTTGACCATGTGAAACGTTAATAAGCAAACGATTTCCCATTTTTTTACTTTCCTTGAATAATTAATCTAAGTGAAAGCACCTAAATTAATCCTATTGAACATGCAATTATAGTCTAGAGAGCTAGCTACTCAAAAACACATTCAACGCATGAGAACAAAAAAAGGATGTCAACCAAAGTGCACAACCTAGTATGAAAAAGTTCATCTATTTGCAATCCTCCTTAATTGATTTTGACTTTTATCCAAAGCCTTTACTACTTATGCAATAGGTTCACAAAAATATTAGGTGAATTATTTACCTAAATCTAGCTCCAATTACATACATATATCCTAAGTTGGCCACCAAAAAACACATACATATAAAAGTTTTTTATAATCCAAAATCAATCAAGCAATCTCACATAAGCAACATAGAAATCAACACATAGAAATCACAACTTTATTTCAAAATATATAAACGGGCTTTAAACTTTGCCCTTAAATTCATGTTAACTAGAATTCATAGCTCTACGAAATCAAACAAAGAAAACAAAAGAAAGTATGAAATACACCATGAAAGATGAATGACAAAGCCTCGAGACGAAGAACTTGAAGATCCTTGAAAGCAAACAATCTTCTAGGGACGACACAAGGGTGGATGGCGGCTAGGATCTTGATGTATTGCATGACTTCTTCTCCTCCTTGGTTGAGACGCAGTGCTTCTGAAGACTAGAGAATGGAGAGACTTTTTGGTGTTTAGAATTATGGGAGAAGTGGTGTGTCAAACGTCCCAATGATGCTCCTATTTATAGGAGGATGGCAACTTGGTCTCCAAGCCTTCATAATTCTTCTTTTTATTTTCTAGGATTTTTCTGATTAATCCACATAGCAGTAGCAATCAGATAATTCCACATCATTCTTCCTATGTCATCCAACCAATAAGAAGTCTACAAATTATCACCTTGATTCTAGGGAGATTATTTTTGAATTAATTACATGATTATTTTCATATTTATCTCCTCAATTTCGACCAAGGATGGAGTATAGAGCTCAAGAAATGTATCTGGACCTATTTTCAACCTTCATGAATATTGTAAATCCCTTAAAACTCTCCATGATAACTTCTAAAACATCACTTTCCAGAATCCCTTGAATATCTCACGGCAAAAACACTTATTTCACTTAGAATTCATTCTTTTTGCATCAAAGAAACCCTAGCTAGTATACTTAGATCTCTTTATTTGCCACAATATCCCAAGTTTTCTAGAACATTCTTGAGATTTCTTGAGCTATCTTGAAGCCACATGGTCTCCTAGTGCTCTGAGGTTTCCTAGCCCTATCAGGACTCCTCATGTCTTTAGGACTCCTAGTCAAACAAGGACTCTTCATATGAAATGTTCTTGAACCTTCCAGAATCTTCTTTTGCTTTCCTAGTTCAATTGGGACTCCTTGTGTCATTAGGATTCCTACTTTGACAATGTTTCCTAGTCGGACCAGGAAAATTTTATTTCTTCATTTCAGCTCATTTCTGCATCCTTGTGCCTTGCCTTAGTCATTTCCAACGTTTTCTTGCTTCTCTTTCTCCTTTAAGCTCATTTCTACTCAATTTGTTCCATGGTACCTAAACATAGAAACTTTATTAAAAATCCTAAAAATAGAAACTTTTATTAAAATTCTATTTAATTAAGGAAATAACTAAGTAAATATGAGGAAATAACATTCAAAACGTCTCATTAAAATGCTCCTATTAGGGAAACCATGTATTCTATTCCATTTTTTTGGGTTGTTTCAAGTTGAACAAAAAAGATAGATAGCCAAGCGCGGCTATTAGCTATCTATCTTGGCAAATTGAAAACTGTTTAGCCATTTGATTCCTATGATTTCCATTTCAATTTATTCGACCGACTGCATTTTTCTACATATTTTGGATGACCAAACGGTTACAAAATTGGCTAGTTTTTGCCGTAAAGATTTATGCATATAAAAGAATGACAATTTCTGATCATTGAATTACCTAGTTGTTGGAAATACTAAAAATCTGCAAATATTAAATTCTGGTGTCATCTCTAGAATGGTAATACATTTGTTTGAACATTTTGGATAAGAAAAAGGTTATGTGTGTGTCTGTCTGTCTGTCGTTTTAGAGAGCACATCCTCGATTATATTTAAAATTTGTGAACTTTTACAATTTTGTACTACTGTGCAATAGAATTCAAAGATAAAAACATATCTTTCTTTAGATTCGTATGCAAGAATTCTATAACCGTGTGATCATCCAAAATCTGCACAAAAAAGTAGTTTGTCAAATAAAATTGAAATGAAAATCATAGAAATCAAATGGCTTAACGTTTTTCATTTTTGTCATTTTTTGTATGAATCATGTGGAAACAAAAAATTAAAGAATGCTTGGCTTCGATTGTTGAATGGCAGGAACGAAAGGCAACATAGTCTAAGGGCTAATTTTATAATAAAAATGTTGATGATAGTGGGAGTGTGGTTTACAAAAAGGGGAGTCCAAATTTCACTCTCCATATCTAATTGGTTCAAGTCCTCAAAATTATACTGCAAATGCAATAATTTGGCACCAGACTGTTTGATGGGGTCATATACCTGTTGTTGAGTAAATCCCAAATGAACAGTTCGAAACCCTTATACAACTAAATCCCTACAAAAGGTTACCTTACCATTACGATCCGCAAAAGAAGATATTTTCTTTCTCAATTGCAATAAGGAAACTCCTGTGCTTCTGAATCAATTGATGAGCTTTCAGTAAATCAATATTGATTACTTCTCCGTCCTCTTTAATCTTGAAAGCTTCGTCAACTAGGTAGTCACATCCATAAAATACACAGACTTCCAGAAACATTTTTAGAGAAAAATCCATCCATTTTACTGACTCTGCCACTCTTTTTCAATAAAATTTCGTTATCAAATACAAATTTGTCTGGATTACATTCAAAAAAAATTTCTAAATTAAATAAGAAGAAAAATGTACTTACCCTTGAAACCCCAAATGTCATCAAGTCTGAATCAATAGTTGTTACAGCATTAATGTAGCCTATGTCTATTAGATATGCCAATTGTGCATCACCTTCGCATGGGGAAACCATGTATTCAATTCCATTTTTTTTGAGTTGCTTCAAGTTGAACAAAAAAGATAGATAGCCAAGCGCACGCAGCTATCTATCTAGCCAAATTGAAACCTGTTTAGCCATTTGATCCTTATGTTTTCCTTTTCAATTTATTCGACCGACTGTATTTTCTTGCATATTTTGGATGACCAAACGGTTATCAAATTGGCTAGTTTTTGCAGAAAAGATTTATGCATATAAAAGAATGACAATTTCAGATCATTGAATTACCTAGCTGTCGGAAATACTAAAAATCTGCAAATATTAAATTGAGTGTCATCTCTAGAACGGTAATACATTTGTTTGAACATTTTGGACAAGGAAAAGGTTATGTGTGTGTGTGTCTGCCGTTCTCGATAGCACATCTTCAATTATATTTAAAATTTGTGAACTTTTTCAATTTTCCACTACTATGCAATATAATTCAAAGATCAAAACATATCATTCTTTAGATTCGTATGCAAGAATTCCATAACTGTTTGGTCATCCAAAATTTGCACAAAAAAAAGTAGCTTGTCAAATAAAATTGAAATGAAAATCATAAAAATCAAATGGCTTAACGTTTTTCAATTTTGCCATTTTTTGTATGAATTATGTGGAAACAAGAAATTAAAGAATGCTTGGCTTCGACTGTTGACTTAGATTATAGAAATATGAGGCTCTTCATATTTCAAGTTTAAGAACGTCCTCTTCAGAATACTATTTCCTTGTTTTTGCATTATTTTCCTAAGGGACTAGCAAATGCTAAGTGTGGGGGGTATAAATATAAGGAAATAGTGTGGGGGACTAGCAAATGTTATTTGGCTTTAATTTCTTAGTTACAAATAAGTCTTTAATGATATTTGTCTTTTTGCCATGCTAAAAATTGTGGGGGTCATTTTGGATCTAAGAAAACTGCATAAAGGTGTTAGAATCCAGTTTCTTTTGGCCTTCATTGTTTAAAGATGCACATGCTTTTGTATGACGTGTGATAGGTGTCAAAGAACTGGAAACTTAGGACCTAGAAATCAAATGCCCTGAACTAATATCCTTATTGTCGAAATTTTTGATGTGTGGGGGAATTGATTTTATAGGACCCTTTCCTTCATCTTATGGTTTTATATATCTTGCTTACTGTTGATTATGTGTCAAAATGGGTGGAAGCAAAAGCCACCAGGACTAATGATTCTCAAGTTGTTTTAGATTTTATAAAGACTAACATCTTTGCAAGTTTTGGAATGCCAAGAGCAATTATTAGTGATGGAGGGACACATTTTTTGCAACAAGACCATAGCTGCTTTGTTCAAGAAGTATAACGTCACACATAGGATCTCTACGCCCTATCATCCTCAGACAAGCAGACAAGCGAAAGTTTCTAACCGTCAGATCAAGCAAATTTCGGAGAAGACTGTGAGCACTAACAGGAAGGATTGGAGCAAACGCCTTGATGATGCTTTATGGACTTACAGGACAGCTTTTAAAACGCCAATAGGGATGTCACCTTTCAGGATTATGTATGGTAAGGCATGTCATTTGACTATGGAGCTTGAACATAGAGCATGGTGGGCCTTGAAGATGTTGAACATGTCCATGAGTGATGCTGGAGTGTTGAGGAAACTCCAAATGAATGAATTGGAAGAGTTGAGGAATGATGCTTATGAGAGTTCACAGATTTACAAGGAGAAGACTAAGGCTCATCATGATAAGATGCTTCATGGAAAGACCTTTGTTGTGGGACAAAAAGTCCTATTGTTTCACTCTCGACTTAAAACCTTTCCTGGTAAACTTAAATCTCGTTGGATTGGACCTTTTATTTTTACTCATGTTTTTCCTCATGGTTCTATACAGATTTGAAGTGAAGCAACTGGCAACGAGTTTAAGGTGAATGGCCATAGCTTGAAGCCAAATTATGAGGCGTTTAGGGAGATAACTGTGGAGGAAGAGGACCTTCACATTTGGGGGAAAAGGTCAAGGTCACTGGGTCACTGGGTCGAACGGTTAAGAAACTGTTTACTGCCACTAAATATGTGTTTTCACCTGTTCTATTTCTTGACTGGTCAGTTACTGTTTATTGAAATTTTTTTAATGTATCTATTGTAAAATTGAAATATATTTTGGTGTAAATATATTGTAATAATGGACATTTATAGAGAATTTATTATAATTTTAAAAAAAATTGCATATTTATAGAGAATTTATTACAATTTTTAGAAAATTTTGTATCAACTTTTCTTACTATTTATAGCCCGTTTGTTTTATTACCTCTACAAAAATGTCATTGGATTGAAAGTGAGTGTCATTGAGAAACCAATATTACCCCTGCAAACATGTTAATTGAATGCCATTGGATTGAAATCATAATTAAAACCAACGGTCAACATGGGTTTCAAATTGCAAAAGAAGCCAACATTACCTCTGCAAACATGTTAATTGAATGCCATTGGATTGAAAGCATAATTAAAAACCAACGGTCAGCATTGGTTTCAAACTGCAAAAGAAGCCAACAGCTGGACAATTGCCCACCGAAGTCGCTGACGTCACCCACATTGGCATTGGGCCAAGCTGGCAGCCAGCCAAGATGGGTCAAGAACAATGTCACCTGTTGCCCTTTTTCTTCACCTGGGTAACCAGAATTCATGAAGAAGCCGGTCATCAATCAACTGGTGGAAGCAATTTTTTTCTCCCATAGAGGTCACCACCTCACCTTACCCAGTTGGAGACTGGTCAAGAGGGCACCGGTGAACTTGCTCTAATAAGTCCCTACCATGCCAAAAGGTAGGGCTACGTAAATCGCTTGAATTAATTCCCAAACTAAGATTTTTTTACTTTTACTTTCTCTTTTAGTAGCGGCGATGACGGTTCTTTCTTCCTCCTATGGTGGCAGGTCGGAGGCGGGGGTACTTTATTCGTTAAGTTTGCTACTTTGTTAATTTAGCACAATTCAATCGAATAGGATTTCTTATTTGAGAGGTCAAGAGTTCGAGCCCCATCAAGGGTGGGAGTGGGGTGGGGATTAAAAAAAAATATCGAATATGATAAAACGTAGATGAGGATAAGAGTGGGAGTTAATGTAAAATGGAAACAAAAAAATCGATAAAAGTTCCATATAAATTATGAAATAGCTGGAAAAAAAAAAATTTGCTCTAACTATACTTCCCACCGCCAATGGTATCAAAATCATAGAAATTTCTCAATTTGATGAGAGGAAACACTGAACTTGTGACTCTTTGATTTTTTTTAAAGGAATAACATAAAGTAAGAAATATAATGGTCTTATTGTTGTAAATATTATTATCCATGTGGATGTCCATGTAAATACTCATTAGTTATGTACTTTGATGTAAACCCTACCTCTATACAAAGGAGGCTAATGAGACTGAATGAGAATAATTCTACTTCCTCCTCTACTATTCTCTCTCCATATTCTCTCTACTTTATAACACGTTATCAGCATGCTTGCTCTATTTTTTGGACTCCATGATGATCTTAAAGTTTTTGGTGCAACCTTGTTGCTTTTGACCTTAACTTTGATCTATGAGTTTAATATCTTCATTCACTGTGCGATGTGGAAGTTAATATTCATTGTGCGATGTGGAAGTTAATCTCCCAATTTTACATGATCGTGTATTTCTATTGCACATACCACTTGCATCTTTTCTTTATTGAATATGTTTTCATATCGATGCGCCTTTTTCAAATTTACCAATATTAATTGGGCTTGATTGGTTTGTTAAAGATTCATGGTGGTCTTGGTTTGGGACTTGTGATGGAATGGGTGGTCTCCATATATTTATTTACGTTGACTACTCTGTTGCTTCTTAATCTTATAGTTTGAATTCATCTGCTGCACACTTTTGCTAAACCTTGATAATTGCCTATATGTTTCCTTTCTTTATATGCCAAATTTTTCATAACGAAAGGCCACTAGGTGATGTTTTTCAATTTGATTTACAGCAATTAATGGATTTGTATTATTCAATATATAAAGTATTGGACTATTAGTCCTGAGGACGTCATTAATTATTGTCTTGCAGGCTATAACATTTTGGCATGCTCCGGTTTGTATAATTTTTAAGGGAAAAACTTATCCAGTTACACAATTCTATGCATATATATGATCTGGGCATATATCAGTCTTTTAATTGAAAGAGTTTCAGGTATGTATTTATCTATTTTGACCATTTGATTCACCTTCTTCTTTCTTTCAATCTGGAAAATTTATTTGGTGAACTCACACCTATATCTACTTGTGAATTTTGTAATCAAAATATATCGAGACCTGAAGTCTCTTGATTCGATTACAGAGGGCCTGAAGTTCCTCAAGAGTTACATATTCAAAATTGTGAAATGAAGGGATAGAAGTTCCTCAAATTATACAATGATCAAAATCGCATGTTGCTTGATCCCTGATCATATGGGGACCTGAAGTTCTTCTAGGATCATGAAATGTAAATTGGAAAATTGTGACACGAAGCTCTTCAGAACTTATGCAATTACGAGAGCCAGAAGATCCTCAGAGTTATATAATCGAGCATATGAACTCACATATTTTTGATCCCCAATAATTATAAGAGAGCTGGAAGTTCCTCAAAATGTTTGGGTATTGGGGTTCCCTCCTCCGCACGACAATGTGAATTTGAAGTTCCTTACCTTATTTTGAGATTATGTTCTTGTGCAATTAGAGGAGAGAGACAAGATTATCATATTTGTGAAGTTAACCAGACCAGAAGTTCTGTGCATTTTTTCATTCAAGGAACCAGAAGTTTCAACTGTAAAATATATTCCATTATCTATTTTTTTTCTTCCCTGCAATTTTACTATTTTATTACGTACCTTCATTATAGTACTTATCATTTAAATTATTTTTTTTTTGTTACTCATACGGACCAACAGTCCTATACCTCGAACATATAAATTTTGAGTGTAATATTTTTGAACCAGAAGTTCAAAATTTCATAGCAGAACTTGAAGTTCTAACAGTAAAACTCAAACCTGAAGCTTTGAGTATAAAATATAAATTAGTTAAAAGTGAACTTGAAGATTCACTTTAGTCACCTCGAGCCTGAAGTTTCGAGCACCAAATTTATTTGAACCCGAAGTTCAAATTACGAAATCTTAGAACTTGCAGTTCATAGAAAAAATATTCGAACCTGAAGCTTCGGTTACACATATAATTCATTCATAGTTTATTTGACTTTATGTCAACTCGAACTAGAAGTTTCGAGTAAATTTTCTTATGTCAATTGATACATTCTTCTTTATGTCTGCTTAAAGCATTCCACCTTAGAACCTGAAGTTCTAATTGTGCAGACTCGAGCCTTAAGTTTCAAGTGGATATATGGACAATTTATCATAAAGTTTTAATCTGAGTCAACCTCAAACCTGAAGCTTTGAGGGGATTATTTTGACACCAATTTAAAAATAAGCAGATATTTAACCGTTGTTTTATGACGAATGAGTATGAGTATACCCCAAATTTGTGATTGTGGATTTTGTAATTAAAAGAGATCAGAACATGTAGTTCCTTGATCCTTAATTACATGAGGACTTGAAGTTCCTCAATGATCAAACTAACTAGATGACCATCTAAAGTCCTTCACTCATAAGTTATGGTTATAAAGTTTAAACTCGATATTTCGAGTATATTATTTTGGCCAGAAATTCAAAATTCATTTGATGTTAATCTACATCAGACAACAATACAATAATTGAACATCATGTTTTAACTGTATAACACGGACTAGAAGCTTCGTGTATATCCTATGAGATCTCCCGTTCAATTCTTACAAATTTGATTTGTGTTATCTTCAAACTTATATTTTGAATGACTTTCAGGCAATGCAATTTTATGCATGGTGTCCAGAAAACATTATTAAAGATTATGCTTATGAGGCTAATATAACAATCATCTCAGATCTTACATATCTGATTGATGGCTCCAGAAGAGCACACATTATTGTCCCTTTGCATTCTGTGCCTCCAATGCCACCAGAAGTGGATCATAGCAAGAGAGAAATCAGGAGTCAAGGTAAATACTACCCTAACATCCACACACGTAAGGAAATTAAAAATTGGGCGTGTGTCACCTATGGTACACTATATGGTGGATGTTTATGAAGCCATTTTCAAAATAGTACTAGTCAAATTAAATTTCATTGACTAATAAGAACATTGAGATTCATCTCACATGCCTGATGCCTTTTGCTTATAATAAGCAACTTGAGAGCACTATTGTGTGTTATTCCACAGATTTATTGTACCCTTTTGAGTTTCTATTGAAACTAAATTCCGGTTATCTGGGAACTTGATGGTACATAAGAGGTTGTAATAAATTGAAAAAAAAAAAAAAAACTTCAAGTTTCTTGGATCTCCAATTATATGAGGGCCTGAAGTCCCTCCTCTTTATGACTATACATTTATATGTGACACAGAACTTGAGGTTCTCCACATGATAAAGTCACTCTATTATTATGGATTATAGTTTTCAACTTGGAAATTTCGAGTATATCATTTTGGCCAGCAGTTCAAAATGAAGTTGGTCCATTCCAATTATCAGTATTTCACAATTAATGTTTACTGAACTAAGGTAACACCCATATCAAGAGTTGTAGATCTTGATCTATGGCTCTGAATGAGCTACTATCATGTTACCAAATTTGAAATATTGTTGCATTAATTGCCTCCTATATGGTTGGAGATGACTTTATGCCATCGGATATATACTGTATCGAATTTTCAGCAGTAAACTAAGGCATATGATGTCATGAACCTGAAGTTCCTTGAACCAAATACACTATTTTGGCATGATCGGTTACGTCATCTTTTGTCTATCATGTTGCATGGAAGCACTTACNAAGTTGACTGCTAACCTTATATACAAACAAATTATTTATTTACCACATATTTGCGAGTTGTCACTTTAATGAGACTATCCTCCTGCCATGAGGGGGAGAAAGATTGTTCCTGAAGAACGACATGAATTAGTGTGAGATATTTATCCACCGTCTCATTTTGACTTTGAGAAATATCAAAACTAGTGAATTGATAAAAGAAAGTGACAAAATTATATGCTAAATGCAAAGGCATTTGCTTGGGTTAAAGTCCTTGAGACCGACCATATTAATACAAACAATGTAGACTCCATTTGATTTATGGGATGTAAGTGTATCCAATTGACATGGTTCTCTTGAAGAGAATGTCATTTAACAATATCACAACTCCTAATATGGCTACACATATAAAGGGTGTAAGTACGCAATTATGAAATGATGTCTTAGTGATACAATAATAAATCAATATGGTTGATGCTAATGGACAAAATGTTTTTGACCTAATACTTGGTTTGGGTTCACCACTAGCCAATGAACATCTTCACTCCAAAGAAAGTGATAGATTTTTGAACACATCTTTTGAGCATGGTCAAAATAAAACATTTTCCCCGTCATTAGGGAGAGGAAAGACTACTATCATTTGAATAACAGCGTGAATTTGTGTGGATTATATCCACCAGGTCTAAAGTTTTAAGCTCCCAAAACAGGGAAGATTATACAAGCCCTATAAATGCTCATACACGAGATTATAAGTAAAAATATCCACATTCGCTACATGATTCATCTATGAGAGATGATTGTCCTAGAAGTGACAATATATGCCTCAGAAGTGGTATGGGTACCCAATATCAATAAGCTTTTTATAGCTAATGCATGCATATAAGAATGTGTGGGATCTATGATTGTTGATCATCGATGATACTTTACATTTGGTAGCTACCAAAAATCTTTAAGGGCTGTATGAACGTTATACCACGTTTCACCATGAATGTCGACAAAGTATATTACTGGCCAAATTGGAAAGAGGCAATTCAAATGAAATTGAATATTTGAAACGTGATGAAATACTTAGACCTTTAACCCTACAAGTTACGAAAGGGTATTTATTGAAGTGAAGATAAATCATTATGACACAATGTCTATTTATAGAGACATGAGATTATAAATATCTTCCCTTATACGAATGACAATTTTCTATAAATACAGTGTTATATATAGCTGTTATATTGACGAGAGATTTATGGCATGTTGTCATCGTATATTATGAAAATCTTATAGATACATTGGAAAAGCAAAATCTCATAAGTAAAGTGTCATTATAAGCCTATTGCTTATCAAATCCTTGAAGGATTCAAATGCAAGTCCATGAATGATTGAAAGAGTCTGAAGCTCACTCGTGGAATCAAAGAGTCTAAAGCTGGCTCATATGTACTCATTTCGTTCTAGTCAACGTAATCTAAATTTCCTTAATGAGTACTATGACGAGACTACTATCGAATTCGAATTATGATTATAATGTTGCAACATATTCTAACTTTCGCAAAGTTATGAATTATTTAGATCTCTTGAAGAGCTTATGAGACATATCAATACACAAAGATATTGATGTGTATGGCTAGATATGCCATGATGATTTTTCAATGTTTTAAACTATACAAAGTTAAATGTGTCAATTTCTTTATATTGTTTAGCTAATACTTTATGTATGAATTTGAGCATATGAGATTGTTTCTAACCTTATCATATGAGGTACGGCTTATTGAAAATCGCCTAGTTTTGTTGGTATTGCTTAAACTTTGCAGGTATGAAAATTTGTGATAAGCCCCTATATGCAAAGCACACATGGTCTCACTTCAGTGATAGACACATCAAACTACTATACATGTAGTAGGGGTGGGCGTCCAGACCCGAAAAACCGAAAACCCGACCCGAAAAACCGAAAAAAGCCCGATTCGGTTCGGTTTTGACTTTGAAAATATCAGTTCGGTCTAGAGCCCGACCCGAATATATTTTCTCGGTTCGGTCTCGGGTCTCAAATGTGCAGAGACCGAAAGCCCGATTAGGCCCGATTTTCCTCCTTTGACGGTCTCAGCCTCTGTCTCTCTCAAAAACATCTCAGCCAATCAGCCATTCAACCCTTGTTCTTCCCCAATTTCTGAAAACCCAGCCTCATTACCACCGATTCAACCCCAAACGGCAAACCTGTTAGCAGTTTTGGTTGAAAGCCTGAAACTCCAAACCTGTTATAGATATATTATTATGGTCAAAATTGCCTCGTTAAAGATATATTATTGCCTGAAACTCCAAACCTGCAAAGAGCATACATATATGGTACCGTTCAATATTACAATATTGCCAAAACACTAAACGTACAATAGTACAATACAAAAATTGCATGCAATAATATATCTTTAACGAGGCAAACTTACAGCAACTTAGGTTATAATCTTAATGATGGCGCTTCTTGGACCAATATAGTTCCTAGAGAAGCCTCTAGTGCCTTATTATTTGATATTGTAAGTTGTGTTTGCTCTAGGAACTTTCAGTTACAATTTACAGTCTTTCGTATAAATTGCATGCAAAAATACAACTTTGAAACATTCATCAGCAACCGCCGGGAGCAAATCCAACTCTCCCTCCGGCAACGTCATACAACACCTCCAATAGCGATCACATGAGGCCCGACAAAAGTTTCACCTCCAAAAAATAAAGAAAAGTAAAAAGTTCCTTTAGAGAAAAATATATATATATATATATATATATATGTCAATACAAAGTCAATCTGCAAATGTGGAAGGAGCCAATTCCCAAACAAATTCCATTTTGCATATTTCCCTTCGTCTCTTTGTTCTCTAGCAAACCTCTCTCTTGGTTTCGCTTTCAGTCTCCCAAAACCTCTCTCTCTCTCTCTCTCTTATCATGGCCGCCCCAGCGTATCGAGACGACCTCCACACCATTCTCTCCGAGCAACGTCCAGAGCTCATGGCTGCCAAAATCCTAGACTCCGACCTTAACATTGCCTTCAGTCTCCAAATGCAGGAAGCCATGACCGCCTCCCTTTCTGAACCGCCCTCGTCTTCGCACCCTCCTCCATCTCTGCCACTGCTGCCCATCCACGACGAATTAGACGACATATTAGACCTGGCCGTCACTCTCATGCTCGTGGATGTCTAGAAATTTGCGCAGGAATACGAAGACCATGAGCGTCCCTCTTTGAAGGCGAAGGAAGACCTCGACTGCCGGATTCACAATCAGAATTTCACCACCAAGGTTTGCAGCGTCCTGGAGGACTATTGGAGCAAGTACGGCGATTACTAGGTGTGAGGGTCCTTTTTGAATTAAACTTTGACTAGGCCAAAATCAACCCAATAATCCGATTATTGGGAGGACTTTGTATGTGATTCAGATCATATGAAAAAAAAATAAGGCTTGGCAGCGTGAAGCATGGTGTGGGAGCTAGGAACACACTGCAGTGAGAGAATTGGATGGATTTTGGGTTTGGGGTTTTCGGAAATTGGTTTGAATAAGGGTTTGGGAAAATGACTGAAAGCTAGACTTATGCTTGAAGGCTTGAAGTCTTGATTTGCTATAGGTGTTTCTAAGTTTTCTGGGTTTTGCTCGATTATGCTGGATTGTTTCTTTACACTGGTGAAGCTCCCCTAATTACAGTTCCAAATCTCCCTTTATATAGGCTTCATTGGGAACACATGATTTTTGGGTAAAGCATTTCTTCTTCAATCCACACAAAATTCTTGCCTTAAATCTGGGGAAAGAGAAGCTTACTTGAGAAACGAAGTTTTGGGAGGAAGAGATAGTCACTGCAACATTAGACAACAATTGTAGTAGAGCAGCTGCAGTGACACAAATCCTGGAACGAGGTGGGCGAGGAAGCTTGGGAACTGTAGGCTCATTGTTTAAGGAACATGAGGATATCTCTTAACTGGTCACAAGATTTCCACTTTCAATGACTAATAGAAGGAATCAATCGTACTTAGGGATTTTGGCTACCTCTCTGTGTACTAGGTTGCTGCGGGAAAAATGTGGGATATGAGATTGCTGCAAAGGAGGGAGGTAAGACGGGAAAAAGAAGAAGAAAAGGGAAGTTGGGCTTTTCTGACATGTACTTTGGGTTTTAAAGGAGAGGCTGGCCCAATTCTCATGTTCTCCATTTCGTTCTTGATTTAAGTCATTAGGTTTGGATTTCGGGCCCATGACCGAATCACCAACAACACTAAATCAATACACGAACATTATGTGTTTCTGTAACTTTCCACACCACACCCACTTCTGCAAGCCCCAAGATCATAATTGTGGCTTGGGTCCACACGCATGGCATTACGGTTCGAGAAAATATGTAATTTTTGTCTTTCAGAATGTAGTTTGCATGTGTATTTCTTTATCGGGGTTGAAATGTGCGTCCGACATGTCTTGTGTTTTTTTGGGTATCAACATTAGCCCCCTTAATTATGTGGATTACGCAATGACAATGAAATGAGCTACATAATTAAAAGAAATAATTGAAAGCATGAAATCAAATATTTAAAAGTATTGAGCGTGAAAGATTACGCTTGTGTATAGACTTGATGATGTATAAAACAATATAAAGATTAGGTTTTATAAGAGATGCTTAAAATGATGCCTTTTAAAAGACTTATAGTAAGTGAGTAGGCATAGAAGTAAAATGAATTGAATAAGTGTAGGCCTCGTGAAAAGATGTCGTGAAAATTTTGAGTAAAAGAGAGACATGTGGAACTTGTAAAGAGTAAAAATGATAATGAATAGATTAATTCGGAAATAGAATAGTAATAGAGCATGTGATTTCAGTATCAAAAGTATGAAAAGTTAGCAATAAACATAAATTTTTTAAAATAGACGGATAAATTATAGAAAATGAAAAATGATTTTTGAATAAAGCAAAGTACGTAATCCTATATATGTGTTGAAAATGTATGACATTGGAATTGAAACAAGAGCATGGTTGAAAATGATACAGCACAAGTTAAAAGGAAGATTGTTATTGTGGCTTAAGGAATTGAAAACAAAGAAATAAAAGGAATGTATGCAAGGTTGAGCATGACATGAATGTGCAAGGAAAGCAATATAAATTTCGGAAAACAGTTTTCTCTACTTGAGAACATTTTTGCTTGGATTAATGGATATAGAATGGTTGCATGTAGTATATAAAGATTTTTTTTTTTTTTTTTTTTTTTGCATTTGCCTAGGTTTGCTTGATTTTGGCTTAATGATTAATACATATATTGCAATAATTTTTGTTGCTTGACGTTAAGTAGATTTAGCTAGGGGTGTGCAAAACACAATACAAACCGGTCGAAACCAACCAGTAAATATGGTTTGGTTAATGTTTTTTAGCATTAAAATATGAAAGCCGGTTCAATACCGAACCAAACTGTTTATGAATTGGGTTGGTTTGATTTTTCTTTTACTTAAACCGCGAAACCCGAACCGACCGGATGTATTAAATATAATAGGACAAAAAAATTTAAATTATATACATAATATATATATATATATATATTTGCGGTAGTCTTTTATAAGTAAGTTCTAAATTTCCAATTATAATTTGATTCTCAAAATGATATACTACCATATTGAATCCTAGACCCAAAGGCTTAAAACCCAAATAAGTGAATCAATTTGAAACTATTTTTTTTTTTTGACAAAATTTTGAAACTATTTTGGATTTTGTTCTTTGAATATTAGTATTGGATTTTGATTATTAAATTTTTATTATTGAGATTGAGTTTTAGTATTTTATTATGAGTTTTTCGTAAACAAAACGTTAATGCTATATAGGTTAAAACCGCCTTACCGACCGAACCAAACCATCTTTAAATGGATTGGATTGGATCGGATTAAGTTTATTTTTTTTTATGACCGGTTGTCTAAAATGTCTAAACCGCTTACTGTGGTATAGAGACCGTTTGGAATCAAAACCGATCCAATCCAATCCGCGTGCAGCCCTAGATTTAGCTTGTGGCAACTTTGAAGGCACATATTAGGCATGTGTTTTGATTGCTTAAGCTTGTGGTTGCCTATTGTATGTGAATGACTGTGAAAGAGTGCGTGTGCATTGAAAGGTATTTGCTTTGCTCTATCATGGCTTTTATAATGGATGCATGACCTTAGAAAGAGGAGCTTGGCAAGATTGCTTTTGAGTTTTTTGATTCATATGCTTGGAGTAATCCTCTTGGTCATGAATCCACGTGGCATGAGATTGAGCTTGACATGGTCATAAGCTTAGAGTATGCATAAGCTTGTCACATATAGACATGAGTTTGGTATATGAATTTATATGACATTTCCGTCTTAACGTATGCAGGAGTTAGGAAAAAGCATTATGCTTGATCTATTCACTAGGTGCTTACACAAGCTTGGTATTGCAATAGCAATTTGGTGAAAGTATGTTTATTGGAGCAGTTCATAGTGTAGCATGAGATTAGCAGTGACATATAGCATTCTTGCAGTAATGTATGACTTTACAGCAGTGTCAATTGCAGGTTGAAATTAATTGATAACAACAACTTCAAACCTTGCAATATATAAACTACAATAATTGTGAACATCGCAATGACTAAAACCAGACTTCAGAATCAACCTCATAGTGTTATTACATTCAACTGATAGCTTTTTTTTTTTGCATAAATACATGGCTTTGTAGCAATGGCTATGTAGCAACATCTTATGTCTGAGCATGAGAAAAGTGTATTGCTTTCTTACTAATATCTTGAAATTGTAGCTCTCCCTACAGTTATATTGCCAGTGATTTGCTGCTATCTACACAGTAATATGTGGATTTACAGCAATGGAAATGTAGCAGCATCTTGTATATATGAAAAATGAGCATGAGAAAGGAATTAGTGCTTGACAAGATTTTTGATATTATAATTTGGAAAATTGTCCATTAGGAGAGCAGAGATGATGAGGAGGTTCATTGTACTAATGGATATGATTATGAGCTAAATGGCATGGTAAGTGACAGGACCCGCCCCAGATTTCACCTTGAAATCCTAAGTGGCTTTGCGGGGCCCACCTTAGAAAAAATTTTACCAAAAATTTGGCGGCACTTCCTCTAAAAGTGAACTACATACCCAAAACCTGTAGAAATGCATTTACACTTATAAAATAATCCACCCTTATTTTTCTGGAGCCATCCTGCTTCCTAAATCACAACATCTCTCATTTCACAAAATAATTCTGAACTTAAGAATATTAATCTCATGGGTTATCAGAGCAATCTAATACACATGGTGTACAAGAAGATAGAATACAAGATAAAGGACCGATACTTTTATAATGCGGAAGCTATGACAGATATGCCTCAACCCCATGTACGCTTGACCTCAAGCTAATCTGGCATACAAACTAGGCATTTGAAACAGAAAGGCCTAGTGGAAAAGCATTTGAAAATCGTTAGAGTGAGTGAACGAAAAATAAGTAATTTCATTTGACCAAGTGAAACTTTATTTTTTCCCAAGTTATTCTCTAAAACCCTCGCATGCAGTAAAATTCTTGAAAACACTCTTAATCATCATCTTTATTGAAATCTCAATTATGTAAAGTCAAAGATCTCAAAATCTCTTAAATATTTAATGATATTTTAAAAATCTCATTAAATTATTCATATCTCAAGATCACATCTCAAATAGGTGATGACTAGAGGGGACTGCCAACTAGTCATCTCATGCCACCTGGAGGGGACTGCTGACCAGTAAGGCATCGGAAGGGATTGCCGACCGAACGAGAGGAGGTGATGGTTAGAGGGGACTGCCGACTAACTACCTCATGCCATCTGGAGGGGATTGCCGACCAGGTAATGCATGCATGGGCTGACTTATTTACCTCCTCAATAAACTGGAATCAATGTTTTTAAAATAATTGCTTTAGGAAAGAAACCCGATATTAATTCAATAAATCATCAATAATTCACCGAAAGCATAACTTAATAATATCTCGATAACTCAAACCTCAATATCTCAATAAATCCTCAAAAGCATAAATCAAATACTCAGTAAATCAATAAATGCTTTCGGAAAGAAATCTCAATATAACTTCAAAACTGATAAGTGCGGAGCTCAAAGCTCAAGAAATCTCGATAATTCAATCATGCTCAAATATTGATAAATCATTTGTATTCGTATATCATCATATAAATCAATATTCTAAATCAATCATTCTCATAATATTTTCTTAATCAATCACTTCCGAAAATCATTTCCCAACTCAATAACTCATAAATAACTATCTCGAAAATCTACTAAAAGCCCTCGGGAAGGAATTTTCAAAACTAATATCATAATTCATAAATAAATCTCAATAAATCAAAGCTCATAAAACCATAAAACTCAATTGGAAAATAATAATAATAATATTGCATGCATAATTAATTTAAAAACAAATGTCCACTCACAGTACTATTTAGGCAACCACTCTAACGGTTTCCTACGTCGAGCAGTAGCTTGACATGTCACCCTGTACACAATTATAATTCGTGAATAACAATCCGGAAATTAAATACAATTTCCACAGCAAATCCCCATAAATCAACATTTCTATTTCTTCTCCGATTTAACCAAAACTTCATCATTAACACCAATTCTTTAATCCAAAGTTTCTAGGGTAGAATTGAAAGAAATCCGACAGTGGAATTCTGGTAAATCAATAAGCAAACTATTGAACTTCGAAAATTCCGATCGATACCCAAATCGCTTCCGATTCCCACCAAACTCATATCTATAAATTCGTAACAAATACCATCCAACTGACCAAAACAACCCACCAAGAATGGCTGGACGTGCCGCCACAGGTGGCTGCACTTGGGTCCCACGCGCCACCCTTCAACCACCATATCTGGCTACCAAATTTCATCCACAGCATCGTCTCATCATCCTAAACATCTTTCATAACTGTGGCCAAACTCAATTTCAAGTTTAAGTAGTTGAAATTACCTCAAATCCGTGAGATCGTTCTAGTCGTTGTAATCCGGCAAAATTGAGGTTACCCACTGGCATGGGTCGAACCACGAAGACGAGGACTCCATGTTATGGGTGGTGGAACGGCCAAAAATTGCCGAAAAAGGAGAAATCGTCGGAGACCTGAAATGCCACTACTGTCACCGCCTTGTTGTGCCTCCTACTGCCCAAATCGCGTCACCAAAATACTACAGATATGAAGAGGAGGAAGAGAGGGTTCCATAGCCGTTGACCTTGTCCAAATCCGTGGCCGGACGAGGAAGAAACGGCCGGCCAAAGTAGTCGGGGTTGGGGAGAGAGAAACCGGATGAGAGAGAGAGAGACTCACCCACTGTGGTGGGTTTTGACCTACTACAGTAACTTCCCATATATATATATATATATATATATATATATATAATTACCATGAACAATAACTGTACCTTTTCGCTTATAACTTTAGCATACGAACTCCGATTTTTACGTATCATATATGCACGCGCTCGATTTAACGTCCCCCACGATTTTCAGGAAGAAAGTTTTCTTAAATTTTGACCTGAACAAAAATTAAACTTTTAGGACCCCTAAAAGATCGAAACGAAGTCAAAAGTAAATGTGAATGTCATTTACCGATCAAAAGACTAAGTAGATTAGTAAATTTAGGTTCGGGACGTTACGGTGAGGATCATTAACGCTCAAAGGACACAAGACTTATGTTTGACTCTTGAAGCTTACGAAAATGAGTCATAGATATTGGCTCTTATTTTGATTGAAAACACTTCACTAATGTTAGAAAAAAATTATAACTCCTGCAGTGGTGAGGTAAGACTAGTGTTGGGATTTACTGAAGATATTGTATTGCTGTCTTGTTCAGTACTTCTATGAAAGTAAGGTTGTTATGATGACACTAGGAATGATTCTTATACTAGCTATATAGAAGGGAGAAATATGGCTCCTATCTTTGTTCATACTTGAATGATTTGCATGATGTATGGGTGTACTGCATCTTTTTTTATAAGCATGTTTGCTTGGTATGAAATAGGATAATGAGCCATAACATGAGTCACATGAGATTAGCAAATCAGCATGTAGCTAATCATGAAGTTACTGCAGTGACATAACTCAAGCTTGAACTTAGATGTAAACTAAGCTTGTTATTGATTTGACAACTTAGCTTTCCAAGACAATCACACAGTTTTGGCATAGACACTAGCATAGCAAAAGAGATAATCAAGCATGGAATATTTATCATTTTTTTTCTTCAAAATTTCATATGTATAAATCAGTTTCTTGGAGGAGAAAACTAACGACTAAAAACTCGGAGAGAAAAACCTAAAGAAAACTTTGAGAGAAAAGTTGCCAACCGTGCCTGTTTGGCTGCGCCTCGGCGCTGACAATGGCTTCTGGCTTCGCCGGCCTCAGTCGAGTGCGGCCAGATGGGTTGACGATGTGAGTGAGCGGTGATTAGGGTTGCATGGGCTTCTTTTGCCATGGCTTTGGCTGATGGCAGTGTCAAAACAAGTAGAGGTTTCACATTAGATGGTGGAGAATGCTCGGATCTGTTTAGATCTCGCCACAATCACGGGGTTTGGGGCTGGGCTTCGTATCTTTTCTGGTGGTTTCTATGGTTTGATCCAGTCGGATCTTGCCATAAAATCATTGGTGTTTCATGGATCGATCTCAGTGCTTATAGCGGAGGACGGCGAAGGGCAGGTATGGGCTGGGTTTGGTGCTTGCAGTGGAGGGAGATTAGAGGTGTTGATCTGCGACATGACCTCGCTGGCTGTTGGGATCTGCAAGCGGTGGCGTGACGGGCTTGGAAGCATGCTGGTTGTGGCTGGGCTATGTGTGCTGCACATGTCGTGAGCCGGGCTCAATGGTTGGAGCTCTTGGGCCCTAATCAGGTGGTGCGTTTGGTCTGGGACGGATGTATCTTGTGCCTGGGGTTGTACTCTGGGTTCAAGATGGTTTCTTTTATATTTTACTGTTTTTAGTTACTATTATGTTTTCTTGCTAGAAGTTGATTTAATAAGTTGCTACCATTTTTTGGTAGGACGCTGTGGGTTTGGTTTCGGTTTATGCACCTTATGTGCCTTGTCTGCTCTAGGTAGGCGGCGAGTTCCTTGCATTGATAAGTGACCGCAACCTCCTAGTAGCAGTACTGTGTCTGCTCTAGGTACGCGGCGAGTTCCTTGCTTGGTCAAATGGTCGCTGCCTCCTAGTAGCAGGGTGAAACTTAGTGTCACTGGATGTATTTTCTAGTGGCAGCATGATTGGAAAGCTGTGAGTATGGAAATTATGCTATGCTGTAATTGTGTTGCAGATCGAGTTATCTTTCAGTTATGTCACTGCTGTGAAGCAAATAGAGTCGCATGTAGGTGCTTTTTGCTAGCTGGTGCGTAATCGAATACAATTGTTTAGTAAAGAGTCATGATATTATGTCAAGATGTTTTCTAGGTGCCTATTGTAATCAAGGGTTTAGGCTCAATGTCCCCCCTTTGTATTTGACAGTTTCATTAATCAAGGCTTGAGGGCAGCCGCACCAACGCTTTTATCAAAAAAAAAAAAGTTTCTTGAGCTTGCTGCATGCCAAATAGTTGAAATGAATAACCAACTACTGTAGTGCTTTCTGATCATGGTAAAACTTTATCCTGGAGAATCATCAAGTGTACAAACTTCATTTATGGACTAAAATTGCATCTGCGTGGAGTATAACATAGCAACAAGAGAAGTTAGTGTTTTCTAATTACACTGAACACTAGCCCAAGCTTGTCTGCATCAGCTTTTAAGTTGGAAGATAAAAAAACCGCAGTTCTATGTCACTGCAGTAAGTGTTTCGTTATTGCACAAGTCATGAGAATGAATATTAAGATATGACAGGAAGTTGGAGTAGAAGGTGATAAGTTAGTAGAAGATTTGACTGTGCCAGTAAGAATGGAACAAAGGCTTTTGACTGGAGAAAATGTGTAAGAAAGACTTTTTACTAGAGAAAATGTGTAACGAAGGCTTTTGCTTGACCCTTTGATATGGTAGAACAAATATTTTTGTTTGTGGAGGGGAGTGTTTTGGTCATGGCTGCAAATGAGTCTTTGCCCTTGGCTAGTAAAGGTGTCACTGAAGCTTGCTGCTATGGTGCTTAATGAATGGTAGGGAGCTTGAACAATAATTTTCAATGTTCAATTTGAAAAGATGTTATGCTTGAACTAAGGTAGTAATAAGTTTTTAATTGTATGTGGGTTGAGGAGTTGCCTGAAAGTAAGTCTCTAAAAACAACTTCAATCATAGCATTTAGATAATGAGCCTGATGTGAGATGTGCTTGTTTTGTTACAGATGAAGTTTTGATTACTGCGGTGGAAACTTTGGCCCTAATTACAAGAGCTTTGGCTTGAGAAATGCTTGCAATGAGGGTTGTAACTCTTTTTTACTTGGCTAAGGAGCCAGTGGTAACTTTGTCTCTAACAATAAATATTTGATTTGAAGGAGGCTTGTAATAAAAGTCTTTGTTACATATATATGAGGTTTGGTTATCATGGTAGAAGTTCTGGCAACACCTATTTTTTGTTGACAAAGCTTGCAATGTGAGAATTTGGTTTTTTATGAATACCTTTGGCTAAGAATCGGTGATAATTTTGGTTTAAGCAATAGATTCATTGGCTTGAGATAGGCTTGCAATAAAAATTTTGGTTGACTGCAGAAATTTCTAGCTTATAAGATTGAAAAAAGGCTTGAAATAGTGGACTTGATTCGATTCAAGATATTTTACTCTGAGCTTGAATAATTTGATAACTGCAAGTGAGGTTTTGGTTACTACAGTGACAACTTTGACTCTGTTTTAGTTTGAGTTTTCACATCAGGCTTACTTAGGTACTCAAGGAGGTTTTGGTTGCTGCAATGGAAGTTTTGGCTTTGGTAATTTGCTTTTGTTTGAGGCTTGGAATAAGGATTTCCAAATACAGTAGTAGCTATGGCATAATTTTGGTAATGGCAGTAAATAATTTTTTCTATAGCAGTGGGTGCTTTTTCTCAAGAAAGCTTGAATGTACTAACCATAAATGGATGAAATGTTCATCCTTGTATGAGTATATATGAGAGTTGAAGTTTCATCCCTCAACCCCCTAAGTTTATTGGCATGAAGTAACTTGACTAAGCCTGAATATTCTATAACACTATTCTATATGCATCAGCAAAGTCCTTTTGTCAATTCATTGAATTTGCATGATTTGCATCATCAGACTATTACAGAAATGATCATCTGTTGCAGTGAAGACTTTGGCTCTGGGGGTGGTTGTTTTGGTTTTAGAAAGGTTTTCACTAATGTTCTTAATTCGACATGAGGCTTGTTTGGCCGGAAAACCAAATATTGTAATCACTGTATATTTGGTTACTACAGTGGAAACTTTGTTATATTTTGGTAATAATAGTAAAGAATTTGGCTATGGCTATGAACGCTATCAAGAAGGTTCTCATAGGGTGATCATATAGATGAGTTAGGAAAAAAGGTTGAAATTGCATTTGTCAGCCCCCAAGTGTTTGCATGATTTGAGATATGGATCTCAGTATACTTCAATATTTTCAACACTGTACAATGTTCCTAATGTAGACCACGAGAATATGCAACCCAAAATCAAGCTTGTTTGCATGGCTTGAGTTACTATTATAAAGCATAGCTGCAGGGTGTTTTATCACAGCAATACAAATGCTTGTCTTCTAAGATTCATCGAGCATGTACAAACATTTATGCAAGAGAAACAATATTTGCTGTATGCATTGAGTATAATAGACTAACTAACAAGAGGATTCTCTTGTTAATTGGACATCATTTGAGTGTTAAGCTTGTCTATATTTGCATCATTTTTTAAGGACAATCTATAGCAGTGCAATGCTACCTCAGTAACAATACAATGTTTAAGATTCACCAAATATATGTCATAATAGCAGAGATTTCATCTAGATTTAGGTAGTGGTTTTTATTGTAGTTGAGGATTTGACTAAGGGAGTAAAAATTTTAGCTATGCACTAAAAGTTTTAGATATGAAAAAGTTTGCAGAAAAGATTTCTAGTATGAAACACTTTTGACTATGGCAGTGAAAATTTTGGTTACTGCTGTGAAGACTCATGATTTGGCAGGGAAGCAACAACTTGGAAACGACTTGCACCGAGAATTATTTTGTTTTGACATGAGGTTCATTTGGTTTTGGCATCAAGTATGCTATCGCCACTGACATTTTGGTATAGAAAGCTATGACTATACTAAAGAAGGAAGGAATTTAAGGTAGTAGGCTTGGAGTTGAGGTATCATTAACAAAAGATACACAACAGTTGTGAATCACGTTAAAAGAGATAGCCCCCTGTTATTCGTATCCAACAGCAGTTTTGAATAACATAAGCATGCTTGAATTGAATGATGAACCAATTTTCTGAATCACAACCTAGTCCCCAGCAGAGTCGCCAAAAATGTGAGGGTCCTTTTTGAATTAAACATCGACTAGGCCAAAATCAACCTAATAGTCCGATTATTGGGAGGACTTTGTATGTGATTCAGATCATATGAAAAACAAATAAGGCTTGGCAACATGAAACTTGGTGTGGGAGCTAGAAACACACTGCAGTGAGAGAATTGGACGGATTTTGGGTTTGGGGTTTCTGGAAATTGGTTTGAATAAGGGTTTAGGAAAATGGTTGAAAGCTAGACATATGCTTGAAGGCTTGAAGTCTTGATTTGCTATAGGTGTTTCTAAGTTTTCTGAGTTTTGCTCGATTATGCTGGATTGTTTCTTTAAACTGGAAAGCTCCCCTAATTACAGTCCCAAATCTCCCTTTATATAAGCTTCATTGGGAACACATGATTTTTGGGTAAAGCATTTCTTCTTCAATCTACACACAATTCATGCCTTAAATCTAGGGAAAGGGAAGCTTACTTGAGAAATGAAGTTTTGGGAGGAAGAGACAGTCACTGCAGCATTAGACAACGATTGTAGCAGAGTAGCTGCAGTGACTCAAATCCTGGAACGCGGTGGACGAGGAAGCTTGGGAACTGTGGGCGCATTGTTTAAGGAAGATGAGGATATCTCTTAACTGGTCACAAGATTTCCCCTTTCAATGACTAATAGAAGGAATCAATCCTACTTAGAGATTTTGGCTAACTCTCTGTGTACTAGGTTGCTGTGGAAAAAATGTGAGATATGAGATTGCTGCAGGGGAGGGAGGTAAGACGGGAAGAAGAAGAACAAAAGGGAAGTTGGGCTTTTCTAACATGGACTTTGGGTTTTAAAGGAGAGGCTGGCCCAATTCTCATGTTCACCATTTCGTTCTTAATTTAAGTCATTAGGCTTGGATTTCGGGCCCAAGACCAAATCACCAACAATACTAAATCAATACATGAACATTATGTGTTTCCGTAACCTTCCACACCACACCCATTTTTGCAAGCCCCAAGATCGTAGTTGTGGCTTGGATCCACTCGCATGGCATTATAGTTTGAGAAAATATGTACTTTTTGTCTTTTCAGAATGTAGTTTGCACGTGTATTTCTTTATCGGGGTTGAAATGTGTGTACGACATGTCTTATGCTTTTTTGGGTATCAACACTAGGAGAAACCATACTGTGGCGAAGGCGCGGCGTAGTCGTCGAAACTGGCGATGGCGACTGAGTGTTTAAGATTGTATTGCAAGGGTTTGGTAGGCGAATAGGTGGTTAGGGATTCGAAGATCTGAGACTGTGATTGCGATTTATGATCGTAGAGATAATCAGGTTTTCAAGGCGAGGAAGCATTTGATGGTGGTGTGGTGATGAGCAATGAGGTTGTGGAGCTTGAGGCTCTCATTGAAGGGCTCAATACAGCTCTCACTCTGGACTTGAAAAATGACACGTTTTTCTGTGATGGCTACATGCTTTACCAATAGGGAAAATTTCACAAATGGTATCTCAATTTTTACATATTCGACACTTTAGTCACTCACTTTTTGAATATATCACTTTGGTCACTCAACTTTAACTATGTTAATCACTTTAGTCAGTTCATTAATTTTTTTCATTGAAACAAAATTTATTTGCCACAATATCAAAGATATTTTCGACCAACCAATTGTAACAAATTAAAAAATCAGAATTGGAATAAATGGGAGAAGTGATTAAAGTGAGAAAAAAATGCACATTCGGTGACTAAAGTAATGACAGAGTAATAGTTGAGTGATCAAAGTGATATATTTGAAAGTTGAGTGACCGAAATATTGAATGAGTCATAGTTGAGTGACCATTTATGAAATTCTTCCTTACCAAAATGTGAGTTTTAGCATCAAGTGATGTTTTTTTATCGATTTATTAATAAAGTCATTCTTTACAAAAATGAATAAAGTATTTGGTGGGATAGAAATAACCCCACCCTTACTACCTTTGTTACATTAATCTATCTCGATTTCAGGATACAATAGTAGAGAATAGTCTGTTAATAACTTTCAGACCCAAAAAAAAGAAAAAGAAAAAGAAGTCTATTAATAACTTAATTGATAATATAAATGTTTAAACGACACTCGTAACTAATTTAAAATTTTCGGGAAATTAATTAGATTCTTAGAGAGAGAAAAAATATGTTTTTGAAAAGCGAGCTTGTGAAGACAAAACAGAGTCTCATTTCCCCAGACTCCACCGTCTTCCTTCTCTACCAAGCTAACAACTCCTTTCCTGTCGCTTTCAGTGTCAGAGACGACCCTCCGTCATGGAAGACCGTACGGACCAAGACAACCTCCGCTCCATTCTCTCCGACCACCTCAGACACCTCAGGGTGGCCAAAACCCTCGAGTCCGACCACGACATGGCCTTCAATCTCCAACTGCAGGAAGCCATGGCCGCCTCTCTGGCTCTCCAACCCCCATCCACCTCTCCACAGACGCTCCACCCTCGCATTCACGGCCACGATTTCGTAATCGACCTCACCGACTGGCCGGAAGCCTACTGCACGAACGACGCGTCGTCTTCGTCTAAGGCGGCGGAGGAGGAGACCGAGTGTTTTAGACTGTATTTCAAGGGGCTTGTAAGCGCGGAGAGGGTCAAGGACATGGATGTCATTGTGGCCGGGGTTGGGGTGGCCGTTTGTGACGCTAGAGATAATCTGATTTTGGAGGCCAAGAAGAATCTGGAGGCGTTTGGTGGTGGTGAGGTTCTGAGCAATGAGGCTGCTGAGCTTGAGGCTCTTATTGAAGGGCTCAGTACAGCTCTCACTCTGGACTTGAGAAATGTCACATTTTTCTGTGATAACAACAAGCTTTACCAATATGTGAGCTAAGCATTTGTTTTTACTAATTTGCCACTCAAGTGTTGATCCTTCATTCTATGATGATGACTTGCTTTACCAAATTTTATCATTAGTGTTCAAGAGCATTTTTATCATTGTCTCTAAATTTTCATGATACTTCAGGTTCGGGCTATTGGGGATAAGTTTTGGGGAAGAAGTCTTTTGTGAGGAGGAGCTGTCCAATCCGAACCCATGCCATAGGGCCATGGACTTTGTTTGTTGCAATTTTAGGTTGGAGGAGCTTTTGTGTATTTTCTTAGCAAGGAAGAAAGAATTGGTTGGAATGCCGGTGGGTTTGGAGTTGGATGAGACTAATGTGGCTTATGTAGTGTGTATTTGGTAGCGAAAAGATTGTGGGAGATACAAGAGAACCAACTAGGACTAGTGAAAAAGGGAATAGAATTGGATAGTTATAGAAATAATTAATTTCAGACTTGGTTATTGAACTTAGAAATCAATACGAGTTGCTTGGTTAGTTGGTTTTTGATTCTGAGGTTGGGTCTGTTAACTTAGCTTTGTGCAGAAGCTGCAGAGTCCAATCCCAAACAACTCGAAATTTGGTAAAATTAGCAGTTATTTTAGTAAACCTGTCTCCATCTTTTGAGTTGGACTTAGCATTTTGCTGAGTTTTCTTCTCTTTTGCGACAAACTGTTATTAGCATTAATATGTTCGATTTCCAAACCTATCACTTTTAGAAGCAATGTGGTCATGCTAGCATATTACTTTGTTATTGCAAGAAAAGTTTACAATGTGTTCATATTTTAGCGAACTTTGTTTTTCTGTGTCAAAGGATGATATCTCTATCTTTTCTGCTCCAGAGGGTTTAACTGGGTATTCAAATTGATGGTATATTTATTATGTGTATTACGATCATCATTGTTGTACGTGTTTATTAAATGAGACATACTCAGTTTAACAGAGAACTTTGGTTGATGCCACTGATATAGATGTAATGCAGGACGGACTAGTTACCGTTTTCTGACTTTTAAGTATCTTATTGATACTATTTAGGTGATGATCATATTTATTCTATGGGTTCTCTAAGTTAGGGCTATCATTCGTATTCTATTTAATTCAGTGCTCTATAATTTTCTGCGGCACTTTCTATAAATTGAAACATTGTAATTGTTATTGATCAACTTGATGAATGAACAACCTTTTCTCCATAGTTCCTACATGTCTCTCCTCCCCTGTTTATACCTTACTCTGTAACCTCATCTCTATTTCAGTTCTTCTTCTGTCTTGTCAACACTAACTCCGTCTCTCTTCTATATGCTTTTTAAAATCCTAAATGTCTTTACTGGTGCTACTTGTAAATACAGGTTACATACATAGTGCATCCTGAAAGCTTTAAGATTGCGACATTAGTCACTCAAGTTGCTCTTCTACAAAGAAAATTTGAACATTGCACTCCTTCTCTTGTGGAACGTAGTGCCATTAAGTTTGCATTCCAATTTGCAAGAGAGGCTATAGTTTCTCAGATCACCTGGACAGCTAGTAATGGCAAGAGATTCAATGAGACTTGTGTCATTTGTTTTGAAGAAACAGATGTTACTAGAATGTTTTCAATTGAAGGCTGTCTGCACAGGTATTGCTGTAATTGTATGAAACAGCATATTGAAGCAAAGTTGCTTAATGGGAGCATGGTGCAGTGTCCTCATGAAGGCTGTGAGTCTGAAGTGAGTATTGATAGCTGTGAAACATTCTTGGAGCCTAAACTTGTTCAGGTCATGCGCCAACGAATCAAGGAATCTTCTATTCCTGTTACAGAGAAAGTTTACTGTCCAGATCCCAAGTGTTCTGCATTGATGTCAAAAAATGATGTCTTGGAATATACTAAGAATTATTTTGTTGCTGTTGAACAATCTGGAGTCAGGTTATGCATGGAATGTCATCGCTGTTTTTGTATCAATTGCAAAGTTCCATTCGACAATCATACTTGCTATGACTACAAGAAATCAAATCCTTGTGCAGAAGAGCAATTGGTGAAGTCACTGGCTAAAAAGAAGCACTGGCGCCAGTGTGTGAACTGCAGCCATATGGTTGAACTTGCAGAAGGTTGTTACCACATAACTTGCAGGTGATTAAGTCTCTTCATTTTCTGCTATTTTTAACTTTATACCAATCCGTATTGTTTCTCTCAGGTTTGTGTCCTCATTTGTCTTTGTAGATGTGGATATGAGTTTTGCTATACTTGTGGAGCTGAATGGAAGGACAAGACACCAACATGTTCCTGCCCAATCTGGGATGAGTGCAACATTATACGAGAATGATCAGGAGGATTACCATTACTGTTGGCAGATTAGATTGATCAATAGTACAATTACCACTACGGCAATGACATTCCTTTGTCAGCAAAACTGTAGGTGCAAGAGCCTGTCTGTATTCCCCTTTACATGAAAAGGATGTAGAATTGATTTACAAGTAGTCATAAAAACGATTTCAGACTGCTAAGTATCTGTTTATCCACTCTCAAAAACTATATAGTTTGCCTTTGTGTTTGTGATATATGTTGAGTTCATAAACAAATAGTTATCTAAAAGATCTAGCACCCTGGGCCTTTAGGGTGGCATAAGTTATTTAAAAAGTTGTTTAATAAGTAATAATAACGATGGCAGTTGACTGGCAGAAAAAATTTTTCGGGATGGCAGCCAGCGCCATAAGATACTACTGTATCATAGGATTCATAGCAGCCTCTCTATAGGCTGATATTGAATTTGACGGAGCACGTGACACAAGGAGTTGTGGGATTGGCGTGGTCTTTGGGGATGAAATCGGTTACACGGAGGTTTGAAGGGAGCTATAGCTGTTCCTCAAGTTGGGAATCTATCAACAAGATCTATTGAGGCTGTTGCACTACTTCATGGACTTCGGTTTGCTATTCATGTTGGATTCAGAAACTTGGAGATTAAAGGCGATGCCCTCAATATTTTTAGTGCTCTGCAAAATGATAGTGATGATTTGAGTTTGGAAGGTCATATCTTGGATGAAGTTAAGTCTTTTAAAATTTGTAGTTGACATTTTGTGAAGCGAGAAGGTTACAAAGCTGCCTTAAAAATTAGTCGGCCTTTTCTTTGTTTAGAATCAGGGTCTGCTTGGTTTCATAACTGAGTCAAATAGTAATGACCACTTTAGACTATCTCCTTTATTTGAGAGTGGATGGTAAAACGTTTCCACCATATCTCATTGTTATATTTCATTATAAATGAAATTCTAAGTTCAGTTATCCTAAATTGACCATCCAACTTTATATTTATAGTATAGTGCCTTTGGCATTCTAAAACCATAGCATTGATCACCTTTTTATGATTAGGAAAAAAGGCCACAACAAGCTCATTATAAAAAAGTGCTCTCATAAGCGGCTAGAGTCAAAATGATCATTAGTTAGTAAATAATTAGAAATCTTCAGGGCGATTACAACAACAAAAACTTCACCGTACTATGCTTTAAAATATCATTTAGGTAAGTCTTAAGATCACATCTCCAGGACTCCAGGCAATTACAAATATATAATATATATATATATATAAATACTATTATTAAGAGAAAAATATTTGTTCTTCGAAATTGAATTTTTTTACTAATTTAACTTTTATATATTAAAAAATTATAAAATATAATTAATTAAGTAGATAAATCTCGACAAAAGTTTCACCTCGAGAAAATAAAAAAATTACTTTAGAGAAAAAAAGAAAAAAGAACGTCAGTGCAAAGTCAATCTGCAAATGTGGAAGGAATCAATTCCCATAGAAATTCCATTTTGCATATTTCCCTTCGTCTCTTTGTTCTCTAGCAAACCTCTCTCTTGGTCTCGCTTTCAGTCTCCCAAAACCTCACTCTCTCTCTCTCTCGCTCTCTCTCTCATCATAGCCACCCCTGCGTACCGAGACGACCTCCACACCATTCTCTCCGAGCAACGCCGAGAGCTCATGGCCGCCAAAACCCTAGACTCCGACCTCGACATCGCCTTCAGTCTCCAAATGCAGGAAGCCATGACCGCCTCCCTCTCTCAACAGCCCTCGTCTTCGCGCCCTCCTCCGCCTCCGCCGCTCATCCACGACGAATACGACGACGTATTGGACCTCGCCGTCGCGCTCATGCTCGAGGACGTCCAGAAATTCGCGCAGGAATACGACGACCACGAGCGGTCCCTCTTCGAAATAAGGCAGGCGAAGGAAGACCTCGACCGTCGGATTCACGATCAGAATTTCGCCGACGAGGTCCGCAACGTCCCGGAGGACTATTGGAGCAAGTACGGCGATTACTACGAGAAGCCGTACTGTGGCGACGGCGCGTCTTCGTCGTCGTCGAAACCGGCGGTGGAGACTGAGTGTTTGAGATTGTATTGCAAGGGTTTGGTTGGTGAAGAGGTGGTTAGGGATTCGAAGGTGGTGGTGGCTGGGGCTGGGGTTGCGATTTGTGACCCTAGAGATAATCTGATATTCGAGGCGAGGAAGAATCTGGAGGCGTTTGATGGTGGTGTGGTGATGAGCAATGAGGCTGTGGAGCTTGAGGCTCTCCTTGAAGGGCTCAATACAGCTCTCACGCTGGACTTGAAAAATGTCACATTTTTCTGTGATGGCTACATGCTTTACCAATACGTGAGTTTTAGCATCAAGTGTTGCTTTTTATCAGTCTTGTGATTTTGGTATTTAATTTCATTCGACGTTATTGGTTTGCTAGCTAATTGTTTATTTTGTTTATTGTTCAGTGTTCACTGATTCCATGTAATTGTATGTAGCTTTCACGGTTCTTTATATTTTGGAATCTTTGGATGATTTTGGTTTGGTTATGGTGTGCTTTGTTTGCTGCAATCTTTGGTTACTTAGACATGGGAAAGCTTGTGTATTTGGTAGGGTTTGGAAGTGGATATGAGAGGGTTTCTTAGTTGAACAGAGCTCTCATTGTGACTTGAAAAATGCCATCTTTTTCTGTGGTGGCTACATGCTTCACCAATATGAAAGTTGTATCATTGTATGTCTTGAAAAATGTCATCTTTTTCTGTCATTGGGTGTTCTTATTGCTGGTTAATTAGATGTGCAACAATTCACATGTATCAGAATACTTCTTTCTTTTTGGAAGTTTTGGGTTTAATTTATGTTTGCTTACTGGTCTGCATTCCTTGCTACAATCTTTGGTGGCTTAGCCAGGGGAAGTAATTGTGTATTTGGTAGGTTTAGACGTTTCATAAGTTATGTAGGGAAAAGATTTTGTGCAATTCCAGAGCACAAAATGGACAACTATGACAATTGTGACAAAATGACATCAATCTGGTTTTCTTTCTTGGTTTTTGGCTGTTCTGTGGTTGGATTCTGTTTTTTGGTATTATGCCATTTTATTGGTGGCACCATTTTGGAATTGATTAACTTAACTTTGTGCAGATACTGTAAGGTCCTTGCCATACAACTTGAAATTTTGGGGAGTTGATAATCATCTTAACAAAACTATCAACAAAATTTCAAAATTGCTATGTTAAACATTTCTGAAGTTTGCTGCACCTTATTACTAGTAAATATAGGGTAGAATTTCAAATTTCACCTTAAGCAATGCTGCAGTGATGCAGGTGTACCATTATGTTGTTGGAAATTCTTAAGTTGTATTGATGATGTATTATTCTGTTATTGCAGTATAATATATACTATTTCTATTCCACAGGATTCAAATGATATCCATAAACTTCATGTGTCTAGATTAAAAGATGCTGATAAACTTAAAATCTTGTTTCATGCCGCTGATATAAAGGAGTTACTTTTCATAAATACAGGTTACAGGCAGAGTGCTTCCTGGGAACAGCAAGATTGCAACATTAGTCAATCAATTAGGAGTTCTACGAAGAAAATTTGAATATTGCAGCCCTTCTTTTGTGGCACGTAGTGACATTAAGTTTGCATTTCAATTTGCAAGAGAAGCTATAGTTTCTCAAATAACCTGGCCTGCAGAAACTAGCAGTGGCAAATCTTTGAAGGAGACTTGTGTAATTTGTTTTGAGGACACTGATGTTGGTCGAATGTTTTCAATTGATGGTTGTCTGCACAGGTATTGCTTTTCTTGTATGAAACAGCATGTAGAAGTTAAGTTGCTTAATGGGCAGGTGGCACAGTGCCCTCACGAAGGCTGTAATTCTGAGGTCAATATTGACAGTTGCGTACAATTCCTGGCACCTCAACTAGTTGAGGTTATGAGCCAAAGAATCAAGGAATCTTCTATTCCTGTCACAGAAAAAGTTTATTGCCCAAAACCCAGGTGTTCTGCATTGATGTCCAAAAAGGAGGTCTTGCAATATACAAGCAGCTTTTATGCTGGTGCTGAACAATCTGGAGCCAGGAGATGCATGAAATGTCATTCCTATTTTTGTATCAATTGCAAGGTCCCATGGCATTCGGACATGACATGCTATGATTACAAAAGATCGCATCCCTATCCCCTTGCAGAAGACCAGTTGCTGAAGTCGTTGGCTACGATGAAACACTGGCGTCAGTGTGTTAAGTGCAAGAATATGGTTGAACTCGCAGAAGGTTGTTACCACATTACTTGCAGGTGCTTTACTAACCTCCCCTTCTCTCCTATTTCACATGTCTTTTGTCTTTTGTTATTGACTTATTGTTGTCATCTTAGGTAGAACCTTAAAACTAGTACATTTTTGTGTGGAATAAAGCAATGGAGCACATATACACCCACTGAAAGCAAGATGATCTAGGTAGCTAAATGGCAGCAACTTGAGTGCGAGAGTGGATTTAGCTAATGACTGTAGAATAATAGTTCCTGAGCTCTAATATGTGAACACAGTGTCACCATCCAACCAAAAAAGAGCCAATCACTGCAAGTTGACATTCTGATTTTTGCTGTTGTTCAATCCTGATGATATCTACTCAATATGCCAAACTGAAATTGAAACAAAGCATTTTTACCAGCTGAATTTAAAATTTGAATGACAAATAAAACTAACAAAAAATTCGTTTTAAAAAAAATTATGGTAACAATAGCACAGCAGAACCAAATTTAGCATCACAAAAGAATTCCAAGTATTACTTTACTGATCCTTGTGGTTTGTCCCATACTTGCATTGTCTTTGTAGATGTGGATATGAGTTCTGCTATACTTGCGGAGCTGAATGGAAGGACAAGAAACCAACATGTTCCTGCCCAATCTGGGATGTGCGCAACATCATTCGCGAACAGCCACGACAAGTCCAGCCCATTATACGTGAGCAACCACGCCAAGTTCCCCAACAACTGCGGCAGCCCATTATGCCACGGCAGGTGCAGCCTATCAGACTTGAACACCAACGACAAGGCCAGCCCATTAGACATGAACAACGACAAAGATTTCAAGTGCAACAGCCCATTATGCCACAACAAGTACAGCATGTCATACATGAACAGCCACGACAAGGACAGCCTGGACGTGAGCCACCTCAACAACTGCAGCCCAATATATATCAGCAGCACCGACGTGGACAGCCTGTTGTACTTGAACAGCCACGACAGGCACAGCCCATTAGACGTGAACAGCCACGACAGGTACGGCAACAACAGGATTATGACTACTATGAACAGCCACGACAGGTACGGCGACAAGATGATTACAACTACTATGGCTAGTGTATCAGATTAAAAGAGGTGTAGGCTAAATATCCTTGTGCAGTCTCCTTTTCTTTGGTTTTTTTCATAATGGTTAGTGCTAGAGCAGTGGGAATGACTGAAGATGAGACAATATAATTTGGCACGTTGTGTTTTTCGAGTCTTTTAGACAGGTGAATTGACCCATGAGTCCCTTCAGGACGCACTTTAAGTTTGAACTGAACAACCACACAATGGCGAAGCACTTTTGCCATAAGAAACTATTCCATGAAGGTATATACCAAATGCAGCGTTGCAGCATGTAGGATACTTGCAAATTTGCAATCGTAAAATGGAATTTAACCTGAGAAACGTAATGTCATAGACCAAGTCCACGAAGTTAGGTCATTTCCAATCATGTGCTCTGGTCTAATTTTTAATATCTTATTTTTTTGAAATGGGCCCAAAAAATAATAGACTAAATAATAACTAGTTGTGGCCTCTAGTTGTAGTTTCTTATCACTTTCAATAAGTGTGCATGCCAAAGCTAGGCTGTTTAAAGAGAGATTTGCTTTCCAGTTAAGCTGTAAAGGCAAAATCAGTTGCTTTATGCTTCGGAAACTTAGGCTCTGGTGTATGTAGTATCTTGACAGTGATTATGTGAAGTCATGAGAACCTATATATGAATATTCATTCCCCTTTGACCAGAAAAAACTCCTATTTGTCTTTATCTTCTTTCAATCTCTGGTGAGGATGCTCAAAGTGCTGTAGACCCAAGTTTAAATTATTTCCCATTTGAGCAAGTCTATTAGTCACCATATATATTACATTCTCTGTAGACGTGTAATTTGACAGATCCGATTACTGCAACTTGATAACAAGTCATGAAAAGGATGTGTATCATCTCGATGCTCCTGTTAAGAACTTCACCACTAAATAAAAATGGCACTCCCCAATAATACGAGTAAAATTAAAGTTGGAAGCCATTATTAAATCAAATTACATAATCAAACTTCAGCCGCCAAAATTTCTCCTATATCCACATTTGCAGAGAAGCCAGAAATCCAATCTTCTATTTCTGACAGAAGTGGGAAATTTATAACAGGTTGTAGGGTTTGTGATCACCTCCCATGTAAAATGAGGCTGACCACAAGGCCATTATGAACTATTCCTTGTTGTCATCTTTGTGTCACGATTGGTGATCACTTGACTGTAACGTGCCCTGACATGGATTCCGGTATGGGTGCCGAGGCCATGGATAACGAGGATTGGGATAAGGGTGACTTCCCAGAGCATAAAGGAAGCGCCGGCTGCATAGAGTGCCAATTTTAGCTAGTTCCTATTGAGGATGCTGGCAAACACGGCGGATGGTATTTCGGTAGCAGTGTTTTACACTACGGTGGTGGTAGAAGGCGGAGAAGGCAGCTGGGCTGATTGGACTGCTGCCAGCGGCGGCCTAGATGGAGGATGTTGTGGGGTGTTGCTATCCTATCAGTTGGGCCAGCTCTAGGCTAAGGTTTCACAAACGGTTTTTGCCTAGCTGGGTTTATTGGGCTGCCATAATGGGTGAGGGCCTCAAGAATGGTTGCTGGATTGGGTTGTCTTGTGCCCAAAGGGAACTAAAGGTTTTTTCTTTGGGTCCTTGACCCAAAGCCCCAAAATCAGGGAAAATTATCTCACTTACCCCAGCAAGAGATTTTTATTCCTACTTAATCTATTTCAAGCAAAATATCAATTTTACCCTTAACCAAATTATTTATTCCCTCGATATCTCTCTCTCTCTCTCTCTCTCTCGTCCCTGTCAAGATAGTCGGAGCACGGGTACTTGCCAAAGTCTCCGATTATTTCCACCGACCTCATGAACATCGGGCTCGTCATCGACTTCATCGGCCAGGAAGAGCCACCGCCTGTGGAGAATCTCGCGGCGACGACCTTTTGCTCCAGAAGATTCTGCCTCTCCTGTTCGTCCGCCTGGAAGAGCCACCACGGTGTCATATTATGAAATATTGAGTTGAATCAAAAGCGAAAAGAGGAAGAGAGAGAGAGAGAGAGAAGACCAACACAACTCGTTTGAAGAGCTACTTGACGTTGCTGGAGACATCACCGCAGAGTAAGATTTTGGGAGGAGCCATTGCGGTGAGAGAAGAAGCGGGATTTGGAGGTTGAAGAAGGGTGAATCGTTCCAGAAGGTTTGTTTTGATTTCGGTAAATCTAAATGGACCTAGTTGTTGAAATAAAAATTGATGGGTCTGATGTAGTTGGCACTTAAGGTTCTTTTATTTAGAGCCCGGTGGTAGAGTGGCTCTAGACTCTCTCTCTTATGATTCTTCCTTTCTCTGCCTATGACTCTCCGAGTCTCTGTGAAAAAGTCAAGCTGGATGCTCTTGGTTGCAGGTGGATATGAAATAATACCCAACTAGACCCCACATTGTATTGCTTTGCTCTTTTTCAATACTTATCAATTACTCTTTTTCTCTGCAAGTCTTGCCTTTTAGATTAGCTAGCTTTTGTTGTAGTGTGGCTCGGTTAACACTGCTGTTGGATCTTTCATTGTCATGTATGTAATAACATCCATCATTTACTGGTCTAATATCTACAACGCTAAGACATTCCCAGATCAATTATTTTTTTTAAAATTTTTTTTTGGTAAAATGGGGGTAGAAGTTTTGAAAGAAAAAAATTATTGGGAGGCAATACAGGGCTATTGGGGGAAAATAGACGTTTTGAATTTATGTAATCTTCTTGTTTTTTCTTTAATCAAAGTTTTATTTGTCTAAATTTAGGGATATTAGTTCTAATTTTGGCGATTGAAAGTTCTATTGGAGGGCAATAGATGTCTATTGGGGGGCAATACATGGCTGATAGACTTCTATTGCCCCCTAATAGACGTCTATTGGGGGCAATAAACGCCTGTTGAGGGGCAATAGAGTCTATTAGGGGCAATAGACCTCTATTGCCCCTCTATTGGAGGGCAGTAGACATCTATTGGGGGCAATAAATCTTTCCGGTGAGGTTTTTAGAAATTCCTGTCGGCGGCGACAGATGACCGGATTCTGGAGGCCGGTGACCGGATTCAGGCGACCGGTGACTGAAATCCGGCGGCTGGTGACCGGGCTCCGGCGAAGTCCCCTATGGTTTCTCTCTCTTCCATTCTCTCTCTCTAAGTAACAAAGGTGAGGGTAAAATGGTATTAAAAAGAAAATAAAAACAAAACAAAAAATCTTAATGGGGTATTAGAGAAAACCTCCTTAGAGTGTTTTGGGTAAGAGAGAATTAAAAAAACTTAATGGGGTAAGTGGAAAAAAAATATCTAAAAATGGGGTAAATGGACAAAAACCCTTTTTCTTTATAGATGACGGAGTTGAGGATTGATTTCCGCCCTTTACTCCTAGTACTTTTTAATTTTTTAGGTTTCAAAGATCTAGCTACTCTAATGAATTTCTATTTACTTCGGAGTGCTAAGTTTTTTGTTAGAATAAAAGTCCATGGACTTTCAGAAATGTGGGTGTATTAAGGGTATTGGGAGCTTGTTTGTCATAATATGTGTTTGTACTCTGTGAGTTGGCTTTTCTGAAGACCCCATAGAGAAGGGTCAATTTTGTATTGCTGCTGAATTTTGATACAATTACTAACCTCCTTCTAAAAAAAAACATTTACATAAACACTAGAAAACAGTATACAAGCTAGACAGGTGTAGCTTCATGTTTGTTCAAATTACATGTATATTTGATCTGGGTTTGTTTCATGCGTAGCTTAATGTAACTTGATTTTTTTTTTTAATGTCAAACCCTTCTTTCAATGCAATCTTCTCAAAAAAATAAAATAAATAAAGTATGGTTATCTGTGAACAAACTGCAAATATTTTTTCTTAAAAATGATATTCACACCCTAGTTTTCAATCCACACTCCTCATTTCATTTTTAATCCAAATTTTTATAAAAAGAGAACATTTAAGTCGTTTGGAGTGTAGATTCTAAAATTGGAAGTGTGAATTTCAAATTTTTATTTTTTTTAACTTCATGTCTCATGCGTGACCGATATTGTATAGAGTGAATCTGAATATTAATACTAATCGACGGCTCTATTTAATACTCCAACAAATTGCTTATGCATGAATTGCTGATGAAAAAAAAAAAAGAAAAAAAAAAGACAAGAAGAAGTAGTACGAATTCCTTGTATCTACGATATATAATCAACAAGAAAAAATTTCTGTATCACTTAATTCCTCAAAAAAAACAAAAAAAAACATTTTTTATGAGTTTGCAGGCTGAATTGTAAATAGATGGCAAAAACTATTCAACAAATTGATTCCCTATATCTCTGACATTGCATTCGTATCTTGTTCACTACGTCTCATATGATGCGCGTATGATGAGCTGCAACAAAGGCTCTGAACTCTCATCCACATAAACCGGCACATCTTCCTCATAAACCGGCACATCTTTCTCCAAAACAAGTTGGTATGGGAAATAACTTTCCAGATGCTTGAAAGTATCACAAGGATGACGGGAGGCCTGAGAATTCGTCATCACATTATTCCATACGATTGAAGCGTCCCTTTCCGACTTAAACACCACCCGGTGAAAGTAGAATTCTTGCTTCTTTACTACCAGATGAGCTGCTATTGCCTCTTTTCCACCATATTGCCTGTCATTAAAATTAGAATAAGAGGACATTTAAGAATATATATATATATATAAGTATGTCCGGGGGGGGCGGCTGGAGAAGAAAAACGTAGAATACATACCTGAAATGATTTATGAGTCGGTATGTATGAATTGGTCGTGAGAACCTCGTAGAATAAACCAAGAAAAGTGTCCTCGATTTATATTCACCAAGCGAGTAGTACTGAGAGTCAAAGCGTGAGCAAACAACAGGGTTTTGGACCTCCAAAGAATCGACGCCGCGCATCGTTATATATGGAATTTTCTCAACTATCTTATACACTGGATAGAAACACAAACATATATTAAAAGATAAGAGTGAGAATTAGAAATTTTTGACAGTGAATTATTCGTTTATTGTGTAAAAAAAAAAAATAGAGATATTACGTCTTAGAGTTCCACCGGTGAACTTATCAAAGAATGTTGCATTAAATAATGCTTTTAGGGCTACATCAGCAACATCGTTTTCATTGGACATGCCAAACTTATAACTAGAACAATTACAAGACCCATGTTAGCATAACAAATTAAAATTAGTCACATAGTAAGAGAGTAAAGAATGAAAGTTAATTAGAACTATCACTTACAAATGTCTCATAATACTTATAGCATATTCAGAACCAGATCCCAGTGCAGTACACCCGGAGTAGACTTGTTCATTTGTAACGCGTCCCTTTTTTATAAAAATACGATAAAGTTGAAGACCCTGCAACCAACATTTTGAGTGATACATATATCACAAGTTAAGTGAGCATATCATAGATAAACAAGAACATTTTGAGCAATAAGATTTTAATTTTCCTTACATTGTCTGCATCCCATCCAGCCATGAGTACCCCAAATGCTTTGTCATTCTTAATGTTTTCAGGTAGACCACGTAAATGCTCACACATCAGTTGTAATGCATATGGAACTGATCCACCATTCTTCTTGAACTGTTTTATATATATCAAACAAGAAAGTATTTATTTTTCCTTTTCCAAATTTAAGCAAAATTATAGAGATTAGTCCAAGTGATGAGGGAGAACGAATAAATATGGTCTTAGGTGCTCTTACCTCAGTTACACATTTGGATTTCACACTCCGGCACATCGTCGTGCAATCAATAGCTGTCCCCGACATTACAGCAATTATATGGGAAGATATTGGAAACATTTTTTCAAAATCGTTTCTAACTGAAATATAAAGAAAAATATTTTAGATATAAAGTTTTTTTTTTCTTTTTTGGTTAATAAAACACGGAAGAGTCACTGAGTCAGGGACGAAGAGTTATAGTTCTTCTCATAAAAAGTAAAAATAAAAAAAGGAGGAGGAAGAGTTATCTTTACTATTAAGTCGCTTGTCACGCCTTTTTTCATTTGAGGACCTAGAATCAGCTCCAACTAGGATGCCTCCGTTGTACAATAGACCAACAATTGTTGTCCCTTTTGTTTCTCCCGCTGAAGAGTATTTTGAAATCGTGCAGCCCATATTTCTGTCAAAAAGGAGAATGTCTTGAGAATACGTGACAAACAAAGCATTTACAAATTTGTTAATTCTAAATATGAAGAAAAACTAATGTGATTACACCACATTGTAATTGATCAAACCCTTTCTACGTACTGATATCATGGGGGGTAGCTAGGTTTCAGCGGTTTATTATTTGAGAACCTAACACTAGTCTAAATATATACCATATATTCTCAATTCACAGTACTATAGAAAAATTTAGAGATACGTACTTACGATGAGATTCAAAGATCGAAGTATACAATAGATTTAACCCCTTGACAATGAGAATGCAAAGATCGAAGTACAGAGCTATGTAACTTCAAAGTAACTTTTTGATTTTGATTTGTGGTTGAATTGCTATTCTAAGTTGGTTATATAGCGCACTATTCCTCAATTTCAAAAGAATAGGAAATATAAAATCGGGAAAGAAATTATCGAGCCTACCGGGATAGTACAAGGAATCCTAATACATTAACATGCAAGCTTGTAGGAAAGTAAAGTAGAATAGGGAAATAAAAACATGAAAGATTTCTCAGCTAAATTCGTCCGTGTGTGAATAATGTTGTCGTATGACTCGTATCTTATGTTATGTGGTAGGTGATATGGCACAACCATGTTATTTAATGAAATTATTTAATAAGTTTAGTATTGTGCTACATTATTTAATGAAATTCTTTAAGAAGTTGAGCATTATGCTACATTAGCTACCATATGAAGTGAGATGAATGTGTCTACACTATAGCCCTACTTGGTGTAGAGAAGTTGTAGAGAAAACTCACAATACAAGGAAATTAAAAAATATAAACAAAAAATAAGGAAAGAAGAACTTTTTCCTCACAACACAAGGTAATTTTTTAAAAAAAAAGTAAGGAAAGAAAAACTTCTTACCTCACAACACAAGGTATAACAACGGAACTCACACATATATATATATCTACCATGGAAAACAAGTTTCTTACAATTATTTGTGCTCTCAGAAGGCCCAAGCCAAACCTAGATTCAACTGCTCAGAGACAACATTCCCCCCATAATCCATGACTATCTGGAAAACTATATGCAGCCTCGTGCACCCTAAGGCACCAGCCACGCTTTCGATTTTTGTTTCAGGGTTTGTGAGGAAGATTATCTGCAATTTCCTTGAGCTAGTTCATCGGTTGAGAGGAGAAAGAGGTTTTATTTTATTTTATTTTATTTTAATTTATGTTATTACATACTCTTCTTTACGCCAAACCCTAAGTCCTAACCTCAATTTCTCTCTTTTACACAGATTCAGCCGCCATGATTATTAGCCCAACTGGACAGCAGGACCTGGAACAACTGATGAAACTCTGTGATCCTCCAACAAAAGAATTAGAGGAAATCCTCATCGAGTCCACTAACGCTGCTGGTATGCTTTTGATTGGCCTTTTTTTTTTTTTTTTTTTTTTTTTTTTTTTTTTGAGGACCTTGGAATTATTTTGCATGAGTCTAAATGTTTTGATAACTCTATATACATGAGAGAAGAAGAAGATGAAGAAGAAAAAGAAAAAACACTAAATTAATGAAAAATTACTTCTTTTTTTCTTTTGGTATTTAACAATAGAATCACAAACAGGTTGCAAGGTAGAAGAACCAAAGGCTTCCGGTTACACGTATCATTGTAGGATTTGCGATGATAATTGTGATCACAGCACTGAGACGTGCCCTGACAGATCTGGAAAATTTATAACAGTTTGCAGGGTTTGTGACTGTCTCCCATGTAAAAATGAGGCTGACCACAAGGAAGACCATTATGAAGATTTAATGTTTTGTCATCTTTGTAATACGATTGGTGAGCACTTGACTGAAATGTGCCCTGACATGGATTCCGACATGGGTGACGAGGACTGGGGTTCTGACATGGATGACGAGAACAGGGATGAGAAGGGTGATTTTCCGGAGAATACACACAGCGCCGCCAATGCTGCATAGAGAATGTCAATACCAACATTAGCTAATTCCTCGATTGTTTTGAATTTTAGCATTATATCTGATTGATGTACCACAATTCTATATTAATTACATGATCATTGTACATCATTCTCTTCGATCCACTATCATTATTCAATTTTTGGTATTAAGACTATGTTGAGCAGCCTCCTGCGATGATAATTTTGTTCCCAAAACACTTGATTTCATGATTGTTTTCCTGAAGATGAGACAAAATCATTTGGCACATTCTGTTTTGAACCTCTTTTATATTGGTAAACTGACCCATGCGTCCTTGAGGACGCATTTAAGTTTGAATTGAACAACCGCCAATGGGGAAGCATGAAGGTATACCAAATGCAGCGTTGCAGCATGTACCTAAAATGGGAATTTAACCTGAGAAACGTAATGTCATATTATTGCCTATTTGCAGTAGTTTCAGTTGGATTAAAACAAAATGCATGAAAAATCTGTTCTTTATGTTAGATGACTCCCCTTCGGTGAACAGTTATAAGTCCACGAAGTTAGGTCATCTCCAATCATGGTGCTCTGGTCTAATTTTTAATTTTTACTTAATTTCTTATTTTGTTGAAATGGGGGCTAAAAGCCCAAAAAATAATAGACTAAAATACCACTTGTCGTGGCCTCTTATTGTAGTTTTTTTTTATCACTAAGTGTGCATGCTAAAGCTAGATTGCTAGAATGGATGTTATCTGCTAGGGATTTGCTACCTAGTTGGGCTGTAAAGGCAAAATCAGTTACTTAATACTTCGGGAAGACTTTGGACCGGGGCATTTAGTACCTTTATGTGAAGTCATGGGAACCCATTATATGAAATTATGAATATTCATTCCCCTTTGAAATTAAAAAATAATAATAATAATAATATATCTTTGAGTGATACATATATCACTAGTTAAGTGAGCATCTCATAAATAAACGAGAACATTTTGAGCGATAAGATTTTAAATTTCCTTACATTGTCTGCATCCCATCCAGCCATGTGTACCCCAAATGCTTTGTCATTCTTAACGTTTTTCAGGCAGACCACGTCAATGAGCACGCTATCAGTTGTAATGCATATGGAACTGATCCGCCGTTCGTCTTGAACTGTTTTTTATATATCAAACAAGTAATTAAGTTTGGTGGGTATTTATTTTTCCTTTTCCAAATTTAAGCAAAATTATAGAGATTAGTCCAAGTGATGAGGAAGAATGAATAATTGAATATGGTTTTAGACTTTTAGGTGCCCTTACCTCAGTTATACAGTTGGACTTCACACTCTCGCACATCGTCATGCAATCAGTAGGCCTCATCAAAAAGCCCGCGGATCAAGTGGGCCGATGGAGGCCCGCCGGCTCTGAGGGCTTTTAGCCCGGCCTGTCAAAAAACCCGCAAAAGCCAGCCTTGGTGGGCCGAGGGCCGGCCCGCCAAAAGCCTGCAAAAACCCGGCCCGGCCTTCCAAAGGCCTGCTAGGCCCGGCCCGTAAAAGCCTGTAAAATATTTTATATATATATGTGTGTGTGTGTGTGTAGATATGTGTGTGTGTTTATAAATATATATACACACACACTCACACATAGATATATATTTGTGTGTGTGTTTATATATATATATATATATATGTGTGTGTGTGTGTGTGTTATATATATAGAAAGATATATACCGCATAATAAAATATATTATATATATAGATATATTATATGTGTGTGTGTGTGTGTTTATATATATAGTATATATATATGTGTGTGTGTGTGTGTGTGTTTTATATATATATATATAGATATATATGTATGTGTTTGTGTGTGTGTGTGTGTGTGTTTAATAATATATATATATATATATGTGTGTGTGTGGTGTGTTTATATATCTATATCTATATGTGTGTGTGTGTGTGTGTGTGTGTGTGTGTGTGGAAGTTCTTATACTTCTATATTCTATATAGAATATGTGCATATATATATTCTACATATCGGTTGACCAATTTGATCGGATTCGAAAATATGGTGAAATTGGCTAAATTTTGTACCAAACTCATAATTTATTGTAATAAACTCATCCAACGGTCGGTTTTTCCATTTTCTTTGAATTGATATGGGTTGCTCTTTGGAGTATATGATATATAAATATAGGTTTATAAGAGTAACTAAGTTTGACCTAGTTGATCGAATTCGAAACGATAACCAAATTGGCTGGATTTTCTACAACCACCATAAAACATTACAATCTCAATCGAGCGGTTGGTTTCTCTGAATTCATTTTCCACTTCATGATTGCTTTAGAATGAACCTAAACAATTTAAATACAATGAATATGTCATACAACTTTAGGAGGAAAATTGGTATAGACCAATGTGTTTGTAATTAAAATTAATTTTTTTTATCTTATGTCCACGCACATCCATTGATGGAATATATACAAACGTGATGTGAAAAAATAAGCACGTTTCGAGGTTGTCACGGCATCGGTCAACCAATAAAACATATAAGTGTCTACGGTTGACTAATTCGATCGGATTCGAAAATATGGTGAAATTGGCTAAATTTTTTACCACACTCATAATTTATTGTAATAAACTCATCCAACGGTCGGTTTTTTCATTTTCTTTGAATTGATAGGGGTTGCTCTTTGGAGTGTATGATATATAAATATAAGTTTATAAGAGTAACTAGGTTTGACCTAGTTGATCGAATTCGAAACGATAACCAAATTGGCTGGATTTTCTACAACCACCATAAAACATTACAATCTCAATCGGACGGTTGGTTTCTCTGAATCCATTTTCCACTTCATGATTGCTTTAGAATGAACCTAAACAATTTAAATACAATGAATATGTCATACAACTTTAGGAGGAAAATTGGTATAGACCAATGTGTTTGTAATTAAAATTAATTTTTTTTATCTTATGTCCACGCACATCCATTGATGGAATATATACAAACGTGATGTGAAAAAATAAGCACGTTTCGAGGTTGTCACGGCATCGGTCAACCAATAAAACATATAAGTGTCTACGGTTGACTAATCCGATCGGATTCGAAAATATGGTGAACTTGGCTAAATTTTTTACCACACTCATAATTTATTGTAATAAACTCATCCAACGGTCGGTTTTTTCATTTTCTTTGAATTGATAGGGGTTGCTCTTTGGAGTGTATGATATATAAATATAAGTTTATAAGAGTAACTAGGTTTGACCTAGTTGATCGAATTCGAAACTATAACCAAATTGGCTGGATTTTCTAAAACCACCATAAAACATTACAATCTCTTCATCGAGCGGTTGGTTTCTCCGAATTCATTTTCCACTTCATGGTTGCTTTAGAATGAACCTAAATAATTTAAATGCAATGTATAAGTCATATAACTTTAGGAATAAAATTAGTATAGTCCAATGTGTTTGTAATTAAAATTAATTTTTTTTATCTTATGTCCATGCACATCCATCAATGGAATATATACAAACGTGATGTGAAAAAATAAGCACGTTTCGCGGTTGCCACACCAACGGTCAACCAATAAAACATATAAGTGACTACGGTTGACCAATCCGATCGGATTCGAAAATATGGTGAAATTGGCTAAATTTTTTACCACACTCATAATTTATTGTAATAAACTCATCCAACGGTCGGTTTTCTCATTTTGTTTGAATTGCTATATGTAGCTCTTTGGAGTGTATGTGATAAATATAGATTTATAAAAAATTAGTGTCTTTAAAAATTTATTTATCAATAAATTAGTATCTATATATAAATATAGATTTTTTTGGGTACAATATGGTTATATAGATATGTTATCTTTGGTTGTATTTGATCATTATCCATTGAATTTCCAAAGCTTGATTAAAAAAAAATTACTTGTGTCTTTAAATATTTATTTATAAATAAAGCCCGCAAGGCCCGGCCCAAAAAAGCCCGCAAGGCCAAGCCCGGCCCTGCCCGAAAAAGCCCACAAGGCCCGCTTTATATGGACGGGCTTGGATCCTTTGATTTTTAATAAAGCCCGGCCCGGCCCGGCCCGCAATTATTTAAAAATATAGCAAGGCCCGGCCCGAAAAAACCCGCAAGGCCCGCTTTATATGGATGGGCTTGGATCCTTTGATTTTTAATAAAGCCCGGCCAGGCCCGGCCCAAGCCCTCTATGAATGGGCCGGGCCGGGCCGGTTGACGACCCCTAATCAATAGCTATCCCCGACATTACAGCAATTATATTGGAAGATATTGGAAACATTTTTTCCATATCTTTTTTTTTTTCCTTAGCAACATAAGTATTTTAAATATCGTTTCTGACTGAAATATAAAGAAAAATATTTTAAATATAAAGGTTTTTTTTTTGGTTAGTAGAACAAGGAAGAGTCAGGGACGAAGAGATATAGTTCTTCTCATAAAAAAATTAAAAAAAAAAAAAAAAAGAAAAAAAAAAAAGAGAAAGAGTTGTCGTTACTGTTAAGTGGCTTGTCACGCCTTTTTTCATTTGAGGACCTAGAATCAGCTCCAATTAGGATGCCTCCGTTGTACAACAGACCAACAGTTGTTGTCCCCTTTGTTTCGCCCTTTGAAGAGTACGTTGAAGTAGTGCAGGCCATATTTCTGTCAAAAGGTGAAATTTCTTGAGAATACGTGGCAAATAAAGCAATTAAGCGACGCTAATACAAATTTGTTAATTCTAAATGTGAATAAAAATAAATGTGATTACACCACATTGTAATTGATCAACCCTTACTAATATCATGGGGGTAGCCAGGTTTCGTCGGTTTATTATTCGAGAATATAACAGCACTAGTGAACCATGCATCCTCAACTCAACAGTATAGAAACATTTAGAGATAAGTACGGACGATGAAATTGCAAGGATCGAAGTATACAAAATATATATATATATAATATATATATATATATATATATATATAACCCCTTTACGATGAGAATGCAAAGATCGAAATATAGAGATAACTTCGGACTAACTTTTTTGATTTTGATTTGTGGTTAAATTGCCAATCTAGCTAGCTTGGTTATATAGAGCACAATTCATTAAGGAGATGTATTGTATTTGAATTTGTGCAGATTTTTTGAAATGACAGACTTTTTAAAAAATTGATAGACTATAACTGATTTCTTGAAACCATTGATTTTAGCAACAAACTTTAATTGATTCATTAAAATTCATATACTTTATTAAGAATGATTTCTACAGATTTCCTAGCATGTACAAAATATAAAAACAAAAAATAAAACCAATGTAGCCCAAATACAAAACAAGATAATAACTCATTGTCTCTTCAATGCTCAAGTAACTTCTAATAGAAATTGACTCAAATGAATGATTGTTACTTTGTCTAGCTAGTTTGTTCTAATTCATAATCTCCCAACAACATAAAGATACAATATAGATCACTTTATCTTTATGGTTAATTATTCTGGTCAAACTTGTTTTCGCTGATTAACATATATCGTAACAATATTGATCAATGTCTTGATCTATAATCAATCAACTGAAATTCAATTGTTCAACCTTTCTTTGAACCATAATATAAACTCAAATCGATGAGAATAATTAATAAGATAAAATAGTATGTCATAACAACACTGTTCAAGGTTTTAGGGGTAGATCACAATATTTGGGTATTAGGGTTTCATAAATTATTTTTATTGCTATTAGAGTTCGAAGTATCACAATTGAAAAACAAAAAAAAATCACATTCAACAACTACAATGAACATGTTGGGTATCAAAAAAAAGTTGATATCATAAAAGATTAAAGAAAAGATAAAAAAAATCAAGAAAGAGAGATGATGAAGGACTAACCTCTTCGTGCATAGAGAACAGAACTTTGATAGATTTTTTTTTTTTAAGAGGGAACTTTGATAGACTTTTTCAAATTTTTGGTCTGAAGGCTGAAAAATTATTGGAGTTTGGTATGTATAATTAAGGAGGGTGTATTGTATTTGGATTTGTGCAGACTTTTTTTAAATGACAGACTTCTTGAAAAGTCTACAGACTTTTTAAAAAGTTGATAGACTGTTATGAATTTCTTAAAACCATTGATTTTAGCAACAAACTTTTATTGATTCATGAAAATCTATATACTTTATTATGAATGACTTCTACAGATTTCCTAAGATGTACAAAATAAAAAAATAAAAAAAACAAATAAAACAAATGCAGCCCAAATACAAAACAAAATAATAACTTGTACGTTGTCTCTTCAATGCTCCAGTATCTTCTAATAGAAATTGACTCAAATAAATGATTGTTAGTCTGTCTAGCAGTTTGTTCTCATTTCTAATCTCCCAACAACATAAATATACAATATAGATCACTTGATGTTTATGGTTAATTATTCTCATCAATTTTGTTTTCGCCGATTAACATATATTGTAGCAATATTGGTCAATGTCTTGATCTACAATCAATCAATTGAAATTCAATTGTTCAACATTTTTTTGAACCATAATATAAATTCAAATTAATGAGAATAATTAATTAATAAGATAAAATTAGTATGGTTCAAGGTCTTAGGGTTAGACCACAATATTTGAGTTCTAGGGTTTCATAAATCATTTTATTTCTATTAGGGTTCGAAGTATCACAATTGAAAACAAAAATCACATTCAACAACTACAATGAACATGTTGAGTATCAAAAAAGGTTGATATCATAAAAGATTAGAGAAAAGACAAAAAATTACGAAGAGAGATGATGAAGGACAAACTTCTTCGTGCTTAGAGAGAAGAACTTTGATAGACTTTTTTTTTTTTTTAAGAGGAAACTTTGATAGACTTTTTGAATCTTTGGTCTGAAGGCTGGAAAATTATTAGAGTTTGGTATGTATAGTTAACACTACAAAGTCCATGATTATCCATGATTTTCTAATTCCATAAGTATGAATGATATTTTGAATACCTCTGTACTTTTATTCATTTTTAAAAGTTCTAATTGAATACTCCTAGATTTTGGTGGAATTCATGAAGTCTTTAAAAATCCTAATTGAATACCTCAAGACTTTCATGGACTGTTAAAAGTCTATATTGAATACACCCAGACTTTTAAATTCCATAGATTTCTTTAAAAGTTCCACTAATTCCATATACAATACACCCCCCTAACACTACAAAGTCCATAATTATTCATGATTTTCTAATTCCATAAGTATGAATGATATTTTGAATACCTCTGTACTTTTATCCATTTTTAAAAGTCATAATTGAATACCCCTAGATTTTGGTGGAATTCACAAAGTCTTTAAAAATCTTAATTGAATACCTCAAGACTTTTATGGACTGCTAAAAATCTATATTGAATACACCTCGACTTTTAAATTCCATAAATTTCTTTAAAAGTTCCACTAATTCCATATACAATACACCCCCCTTAATTTCAAAAGAATTAGGAAATATCAAATCGGGAAAGAAATTATTAGGTCTACAAGAATGGTACGAGGAATCTTAATACATTAACATGCATGTAATTGTAGGAAAGCAAACTAGACTAGGGAAATCAAAACATGAAGGATTTGTCAGCCAGATTTGTCTATGTGTGAATAATATATGTTTGGTGAATCACTTGTTTTTATAGCATCCATATCCTATCTTCTGTGATCAGTGATGTGGCACAGTGTGAGGGTGATCGACAAGTTTAACCCGCAATCATTACAATTAACTCCACTATGAATATCAAAATGATTACAACCATGAATATGGTGATAATTGTGATTGAAAATGCAGCAATGATGACGGCAATAAAACACATGACAGCTAGAGCTGGACTTGACATGAGGCCTGTGAGTCGGCCGTCTCAGGCAAAGTGTCTCGCCAAACCAATATTTTTTTTTTTCTGTTGGTTTAGGAAAAAAAAAAAGGCTAAATATTATTTAGTACTATCTGGTATGGACCACACATCATTTCAATCCATCGACTTTCAATTTCATCAAAAATACTCCCACAATATCATCTTCTCGTCTAATAGGTCCCTCAGACTCAATTCTGTCAATTTCAGACATTAAGTGCTGACATGACATTTCCAACTCATCAAAAGTGGGGCCCACACGGAAGTGAAATTCCCAAACTGACCATGGACAACTGAATATCATAAAATCCAAAATAAATTTCAGACTTCAAGGTTGGGGAGACTCAAACTCCCCCTCAACACATATGCAAACAAAAGCCCAAACCACCAGACCACTTGCAGGTATTAATATATTGCAAAAATATTATCTATATAATAGTTTTTTCTTTTAAAAAAAAAAAACACTTTGTCATCATCCTTCTCTGCTCACCTCTCTCCTCCTCTCCTCTTTTTCCTCCTCTTCTGCCATGAAAAAGGTTTTTGACAAGAATTGAAATTTGACCCTAAAAAGAAAAAGCTCCTGCTTTCCTCCTCACTGAAATTCAACTTCGGTGGTTGTGGGTGAGCTGAGATTTTGTGAGCTCAATTCAATGGCTTCTTCGTCTCTCACATCAAACCCTTTCTGGGTTCTGCTTCAACGGCTTTCTGGGTTGTGCTCCGATCTTCGAAACATGTCCTCCCCCTCCGTTCATTTCGTGGTCCAGCCTCGAACCGCCAAGAAGCTCTGTTAGCTCTCTCTCTCTCTGTGTTTTCATTTTTGTTTTCTTCAATAACTTGATTGGTATTGTTTAGCTAAGATCATTCTCTATATGATGTTGTGTGTGCTAAAGCTTGATTCTTTGCATTGTGTTGGAAATTTATTGAATGCAATGGAGGAGTTATTTATATGTGGAGCAAAGGAGGAGCTTATTTTTGCTTCAATTCTTGTCAAAAACCTTTTTCATGGTAGAAGAGGAAGAACAAGAGGAGAGGATAGGAGAGAGGTGGGTGGTTGCATATGTGTTGGGGGGAATTCGAGTCTCCCCAACCTCAAAGTCTAGAATTTTTTTTGGATTTTTCCATATTCGGTTGGTTAGGGTCAGTTTGGGAATTTCACTTCTGTGTAGGCCCCACTTTTGATGAGTTGGAAATGCCATATCAACACTTAACTTCTGATATTGACGGAATTGAGTCTGAGGGACCAATTGGACGAGAAGATGATATTGTAAGGGTGTTTTTGATGAGATTGAAAGTCAAGGGACTGAATCAATGTTTTTTTTATATCACAGGGTACTAAATAGTATTTAGCCCTAAAAAAATTATTAAGTAAGTAAAATGTTAGTCTTTTACTAAACAATGAGATTCGTTTAGTTGGCAAGTTGCATTCCTTTCTTTTATGTTACTCCTAGCCTAGGTTCGAATCCCCTTTTTGTTGTGCTTTATTTTTATTTTCAATTTTTTGCGAATATTTTTTTTCCTTTTCTTTAAAAAAATGTAGGCCCATTTTTATTGTTGATGCATGAAAATTTTAAGTCCCGGCCTGATGACAACCATAAAGCACGGCAATGATGATGGCCATAAACCTCAATAGTAATTACAATTATATAGATGCTAATAAATCACAACTTCTGATCCAAGATCCAAGTCGCTTCACACCTATAAAAAGGGGGCACGACGACCAAGTATGATATCTGATTCCGACTCTTTATATCACACACGATTCAAACAGTTCCTAACTTAGACATCGGAGGGTTTTCTGCAGGTATCCCCTCCTGTTTGAGCTGATGTTCAAACTCCAAGTCAACACTCAAATGAAGCTTCTCGATATTTCCTAACCAGCTCCTGCTCTAGTCTACATTGATTGGTGAGTCAAAATTCTCTACGGAATTTTTCATCACCAACAAGTGGCGCCATCTATGGGAAACATTTTTCCCTAAAAAGCGATGGCGGGAGCTGCACCTCAAGGAATCTCATTTCCATTGCTACGGACTGGGAGTGATGAAATAAAAAAACCTCGAATAGAATAAGCTCTCAACAAGGAGTAAAAAACCCTCGACAAAGAAAAAATGTCTATGACGAGGAAAAAATATTATTGACAAGGAGAAGCCTTCGACAAAAAAAAAAGAAAAAAAAAAGGGTTATCGATAGGAAAAAACCCAATAGGATGAGCCGAACCTTCGTCTCTCAATATTTCCGCAATCGCAAGGAAAAGAAGGACGTTGTGACTTTGTTCAATTCCAAGCAAAATGTACGGGAAAAAATATGGTATTTCTTCGAGAGATTTAAGACAGAGATAATACACGTCAGTTGTGACCCTCATGACGTGACAATTGCTTTCAGAGAATGACTCCTCCTAGGTACACCCTTGTTATAAGATCAATGATGAAACCACATTGAAAGGGAAAAATCCCCGTAATGTAGACCAGTGTTATTTCTTTTAGAAATCATTTTTTCTAATTTTCGCTTGTGGCCGGTGGACAAAATGGCTAAAATATTGTTTGCTTAACTCATACAATTTCATCTAACCCTTGCCCACAAAACAAGCGTCATATTTCAAAATGAATACAAGAAGCTGGTGGTCGAAATATAAACACAAGGCCGGTGACTGAAACAAACTTATGAGGGTGGTAGCCGAATAAACGCAAGGTTGGTGGCCGAAATAATACATGATGCCGGTGGTCGAAATGTATGTGTGAGGCCAGTGGCCTAAATGAATGCAGTAGGCCTGTGGTGAAATGTATATATAAGGCCTGTGGTCGAAAAAGATACCTAAGGCTGATGGCTAAAATGAATAAAATGTTGTCTATCAGACTCAAAGGGAAATAAGGGTAACTCTGTGTCCCATGCAGAGAATAACTCTTCACCTTTAGAAGTGGAAATGGGGCAATTTTGTGTCCCATGTAGAGACCAACTCTTCACCTTGAGAAGCAACCAATGAATTCATCATATACAGTTTGGTTTCGAACTCTGTGCTTTGAATATACTAGTATTTATCATTATTATTTGAACTTCTTGTAATCACCGGTCCTTGGTAAGGGTGGCAGTGATATATAGGCAACAAATTGTTTTTCTTCCTGTGCTTATGAGTGCACAGCTAAGAAAAACAAAGGGGCAAGATGGGAATGAAAGGGCTCTTGAGGAGATGAATTCTCAAAGAGACGAATGGTCAAGAAGAAAAATTCTCAAAGAGGTGAACTCTCGAGGGAACGAATTCTCGAAGAGATGACGGCTCAAGAGAAAAACTCTCGAAGAGATTGAAGATGAAGGCTCAAGAAGAAAAACTCTGGAAGACGTGAACTCTTGAAGAGACGAAGACTTAAGAAGAAAAAGCTCTCGAGGTGGAAAGCACTTTATGAGGAAGTAAACTTTCGAGAAGGCGTAGACTCGAAAAAGCAAATCCTTGAGGAGGCGATCGCGCCAAAAGCTCAAGCTTGTCAAGGTGACAACCTTGTTTAGGTTTGAGGTGACAACCGTATCAAGGCTAGTAAGAGAAGGAGATCGTATGGCATCAAAAAAGAGGGAATCTCTGAGTTGGGCTCAGGTCAGGGCCAAATTTTAGAAATTTTCTCTAAGGACGAATGTCCAAAGAGAAAATTTGGGGGCATTGTGAGGATGGTCAACAAGTTTAACCCGCAATCATAACAATTAACTCTGCCATGAATATCAAAATGATTACAACCACAAATACAGTGACAATTGCAATCGTAAATGCAGCAATGATGACGTTAATGAAACACAGCAATGATGACAACCATCAAGTACAGCGATGATGATGGCCATAAACCTCGATAGTAATTACAGTTACAAAGACGCTAATAAATCACAACTTATGATCCAAGTCGCCTCACACTTATAAATATGGGGTATGATGATCAGGTACGATATCTAATTCCGACTCGATCATTTGACTTGACTCAACTAAGAAAGTTATTGACTTAGGCATCAGAGGCTTTTCTGCAGGTACCCCCCTCCTCCCTAAATCAGTGACGAAGTGAAGATTCTGCCGCCTCGTCGATGTCAAGGTCAGGAATGAAGGGAACCCTCTGCCTCGTCGATGTCAAGGTTTGGGACAAAGGGAAGTCTCCGCATCATCATCATCAGGTCAAAGACGAAGAGAAGCCTCCAGCTTGTCGTCACCAGGTCAACTAGTAATATAAGCTTCTCGATCATTTCTGGACAGCTCCTGCTCTAGTCTGCATTCATTGGTGAGTCAAAATCTTTTACGAAATTTTTTGTCACCAACACACAACCATGTTATTTAATGAAATCCTCTAATATATAAGTTGAGCCATATTATGTTACATCTCTTGCCACATAAAGTTAGATGAAGATGGTACACAGAAAAATTGAGTAATGCCACTCGTATATATTTCGTCAATTCTTCCTTCTTCCTTGATCTAGAATTCATTGATTTGCTTGGTATATCTTATGCTCTTACGGTGTAGCCTTAGCCCACCATGCCTTGGAGGTTTTATTTCAGGAAACAAATAGTCATAACTTTAATGAAAGTGCCAAGACGTACGATAACGGAAGGGTGAAAAAAAAAAAGTACAACCCTACATGCGTTGTAGTGAAACCTCACAAGACCAGGAAATTAAAAATAAAAACAACAAATAAGGAAAGAAGAACTTTTACCACACAACACAAGGAAAAAAAAATCAAATAAGGAAAGAACTTTTAACCTCACAACACAAGGTATAACAACGGAACTTGGTAACTAACACATATATAACAACCACGTTTTATGTTACGCTCTCGGAAGGCCCAAGCCAAACCTAAACTCAACTTCCCAGAGACAACATCCCCCGATGACCCCCGCCCCCCCCACACACACACACACAGATTATCTGCAATTTCCTTGCCCTGGTTCATCTGTTTAGAGGGAAAAAAGGTTTGATTTAATTTATGTTATTATTCTCTTCTTTACGCCAAACCTTAAGTCCTAACCTAAAGCACCAAATTTCTCTCCTTTACACAGATGCAGCCGCTATGAGTATTAGCCCAACTGGACAGCAGGACCTGGAACAACTGGTGAAACTCTGTGATCCACCAACAACAGAATTAGAGGAAATCCTCATCCAGTCCACTATCGCTGCTGGTATACTTTTGAGTGTTTTTTTTTTTTTGAAGAATCAGTTTGTGTGAGTCTAAATGTTTTGATAATTCTATACATGAAAATTTGGAGAGAGATGAAGAAGATGAAGAAGAAAAAGGAAAAACACTAAATTAATGAAAAATCACTTTTTTTTTTTTTACCTCTTTTGGTTTTTAACAATAGAATCACGAACAGGTTGCAAGGTAGAAGAACCAAAGGCTTCCGATTACACGTATTATTGTAGGATTTGCGATGAGAATTGTGATCACAGCACTGAGACGTGCCCTGACAGATCTGGAAAATTTATAACAGTTTGTAGGGTTTGTGACTGTCTCCCATGTAAAAATGAGGCTGACCACAAGGAAGACCATTATGAACGGTTCTTTTTTTGTCATCTTTGTAGTACGATTGGTCAGCACTTGACTGAAATGTGCCCTGACATGGATTCCGACATGGGTGACGAGGACTGGGGTTCCTGACATGGATGACGAGAACAGGGGGTGATTTTCCGGAGAATACACACAGCGCCGCCAATGCTGCATAGAGAATGTCAATACCAACATTAGCTAATTCCTCGATTGTTTTGAATTTTACAATTATATCTGATTGAAGTAACACAATTCTGTATTAATTACATGATCAATTGTACGTCGTTCTCTTCAATCCATGATCATTATTCAATTTGTGGTATATAGTCTTAGTTGAGCAGCCTCCTGCGATGATAATTTTGTTCCCAGAACACTTGATTTCTCATTGTTTTCTTGAACCAAACAAGAAGACTTTTTAATAAGGTATTCGTGATAATTTTTTGGTACTTTGGTTTATGGTAAAAGCAGCATTTTGACCTTGCATCTTTACCGGTGTGAATTGTATAGACAAAGTGGATTTATTTGCATTATTACAAAAGTGATTATTCTACATAGTTTGTTCATCTATTGTTTTCTCTGGGAACAGCCTGCTATATACAGCATTCTTATTGCAAATTTCAGTTTTTAATATAACTTTCCTTGGGGTAAATATATACTTTTTGTAATGTATCTTGGTATTTGGACTATTCTGAGATGTAGGTTGAGGAGCTCCGGCGTTATTAAAGAAAGGATGACTTTGTTCATGGAAGACTCTTGAGCAGTCCTTTGAGCATGAAATCACGGACTTTGTTCATACCACTTTTTATGTACTTTAGGTTGTTTCTTGTATTAATTTTGTTATAATTTTCAATTTGTATTGTATGTATAATATACATATTTTTATAATTGGAAAGAAATTGAATTAAAATGTGTATTTTTTAATATAAAAGAACAGTTTACGGATCGAGTAATTTATGGCATGCATAATGAGTCTTAAAATAGTTTTTTACTTCATGTTTTTTGTTTATTTACAACGTGCGAACAACATGCTTTAAATTGAGGGGGATGTATTCAATCTAGATTTTCAAATGATTCTGTATGATTTTATATAATCTATGGACTCCTGTAGATTTCACAGAATCCACGGATTGTTTTAATTTCATATGGATTTGAACATATTCTAATATATTGTTTTAAAGACATTTACAGCGTGGTCTATAAGGACATGTTTTGCGCGCCGTAGATTACATATTTTCTTGTAGTGTATTCAATTTTATAACACATTGTTCATGAAAACCTGGATCTCTGAATATATCAGCAATGCAGATAGTTTAATATTAAACACATCATCAACATGAATACATAGATTCTTTGATGAAATCTAACATCAAATTCTCATAAAAAAATACATGAGCATAAAACAATAAATGAATAAGACTAAAAGATACATCAAAACTAATTCTTCTGGACTGTTAATAGCATTAATTTTTATTACTTGAACAATTTCTCTATCAATAAATAATTTTTCACCATTTTGTGTTCAAATTGAATGGGGTAAAAAAATTACTATGGCCACTTGTTGGAGGTGGTTGCGTTGGCGCTGGCGGGCACGTAACTTGCTCTGGAGGAGTCAGTCTGGATCCTTTGTCTTTTGGGGTTGTTGAAGTGGTCCGCTTGTTGGCATCAGTTGCTCCATACACTTGTGAATTATTTGAAGAACTCATCTTGCCTAAATTCAACTAAAACAAATAATGATATTGACTGAAATTCTATACCGAAATGTGTTGAGAATAATTTGATGATCAAGCGACTCTATATGGTTGTTTTTTCTGTTCAAAATACTGCAGGAATTGCAATAAGAATATGAGTGCCATTTTCAAAACTTCATAGGAAACTTTCTTTATCCAGAAGGGAAAAGCTTTTTGATCCATGTTACAATAGGAAAGATTAAATGAATTCATTTTCGTGTCTTAACTGAGCTCTTGTGATGATAATTTATTCCAAAAATATGGAATTCGTGGTTAATTAATCACCATCATAACTAATTGTGGAATCAATGTCTTAGGTACACTTAAGAATACTCTTTTTAAGACTCCCTATGCTCTCTGCTAGGGTTTGAGGAGCGACACCTCTTATGGGGTTGTCGTGGCCTGAATCTACTCCATTCTTGGAGATCTCTTTAAGTTTCGGCCTATGTATGGTTGCCCTCGTCGTTTTCGGGAGCAATGGATTAATGTGGTGTGAGAATTTTGAGGGTTAGAGGTTGTCTTTTGACAGTGGCTGCTCCGATTTGGGTCGTGTGGCAAGGGTTAAGCCGGATTGGGCGGCAGTTGATGGCTGTAGAATCAGTTGGGGTTTGTGGGATCTAGTGGATCAGATTCCTTGTAACCATTATGGTTTCAGCGGTTTGACAAGAACTGATCCTCTCTTGGCTGGTTTGCTTGCCTCTGGTTATGAATCTGTAGGTATTTGCAGGCGGTCTGGCAGCAAGGGATTATGCATGTGGCGAGTTTCGCTGTGGGGCTAGTCGTGGGCTTCGAGATTCATTTATAGGCGCCGATTGTGTACACAGATCCAGGTTTGGGACCCGACTTTTTGGGGCTACGACGGCTGCGACTTGGAAGGAGGCGTTGGCTACAACAGTAGGGTAGTTTCTGTTCCTGAAAACCACGGGGTCGAGTGTGATGGCGCTGGTACCTTGTTTGTCGGCAGTAGGATCCAGATCTGAGATCTGGGTGGGCTTGGCAAATGGAGCCGGATCTGGGATCCTGGTGGAAGTTGGGTGTGGTCTACGGCCCACGATTTTTGGTGGGCTTATTCTGATTCGCTAGAATTAATGGATTGGGGCGCCTGTGCTTTACTGGTATTGGATCCAGGACCCAATTCTATGGTATTTGTTCATGAAAGATCGTCTGCCAACATGGCCATGTTCTGAAACCCTTGGCCGGCTTCGATCTTTAGGTGGGAGAGTACCTTCATTCTGGCGCCAAGTTGATTTTTGTCAAATTGTGCGCGTTCGATGGGTAGTCAAACCACCGACTACTAATTCACTACACGGCTGCAATCCGTAGTGTAAAATCAGCGCTGCACTTCTTCGTTGCTGCTCTTGCATTTTTAATTCTTTGTATTTCAGATGCAATTTTTGCATCTTTTCCTTTTGCATCGTTTATTTTCTTTCTTATGCCTTTTGGCATGGAATCGTTGTAAGATTTTAATTTCAATAAAGGGCTGACCTCATTTTACTAAAAAAAAAAAACTAATTGTGGAATCGTTATTAGCAAAATATGCGAGTAAATTATGGTTAATCACTCGGTCAATAACTTATCCCGTCAGTAGTATAATTGTTTAAGAATTGTATCCATGAAATAAAGATATTTTTTAAAAGTTATAGCAAGAATACTCGTAAGTGATTACATAAGAAGATAAGAGACATGTACGTAAAATAATAAAATGATCAAAACTAAAAAAAGAAAAAAGAAAAACAGACTTCCCCTAGTCACAGAATACATCTCTACTACTATAAATGAAGGCCTTCTTTTGGTGTCAAAGAGTTTCACCAAATTTTGAAGTACCCATAATAACCTTACATAACATAATTATCAAATTAATCCAATAAAATATAAATAGACAAAAGTGTAAATTTGAAAAGTAACGTAATTAACAACTATTCTATGTCCTTAAAAAAAAAAAAAACTCTTTTTTTTAATCGACCCACTTTTCATTAACCTGACAATATCACTCGCAATAAACGCGGACACCTTGCTAGTATTGTCTAATTGATCTTTTTGGTAAAAAGCTATGTTTAAATTTTAGTCTACATCAATACTATTCAACGGAATAAACTGTTACGAACATAATACTACTAACAGCCCAAACCAGGCTCAAACTCACAGAGAGAGGGAACGTGCTAATGCAGAAAGGCTCTTTCCAGATGACCCTATACCAATAAAATCTTTACCTATCTTGTTTGTTTATTTGGGACGGTAAACGACCTTTACTTTCACTTTTACTTTCGGTTTAGTACTTTTAGTGGCCCTAAAAGTTGACTTTTTGTTCGGGTCAAAATTTGAGAAAATGTTCTCCATGGAAGTTGTAGAGGACGTTAAACCGAGCGCGTGCATATGTGGTACGTAAAAATCGGAGCTCGTATGCGAAAGTTGTGAACGAAATAAGGAAGTTACTGTTCATGGTAATTTTTGATTAAATAGAAAGTTACCCCGGGTAGGTTTCCATTTCCGGAAACCCACCCTTCCTCTTTCTCTCTCCTCCCCCCCGAGCTCTCTCTTCTCCGGTTCGACCCTTTCCTTTCTCCCCTCGATTTCCGGCGATTCCGGCCACCAACCGACGTGCCACCGGTCACCAGAGGAGCGCCTCCTCCCTCCGAGCACCCTAGCAACCTTGGTTTTCCACGATTTGGCCGGAAAACCACGGATCGAAGCAAAACCTCCTCCGGCTGCAGTTTGATTTTGCGATTTCCGGCGATTCCGGCCACCTCCGGTCCCCATCTCGCCGTCGAAGGTTCGGTTTTCATCACTGATCATTTCCCCTATGGCCTTGTATCACGATTTGTTGTGTAGATGCCGAATCGACGAATTGAAATTCTAGGGTTCTTGAGGATTTCTGGGTTTTTGTTCATTGATCGATTTCGGCCGTTTTTAATTGTTATTTGGGAATGTTGTAGTTGAGAAGTTGAATCAGTGTGTTGAGAAGGTGCTACTGCCAAATTTTGGTGGCCATCGGAGATGGTGGCGGCGGCGCCGCCACTGTGGGCGGCGGTAGCGGCGGCTAGGGTAGTTTATAAATTTCAATTTTTAGCTAGTTAAATTCTATAATTATCATAGAGCTTATATATGAAGTTTGGTGAATTTTGGAGGAGTTTGGAATTGTTTGTGAATTTTCGAAGTTTGGAGTTTTGTGGTGGAATTATGGGAAATCCGGCCGTCGGATTTCCCTCGTTTTCATTATGGAATATGTAAATTGAGGAATTAGAATTGTGGAAGAGATTTGGGTTGAATTTGAGAAGTATTGGAGATAGGGATTTTCGGATTTCGTTTAAGTTCGTAATTATTTTATCGGATTGCCGTTTACGGAAATAAATTGTGTACAGGGCAATGTCGCGAGCTACGGTTAGATGAAGGAACTCGTTTGCGTGGTTGCCAATAGTACTGTGAGTGGACGTTTGTTTTAAATAAGTGATGCATGCATTTATTTATTAAAGCTTGTTCTATTTTATTAACGTATTTTCCGAGCATATAAAGATAATTGCGAATTATCTCATGGATTTACTTTTAAATAATGATTCTCATGAAGTATTTATGTTTTATACCGGTTGTGAGTTTTGGTTATGAAGATGTTATGCTCGGATTCGAAATTATAAATGATGTTGATTTTCGACGAATTGATTTTCGATGTGATTTTCGAGATTTATGTTTATATTATCTTTATAATCGTCGATTTGAGATTTCTGAAAGATTTTCGAAATGGGATTTCGATGGAATAAATTCTTGTTTATTTATTCGATTTTTGGCATTGGGAATGCCTCATTGACAATCTACTTATTTCTTTAGCGTGTGGGACACGCTGTTAATTTATACGACTCTTTGAGTATTTCCGGGTACGGTTGGGAATCGTACCCGTGTTGTCTTTATACGTGGGACATGGGGAAGCTTTATTGATTTATCGGTTTTTAACCACCATACCCAGGGTCGTTATATATATATATTATATTACTGGCTAGCCTATTAGTACTCCTCCCTACTTACTATGTGTTCGTAGGTGAGTAGAGGAGAGCATGGGATGCTCTAGAGTGTGGGACACTCCGACCCGAGCCTGGGAGGCTCCCTTCTTTTGTATGGTGAAACTTCTTCCCCATATTTTATCGTTGCTTGACTAGCGGGGCTAGTCCGATTTTCACTGTAGCCAGCGGGGCTGGTCTTTTTTCTTGAGAAATGAGATTTCGGTTTTACGATATAGTTTTCAATGTGGTGACTAGCAAGGCTAGTCGATTTTCGTTTTGGAATTCTTGGATTTAAAGCTAAATGTTTTTTTCTAATTGTTGCATGCATCGGTTATTAAAGAGAATAAATGTGGGAAAGTATGAAATCCTTTTTCCTTTAAATTGTTTATTTTTGTCCACTCACGCTAACGTTTTTCGTCTACTTTCCCCTGGGCCTTTCGGTTTCTAATGCCCAGTTTGCAGGCGAATTAGTGGAGGTCGGGCGTACATGACATTTGAGGCATAGTTGTCACTACTTCCGCAGTGTAGGCATCACTACTTCCGCAGTGTAGGATCCTTGATCCTTACTCTTCTGTTATATCCCTGTGTATAGTAGTATTGCTCTGCTTAATCTTTGGGATTAGTATTTTTGAGTTTTGTGTTTTGTGAAAGTGGAGTTGTTGGTAATTGGGAGCAGGGTGGCTCCAGGAGTATAAGGTTGGTTTGCTTGTAGTGTTTTGTGTGTTTTACAGGTTTTGGGTAGTCCATTTTAGAGGTGACTCTGCCGAATTTTTGGTAGAGTTATCCCTAAGGTGGGCCCCACAGGGCCACCTCGGATTTCAGGGTGAAATTCGGGGCGGTCCTGTCAATTTGGTATCAGAGCATTAGGTTGTTAGGTTCTGTAGACTCGTTTCTATTCTGTTACCTTATATACTTGGTGTTGCCCAGTACCTCTCGAGTGATGGCCCGACTGCAGCGGTTCCCCATCGTGTCCTTCGGTGCTGTGGTATTCATCAAGTGTGTAAGGTACAAAGTCAGTTGGTTTTCTTCTGGTGCTATGCCTCTTGTACGCCGACCTCCTAGGACTTTCTTTGCGTATTCGATTGGTTAACTATCTTGCGCCTATCCCTGGTGATGGTAGAGTAAAACTACTCTACAGTTTCGAATTGTGCTACGAAATGTGATTCGAGGAAAATGTTGTGGTTGTCTTTTCTTTGATGCCAACAAGTTTGTTGGGGCAGGGATTAAGGTGCGGAAACCAGAGTTCGAGTTTGTGTTTGAGTGTCTTAGACGAGCGACAATAGCTTTGGGCTATCTCTAGATGATATGATTGCTTCGGAAATCAGGATTGTGGGTGGAAATGGACTTGGTAATAATGGTGGTTCTAACTTTGAACCAAGTTTCGGGAAAGATGTTTTGTGATGTGATTGGTTGTTAAGTAGCATTTGAAATATTATTGGAAGTTTTTGGTGGTTCTTTGGGAACCTCAGTGTTGGAAACCATTTATAGAGAAAATTAAATAATTATTCTGGGTTGTTATGTCTAGAGGTTGTGTTTTCAAGTGGCTTTGGTCACTGATGATGGCAAGTGAGAAGTGATGACAGTAATTGAGAGATATAAGTAGGATGAGATTTTTAGAAATTGTCATTTTGGGTCGTTGACCTAACCAAGGTGTATGAGCATAGTTTTGCTCGAAATAAAAGAGATTGATTTTTGATACCATGACTTATAGTTTTGTCTATGTGAGTCTTGTATGGTAGCGAGTAGGGAGATTAACAAGAATGGGCTTTTGCAGTTATGTGCTTGAAGTTCGAGAATCGGAAGAATGTTTAAGGTTTTATAATAGAGTTACGACTTTGGTCGGTAAATAATTGGGAGAGTTGGAATCAACTCTTCGTATGTGGTATTATGCAAATGGATTCCTTTGTTTATCCATTTATGAGTGAAACGGTTGTACGTAAATTTGGGGAATAGTGATAGTGATATAGTTGGGTGTTCTTAGAAGTTCAAACGGAATTACTTTGTGATACGGATCTGATTCGAGTTTTGAATCACGGAGCCTTGAAGGTTGAATTGTGATAGACTCTTGGTAGAAGTTTTGCCTGACGGATGGGTTGTGATAAGATATTAGCGGTTGGTGTAACAACTTTAAGGAAATAAGTTTTCAGTTAGCTCCGGAAATATTTTAAGTTAAGGCTTGACCAATACTCTTGTTATCTTGGGTGGAAGGTATTGTAGTCTGTTTTAAGTGACGTACTTCAGTGATGATTATTTGAGCAAATTGGATCATTATTGTGGTGGGACCACGTTCGGATCCGGATATCGCTCGGTGTGCTACAAGATGTTGGACGGGTGTCCTATGATTTATATAAAGGATTGTTCGGGAAAGAGCTTGTGAATTGTGTTAGCTACCTTGAGGAATTAGTTATTACTTGAATCGGTTATGTGTAATGGATTTCTTTGGAGGAAATGAGCGAACTTTGCCACCCTGGTGACCTTTAATTGAAAATGTATAGGAAGTTGGTACGAGTGAAATCCGGTCACCACTTGTCTAAAGGTAAGATGACTTGAAGAGGAAGTAGGAGTTGAGTTGGAATGAATTGATTGGGCTTATGCTCTATCATGGGTTCAATATATATTTAAGTACTAATTGTTGAGCTACTATGATTGAGTTATGTTATTGGAATAATTCTTGGTGAGAAGATTTGGAAAGTTTTTGGTACAATTTTGGTTAGCACAGAAGTCATTGAGATCTTGTTGTAGCTAAATTAGAAGTTAAGTGTCGATTGAGGAGTGGATTTGTGGTTATCTTATCCTCTTTTCGGTAAGGACAATTGTTGTTTATCAGTTTTGGCCTTAAGTTAAATAAAAGGAGTTGGCTATATTCTAGTACTTGCAAGTTCAACGCGGTTTGACATAACTGATTTCCATTGATTCTTGTAACATCAGACAATGAACCTCTTCGATATCATATTTTCCTATCTTGGGAAGTAGACTCCGTTTCTGTGGTACACAAAGTGTTATTTGTTTAATTAAGTGACTTTGAGTTTTTCTATTTGGGCTCTTATTCGACTTTCTCTCCAGGTTGTTTTGAGCAAAAGAGTTTTTACGAATTTTTGCTTAGCAGTGGCTAAGAGTTTTTGGTAATGCTTGAGGGCATATCTATACTTTAAAACTGTTGAGTCAACAAGGGATGCTGTGAATTTTGTTGGGATTGTTGCCTCTGACTAGATTCCAGCTTGAGGATTTTTCCTTTTTAAATGTTGAATTTCTTTTTCTGTTGGTCAAGATTTGGATCAGATTTGGAGAAATTTCTAGTGTTGTTGGATTGTCCATTAGAGGATTTGAAACATACAGAATTTAGAACTTTTCTATGATGTCATACTTGTAGTAGAATTGTTATGAGGTGATGTCGGACAGATGGTTGGAAATGTTCTATTTGGAACAGGTGGAGCAGTTATGAGAGAGTTTTTCTAGTTATCTAAGGATGCTATTTTATTTAAGTTTGATCAGAATTCCAGTCAAGTATCTTATAATACAGATTGTGGTGTTTTGGTTGTGAGAATTACATTGGCATATGAAGTAGAATTATCAATTGTGGCATTAGAGGACAGCGAGAACGACATGAATTTAACCAGATTTCTGACTTATGATTATTAAAGAAGTGTATCCTTTGTTAAGAACAATTTTAGTGATGCATCTCCTCCTGGATTTGAGTTTTTGGGCTGAAGTAGAGTGAGTAGTAATGGTTTTGCTTTACACCGAATTTCGAACGACTGGGTACTCGTTGCGTACCGTAAGTATTATCATGTGAGGAATTTTAGCAGTTTTGATTGGGGACGTTGGTAATTAGTAGATTCCTTGAAACACATTTGAGTCAGAAAAGTTTTCCACCACATTATTTTTATAAGAAGTTTTCAAGAGATATTGTTAGTTAACCAGTTTGAGATACTATAGGTGTGGCCAGCAGGGCAACTATCAATTGAGTTTTCGTAGTCGACTTGGAACATAAATTCAGGGCTGGATCAATGATTTTTAGTCAGGTATCAGTGTAACGCAGCGGAAGTGTAGTGGCCCCATAAGTACATGATTAAGAACTTATAGGTTGTTCGAAGCTACCTTTGTTATATTTGACAATTGTGGGATCTTTATGTGAATGATATTTGATTAATAAATCTGTGCTCAACAGGCAAAAGAGGAAGTGTTGTTTTGAGGTAGCTACGTTAATTGTTTTGGACTTGTTGGTTAACAGTGACTATTTTGTGGCATAATAGTAGCGGTTGGGTTACCCCCATGAACGCACGTACGAAGGGAAATGGATTAAGTATGGAATTGATATATTATCACAATATTATTGGAGAACGGGGTGGATCTTCACTGTGTGACGTATTTGAAGAGGTTACGAATGCTACTATTTCGATCGAATGGTTTGTGATGTCAATACCATGTGCTATCTGATCTATAAGCATGTTTTGATTTGCTTGGGTAGTTGGGATTATAGGAAAAATCTTTGGGGTTGTCAAAGTAGTTGACTTGTGATTGTAAGAGAAAAATTTGACTAAGGATGAGTCGACAAGCTTCAAGGTTTTGGAAACATTGGATGAGATATTGTTTTGATTAGTCTTTTGGGAGACTATGAAAAGAAGTTCATTCTGGTTGTGGGTTATATCGTTATTTCCACATCTTGGTTTTCTTGACGGGCGAGATGATTATTACTTATGCAGTATTCAAGATTACAGCGACTGGTCATATTTCTGCTTGAGGACTGTTCCTTTTTATATGTCGATTCCCTTATTTTATTTGGCCACCTCTTGGACTAGATCTAAAGTTAGTTTCTACATGGGTTGAACAGACTTGCATATCGATCGTGCGATATCATCCCCACTTTGTTATGATCTGAGTACTACCTTCGTTGAGGATGTTGCATTGCAGATTAGTACATGTGTGCTACCTCTACTTTAACAGTATGAAATTTCGAGGACGAAATTATTATAAGGAGGGGAGATTGTAACGTCCCGAACCTAAATTCACCGGTTTACTAGTCATTGGGACGGTAAACGACCTTTACTTTCACTTTTACTTTCGGTTTAGTACTTTTAGTGGCCCTAAAAGTTGACTTTTTGTTCGGGTCAAAATTTGAGAAAATGTTCTTCATGGAAGTTGTAGAGGACGTTAAACCGAGCGCGTGCATATGTGGTACGTAAAAATCGGAGCTCGTATGCGAAAGTTGTGAGCGAAATAAGGAAGTTACTGTTCATGGTAATTTTTGATTAAATAGAAAGTTACCCCGGGTAGGTTTCCATTTCCGGAAACCCACCCTTCCTCTTTCTCTCTCCTCCCCCCCGAGCTCTCTCTTCTCCGGTTCGACCCTTTCCTTTCTCCGATTTCCGGCGATTCCGGCCACCAACCGGTGCCACCGGTCACCAGAGGAGCGCCTCCTCCCTCCGAGCACCCTAGCAACCTTGGTTTTCCACGATTTGGCCGGAAAACCACGGATCGAAGCAAAACCTCCTCCGACTGCAGTTTGTAGATTTTGACGATTTCCGGCGATTCCGGCCACCTCCGGTCCCCATCTCGCCGTCGAAGGTTCGGTTTTCATCACTGATCATTTCCCCTATGGCCTTGTATCACGATTTGTTGTGTAGATGCCGAATCGACGAATTGAAATTATAGGGTTCTTGAGGATTTCTGGGTTTTTGTTCATTGATCGATTTCGGCCGTTTTTAATTGTTATTTGGGAATGTTGTAGTTGAGAAGTTGAATCTGTGTGTTGAGAAGGTGCTACTGCCAAATTTTGGTGGCCATCGGAGATGGTGGCGGCGGCGCCGCCACTGTGGGCGGCGGTAGCGGCGGCTAGGGTAGTTTATAAATTTCAATTTTTAGCTAGTTAAATTCTATAATTATCATAGAGCTTATATGAAGTTTGGTGAATTTTGGAGGAGTTTGGAATTGTTTGTGAATTTTCGAAGTTTGGAGTTTTGTGGTGGAATTATGGGAAATCCGGCCGTCGGATTTCCCTCGTTTTCATTATGGAATATGTAAATTGAGGAATTAGAATTGTGGAAGAGAGTTGGGTTGAATTTGAGAAGTATTGGAGATAGGGATTTTCGGATTTCGTTTAAGTTCGTAATTATTTTATCGAATTGCCGTTTACGGAAATATAATTGTGTACAGGGCAATGTCGCGAGCTACGGTTAGATGAAGGAACTCGTTTGCGTGGTTGCCAATAGTACTGTGAGTGGACGTTTGTTTTAAATAAGTGATGCATGCATTTATTTATTAAAGCTTGTTCTATTTTATTAACGTATTTTCCGAGCATATAAAGATAATTGCGAATTATCTCATGGATTTACTTTTAAATAATGATTCTCATGAAGTATTTATGTTTTATACCGGTTGTGAGTTTTGGTTATGAAGATGTTATGCTCGGATTCGAAATTATAAATGATGTTGATTTTCGACGAATTGATTTTCGATGTGATTTTCGAGATTTATACTGTTTATATTATCTTTATAATCGTCGATTTGAGATTTCTGAAAGATTTTCGAAATGGGATTTCGATGGAATAAATTCTTGTTTATTTATTCGATTTTTGGCATTGGGAATGCCTCATTGACAATCTTATTTCTTTAGCGTGTGGGACACGCTGTTAATTTATACGACTCTTTGAGTATTTCCGGGTACGGTTGGGAATCGTACCCGTGTTGTCTTTATACGTGGGACATGGGGAAGCTTTATTGATTTATCGGTTTTTAACCACCATACCCAGGGTCGTTATATATATATTATATTACTGGCTAGCCTATTAGTACTCCTCCCTACTTACTATGTGTTCGTAGGTGAGTAGAGGAGAGCATGGGATGCTCTAGAGTGTGGGACACTCCGACCCGAGCCTGGGAGGCTCCCTTCTTTCGTATGGTGAAACTTCTTCCCCATATTTTATCGTTGCTTGACTAGCGGGGCTAGTCCGATTTTCACTGTAGCCAGCGGGGCTAGTCTTTTTGTCTTGAGAAATGAGATTTCGGTTTTACGATATAGTTTTCAAATGTGGTGACTAGCAAGGCTAGTCGTTTTACCGTTTTGGAATTCTTGGATTTAAAGCTAAATGTTTTTTTTTTCTAATTGTTGCATGCATCGGTTAATAAAGAGAATAAATGTGGGAAAGTATGAAATCATTTTTCCTTTAAATTGTTTATTTTTGTCCACTCACGCTAACGTTTTTCGTCTACTTTCCCCTGGGCCTTTCGGTTTCTAATGCCCAGTTTGCAGGCGAATTAGTGGAGGTCGGACGTACATGACATTTGAGGCATAGTTGTCACTACTTCCGCAGTGTAGGCATAGTTGTCACTACTTCCGCAGTGTAGGATCACTTGATCCTTTACTCTTCTGTTATATCCCTGTGTATAGTAGTATTGCTCTGCTTAATCTTTGGGATTAGTATTTTTGAGTTTAGTGTTTTGTGAAAGTGGAGTTGTTGGTAATTGGGAGCAGGGTGGCTCCAGGAGTATAAGGTTGGTTTGCTTGTAGTGTTTTGTGTGTTTTACAGGTTTTGGGTAGTCCATTTTAGAGGTGACTCTGCCGAATTTTTGGTAGAGTTATCCCTAAGGTGGGCCCCACAGGGCCACCTCGGATTTCAGGGTGAAATTCGGGGCAGGTCCTGTCACTTTACCTATCTTGTTTGTTTATTATTTTATTTGTTTCTTTACGTAGATGTACTGGTCTGATTGTGCGGCTGTGGCCACTGTGTGCTTCACATAGGGCTGCCACTTGGTTTGGTAATTACCAAACCGATCGAATACCAACCGATATTTTAGGTTTGGTAAACCTACTTTTTGGTAATCGAGACCGATAAAACCGAAATCGAAAATTACCGAAAAAGTTGGTTTGGTTTTGGTAAAGACCGAATCTACCGATTATCTAAATATTAGATTTATATACTACAGTTTTCAATACACATACATGTATATTAAGAAACAAACATAAAAACTTTCATAATAGTATGAACATTACTACATATACTACATTAATAGACATGTATTTTAAGTAACCTAGTCAAAGATGCTTAAATAACCTAGTTTTATTGAAAATTGCTAAAACTTGATGTCATATATACAAAACAAAGCTATAATTAGTAGATGAATACAAAAGAAACTTGATGTCATATATACAAAAGAAAGCTATAATTAGTAGATGAATACAAAGTTTATGACTATAAAATTCAAAAACTTAGTTTTGTTCATTCTAATTTATATTATAAAGCATTAGTTGTTCTAAAGTTGGTAATACCGAAAACCGAAATACCAAATTTGGTAGATAGAATTAAAAACTGAAAATTTTGGTTGGTAATTGGTAGCTTAGTTTTGAAACAGGAAGCTTTGGTTTTGAAGTTGGTAATACCTATAATCAATTCGAACAGACCGAGTGACAGCCCTAGCTTCACATAACACAATTTTATTTTTCCAATCACTTAATAAAGCGTGTAGCCCAAATTTTGATGAGTAGTACTTTACTAGGTGAATTCCGAATTTGGCCGCATGTTGGTTATGTAGTACTTATTTTTTGGGTTAATTTCATTTTACTTCTCTGACCTTTATACATTAAATCAATTGTGCCCTTGCACTTCTAATTTCACCAGTGATCTCCAATTTAATCAATTTTATCCAATTATTAGTCTTTTTGAAAATTATTTTGTAAATTGAAAACGTGGTTCTATTAGACTCCCTTATATGATGATGATGATTTACTAATGTGGAGTGAAAAATTATATCACAAGTGACAAAAATTTCAAAATGTATTACACAACAGTTAATAAAAAAGCTAAGGATATGACAAAATCAATTGAATTGGTAAGTATAGGGGCACCTGTGGTGAAAAAAATTGCAGGGACACAAGTGATTTATAGTATAAATTTCAGAGAGGTAAAATGAATTTTAGTCTTATTTTTTTACTGAACTAATCTCCTAAAATATGTAATACTCTGAATATCACAGTTGTTAAATATAAATCAATTTCCTCAAAAAAGAAAGACAATAAACAATCAAGCAAAAACTACTAAAACATGGCAAGCTTTTGGTTTTGCATTCCTCAATCCTCTCTTTTTTTTTTTTTTTTTTTTTTGAGATATCCTCTCTATGTTTTGTAAGAATAAATTGACCCTTTGAAACCCTTCATGTGGAAAGTTCTTCCCCCGTGGGAAACTATTGGATACAAAAGCACATAATTCCCACGCATGTTCTTCATATCTCTTAAGATCTTCAATTCAATGAACAGTAGCGTGAGCAATGATACCACTTTGAGTAAACAACACCCATATAAGCATCATTCTAAAGCATTGTTAGCCATAATAACCAATATATTAACAAGCAATTTATTCTTTGATGTTTATATTAACAAGCAATTAGTAAACTTAATTTGTTTACGAAAACAATATTCGTTTTATGGGGATAAAATCCTGAATTGTGTCACGTCCAACTTTATAATTTTGGCATTGCATGGATGAGAGGTCGTTTGGTGTGTGGCTTTGCTTCTTCTTCTTATTGAATTATCATTACTTAATCCAACTGGCCCAGAAATTAACGAAAATGTTAAAGAAATTCTAAAACGGTTGGTACCAACTTGGGCATTGTCAATGAAAGATATTTGGAGTGACTCATCGACATGTAGATGTGGCGTTGAGCAATTATATAGCAATTATAAAGTAATGCATTGCAATCAGGAGTCTGGACCACCATTATGACCATTCAGGCCACAATGCGCTACACCAAAAGCTATCATCATTTTGTTCGCAATATCATTTTGTTCATGCTACGCAGCTAGTTAAGACAAATAATTCCACAATATATATGAGATTGAAAAATGCATGGTCGGATTGAATTACTGTACCATGATATCTTCAAAATCTGATATTTCCCATATCACAGATCATGATTGATTTTTTAAAAACTTCACCCTATGAAATAAATGAGGTGTATGAGTCGTGATTTAAGATTTAGACTTGACGCTAGGTTGTTGGGTTTTGATTGGTTATTATTTGACACAAACGAGTATGTTACACGGTGATGCAAGTAACAAAATACTATGAGATTGAAAAATGTATTGATTCAGTGTCTATTAGATATACATGGAAAGGCTTCAAAATCTTACACTTTTCCACGTAATGTATGTGATAATATGACACTTTCAGTTGAAGATCTGCTATGTCTGGATTTTTGAGTAATGAAGGGTAACAATATTAAGTTTGTCCTCAATCCTAACAGGCAACTATTGTGCCTTGGGTATGTAGAGGAGCAAGTTGCGAGAGAGTGTAGGGCCTTATGAGCAATTTCGGATTCGGTTGGTGCTATGTCTTTTTGGGTCTTGTGGCTATGTTTAGTAGTTACATGCAAAGGCTAATTTGCCTTTATGGTTATTAATATGACAGTTCTCTCTCCCATCATAGCTATTGATGCAAGATCTTTATTTTTTTTTTCTCCTCTTTTTTTTTTGTTCTGTCAAGGAAAATTTAAAATATAGGTATCAAATGTAAACTTTTAATGGGTCAACCTCAAATATGGCAAAGTCGATAGAGGAAAACAAAAATAAACATACAATTGAGTCCAAAAACTCAAAAAATTAAACAACCAACGAAGATCGTCAAACCAACTGAGATTGCGTTCGGCTGATCTCAATAGAGAGATAAAGCACAGCAGTAGCCAGAGACAGGATAAATGTGGGCAATATCTAGCTTTTTGATTAATTAATATAAGCTTAATTAGCTTACTCACATCCCTGTAATGTATCATAGATTACCCAATCCTCAATCTCCTCGTGTTTTAGACTAATCACCTTCAATTTAGTCCTCCCTAATTCTAATTCCAAGTCCAGCTTCGTCCCCGTGTGGTGGTGAGTGTTCGACGGAGGTGAGGTTAGGTGGTGGAAGTGACGTATATTCTTTTATCACTAAAAAGATTAAATCTCTAAAAGATATTATTTCATGCCGAGGCGGGGCCCAATCATTGAGAATAAACGAGAAAGACAATAGGAGAGAGAAAGTCGTGACCCACGCAACGACCTCCACTTCCACCATCACTACCGCCTGACGCTAACTCCCATCTTTTTACGTGGTCAAATTCTTACCGTCTTACCCCGTTTGGGTCCCACCATACACAATTCCCCACACTCCTCCCTTGTGCCCCCCGGCACCAGATCCCACGCAATAAACAAAATATATTAAACAAATTAAATATATTAAAAGATTAAAAAAAAAGTAAAGAAAGGAAATTTCTGGTTGCCACTGCAAGAAACCAAAAAGGGCAACAACCACTTACCACTCTATTCTTCTTTTTCACTCTCCACCTTTTTCAAGCCCTTTCCTTTTCACCTTTTCGTCTTCTCCTCCCAAAGTCCGAACCCATTTTTTTCTCTCCAATGTGATCAGAACCATTCTCTCTCTCTCCCTTTTCATTCTCCTTTTCTCTCTCTTTTCCCTGCGATTTTCTGTCAATGTCGTACTCGGACTTTGAGCCGGCGTTCTCCGCGGGTCGGGCCAGGCCCCGGCGACCCGACGATCTTCTCAACGGGGACGGTACGGCCAGAGCGGCGTCGTACGGCGGAGGCGGCGTTCACGTGTATTCGACAGTCAATGCGATGAAGCCGGTGGGAGTCCGCGAGCACGTGCGGGAGTTCGCTGCGGCGGCGGCGGAGATGGCGGTGGAGTGCGGCAAGGGGTGTAGGGATATTGTGAGGCAGAGCTTGGGGAATCGGGACTCGTTCGTCTTCCGAAGCTTCGAGAAGGTGAAGGAGTCGTACTGCGGGAAGAGAGTGACGAAGCTGAGCGGGAAGCTGAGCTTTGTGAATGAGTATCTGCCGGAGGATAAGGAGCCGGTTCATGCTTTGTCTGTGATTCTGTTCGTCTCCGTTCTGGCTTTTGCAGGTGAGTGACTCTGTGTTGTTTCGTTGTTCATAAAATGTAGGAGGAGAATTTGAGTCTTTGTTATTGTTCAAAGATTGTGCTCTGTTTGGTTGCTGAGAATTTATGATCATGTATAGCTTTTTTTTTTTTTTTTTAATCAGTTATGCTTGGATGTCTGGGTTTTTGGTTGATTTCGGAATTTTAAGATATAATTACTTCGCCGGAAAATATTCACCGGAAATTATTTGCCGGAAAGTATTTGATATGTTTCCGAAGGTTTTGTTCGGTCTGGTTGATGAGAAAACGAAGGAAACCAAAGTTGGACTTTAATTTATTCTTTATAGGATATTGTGGAAATCCTGGAAGTTCTAGATGGAATAAATATTGACTCACTGTACTGGAAAGTTACTATTGATCACATTCAATTCTAGTAGAGGAATTTTGATCATAACAGTTGAAACTTGAAATGTTGTTTTTTCATTTTTTATTTTTATTTTTTTTATATTTGTTGGATTGTTTTTGTTATCGTATGCATGTGAATGTGAGTTGTACACTGATTGAGAATTTGCTGAGGTTCTGAGATTGACCTCTAGAGTTTAGCAAAGGGCATTATGTATAGGAATTAATTTAGAGCATATGTGCCTGTTAGTCTGATGATTCACGGGGTCCTTCTCTTTTCTTCTCCTTTGGTTGTTGGGGTTTTTTTATTGTGCATCTTGCTGACATGACTTAAAAATTTCCAGCATTGATTCTGAATATGGAAACTACTCCTACCACTCCAGAGGTATTGAAGAAGGTATACATACATCCTCCTAGTGCTGCCCGCGTAATGCTTCCAGATGGTAGATATATTGCATATAAGGAGCAAGGAGTTCCAGTTGACAGAGCTAGATTCTCAATTGTTTCTCCACATTCTTTCCTGTCCTCCAGGCTTGCAGGTGCGATGTTCTTTTATGGCTAAACGGCCTAAACCAACCGATAATGCATCTGCTTCACTATTCCTTTTCTTTTGTGTTGGCATGCGTTTTCTTGATTTTGTATTTTGCTTTTCAAAATTAGGAATACCGGGACTTAAGGCTTCACTGTTAGAAGAGTTTGGCATTCACTTATTGACATATGATCTTCCTGGATTTGGAGAGAGTGATCCTCATCCCAACAGGAACCTTGAAACTTCAGCAATGGATATGTTGCTCTTAGCTGATGCTGTTGGTGTTAATGACAAGTTTTGGGTTGTTGGATACTCGAGTGGAAGCATGCATGCTTGGGCAGCACTCAGATACATTCCTGATAGACTTGCAGGTATGATGTCTCTTACACTTGTATGATATCTCCATGTGAAAGGTTCTACCATGTACTGCAAAGATTTCCAGAAGTGAAACAGATACGGTATTTCCAAAAGAATGTTTGTTCTGCTATTAAAGTACTATATGTTGTGGTACATTGTGGTAATAATAATCACCTCTGCTATTCTCTGTAGTTTCTGATTTTCCTGTAATGATTCCATAACCAACATGAACATGTTATTGTCATTATAGATGACAAGTCTTTAATGAGGCCTGATAGGATATGTTTATTAAGGTTGTAGATGAGTTCAACAACATTTTCTATTAGTTTTTACCTTCTTTTTTTTTTTTTTTCCTGGTGACTTTGTGATGTTTCTTATTTAAAAATAAAATTTTCTTTGGAGGAAATTATGATCTCTGCTGTATTATTTCCAGTAGTATCTTTTTGTGATCCTTACTTATCTAACTTGCAGGTGCTGCCATGTTGGCTCCAATGGTTAATCCATACGATTCAATCATGAACAGGGAAGAGAGACGTAGAACCTGGAAAAGGTGGACAGGAAGAAGGCAACTTTTGTACTTTTTAGCTAGGAGATTTCCCAGATTTCTTTCTTTCTTCTACCAGCAGAGCTTCTTATCTGGAAAGCATGGACAAATCGACAAATGGCTGTCTTTGTCACTGGGAAAGAGGGTGAGAATCATTTTCGTTATTTTGTTTGTAGGTGTAAATATTTGCAAATTTGACACCTAAAGTTTCGAGTATTACAATTATGCTAACTTTTTATTATAGTTAACAATGTGTGTGAATTGTGAATTGAGAATATGATCCTGGAGTCTTCCATCGTAAATTTGCAGTAATGCAGAAAGAATTTCATAGTTGATCACATGCCATGATATAGTATCATTTTAAAAATGTACCGAGACATCTTCTTTAGCTGTGTATTTCTATCCTTTAAAATTATCTTTCTAGTGATTCACCTGGGATACAGTTTCTTGTTAGTAGTGTGGTTCTGTCATTGTACTTTTATGATTTGGATCATTTTCTGTATGTTTTACATTTAGGGTTTGCCATGATGATGCTTCAATCTGAGAATCTGTTGTTGACATGTACCAGGATAAGGCTTTAATAGAGAGTCCAATATATGAAGAATTCTGGCAAAGGGATGTTGAAGAGTCAATTAGGCAGGGAAGTGCAAAACCTTTTGTGGAGGAAGCTGTTTTACAGGTATCGAATTGGGGTTTCAGCCTTGCAGACCTCAAATTGCAGAAGAAGAAACAGGGAAAAGGAATGCTGCGTTGGCTCAAGTCTGTGCTGAGTGCAGCTCAGGAGGAATATATCGGCTTCCTTGGACCAATACACATATGGCAGGTCAGAAGCTTCTTTATCTTACTACATATTTGTTTCAGCCAATCAATAATCTACTGCTTATATACTTGCAATATTTTCCTGAAAGACCACGTTACATGTTTAGTAGATAATAACAAGATCAATGATTAGACAGGGGTAGTTTAATTGAATTTCTTTCCGTCATGAAAATATGAAGTTATGAACTTCCTAGAGTTACCGATAGGGGACTATTGAAATGACTTCTGGTAGAAGAATGTGGATGGAATACTATAACATGTTAAAAGCAGATTGCCGGTTGTTGTTGTTTTCTCATTATGGTTATAAATCTCGACCCAGTAAATGGCTTCAGTATAATCTTTCTGCAAGTAAACTTACTTGAGGTAGCTTTACTGACAGGGGATGGATGATAAGGTGGCACCACCATCAATGACTGATTTTGTGCACAGGATTTTACCAGGAGCTGCTGTACATAAGCTCCCCTATGAGGGCCATTTCACCTACATCTACTTTTGTGATGAATGCCATAGACAGATATTCACTACACTTTTCGGAACACCACAAGGGCCAATCAACAATATTGCCACAGAAGTGGATCAAAGTCCTCTCCAAGTTCATACCGAAGAACAGGATGAGATAACACTTGGTGATTCGGTTCTGGCACGAGCTGAGACATGATTATCTAGTTAGTGCAGAGAGGAACATGTATATACCATAGGGTGCTCCGTCACACATATAGAGTTAACAAAAAGGAAAAAAAATGAAGAATAGTATGAACGAACAACTTCAACATCGTAATGGTCTCTGGTTTTAATTTTTGCGCTGTTCTAGTTGGGATTCCCGGTGGAGTATGATATATAGCTGTTGGAGCAAGTGTTGGCCAGAAAAGAATATATAGAAAGATATTATAATCGTTCTGACTGTTCGTGCAATATACAAAATTTCTGTTTATTTGTTGGCCGGCAGCTACATAATTAACAAGCGCGTGAGTCTTCAGCGATGTGTAGTAAGAGGTTCTAAATTTCCCGGAGCAATTTTTTTTTCTTTCAAATAGTTTAAGAGTGATTCTATTCATACTTCCTTATTTGATTTGTCGATAAATGATTTTTTTTTTCCTTTAGTTTGTGTTGAGCAAAAATTGCATAAAGTGCAAAATGTCACCCAACGTAATTTCCCTCGTATTCATTAACAGAATAGAGTTTTAATTATTTATGGTTCGACCCATTCATGACAGAATGTGTCTCTTAATTACAATCACTTATTACAAGAGAAACATCATTTGATTCCATTTATAAAGAAACCAATGTGTAGTTGTTTGTTTTTGCGGCTGCACCCGAATTTTGGAATGGGTTGCCTACGTACCCGGGAAGAGATCAAGCCACTCGTAGTTCAACAGTTCCAATGAGTGGATGACCCATTGGTAGGCTTGGGTTTTTGGAATAGGAGTAGTGTTTGGGATGCGGTTGCATCTAGATTATTGCCTACATACCCTTGTGGGATCAAACCACATGTAGTTCCAGCATTTGAGGATTAAATGGGTAGATGGCCCATTTATTTTTAGATTTGTATTTGAGATATTTGTCCGGGTTTAGAGCCCTTGAATTTGCTTTTGGGTAATTTGGGAATGATTTTATTTTTCTGGTGTTTGGGTGAATTTGACTGGTGAAGTCAAAGATTCGGATTGGCTGAATTTGACTGATGGAGTCAGGGATTCGATTTGAATTTGTGGTTGCATCTAGTGGGTCGCTAGATTGCCTACATACCCTGTAAAGGGATCAAATCACTGTAGTTTATACTTTTCTGGATTTCAGGATTTTCCTTGGCTTTGTACCAAAATGATATTGTTTAGGTTCCGAAGTATTTTTTTAACGAAACCAAAGCATGGGTATTCCGAAAAGGACACCCACAGCGTCATGCTTTGCCGAATACTTCAAATGGGCCCAAATTTGGACATGTGGTTCTTTTGTTTTCTCGTGAATCATGTTCCTCGATCCATGAAGCTTTTTCAGCCCCAAACTTAACACGGGAACCTTCGGTGTATCGAGTGAACTCTGAGTCCCAAATTTCTCGTATAGAATTCGGGGACATGCTTCAAACTTTTATTTTTGGGCCTAAAAAACAGGCACATGTCAAAAACTTCTCAGAGGCCCAGCTCTCTTGGAGGTCCAAATCTGATAAGGACACCCAGCTACAATTTTTTTTTCTTTTTTTTTCTTCAATCCTACTTTTCTTTTCTTTTTTCGTGCTTTGTCAGTTCGTCTTATCCCAAATAGAGTAGAACATGAGCTTGACGTTGATCTCCTGCGAGGTCGAATTGGAGATGGATTTGAAGACACAATCTGACTTGAAGGAGTTGAAGTTGGGGGCTGGAATAGAACCCGGGTGGAAGACGAGATCGTGGCCGGCTTCATAGGAGCAGAAATTCCAACGCCCTACTGCAATTGGCTTCTGGGAGAATCTCGTGTAAGACCCCTCTCACTTTAGCTCTCACTTGGCTCATTTAGAGACTTCTTTAATTTGTGGGTGAGGCCAAATTTACTTCAATTGCCCAAATAAATTGAGAATTGATGAATTTTGCAAGGTGATAAGCTTTGTCTGCACTATGAATATTTTGACTGTCTTCATGTTCTCCCTCTGTGTTCACAAACCCACCACGGAAAGAACTTTGCTTTCAATCAATGCTTGAGCAATTTGTTAATTATGTTTTTTGTCTTATTCACAGCTTAATTAATTTAATCCCTTGGTCTGCAACACCCATAGCATTCATTCTTCTTCTTTTTCTTTATATATATATATATATAGATCCTATCCAGAGCGAGGCATCGCTTTAAAATTTCAGAGCGAGGTTAGGGTTTAGGGTCACTTTTCGGTCGCATATCCACATCTCAACCGTTCAGTTTCTAGGTACTAATGTATAGATCATCTCTACAAAATTTCAGCCAAATTGATGATCGTTAAGGCATTGAGAACTGCCTTAAAGCTAGTACGGTTCAGGTTGGACAGATTCAGTTCGTCCATTGGTTTAAGCGAGTTAGATACCTTAAAGACCATCAATTTCGTTGAAATTTTGCAGAGATGATCTATACATTAGTACCTAAAAACTGAACGGTTGAGATGTGGATATGCGACCGAAAAGTGACCCTAAACCCTAACCTCGCTCTGAAATTTCAAAGCGATGCCTCGCTCTGGATATGATCTGTATATATATATATATATTGCTTTGTGCTTTGCCAAATTCTGGAATGGTTTTGATGACATTGACCACACTTAGATTAAAGCTTCATGCCCAGATAAAAGTGCCACCGGCAAGACTTTTCTCATTTGGCTCTTTATATTGGCACCGCTTCGAGGCTTTTTAGAAAACAAATACTCCAAAGCTGCTGCACATAATTGAACTTTGAAGTTTGCTTAGTCACTTCTGCTACAAATTCTCATCTTTCTTTCGTCCCTTGACACGCTGCATCCACGAACACATACTTGTCACCTCTTGACATCAAGTCTAGACGTACTGCCTCATTTGATCGTCTTGGCCTTTTGCAAGTATAATAACTTGTGCATCAGATTTGTCTTGGAATTGGCTGCCACAAAGTGTGTGTTTAATTTTGACAACTGGAGACTCGCCTTGAAATTCCACTGCACAGCTTTCTTTCTTGCCTATCATCTTTTGGTGTTAAAAGCCTCAGACTGCCTCAGACTATTTTGGCCTGCTGCAAACATAAAGACTTGTGCACCAAATTTGTTCTTAATTGGATGCTTCAAAGCTTGTATTCAGTTTTAACAAATTTGTTTGTTGTGCAGGTTCAAGCAGGACAGGTGATTGTAGTCACAGTAGTTTTAAAGTCTCGAAGCTTTATTTTGAGGGTGAGCTTCCTTGTTTACGTTTCTTTGCACCGATTGTTTTTTTTTTTTTTTTTGAATTGGTGCTTCTGGAAATAAAGTATGGACTCGGAGAAGGCTTTTTGGCTTTTATTGTTGTCAAGGAATGAATTATGATTTTGTTGTTATTTGACAGCAGATTCGGTGAAGCATGTAGCTTTGACTTTCTTTATGGTTTGAAACTGCTACAGAGACGCTGCTGCCAGGATTTGAGAGAGCAAGGCTTGTTGCTGCTACAATATAGGAAGGCCCGCTGCTGGGATTTGAAAGCGCAAGGCCTACACCAGAGGCGCCACTGCGATATGTTCATCGGGACGCTGCTCGGCATGTTCATCGGAGACGCTAATCCGGTATGGATCATCGGGACGCTGCCCGGCATGTTCATCAGAGACACTAATCCGGTATGGATCATCGGGACGCTGCCCGGCATGTTCATCAGAGACACTGCTCCGCCATGGATCATCGGGACGCTACCCGGCATGGTTTCATCTGGACGCTGCCCGGCATGTTGGTTTTGACATCATTGACACCCGAAGGTGCCGCTGTGAGGAGGGCCTGCAACAGAAAAGAGAAGGTGGTGGAGAGCTATCAAGATCATTTGCTGCTTTCTTCTTCTGCTTTTCCACCGTTGTTGTGCTCCGTTGCGTCCTCCTTTTTTTTCTTTTCATGTAGCACTTATATAGTGAACTGGTGATGAGTTTGATTTCTAATCAACATGGAGGGTTTTGGAGTTCCATTGAAACTGAAATAGTTTGGGAACTTGTATTTCAAGAAGCCGTGATTGGCTACAATTCTTATCTTTGTAATTGCATTGTTATCTAGATTTTGACAAAGCAAGAAGTCTGACGTTTTGTAAAAATCCAATAGACCAGCTTAATGACTCTTTTCCTTTTACTTAGAGTTTTGATATCTTTTAACCTTGTCCATCCTTTTTTTCGAAATAGAGACTTTTATTTGTAAATTATTTTAGTTTTTTTTTACAAATAAAGCACTCAAATGTTCGTTTAGTGAGACGGCCTCAAAGTAATAGGACATGTGAATTTTTCCATTTCAATAGTTTTTTGGATAGGAGTTGATTGCAATAGTAATCAAGCCATGAACACAGGCCATAGTTTAACAGAACTTACATAAGAAATCCCGGAACAAACCGAGTAATCTATCTAAGCCACAGACTAAACTCATTAAAGTCTAAAGGGACGCTCGCTGAACAACAAGCCTAAACTAAGCAAGACTAATCTCGCTCTCTAAGGAAAATATATTCATCTAGTTTAATCTGCCAATCACGCAATTGTGGTACAAATATCAACTAGAAACGTCTTAGAAAGCCTATAGAAATTACCCCTACATCAAAAGGCTTGAGTCCAGACTGTCTAAAAGCTTAGAGAACTCAAGAAAGGGCTAGTCCCTCCCCTATAGGGTTGGAACCAGTACCTTTCTCAGCCTCCGCAGTAGCCAACAACCTCGGCATCAGGTTGCTCCTCGGGCCCTTCTGGAAATTCTGCAGTATAAAGCCCAAATTGAGCCCCCTACAAACAGGCCCAATCAAAGACAGCGGCCCATGAAGATCAGACCCAAATCCAGCCACAACCTCAGGCCCAATCATAGTCAGCAGCCCAATATCTAGCCCGGTCAAACCAGTGGTCAGCCCTAGGTCAAACATAGAGTTTCCCACCGGTTTTTCCGACCTCCCTTCCTGCGCAGCCCGCTACCGCAGTCACCTCCAGGACCGGCAAAACAATCCCAGCCAACTGCCGAACCTGCCCAGCCACCTCCGGCGTCACGACAAACCCTCCTGCCCCCGCCACCAAGCGCTGCACATTCGCAGCATCACAACCTGACCTCCAGCCGCCCAGGTCTAACACCGACCAACCAACTCCGACACCACTACCCATAGCCGGATCTCCGACACCAAAGCCACTTGATGCGTCGATCCTTGGCCAAAAAAACACCCTCAGCCGAGAGACACCTCAACCGAAGCCTTTGAGAATCTTGGTCGAGATCTCGACGGCATTGCAGAGGAGACCAACTCTTCAATCCCACGCCGCCGTCATCTCGCCTCTGCCTGGACTGGAGAGCACGAGGCTCGCCGCCACCATCACCAAAACGAATTTTCGCCTTTTCGGGTCGCTCCGCAGGTTTCGGAGACCCCCTCACCATTCAAGGAACAATTCCATTTCAACAATTTGTAAAAGAAAGAAGAGAATTTTTAAAATGATTTTTACAAACAATAGAGGTCCATGTGTCTATTGTCGAGGTATGAATACAAGCTCAATTATTTTCTCCATTTTAAATACGTCCTCAGTTGTTTTATAAAAAGAAATCGAGTAATGTATTTTCAAATAAAAAAATAACCAATTAAACTCGCAACACTGTCTTTTGCGTCCTATGTCATGTTGATATAATCATTACATCAATTGATGGGTTCTCCACTTCTCCTAGTAATAGAAACAAAGCAAAATTTAGGATTTGGTTCCCATAAAATTTTGTCCATTCAAATATATGTGTTCCACCGTAAAAACTACGAGATGTTTTGCACTAAAAAAAAATTCTTCTAAAATCCATGCATGCATGTAACATCTAAAATTGCATCTCTCTAAATTCCACTTGACAAGTCATTACCCTTTGAAAGCTCAAAAGATCTCTGCAGTACTCCTCTTCCTTCTCTAACATACTTGTATAAATTGTCATCTTATTCAAATGACAACCATTCAATAACATGTATTTTACTACTTTCATTTCAAATTGTAGACCCTTGAATCCTCTTATGGAGATAGTCTTGAGGTGTGATGACAAACAGTTAGGCACAAACTCCGGTGGAGTCCATTGGAGTTCTGGATAATCTTTCTCGCCTCCGGTTCTCTGAGCATAAAATAAGAGTTCCTGAAATAAGAATCCACAATATGTGGTACACGTACAACTTAAATCTTCCAAGACAAGATCTAGATCTTCCAGATTGGGTGTTCTATGGAGCAGAGCTGCTAGAAATTCCCAGCTACTACAATTACGAAGAACCAGCTTCAATTGTTTCAAATTACCAAAAACAGGGAGATTTGAAGCCTGCAGGGGGAAATAGTGAAAGTATTAAACATACAGCCATCCGGAAGTTAGAAGCATACTAATATATGCAATTCCAAAGCATAAATTACCAGTGGCATAGACAACACAAATAAACAGGTTTATAAAGAAAATAATAGTTGGGATATACTTAAGTTACCTCGAAAGGATGATCCGATAGAGAGAGGCATTTAACATTAGATATTCCAGTAAGAAGCTGAAATGCACGGTCTGGAAAGGAAGACCATTCTTCTTCAGCAAGGGATTTGAAAGCAATACTGGCATTGACTACGGATTTTGGGTTCTCTAAAATATAATTTGAGAAAGGAATCTGTACAAGATCAAGGTTTTCAAGCTTTGGGGCATCGACACAAAAATGGTACTGATTTAGGGTTCCACCATAATCATGTCCCATTTCGTAGTCTGTCATTTCCTCACGTTCCGTACTTAATTTCAACGTCTTCAGTTCTGGAAAAGAGACTTTGAGATTGATATTGTGATAGTAAATGTAAGAGTACGTCAACTGTCCGTGTATGCTCAAATCTTCGACCACAGGGAAGTAAGAAAGAAGTTTTCCCAGTTCGTCATCAGGATTTGTAACTGTGACATGCAAGATTTTGAGATTTGGGAAACTCCCTTTTGTAGGAGGATCAGGAATATTTATATAATCTATCCACAGTTTCAAAACCTTGAGGGTTTTGCACCAGAAAATACTTTTAGGTAGGCGACAAAGACCATCAAAACTTCTAAGATCAAGTTCAACAACATTGCGCCAGACGGCAACAGAAACCCAATCATCAACATGAGAAAAATCATCTTCCCAGCTGGCAGAGGCATATCTAAGACGAAATTTTCCAATGTCCAGTGAAACAAGACGGAGAAATACAAATTCAACAAATCTCTCAAAAAGGTACTTATTCTCATCGGGCCGATCTCTATATAAGTCGAAGTCTAGATGGCGAACAAAAGTCCACAACTTGTTCCATCTTTTAGACAAAACAGTTGTCCTTACGGCAGTTATTGTTGGAAGAAAAGAAAGTATGTGACAAATAAGGTCATCCGGTAACTCACTAATCCTATCTCTATCTTCACCTTTCTCACCAATCAGGGATCCATATCGTGGGTAGTTGATCGGAACGGTAACCGGGTGTGGAGCTCGAACCGCAATCGGAATAGATGGTGAGGCGCATATGGGGCCATGAGATGTAGAGAGAGGTTCTGGGTACTGGTGAGAGTACTGGAGTTGTGGCCGGTCGTAACGAGGAAGCCATGGATATGGATATTGCTGCAGCTGAAATTGATGATGATATAGAGGGGCGGATGGTCTTTCATATTGGGTAACGTTGGTTTCAGGGTTCCAGAAATATAGCCAACCTGTGGAAGGATCAATCAAACCCTTCCATGGTCTGGGAAGCGTAGGGTCATAACGCGCAATCCATATGATCGACGGCGGCCCTGTAAAAGAAAATGGTTCAACCATCGTTGGCTCTGAGACTTGGTACGAACTGATGGGATCAACACACAGCAGAAGAAAAACAGCCGACGCTCTAGGTTTGCTAGCAACCGTTTATTAAGCAAAGCTTTATAGCTAGGGCAAACTGTGGAACCGTGGGGAAGACGTCAAGTCCCCATGACCCTTCTGGGCTGGGCCACAAAGACAAAGCTTAGCCGACTTTTTGGCCTTTTAGCTCTCCAGAAATCATAGCGTCAGTGCACATGTGGAATCACGGACTCCGCTCGTTGCCCCACATACGGCCCCACGCTTAGGTTAGTTGTGAACCCAGTTACCTACCAGTAAGAGCAAATCCACCCGTTGAGGTTAGATGGTTAAGACTATTCACTGCTTTTTGCCTTTTATTTCCATATTTTTTTCTTGACCAGTCAGATACTGTTCATAAAAAGTCACTCTTGGTCAATTTCTTGACCTACCAACTGACATTTGGTGACTTTTTGTTAACAGTATCTGACTGGTTAAGAAAAATGGTGGAAATGAAAAGCAAAAAGTAGTGAATAGTCTTGATCAGCCAATGTCAACGGACTGACTTGCTTTAAGAGGCGTAATTGTTGGAGCTCGAACTAAGGAGGGCGTTCCACTCAAGCCCAATTCTGTCAACTCTTATTGGCACAGCGAAAATACCCTTTTAAGAGTGAAATCTACACACAAAACTTGGAGCATCGATCAATGCTCTAAAAGAGTACATCATCAGTCTGAATTTGAAAATATAAAAAGGGCAATATGACCCGCAAAACCTAGTCTTCCTAAATTTTAAGCTCATAATATAGACATCGACAACTTTATTCTCAGAGTTCGAATACGATAGCCTGAAATGTTTTTGTTAAGTTGGACACTACATTGTCTGCGATGATGATACACCATGGTAGGTATCAGCTGTCTTAAATTTTAATGCATCTTCTTTGCTTTCCTTAGAGAAAAAGGTTTCACCAGAAATGTGAGCTTTGCTCCTCTCTATATGATTTTTATTGCATTTCTTGTTTGGTACCATTTTGTGTCCGTGAGAGGGGTAACCAAAAGAAAACAAACAAAAGATACCATTTGTTACGCGAAATTATGGAGTACGACGATTGTCCGTTACCCTATAGCTTGCTCATTAAACATGACACTCCAATTGGCTTTAAAATTTAAATATCTGATTGTACTCCTGATTAAATAGACAAAGAAAACTTTGCAACTGGCCACAACCCAGTTTTCTTCTTTCTTTCTTTTTTTGGCAATTTCTTTCCTTCTTTCTTTTTGGTTTATGAAATTTTGTAGTGAGATTGCAATAGGAGAGGGAGAGAAGATGAACGATGTAATTCGTAGAATTAATAGAAATCTAAACCGATTGGACCATTGACTGGAACAGATTGAGTCTGATTGACCATAGACGTCTACAAAGCTAAGAGTTCACCTATAAATCAACCATGCTAATGCTAAAGCATAAAATAAGTTCATAATCTTAGCATATGTCTAAATTATAATCTTTACCAAAATGAACATCTGATTGACAATTGCAGTTCATCTAAAAAAAAAGAATCTGACAATTGCATCAATCATTAGTAAAATGGTTTTTAGTTTATTACTGATAAAAAGATGATTTAATTTGGTTTAATCCCATTATAAAAAGATCAGGCACAGACAACCAGTTGATTAGCCTCAGAAAGCATTATGTACCAATCATTTTAGCCATCTAGACTGTTCAGAAAATAGAAAGAGTCATGGATATGTAGAAAGAAATTTGTAAACATATACACATAGGAATCAAAACAGCACTATTTATCTATGGTTTAATATTTTTACCCTGATCAATAGGGAAGGGGAAGTAGAACTTATTGGGATCCCTACCAGCACACCACGTTGAGAAAACAACTTCGATAACTATTAACTATACTGCATCAATTTATTAAGATAATTAAACAAGTGTTCAAGGATATCTCTATTTGTGTTTGGCCCAAACTCTAGGTTACTTGATCTAGTGGTAATAGAGTTTAATTACAAAAATCTAGATATTATCTTTCCTTGTATGATTCAGACTCTATGCATTGAAATCCTCCCTAAACCCCTAGGCGCTGGGCGGTGAGTTTCCACTGCGAGTAATGGCAAATCAGTGGGATGCCCGGAGTGGGTTATGGGTGGCCACCTAGGCGGCCTAGGCTGGAGACTAGGCGTCTAGGCGGTTTCTCATATAAAGAGGCCCATATTATCAATGAGAACGTACAGCAAATTTCTCTCAGTTTCTGATTCCCTAAAACACGTTATCAGCACGAAGCCCTAACCCTGAAACGATAATTTCGTAGCCTTCAAATCCTAGATACCTCTGCCGCCCAACTTGAAGATCTCAACCCCAGGAGCCCAGAACCTGCCGGAACAACCCCTAACCGACCTCTAGAAGTGACGAAAGTTTTCCTGCCCGGCTCAAAGCCTTTCGCTCAGCCTCTGACAACGATACTCCACCATCAAAAGCTCCTCGACCCTAGATCCCCGGAACCGGAAAACTCATCACCGGAACCGGCCTATAAGTACCTGAACCGGTCACCTAAAGATCCATTGCTCTGAACCGCCGCCTGACCACCAACCCAGAAGAAAAGTCAACCCAGCAGACGTCAGCCCAGATCAGACGCAGCCCTAGGCCCAGAAACTGAGGTGCAGCACAAAGCCCAGGAACATACTCAAGCCTAGAAGAAAAGAAGCAGGCCCAGAACCAAAAGGCAGCCTACCACGTTAGCATCCACGCAGGCGTCCAGTCAGCCTGCCACGTCAACATCCAGACTGCCACGTCAGCAGGTCGGTCAACTCCGATCAACGCCGGTCAACTACCGGTCAACCTTTTTCCTGCCACTTTCCTGTGATTTTCTTGCTACTTTTCCGGTCAAGAATTTCCAACCACTTTTTAAGGTAAATCTTTTCTAAAAGTTCTTTTTTGAAGTTTTTTTTATCAATTTCCTCTTCTTTTCTCGGGGACTTCCAACATCCCTTCTTCTTCACAGGGGAGACCAAAAGCCGAACTGTGGGGGTTCGTGCTCACTCCAAACTTGGAGCTTGTAGAGTCCTCCAAACTTAGAGTTTGTTGAGAAGAAAACGATCGACCATATACATCGTTGTTTCGATCCAATCCAAAACCCCTCTTGGAATCGGATTTTTCTTGGAAGCGACTACGCTCAGAAAATTCCTAATTCCTTGGAAGCGACTAAGCTCAGGAATTTAATAGTTTTTTGTGGTAGCCTTTTTCGCTCCGAAACTAACCCTAATCTTGTGTTGTTTTTCAGGATGACTTACCTGAACAAGTTGAACTTTGTTCCACTAGAGACAACTGGCGCGGGATACCATAAGTAGGTCCGAGATGTGCGCCAACATGTTAAGACTGATGGACTTCTGGAAGCCATCCAAGAGCCTAGTCAGAACGTGCTCTCCATTGAGCAAGCTACTGCTTTTTAAGCAAATCAAGCTAAAGCCATCATTCTCATGACAAGGCACATGAATGACGCGCTCCAAAGTGAATACCTCAATGAGGAAGACCCAAGACAGCTATGGGTTGAACTTGAGCAGCGATTTGGCAACGTTCGTGACTCCCTGCTTCCTGATTTAGAAGTGCGATGACATAGCCTCCGCTTTTGTGATTTCAAGTCTGTGCTTGATTATAACTCGGAAGCTCTTCGTATCAAATCTCTGATGGAGTTTTGTGGCCAAACCATAACTGATACGATGTTGATCGAGAAGACTCTCTCTACCTTCCCCGTCTCTGCCCTGATGATTTCAAAGAATTATCGGATTGATGTGAAAGCAGGACGTATCACGAGGTTTCATGAGCTTATTAGCGCCATGAACATAGCTGAAAAGCACGACAACATACTTGTGAAGAACTATAATGCTAGACCCGTGTGAACTATGTATAGAACCTTTCAACGCGATAGTGCTTTTTCAACTCTCTCAAAATGGAATATATTCCAAACATATATGCCATGGTTCCTTACTTCGACACCAAAAAAATCCATTTTTGCAAAAAGTAATCAAAGATTATTCTTGCTCCTAAAGGGTTTTCACTCTCAATTAAAAATGAAATTTCTAAAAAAAATTATATAGAAAAATTTTTGATAAATAAGATTCATAGTATCCTTCTTATTATTAATCGCCTAGAAGGAGTCTAACTATAGTCGCGCCCATAAGGGAGGACTCAAGGAGTGAAATCCTAAGAGTAGGGACAATTCTGGACGTTCTGGTCCATATTCTCGCCCTAAAGAGGAAGGAAATCGCCAAGAGAGGTGTGCACGGAACCGTGGAGGTCAACGTGTGAAGAGAGAGAGAGGCAGAGCCTCCGGCTATGGTGGTGACGCCACCAAGAGTAATAGTCGTCCAAATCATGCACCAAAAGCATCTCGATCAAGGGAGCCTGACCATAAAGATGTTTGTCTTCGATGTGGATCAAGTGGACATTGGGCAAAGAAGTGTACTGCATCCCAGAATGTTGCAAACGCATACAAGATGTATCGTGAAGCAAGGGACGCAAATTACATGGAACAAGAAGATCAAGATGGCGATCTCGATCTAAGGGTGGAACACTACAAGGATCAAGACCCAGAAACTGGCGATTTTGATTAAGTCTTTTTATTTTCCAAAAGATGTAGGCAATTGCCATATTACTTTTGTAGTAGATGCCAATAATATTAGTCTTTCTTCAAAGTAGGTGTACTCAATGTAAGTGTGATGTCTAGAAAAGTTTTGAGATAAGTGGTACTTAAGCGAGTTTTGCTCCACTGACATCTCTCTACTCGCCTAGTCACATTTACATTGGAATTATCGAAAGAAGTGAGACGACTACCATTGTTTTGCATAAACTAGTTTACTGGATTAGATTTTCTTTGATTAAAGAAACGATGATGTAATTCCATTTGGCTTATTAATAAAAGTTGAGTTCTTTTCTTTATGACTCCTTTTTAATTATAAGCTTTTCTTTTAGGAATGGATGAACTTCAATGTCTTGCGGATAGTGCTACTACGCACACCATTCTACGACATAGGCAATTATTCTTGGAGATGTTGCCTACATATTCATCTGTGAATACGATGGCTGGGCCATCAGGTTTAGTTCAAGGACATGGAATAGCCCAATTCCTATTGCCAAATGGCACCTTGATTAAAGTCACTAAAGCTCTCTACGCTCCTAAGGTAAATAGAACCTTATTGAGCTTTAAAGATATAAGAGCCAATGGATTCCATGCGGAAACGCATAGTGAGAATGGAATAGAATTCCTTTGCATTACCTCTAATGATTGCGGACGAAAGCGCATCTTAGAGAAGCTTATGTGTCAATCTAGTGGACTTTATGTCACTACAATTCGACCCATTGAATCCAATAATATCATAAGAGAATATCTCTTGGATTCAGACACATATTGGCTTTGGCATGACCGACTAGAACATCCTAGTTGTGATATGATGCTCCGTATACTTAAGACTTCACACGGGCATCATTTCTTCAGAATGAGAAGAAGCAAGAATCAAAAATTGATTCCAAGACTTAGCAAGACTACAAAAATTGCAGCTTCTGGCGTTGCTGCTGTCTTGGGCAGTCGAAATGCTGCCATTGTCCCTAGTAATGACGCCATAAATGGCACCAACCATGAGCATGATGCCATGGTTGCTCCTCCTACTGGCCATGACGCCACACAAACCAATTTTCATGGCTCTAACGCCATAATGGGAGATGTAGTCACACACTTTGCTTCTAATAGCGCTAAAGACACTCAGGCCCAACCAAAATCCTCATTGGTTACTTCTAAGGCCCTTCGCTTATTTTACAAAGCCTGTTCCTTCGGGAAATTAGGACCGAGACCGTCCTACGCAACTGATCCAAATATACTCATTCCGTTCTTACAGAGAATCCAATGGGATATCTGTGGACCAATTCAACCATCATGCGGATCTTTTAAATACTTTATGGTATTGGTTAATGCGTCGACACGCTGGTTACATGTCACGCTATTGTCCACTCGAAATGCTGCTTATGCTAAACTCCTGGCCCAGATTATCCTTATACGGGCTCACTACCCTGACCATCCTATTAAGTCGATTCGACTTGATAATGCTGGGGAGTTTACATCGAAAACGTTCGATGACTATTGCATGTCACTGGGGATTGATGTAGACCATCCAGTTCCCCATGGTCATACCCAAAATGGTCTTACAGAAGCCGCTATCAAACGACTACAGATGATAGCACGGACATTGGTTATGCACACCAATCTCCCTGTTCCTGCTTGGGGATATACCATATTGCATGCAGCGACGCTAATTCGTCTACGACACACTGGGTACGAGTCTAATATCTCACACTTACGCATTTTTGGGTGTGCCATTTATGTGCCTATTACGCCGCCACAGCGTACTAAGATGGGTCCCCAACGACGAATGGGCATTTATGTTGGATATGAATCTCCAACCATCATCCGCTATCTTGAACCCTTGACAGGCGATCTCTTTACCGCTAGAGATTTGCGGATTGGAGACAGTCTTCCCATCGTTAGGGAGAGATAAGAACACAGATGTTCAACAGGAACGACAGGAATTGTCGTGGTCTGTCCCCACTATGTCTCATCTCGATCCCCGTACCGCACAATCCGACCTTGAAGTGAGAAGAATAATCAAGCTCCAGAACGTAGCAGACACTCTGCCTGATGCATTTTCTGATGTTGCCAAAGTGACAAGATCACACATACCTGCTGCAAACGTGCCTGCAAGAATTGATATCCCAAATACTGGACATCACGCCACTCCTGTGACACCAGGAGATGGCGCCATTGCCTAGCATGGCAATGATGTGGCATCTATGGCCGCAGGTCCCGCAAGGAAGCGCGGTAGACCAATGGTTCGAATGATACTCGCCCTAGAAAGAGAGCGAATGAGGCACAAACAAATCCTTTGATCATCGATACTCAAAATCCGTCCCATGAGAATGTTCCGGATTACGGTTATGTCCAAGAGACATCATTGGGGGACGTCTCAATGTCAGAACCTATCCATGAGAACGTAGAGATCTCTGTAAATTACACTAGTGAACATGAGACGTGGGAAAGAAGCTCCATCATCATTGATGATGTATTCGCTTATTCAGTGGCGCGTGAGATTATTGAGATCGATGACATCAAACCACGCTCCATTGATGAATGTCAACGTAGAGCTGATTGGCCAAAATGGAAAGATGTGATCCAGGCAGAACTTGATTCTCTAACGAAAAGAAAGGTATTTGGCAAAGTTGTATCAATACCGCCCAACACCAAACCAGTTGGTCACAAATGGGTATTCATTAGAAAGCGTAATGAGAGAAACGAGATTGTAAGGTACAAAGCTCGCCTTGTAGCACAAGGCTTCTCACAACGCCCTGGAATCGACTACGAGGAGACCTATTCTCCCGTAATGGACGTTATAAAGTTCCGCTACCTTGTCAGTTTGGTAGTTTCCGAAAAACTGAACATGCAGCTTATGGATGTGGTTACTGCATATCTATATGGGGATCTAGATACAGAGATATACATGAAAATCCCATATGGAATTCAGTTACCCAAATCAAGTGGCTCTAAACCACGGAGCGCGTTTACGATTAGATTGAAACGCTCACTATATGGATTGAAACAATCTGGATGGATGTGGTATAACCGTCCAAGTGACTACTTGATTGGAAAGGGATATGTCAACGATGAACTATGCCGATGCGTGTTCATAAAAAGGACAAGTTCCGGATTTGCAATAGTAGCGGTTTATGTTGATAACATGAACATAATTGGCACCCTTAAAGAGTTAAGGGAAACCGCTGAACACTTGAAATCCGAGTTTGAGATGAAAGATATTGGGAAAACACGGTTTTGCCTCGGTTTAGAACTTGAGCACCGTAGAGATGGTATCATGATTCATCAATCAGCTTATACCCAAAAGATGCTTAAGCGTTTCAACACTGACAAGATTAAGCCTTCAAGCACCCCAATGGTCGTCCGTAGTCTTGATCCAAAGAAGGATCCATTTCGTCCAAAAGATGATGATGAAGAAGTGCTAGAGGCAGAAGTGCCCTACCTAAGTGCAATAGGCGCATTATTGTACTTAGCACAATGCACAAGACCGGATATCTCATTCGCTGTGAACTTGCTAGCTAGATATAGCTCTGCGCCAACACGACACCATTAGACTGGTATTAAAGATATCTTTCGATACTTAAGTGGTACCATCGATATGAGCTTGTTCTATCCCTACATAGAGAAGATGGTTTCGGACCCATCAAGTGCCAGGGACGCCACACATGGTGGACTGCGTTCCCTCTCCCCAACCCAAAATGATATAAGTGTTTTGGAAGGTTTTGCTGATGTTGGGTATCTCTCTGATCCGCATAAAGGTCGCTCCCAAACTGGTTATGTCTTCACCATGGCAAAGACCGCGATATCTTGGAGGTCTACAAAACAGACCTTAGTCGCTACCTCTTCGAATCATGCAGAGATTATTGCTCTTCACGAAGCAGTTCGTGAATGTATATGGCTTCGATCCATAGTTACGCATGTTCGAAGTAATTGTGGTTTGAGGTCTACCACAGATGAGCCAACTAGCATTTATGAGGATAATGCTGCTTGCATTGAACAAATGAAGCAAGGCGACAACACCAAGCACATATCGCCTAAATTCTTCTATAATCGGCAACAACAGAAGCTCCTCAAGATTAAAGTGAACCAGGTTCGATCTCAGGAGAATGCGGCAGACTTGTTTACTAAGTCATTGCCCAAATCCACGTTCAAGAAACATGTGGCAAGAATTGGCTTCCGGAAATTATCTGAACTCCCATAATCGTAGTCATCAAGGGGAGGCGTAGACATCTGGGGGAGATGTCTACATGTTTGTCTCGAATCGTGAAAGGTGTGTTGTGCTCGTTTCCCCTTCGACCGAGGTTATTTTTGTCCCACTGGGTTTTTGTTACTCGGCAAGGTTTTTAACGAGGCAACGAGAGAAGCACCGCGTTTGGACAACACAAGGGAGAGTGTTTAAGGATATCTCTATTTGTGTTTGGCCCAAACTCTAGGTTACTTGACCTTTTGGTAATAGAGTTTAATTAGAAGAATCTAGAGATTATCTTTCCTTGTATGATTCAGACTCTATGCATTGTAATCCTCTATATAAAGAGGTCCCTATTATCAATGAGAACATATAGCAAATTTCTCTCAGTTTCTGATTCCCTAAAACAACAAGAACTATATTGCATTTATGAAATGATGATATGGCCTTAAACAGTTATTTAATTAATCATAAGAGTTTCCGAAATTAAAAATATTCATGAAAAAATGTACAAAGAAAGTGGTAGAAGCATTAAGGTTGATAGAAGATATAAATTATATAATGGGTCCTTGACCAATAGCACCAAAATGAGCAAAAGTTATCTCACTTACCCCAGCAACAGATTTTTGTTCCCACTAAACCCAATTTAAAAGAAAATTACTATTATGTCCTTAGCTTAATTAATGAATTACACACTGCCACTCATAATCTCTCTCTCATCTCGATCTCTCTCTCTCTCCCCCCAACTGACCTCCGGCTCCGGTAACGTTCCGGGTCCTCCGGCGCTCCACCCAGGCCCTCCCGCCTTCGCCCAACCCCTCCGGAGCTAGACCTAGCCACTCCGGCGTTCAAAGTTCGACGTTTGACCCAGGTGCCATTCCGGCGTTCGACGTTCAACCAAGGCGCACTGGACCCAGCCCCTCCGGCGTTCGGCGCTCTACACAGGCCCTCCGACGCTCGATCTAGGCTATGTTTGGGGGAGCTTATAAGCACAACCTACTTTGGTGTTTGGTAAAGTTCCTAATAGCCAGCTTCTCTACGAAGCACCGGCTTTTTTGACGTAAAAGAATAAGCCACTCTAGGCCTGCTTTTAGAAGCCAGAAGTCGTAGTTACTGTAGCGAAGGTTTAATGAAATTTTCAAAATACCATTGGGTACCCTCATGAACTTCAAGGAATTACACACACGACCAGCCTCTTCTCTTCCTCTTCCTCTTCCTCTTCATCGACCAGTTCTTCTCCCTCAACTGTCTCTCTCTCTCTCTCTTTCTCTCTCGGTGCTAGGACGACATCTCGTGCACCATCGGCGCCTCCACCTTTGCTCTCCCTGGTGGCCACCATGGTGTCCTGCTCCAGGCTGTGATTATGCTATAGATTTTATTGTTGGTAGTGGAAGCTATGATGTTACTTGCCACTGTTCATATAGCTTTTGCTGGAAAGTGAGTGTCTCTGAATTTCTCTAAGATAAACTTCTGCACTGATTATAGATAGTGAATTGCATGTCTCTGCTCATCAATTACCCATGGATAGGGGATGCCAGAAATCTCCAAAAATTAGAATGTCAAATAAGATAAGGATATATCAGATAAACTTCTTCATTAGATTTGTATCACTTTTTTCTCTGTATCAATCTCCAAAAATTAGAATGTCAAATAAGATATATCAGATAAAATGCATTCTTGGATATCAATTCCTCGAAAAATACTTGCCAAAAAGTTAGCTGCCTATGGATTTGTAGTATCTGGGCTTTATGGCATTTACATATTGTGAATTTGACTTTGCAGTGTACTGAAGAAGCTCATCGCCCCGTTGATTGTGGCACAGTGGCCAAATGGATATTGAAGAACAGTGTCGAATCTGAAAATATGAATTGGTATGGAATATCTTAGTTATTGATAGGAAAGTAAAATTATAAAGTGTTTATGTTTGTGTCTGTGTTTATTTGGCCTGCAGTCTTGAATATATGACCTTGTGTTTGTGTTTGTGTTTTCTTCACTGGAAGGCAGCTTTATTCCAAGTTTTTGGCCATTAGGGTGCTTTTTCTGCAGTTATCTATTTGCATCGAGTGCAGTTTTCTGGTTTTACGCTGTTTGCTTCTCTCTGCTGGGACTTTCTGGTTCTGAGGCCATTAGGTGTGTCTTGCATTTTGATTTTTCAATGCTTGGGGTTGATATCCAGAGTTGGTCAATGTTAATCTAGCAAGTTGTTAGACATCAGTTTATGTTCATATTCTATATAACTTGATGCTTTACAACATGTGTGGAATGATGCATTTTAATTCAGATACAAATAGGAGTCGTAAACTATTTTTCGAGTTGCAGCAGCAAGGAATTTCTTATAAAGCTACCAGTTTGTTTCTTAGACCAGAGGGCCATCATTACTCGTTTAATTAGTGTTGTGATGGTCCCAGAAATGTTACTGTAATCGTTGACATATATGTTCATAAACTGAGATGAGAGGGAAAAAAAAAACCAAGGAAATTAAGCCAATATTTATGGATGAGCAAGACCACTCTTTTTGTATTTTCTGATACTTTTCACGGTATCTCTGAACAGCAGCTGCATGTGACAAAATCAAATGATAAGCAACAATGTAAGGCTCAGTTTGTGAAATCCCAGTTGTGCAATTTCCATAAGCTTTGGAGCACCGTGCCGGAGGATTCATCCCATTGTCATAGCCAAGAGCAACCACCACTCTAGGGCTCGTTGAATATCATCTGGTTCTTCACTTTCCCAGTACCATCGATAGACATCAAAATTTAGGTTTTTTCATGATATCAATGTCTTATTTGTAACAGTGATATTTGTCCACTGTAACATTTGCTGTATCATTATTTGCAATGTTATGATAACATTAGGATATTATTGTTGTGTCGTATGTGACGGGATGATCTATTATCGTGTATTATGTGTTAAATGGCGCTTGAAATTGTTCTTACTGGGTAGCCCCAATTGGTAGCAACAAATCCGTATGAGTCTGTTTTAACTAGATCCTGAATGTGATGATCAACCATACAATTAAGGCAAAATAATCTTTCATGTCCAAATTGGTCATTCCACAAACAAAAAGCACAAACCAGTTTTTATTTTACCAAACACTTACCACTGCTTTTTTCACTGATAGCACTTATAAAAAGCCAATTTACCAAATACTCAGCTGCTTTGCTTTTCAGCCACTTATTCTCAGAAATAAGCAGAAGCCAGCTTTTTCTAAAAAAACAGCCATACCAAACATGCCACTAGCCCCTCCAGTGCTCAACCAAGGCGCTCTAGCGCTGGACCAAGGTTCTCCGACGTTGGTGGCGGAGGAGAATGATCATTAGGTGCTGAGAGCTTTTCTCTGGGTGCCCAAATCAATTTCATTTTTTTTAAGTAATGGGACAGAAGGAAAAGGGCAAAAATAGTTTTGGAAGTTTATTGGGGGAAATTGACGTTTATTGGAGGGCAATAGACGTTTTGAATTGACGTAATATTTTTTTTCTTTAATCATAGTTTTATTTGTGTAATTTTAGGAAAATTAGTTCTCATTTTGGTAATCGAAACGTCTATTGGGGGGCAATACATGGCTGATAGTCGTCTATTGGGAGGCAATACATGGCTGATAGTCATCTATTAGGGGGCAATACATCACTACTACAAAAAGTTAATCACACAACACCAATCAGATAACTGAACATAAATTGTCTGTTGTGTGTTTAAGTGAACTCTATTGTACAACGGTATTAGTGATGTTCTGTTGTGTGAATGTCAATAAAGTGATAACTTTTTTCTCAGAACTACATTGCACAACACAATTAAGCAATGTCCGTTGTCTGAGTCTTAAAAAATTTAGCGGTAGATTTCCCTCCACTCTTGAGTCTTGGTTGCCTCTTGAAACACTAAAATTTTGGTTACTAGGTACAACGGTTTAGCTATTTCCGTTGTATGATTAAAAACTAGGTGCCAGATTTTGAGGAAACTCGCTTGAATGTCTTCTACTTGATACACCTAGTGCATGCTGCAGAAATTGTACAACCGATTGTAATCATTCTGTTGTCTGAACGAGGAACATAGGCGGCAAAATTTTCATTTTGGCACAAATTTATTTGACCTCTCCCACCAGACCTAGTCAGGCGGCAAAAACTCCCTCGCTATATTTTTGTATGTATACATTCATACAACATAATTTTATCTATCTGTTGTGTATCAGACAAAAAAAAAAAAATAGAGTTGCCAACCCTTGTTGAATGTGTCGAAACCTTCATCCTCACAAAACCTTATCCTCTCTTTTCTCACAAAACACGAAACCTCTCTCCTCTGAGCCAAAAGCTCAGAGCTATCTCTTAATCACCTCATCCAAAACCCTCAAATTCCAAATCTCCTTATCTTCATCTCATTCAATTGCTTCCCCGATTTGAATCCCAAACTTCAATTCAACTCTACCATCTCCAGTTCACCGTATTTTGCTACCAAAATGGCATTCCTTGGGTGCTGTTAGCCTTTTCTAGTTCGTCTTTCTTTGTCTCTGAGACCGCACAGCACCAAATCTTCACCTTCCTATTTCAATTTTCTCTTGTGGGGATTTGCGTCACCCTAGGGTTTTCTGATTTCGTGGCCCAAAACCTAGCCTCCTCCGCCAGTGGCTACGTTGTCCACCAATGCTGGGTTAGATCTCTCTTGTTCGATACCAACCAGAAGGCCAATCTCGACCCCTCCGGCGCCATAACTGCGGCAAGGTTCTCTGGTAAGGTTTCACTCTCTTATCCTCCAAATTCGCCCATCTTTTTTTACCTTGGCCCCAATTTCAAGTCATTCTCTTAGCTGAGACTTCCTCTTTTTGAGATGGTTGGTAAGAAAGGAAGAAGAAGTCATCGAAGATGAGAAAGTTCAATTCTTGGCTTGTGTTCTTCAAGCGTGAGTGGAATTGGAATTGGCCTTTCCTCATCGGCTTCGCTATCACCTGGATTCTCATCACCAAGTTCTCTCTCTGTCTCACTGGGTACTCCACTCCATTTCTCTTTCTCATTCTGTGAATATGAGTCCCTTTCAGTGAGCTAGGGTTTTGATTTGATTTGTTTCGGGCTTCTAATTTTGCAAAGGAGGATGCGAAGAACTCGCCTTTTGTACAGAGGCACAAGAAGTAGGTCTCTCGAACAACCCCAATCTATTATAAATTTTTGCATACAACAAGTCCTTTGGCTAAAATTATACTTAGACGGAAGCGAATTAGAAATCATTATCTCTTTGACATATTTATTTTACTCTTAATTGGAGAACAATTATAGCTCTGGTGCAGGAAGTAGTGGTCAAGTTGCCAAAGATGCTCTAGGAAACGATGTAATTGCAACAGAATGGCTTCAGACTCATGGGCCTGGTGACAAGACTCTCTCACATATACCTAAATGAGGATAAATCACGGTTTGCTCTATATAAGGTAATGCAAGATATCTATCTATAAAGTTTTTAATTCCAAAGGAAGTAAGAAAAGAATGGGGCATTGTAATCATGCTTGGAACCTTATTGTTCTTTCATTCTTTGTTCATAAATTGTCCCTGCTATCCATTGCGAATTCATTGTTTTCCATCATGTTTTAGGTAACATGTCAATCCCATGTGAGGAAATGACGATGTTGAAGTTGAATCTTTACTGTTCTTTCATTATTTGTTTGTATTTCCTGTGGTTAAGCAGTGTCCACAACACTTTACTTAGTTTTGAGACATCCTTATATTGCGTTATGACCATGAATTTTTAACAGCTTTCTTATTATAACCCTATGGTAACAAATCTGTATTTGTTATTGTGGATTGCATCTGACTGATATATATCTAGCCTGCAACATTGTAATATATGATGTTGCCTGCAACATTGTAATATGAGATGTTGCCTGCAACATTCTTAATGAAATTTGATGCGAGGGATATTATGTTGGAGAGAGAAATAGGTCTATTGGGACTTCGGATAATCATGATAATAAATTCTTTGTAATATGAGTTGTGTGTCGATCACATTTGATTGGATCTCATTCTCTGTCTCTCTCTCTCTCTCTCTCTCTCTCTCTCTCTCTCTCTCTCAACTCACATTTTTTACTGCATCTTGTTTTCCAAATTGAATTCTTTAAGCTTAAAGGTTGAGTGGACCTCTTTTCATGTCCTTATGCTTTTGCTTTTATTTAACATCACATGCATTCCCGATTTGTTGTCTTTCATGTACTTGAGATTTTACATCTTTATTTTGTTTGTTTTATCTATGCAAATTTATGTGTTGTTGAACTTACTGTTCTTGACCCTTTGGCAGGGAAAGAGTTTAAAGTTGCAGTTCTCCTTATTTTTGACAATAAGCAGGTATACTACTGCCTGAGGGGGAGTTTTACTGTTTAATGTCCTATACAAATGTTATTCCATAGATGGGGACAGTGTAAACAGCCTTCTATTGAAGAAATAAAAATTGAATTGAGGCTAGATTTTCCCTTGTATAGTCAAGTAGTCCTTCTGTTGTTTCATGTCTCTATCTCTACACTTTCAATTATCATTTCAATAAATTGTGCAAGTTTTTGCAATATGATATTCTCGTTAGCGATGATATTGGGTTTTCACAAGTTTGTTAACTTAGGTTTGGAATTCCCAGAATTCCCATTTAGTTAGGCTATTGATTATTATTTATCTTGTGTAGTGGCATAGTGCTTGAGGAATAAACCTTTAGTTTCCAATTACAGTCAATCACTTTATTTTAATAAATTGCAGTTTTGTTAGGTTTTCATTTTTAGGATTCTCATATGTATTTAAGTTGTGGCTTACCTCATAATGATTCAATCTACATATGCATGGTGGTTTTTGTCTCTTCTGGCTGGGTAGGGGATAGGAAATACTAGGAATTACAGCTCAGAATTTAGGAATTGAAGGGATTTTGTTCCTTGTACAAAAATATATGAACTGGCTCTTTAATTTTATGTTGCTGGGGATTGCTAGGAAGTAAAAAATGTATGATAGGAGATTTGGAGTTCGCTAGAAAAGCTCTGCTTGTATGATCAAAGAACACGAATTCTGGAATTCAGGTATTGACAGAAACTTTATACTTTGGAAGTTTCACATTCTCTTGTTTTCATTCATTTGGTGTTTACAGTAATGCATATCTATCCTGCTTTAGTTTATTATCTGTATTTGGTTTTGAATGTTGCTAGTTTCCGCCGTTGTTCTGTTATGTAGGTACTCATATGGTAGTTATTCAGGATTTGTAATCACACTTTAAGTAGATATTATGCAATGTGAAACCAACCCAGGCCTGATTTTTCAACCACTGTGTGTCCTCTGCAGCTTAATGATCATTAGTTTTTTTTTTTTTTTTTTCAATCAATCAATGGTTGGGGAAACAGAGTGACTGACTAATCTTGTCAACATATTATGCTTGTTAGGACAAGGAACTTGCTTCTATGATCGAGAGTGTTTCCGAGAAACAACATTTTACCGCAAAATGGCTTCAACTGCCGAGATTGGATGGGATTTTAGTACAAGATGGATGAGGTAGGTTTTTGAAACAGGGAGAAGTAATTGATTTAGAATTTATACTCCTACATTAACATTTTATTGAAAGCACAATAGAGTATGTTTTGAGTTTGTCTTTCATGTCACTGCACAAGATTATGAGAAGTAAACGAGGCAGGTCATTTAATTGAAGAGCTTGCTCTTGTTTCCGTGCAGGAGCCATATATGTAGGAGTGGACTGAGCAATTGGAAAGCAGTGACTGATTTATGTAGGAGCCATATATGTAGCAGCTGCATATGTGCATATTTTTGGAACAAGTATATATTGTATCTACTTTTGTTGTTTATCATTGTTAGTTAAAATGCAGCAGTCATCAAGCTGCTTTCTTCTTTTTTTGTTTCATTGTATAGATACTTGAATGTATGGATGATTGACAAATGCTAGCTCTTTTGGTACATTAGATGCTTGAATTAGAGAACTTCAGTACATAATATATTTTGAATATTATATTTGTGCAAATATTTCAGGTAAAAAATTGATAATAAACATACAATAGTGAATTACATTACGTTAATCACACAACAAATCATTTTAATCACACAACGGTACCAACTAAATTTTGTTGTCTCATTAAAACTCACACAACAGAACGAATACATATCAGTTGTCCAATGTTAAATCACATAACGGTATAGAAATAAGATGTTGTATGACTTGTGAAGAATTCAACACTGAGCCTCACACATACAACGGTTACTTATGATACCTGTTGTGTGAAGGAACAACCAACAACAGTCGCCATATTTTCTGTTGTATGATAATATAACCAACAACAACGTGTACTTGCTTCTGTTGTCTGAGTGTTTATTTTCTGTTGTGTGAGAAGTTAACCAACAACAGGGTGTCTTACTTCTGTTGTCTGATCACCATCGAAAATGCGGCACATACAATTTCTGGCATTGGCATGCGCAGAATTGGTGCAACGGTTATAAGCAGTGCGTTGTGTCTATGATATTCACATAACGGTGTTTCACCATTGTGTGATTGTGCTCATCACACAACATCGAGATAGATGACAGACATGGTCCACATCACACAACAGATTTCCACCGTTGTGTGATGCAGTTTTTGTAGTAGTGCATGGTTGATAGTCGTCTATTGGAGGGCAATACACGTCTATTAGGAGGCAATAGACTATCGGGGCAATAGGCGTCTATGGAGGGGCAATAAGGGCAATAAAGGTCTATTGGGGGGGGGGGGGGGGCAATAAATGTCTATTGGGGGCAAAAAAAACCTTTCCGGTGAGATTTTCAGCAAATTCCTATGGGCGGAGGTCGGTGACCGAATTCCGAGGAAAGTTGGCCGATGACCGGGCTCCGGCGAAGTCCCCTATAGTTTCTCTCTCTCTCTAAGTAACAAAGGTGAGGGTAAAATGGTATTTAAAAAAAAAACAAAAGAAAAATCTTAATGGGGTATTAGGGAAGACCTCCTAAAGTGTTTTGGGTAAGAGGGAATTAAAAAAACTTAGTGGGGTAAGTGGGAAAAAAATCTCTAAAAATGGTGTAAATTGACAAAAACCCTTTTTTTTTCTTTCTATATTCAAAGCTTTATTTGTCTAAATTTAGGGAAATTAGTTCCCATTCTGGCGACTGAAAGTCCTATTGGGGGGCAATAGACGTCTATTGAGGGGCAATAGACGTCTATTGCCCCTCTATTAGGAGGCAATAGATGTCTATTGAGGGCAAAAAAACTTTTCCGGTGAGATTTTTAGCAAATTTCGGTGGGTGGTGGCCGGTGACCGGAATCAGAAGAAAAGTTGGCCGGATTCCGGCGGCCGATGACCGGGCTCCGGCAAAGTCTCCTATGATTTCTCTCTCTTCCTCTCTCTCTCTCTCTCTCTCTCTCTCTCTCTAAATAACAAAGGGGTAAGGGTAAAATAGTATTAAAAAAATTTAAAAACCAAAAAAAATCTTAATGGGGTGTATTAGGGAAGACCTCCTTATAGTGTTTTGGGTAAAAGGGAATTAAAAAACTTAATGGGATAAATGGGAAAAAAATCTCTAAAAATGGGGTAAATGGATAAAAACCCAAAAAACAAATACCTGATCAAAGCTATAAGCTCTAATACAATTGTTGATGTTATAATTTGGTTCGACATGTACTCTCGATTTTTCAACCCATACCATGTAGCTAGGATGAGTATAAATGTCAAAGAGTCCATATAGGACTCTAACGTTTTAAAGAGTTAAACCTTCACTTGAAAGAGAATGAACCCTTTCTATATCAACAACCACGACTAGAGAGGTGTTCAACCTTGACACTCCAAGTCTTCAGCCTTAGAGTCCAACCTCTTAGGTCTTGGATGGTCATCAATATGTGGTTGACTCGCTGTTTCGGAGGGCAAGATCAGAGCATGTCATGACCTCACCATTAAAAAAACTTAGTAGAAAGGAATCAAGAGCCTCAACCTTAAGGCCAAGAATTCGACCCCTAAGACTCATCCTCAAGTCCCAAGGCTTAGGTTGAAGGATACAGAGATTATAATGAAAATTTATCCTCAATATCTAAAAAAAGAAACTAAGGGATCTTCAATATTTGTTTACTTTTAAACTTTTTTTGTAGTAATTCTTAAAAGGTGATACCACTAAATATCAATACGAAGTTTGGGTTAAGACATGTCCAGGACTGAAAATTTTGATAGGATTAAGGATTCGGATCTTATGCATGTGGTTCAAGGCTTGAGGTGCAAGTCTAGTGATTGTCTTAGGTAGTTTAGGATTCGGTCATGTTGCGTATGAAAATCATCTCGGCTGTCTGGTAACAAACAGTTTGGACCTAAATTTAGCAATTCTCACATTCCATCAAATATAACTAATTTGAGTGAACAGACCAAAGAGGCATTGAGTCACACTACAAAAATGAAGGCAGAGTTTGTTCAGACTACCAAGATTAGAGATTTTGAGTGGTACAACTGAAAGAATGAGGAAAGTGGATCACACAGCCATGTGGTGGGGATATCCAAGTTCAAATTGGTGATTGCGCAAATAATCTGGAAGGAGATTAAAAGTAATTGACCAAACCCAAGTATGCTAAAAAATGATGTCGGCTAAAGTGTTCATTTAAGGAATGAATTCTCACAAGGAAATGGCTTGACCTAATTAAGAATTTCCAACTGCAAATATTCAAGATAGCAACTAAATCAAAGTACCAATAGACGTATCTATCAGAAAAAGGAAGACGAATCCTACTCAGATTCTACAACTCAGAGACCAAGTTAGCCTAGGTTTCAGCCTGTATATAATAGCTTCAAATTCATTGTAAACGGTCCTACACAAACACACAAATTAATATACAAATCTTTACTCAAATTTTATCTTTCAATATCATGGGTGCTTTACCTTTCACAATTTAGATTCAATTTCAACCTTTTACTTTCTTTGCTCATTTGCTTTTAAGCACTTTGTTTTCCTAATTCATTTACTTTACATGCAATTTATTTTTATACTCAAAAGTAGTTTGTAAGATAGAATCCTCTATCTATCGATCTCTTTCAGCTAGTTCGGATTTGGTTGATGCAATTCGCCGTTCACACACATATATATCACCTCCCAACGCTTTGACAACTGTGTCAACTTCGCCTTCATTTTCACCGTGATTTACAAGTATCTTCACCCAATAGACATCTCACTTGTCACTCAGATCTTTAAATTAACCTAAGACGTGGCAGTGATTGAGGATCTTGGTCATGATTTACACTTAGCCAGAGTCCTTGCAAAAGAACCCAGCAAATGAGAAGGTTCCTTTCTTATCCCACAATCACTTGAAAGAAGTCAGATCAGACATAAGTCATATCAAAACCTCGGTTGGCCTTTTGGTCTCGAGTTGGCACGCTCACATATTTCAGAAGGCTAATTGGACTGCAAGTTCGTCGGCCGAGACGATTATGAGGCAAACACAAGTATCCTTCTTGATGAGTGACTCGCGGGGCGTGCCAGCACACTGTCGAGAGGCCAAATGTGTGATTATAGATGTAGTGCGCATGTATCTGACTTATCAAATGATTGAAACCCGAGGAAGAAACAAATCTCAGCTGAGGGTTCGATGCCATATAATCAAGGACTTTTTGGTTGTTAATGGGATGAGTCGAGTGATGATTGGTGACTAAGTATACTTACGTTACGACTACTCCTACTGCAAAAATGTAGAATACCAATAAAAGGCAAGAAAGTAAATTGTAGACTAAGCGCGAGAATGTAAAGAACAATAAAGTAAATTGGAGGAAAGTAAATGAGCGCTAATGTAAAGAGTGAAAAAGTAAATAGCGATTAATAAAGTTCAAGAAAGTAAATAAGAATGGCTGAATGATGAATGGCTAAAAGGTAAAGGGGAAATGATCATTTACCCAATTTTAGCTTAAAAATTGCCCACTTACCCAAACACTCTAAGAGATTGCCCACTTACCTAAACACGCTAAGAGATTATTTCCCTAATACCCAATTAAGTATTTTTTTTAAATTCATTTTTATTTATTTTTGAGACAATTTTGCCCTCTCCTTCTTTGTCACTTTGAGAAAGAAGTTATTGGAGACCTTGCTTGACTCCAGTGGCGGACTCCGGCGACTGGTGACCCGACGCCGGCGGCCAGTGACCAAAATCCGGCAATCGATGACCAGAATCCGGACTCCGATCACAGGAATCCGGCTACCGGACTGGTGACCGGATTCCAGCATCTTAATTTATGCCCCCTAATAATACCCAGTAAACATATTATTGCCCCTCAGTAATCATATTATTACCCCCCCTCCCAATACTCATATTATTGCCCCCCAATAATCATATTATTGCCCTCCAGTGATTTGCATAAACTCCCAAAACCAAAATGAATACACTACAGGCACAATTGATCAATTTATATGCATATTATTGCCCCCCAATACTAATATTATTGCTTCCCAATAATTATATTATTGCCCCGCAATAGACATGTATAACTATTCAATAAAACTTTTTTTTTCATTATTCTTTCTTTTTTTCCTTATAAGCCTTCTGCCAAATTTACCAAAAAAAAAAAAAAAAACAGAACGACGTCGTGGAGCTTCAGATACTCGATCAACGTGGAGCTTCGGATGTGCGGCTGCTTGATTTCGAGGCACTTTTCTCACCGCCAACGGCGCCATCTCGTCGGAGTTATCCAGACACTGCTTGCTCCACTGCATCGTTTCTCTGCTGATTTTGACGAACCGAAAGAAGCGAATGAATCCAGATCCAGATCATCCCTCCCTCCGCTCCTCAAACTCCTCCCAAGGACTTCGGCGGCGGCGCCTCCCTCAACTACTTCGAAGACGAGGACGACAATAACGGCTATTTCGACTCCGTGATCATCAATAGCAACCTAATCGAACCACGAGGGAAGTCGAGCCGTGGACTGCGGCGGAGGAGGAGAGTCGTCGCTGACTGGGACGGTGAGGAGGACCAGCGCCGATGGCGAGTATGTAGGGCTCTGGCGACGGGCTCGGGAAGCAGAGGAGAGGAGAGAGAGAGAGAAAGAGTATGAGGGCAATACTATCAAAGACTATTGGAGTGGGTAAATTGGGTTAAAAAACTCTTAGTGGAGTAAGTGGGCAATTTTTAGGCTAAAATTGGGTAAGTGGTCACGGCCCCAAAGGTAAATGGGTTCAAGAGAAAATATTTCTAAAATGCCGCAATTGAAACAACTAAAATCGTATTAGGTTATAAGGAAAATGAAGAAAAATGATTTGAACTAGCAAAGCTGACAACTATGGAATTGAAGAAACATTTTAACTAATCCGGAGCTAAGAAAATGAAAGGATACCCATGATAAAGTTTTGGATGGAGTTGTGTGTGTCTCGAACGGAAGAGTCCGTATAAGATTCTAATCGTTCACGGAATTAAACCCTTCAATTTGTTGGTCTGCAAAGTGCAAATTGCTAGAAAATTAATTTTCGGACTGTAAATTACCTTTTTTAACTTTAATTTTTTTCTCTCTTTCTCCTACCAAAGGACTGTAAATTCGTAAACCAGTAAATTAGTAAAAGCACTTGGCTTTGGTCACGCGACTCGGATGATATAACTACTGTGTATCGAGAAACACAGAGAGCGCCTCACCTTCCCACCGAACCCGGTCGCCGTGCTAGCTTCGACTACTTGGCGCCCACGCACATAATCGTGTATATAGGAGAGAGACTCAGAGACGTATAGGAGCTCCCTAAGTGGCACCGCAGGCCTACATTAGCAATTGAATGCCGCCTCCGCACAGGATTCTGTTCGCTCTCTCTCTCACTCTTCCTCCATCTTCTTCTTCAGCCTTCGTTTCCGGAACCTTCCTCTTCCGTAGGTCATCTCCTTCCTACATAACTCCACCTCGCTCTTTCTCCTCCTCCTCCTCCATTTCTCTCTCGCATTCAACCATGCCGTACAGCCAGGTACTGATTTTCGCCTTCTTTTACGTGTTTTTGTTTACATGGATGGAATTCCGCCATTGTTTTCTGTGTTTTTGGAGCTCGTCTCGTTTTAGGTTGCTTCGATAACGCAGCAATTTGATTGAAATTGATTGGTGATGGTTTTTTGGTTTTTGATTGTCGTCGAGTGAATTTTGTTGCCAAATTTTTAGTCGGAGATCAATTTTTTTTTGCTTTATGTGGATTCTATTGTTATGCAAATCCATTTTACAATGCTTAGTTTTTGTTGTGGATGAACTAGTTGAATTTACCTTTGTAATTTCAAGCGGTATATGATTATTTACCATCGTTGTAGAAAAACTTACCATTATGATGCCAATTTCGAACCTTAGTTGGCTGCCTGTATGATTTGTAGGTAGTCTTGCCTATGTAAATGTGTCTGTATATACATCTTACTGTTGCTAGAGTTGTTTATGATTTAGAAATTGTATGTAAGAGCCTCAACTGCACTGTGGTGAAGATTATGAATGTGTTTATTTCGATTGAAATTTGAACTTTAGAGGCTTAAGAGGATGATTGAGATATTTTTGGTTTACTTTGCAGCGAAAGGGTGGGCAAACGTGGAGAGAGAAAACAAAGACTGACAGCTCTGTCGATAACAGACTTGGTGAATGGAGTGCTCGTGGAAGCAGTGGGCAAACTCAAGCATCAGTTCAGCCCATACAATTTGGGAAGGTACAAGTAAATCCGGTTCCAGTACAAGGTCAAAAAGGAATATGGAAGCCTAAATTTTATGGAACTGTCAGTGGGTCTACGGCAGTAGAAGCTGAAGTACCTGTTGATAAAAGTTCGGTTGGATTAGAGCAAAATGGAGTTGGACTAGCAACTCCTCAGAAAAGTAGTTCTGGTGCAAGTAAGTTGTTCAAGGGCAATCTATTGGAAAATTTTACCGTGGACAACTCAACATATGCTCAGGTGCAAATACGAGCTACTTTCTATCCTAAATTTGAAAATGAGAAGTCAGATCAGGAGGTGCGGCTTTTCTTCTTTTTTCTCTTTATGATTTTCACCTGTCGTTCTTGGTTGCCTTGGCATTTATTAAATGGGAATATCCTTACCTAGAAATGTGCTGAACAAATCATTTTAACTAAAATGTGTGCTTGCATTGTTGGATTATGTCATCTAGTTAAGAAATACATATGGGAATGTGCTTTTTGGTTTTATTTTATTTTATAGAATATTGTGACTTTATTTCTTTGTGCCTTGCAATGATTCTATCTAATTCTTCTTTGATTGCTTGTCTTGCTAATATTAGTCATTCTTTTTTTCTTCATCTATTCAGATTAGGACAAGGATGATTGAGATGGTATCTCAGGGCTTGGCTACCTTGGAGGTAAGGGATTTTCATGAGCTCTTTATTATTTTGTAAAAATTACATTACTTTGTGCATTGAGATACCACTGTTGACTTTTAACTAATTACTCTTTCCTAAGAGTTGCAGATCCTACAGTTGGTTCCTCGATTGTTGTATTGAATATTAATAAACTTTTGGTTCCCATAAAAGATTTGGAGTTATTTATAACCTAATTTTGATCTGTAATGACCAAAAGAATCTTCACGGAGATTTATTGATTATGATCCTTTTTGCAGGTTTCACTTAAACACTCGGGGTCACTTTTTATGTACGCTGGTAATGAGGGTGGTGCTTATGCCAAAAACAGCTTTGGTAATATGTAGGTGACAACTGTTTCTTCCCCACACTGTCAACACTTCATTTTTTTCTCTCTCTATTTTTGTGCTGTTCAATTTGGTTAATGAATAAAAGATGAATGGCCATGCAAATGTGTGTACATTTGGGTTAGCCCATGTTCCTTATTGTGAAACAACTGCTGTTTCTAATCACTCGTATTGAGGAAGGGGGCATGATATGTTAAGTGCACCAGTAAAACAGTAGTGGAATTGTATATGTTACACTGCTATTGTTATGAAACAGAATCTCTTAATCATTTCTTGGTTGATTATCTTTCTTGTGAAAAATTGGGAGGCTTACTTAAATTTATTTATCCAGCAAAGAGCAAGTTGTGGAACCATTTGGGGAAAACCTGATCAAAATAAACTTTGCTGAAATGGAAATTATGTTTTTGTTACCATTATGTCTCTATATTTCTTCAATAATCACTAGTTTATGTAGGTTAACAATAGCTGGCTGAGTATTGTACTTTTACAGATATACAGCTGTTGGTGTATTTGTTCTTGGACGGATGTTACGTGAAGCATGGGGATCTGAAGCAGCAAAAAAGCAAGCAGAGTTCAATGATTTCCTAGAGGTGTTATTCACATGACCTGATAGTAAAGAAAAATGAACATTACACGTAATATCTGTCAAAGTTTTCTTTTCTCCACCAGAAAGCAGTATTCAGTCATATCATATTTATAAATAAAAAATAACTTAGTTACCAATAATCATGCTCAATATATTCTTCCTGCTACCCTGTCCCTTCCCTGCCTTCCTAAATCTGGCTTCTTGTTGGTTACTCCTGCAGAGGAACCATATGTGCATATCAATGGAGCTCGTAACTGCAGTCCTAGGAGACCATGGACAGCGTCCAAATGAAGATTTTGGTAATGAGTGTTTTTCTTTCTTGTGATTTAAAAGACTTTCTACGTTCTCTCTGCTCAACCACAACCCCCCCCCCCCCCCCCCCCCCCCCCCCCCCCCACTGCATTATTTACATTTATTGCTTGACTAGATTAGTGTCAAATTTTGAGCTTATGTCTCTCTGGAGGAATCCTCTGTGTAGTTGTTTGAACATGCTGGAATAAGGGACCATTATAATGGTGATTCCACTTGTCTATGGAATCTAAAGTGTGCCATCTGTTAGTTGATTCAGTTACTGGAATCTCTATTAGCCCTGTATGCTAAGTTTCTGTTCTGTCTGTTGTATTTGTTTGTGCAAGCCTTTTAGCCCCATTGATTTTTGTGACGCACCATAGATGTTTGGGAACCATCTCCTTTTCATGAACTTAAAACTGAAATCACAAACTTTCAGATTTTCTGAGACAAAAGTGTTGTACATCGATTCTGAATTCTTATTCATGAAATCAATAGGTCAAATGCCATAATTGATATATAGGTTCACAACTTTTCATATAGTTCTGAAGTTCTCCTTGTCGAGAATCCTGACTTTTCATACTTGATTCAAAAGTTGCATACCCACCTTTTTATCTTTGTACTTTGAAAAAATCTTTCTTTATTAAGTCTGATTAATCTGGTAGTTGAAACTTAAAAGTAAGTACACTTGTGGCATGATATCTCTTAAATGTCAGAGATAATGCAACTCATTTCATTGACACTTAGTGAAGCTAGGATAGTCATGGGGTTAAGTTACTGTGTTAACAAGATCTTTGCGGTTTTTTACCCTATACCCCCCACAGCTGCAACCCTTCCTCATTTTGCTGTATAAGTGCATATAAGGAAAGTATATTTGAAAGTAGAATAGTATGACTGTCATGTAATGAGATGTTCTGGAGGCATAAGGTTGAGTGACCTTCTAGAAGTTCTTTTCCCCACAATAGCTACAAAAGGTCTATTGCATAAGGTTCTTATTTTTCTTGGTGTACAGATGTACCTAAATTTTGGGGCTAAAATGAGCGTATCTTATAATCTTGTTTGAGTTCTACTCAGTACAAGTTGAATTGTGTTATCATCATCTTCATTATTGTTATTCTCATTGTCATAGTCAATGTACTGTCTTTTTTTTTTTTTTCCCTTTCTTTCTTTCCGACAGTTCTCTTTAGTATTTACTTAAAAGTTAACACTTTGTTGCTGATCCTTGCTGTTTATATATATACAGTTTTTTATTTTTTATTATTTTTTAAAATTCCTTGTGAGTTCATGCTTTTCCTGTTGCAGCTCAATTGCCCTCTTTTTTTTTTTTTTTCTTTTTTTTTGGGGTTTGCAACAAACAAAGCATATTTCTTGTTGCTCATTTGTTCATTATTACTGTCAGAAGTAACTATCCCATTCCTTATGTTCCATGTTTAGTTCTTGCTGTATATAAAAAAGAGGATGAAAAAAATAAAAAAACTTTCAACCTTATGTGGTTTTTGTATCAAACAGTTGTGGTGACAGCAGTCACAGAGCTGGGCAATGGGAAGCCAAAGTTCTACTCAACCCCTGAGGTTATTGCTTTCTGTCGGAAATGGCGCCTTCCAACAAATCATGTATGGCTGTTCTCAACAAGGTGATAACAAGCTATCCTCTGCTTATGGTACATCAGTGGTTATACGGTTGTTGTGTATAAATCATGGTTAGCATTTTAAGTCATAGTAGTTTTGTACTTATATTACTTCCATAAAAACATCTGTATAGGGTATGTCTAAAACCTTTTAGCATATGTGTATTTTGTTCTGGTTATAAGTAGGAAATCAAAGGTCAAAGCAATATCTATTGTTGTTCTCATTCCAATGATGCATTGTGGTATAAGCTGGTATACTAATTATTTCTGATCCTTCTTTGGATTTGGTTATCATGACATTTTTTCTGGGGTTTTTGATGTCTGGACACAAATAAAAATTTCCTGTGTGGATGAGAAGTGTTTTGTGCCACCATTCATGCTGTTATCCATTTGATATATTGCTGAGATGTGGCTATAGGTTGGGGTGGAGGCTGGAATTTCAAATATTTGGGCGTTATATTAGGTGGAAATGCATGTGCTGTTACAATTTTTGGATACTGTTGTAGATTTACACTAAATGGTTGGATGAAAGTTTGCAAATCTAATGGTTCATCTTACATTGGAAGTTAGGTGAAGTGGCAAAGCTGACTGAAAAATATTTTAAGATATAGGTTTGTGTCTTCTTGATGGTAGTTTTCATTAGCTAAGAACCAATGACTTGTGAACTTTAATGACTACAAAAGTCAAACACTTCATTATATACCCAAAATGAAAAGAAAAAGACAAACATGAGTTTGAGACACACATGCACGCGCGCACATTATATATTTAAACAACTTCAATAGAGCTTAGAGCCTGGTTACAGTTCTGAGTTTTTGATTAAATTTAATTTAACTGGAGAAGGGTATAAAAGCAGAGGTACTATTATGAATCATAGTGTGTGTGCGCGTGCGCGCATGCACACACATTATATATTTAAACAACTTCAATATAGCTTAGAGCCTGGTTACAGTTTTGAGTTTTTGATTAAAGTTAATTTAGCTGGAGAAGGGTATAAAAGCAGAGGTACTATTATGAATCATAGTGTAAGGTTTGATTCTCATATTTGTCATTCAGATAACCCCTCTGAAAACATTTTGCAGTTAAGTCATAGTATTATAATTTGTTGTGTTAATCCATTCCTTTTTTGTAACTAAAGGAAATCAGTGACATCATTTTTTGCTGCCTTTTTTGATTCTCATATTTGTCATTCAGATAACCCCTCTGAAAACATTTTGCAGTTAAGTCATAGTATTATAATTTGTTGTGTTAATCCATTCCTTTTTTGTAACTAAAGGAAAGCAGTGACATCGTTTTTTGCTGCCTTTGATGCCTTGTGTGAAGAAGGAACTGCAACAACTGTGTGCAGAGCTCTTGATGAAGTTGCAGATATATCTATACCAGGTAACCTTTCAAATGTATTATTTAACTATCTTTGCCATCTTCTGCTTTATAATTGGCTCCGCATGCATCACAGATTCTCATTCATTTGGTGTTTCTATTTCTGTGTTAGCAACAGTTGAAAACTTGTTAGATGCAGAACTAAATTATCCTTTAATGTGCAGGTTCAAAAGATCATATCAAGGAGCAGGGTGAAATCTTAGAGGGTATTGTTGCTCGTATTGTAAGCCATGAGAGCTCAAAGCATATGGTGGAAGTCTTAAAAAATTTCCCTCCTCCCCCAATGGAAGGAGGTATGATTGTTCATTCTGTCATTTATGATGTTTTGATTATAGGTCAAATTAAACTGGAGAAGTTTTTAATTGAGTCCACCTTAAAATGTGGTCCCATTATCTAACTGTTCATGGCCAGGTCATCAAATCAGCCAAATCGGTAAGACAGTAAATATGTACTGACCATTTATAATTAGTATAAAACAATTACTGATTTGGCTGACTTTCGGTAAGGGTGATCTTTGAAGGTGAGCTAAATGTGGACGGTTCGAGTGCTTAACCCCTTGCTGGATGAAGTCCAACACTGTAGTCATTTCTTTTCATAAATGGAGGCTATCCTCTTTAAAAACTGTGTTCCAAATTTGGAATGTTAGTGATATTATAAGCACCAGTCAAACTATTTAATATGAAATTTTAGCTGGTAAATAGCCCAACAGTGTGTACAATTATTAAACACCAGAGTTTGCTGTATATTTCAGCTGGTCATGATTTGGGACCAAGCCTAAGGGAGATTTGTGCTGCAAATAGGTCGGATGAAACACAGGTAATGATTAATTCTTCGAATATGAGAATTACTATACTATACTATAAATGAAGCACTCAGGCTTCACCAAAATATGAATTGCCAAATAGAAATAGAAAATTTATAATAAAGTTCTCTAAAATAGTTACTATAGTAAAAGGGAAAAAATATAAATATAAAGAGCCTTCACCAATCACACGTGCACAATGTATGAGGCTAGTAAAAGTAAAAAAGCTGATCAAATATTTTTATGAGTAATTACTTTTTGATTATCCTTTTGCAGCAAATAAAAGCTCTTCTCAAGGGTGTTGGCTCCTCTTTTTGCCCCGACCATTCAGACTGGCTTGGGGGAGCTGGTGATGCCCAATCTAGAAATGCAGATAAAGCAGTGGTTTCAAAATTTTTACAATCTCACCCTGCTGATTTTTCTACCACCAAATTGCAGGTCAGACTCTGTTCCATTTCAAGCTAATTTTGATACACTGTCGTACATCAAATTATACTTCTGGAAGTCTTAAGATGTTTTTGTAAATGAATCTTATTCTCTCAGTATCGGTCCTTTTAAGAGCGATTTCTTTTTCTTTTTCTTTTTTTCTCTCATCAAAATTATGAATGGCTTATGGAAAGTTCAATTTTGTATCACTTTGATGTTTTTGAGAATGTCTATTCAAGCCATCCACTGTTCAAGTTTTCTTAATTTTGGGTTGGGCTCTTCCCCTTGGCAATAATATTTATTACTGAATCAGGAAGTGATTCGTTTGATGAGAGAAAAGCGTTTTCCTGCTGCCTTTAAATGCTACCATAACTACCACAAACAGGATTCCATGTCCAATGACAACCTTTTCTACAAAATGGTTATTCATGTCCATAGTGACTCTGCATTTCGGCGTTATCAGAAAGAGATGAGGTATTGTTCAAATTTCTTTAGTCAGTAGCCTATCTTTTTTCATAATTTTTTTTTCAAATAGATGTTTATGTAATTGTTTCTATATTATTGGGTGCATTTCAGGTCGAAGCCAGGACTTTGGCCTTTATATCGAGGTAAAAGATCTTGCTGAACATAATAATCTCAAATAAAATTTATGTTTAGGACTTGTATCCCATCAAATGTGATCTCTATTATAGACAGGTAGTATTTTTTGGATTATTTCACGAATGACCATTAAAAACCTGTTGTTTTATGGACAGTGATTCTCATTTTGGTTGGCCTCTTCAATGATGTTTCCATGTTTCAAAAATATATATTCAGAGATTCTAAGAAAACATCTTTTAAACCTTTAAGTTTCTAAACAGTTTTTGCATTATTAAATAATGGTCATGAGAAATATGCATGTTGGTATATGAACAATGATTCTCTAATGATGTTTCAGTGATTTAAGCATATATTCAGAGATACTAAGAAAATATTTTTTCTACCTTTATAATGGTATAAATGAGGGCCAAGGCCTGGGGGGTAGATGAGAATCAAACTCTCCATGTGTGGGATAAGTACCTATCATATATTTTAACTTGAGGTGTTTATTTGGTAATGATACTCTTCATACTTCTGTAGGTTTTTTCGTTGACATTAATTTGTTCAAGGCAAGCAATGAGAGAGCTGCTGAGATTGCAAAAAACAAAAGTACTGTTGTGGACGATGATGGTGGCACTGGTATGTCCGGAAAACATGGATTGGCTGATGAAGACGCAAACTTAATGATCAAATTGAAATTTCTTACCTATAAGGTACAATTCATATCATAGAACAATTCAACATTTTTCTTTTTAAAAATCTCCGAAGGGTACAGTACTGAAATGGTGATTGATCTCTTTACTTGTCAAATATATATGCCAGATAAATGTACCTTTTTCATGTTTGAAATTGGCTGCCAAAGTGGTGGGTATAATAATAGTAGCAGGGTTTATTTATCTCTTTTGGGTTAGCAAGGTCAAAGTCTAGAGGATTGTACTTTCAGTTGAGTACTGACAATAATGAATGTTTGACTTCGTATTGATGATTGTTGTTGTTATCAATCCTTTTGATAGAATTTGCACTTTTTTTTTTTTTGGAAATACTTCATTGTTGGTAAAATAAGGAAGGGCAAATATTGTGTGCTGTATGTGAAAGGACTATATTGAATGGAAGAAACTGTGAGGCTAGCTATGTAAAAATATCTTAAATGTTGGCTTATGAAGAAATGGGCCATCTTAAAAATGAGTAAGGCTCAATAATGTAATAGCTGTAAAGTATAAAAGTAAGACTTTGCAGTAGTTGGAAGTGAGACAAAATGTTGAATTCAAGTACCTGCTGTAGTCGATGTTCTTTACTTTCTGTTGGTTTTATAAACTTCTGAAGAACAGGGGGCTACAACTCACCGCTTTTGAGTTTCAAAACGTTGGTTATAGTTAGCACTAGCAGACTCACCATAAGAAATGCTAAATTAGTCGTAAGAAAGTAGTCTTTGAATGTTTGGAGGTCTTCTTGGCTAGAAAAGGGTATTATGATTATGTAGGATTGATTGTGTTAGATATGAAATAATTTGAAAAATTAAGCTTTTCGTAACAGTGTAAAACCAACAATACTAACTATTTCATTTTCAACTTTTAGTTTTGCTATTTTTTTTTTCTATACAATGTAATGTATACAATAGGCACTTATAAAGCCTATTACTTGATCCGCAATGGTTTGTCAATGGTTTTGATGGTGCTTATCTTTTGTTGTAGTTGCGTACCTTTTTGATCCGCAATGGTTTGTCAATTCTTTTTAAAGAAGGTCCGGCTGCTTATAAAGCCTATTACTTGAGGTGAGGTTCTGAGCTTGTCTCGCATGATGTGAAATGGGGCTCTGGAGTTTTAGTTGTGCTGCAGGTTTAGGGTACATATAATTATGACATTAAAGTTTTTATTTTTTTTATTTTTTTTCATTCAAGAAAACACTTTAATGGGAAAGTAAAAAAAAAAAATTGTGTTGCTTAGATGGGCATTTTTTTTATTGACCTGATTGTTAATTTTGCTTATAAAATATTAGGAATCCTTATTAATCTCTGGAACTTAAATATTAAGACTTATTGATTCCAAACACCTTCAGGATGATAGATTCGGATCCCATTTTATCTTTGTGGTTTAATATTATGAGGAATTTAATGCATACAGTGACCGATCATGTTGTCGCTACTCACTAGACTTATGGATAAATCTTCATCTATTCCATTCAAATTCCACTTCACTTTCCTTCTCGATAGTCTTTTTTTTTTTTTTTTTTGCTATTAAGTATTACTAGCCAAATTTCAATGCTAAATGAATGACAAGAATAATTTTAGCCACTGTCATGATTTATGAACCTGATGATTCTCTGAAGTATTTAAAAATGTCACATTGACCAGCCCGGTACCGTTTGATAACTTAATGGGTATTCTGGTTGTTACTTATTACAGTTAAAAAGAATCCATAAGCTGTACCTAGTAATTCTGAGGAACTGTAAACTTCCTATGTTACTCTGACTGGGTCTTGCATGTGACTAATTTTCCTTTTCTTCTATCATTGTAGGCAAATGAAAATATGGGGCACTTCAGCAGGAAAGCAGAGGGAGCTCAGCAAAATGCTTGATGAATGGTGATTTTATAAATCCTTACTTTGTTTCAGTGTTCTCTCCACCTAAAGACTTATGTGATTTTGTTCTCTGAGGCGGTAGGATTTTGTTTGTTCATTTTCAGGGCTGTGTACATACGACGGAAATGTGGAAACAAACAGCTGTCGTCATCAGTGTACCTCAGTGAGGCTGAGCCTTTCCTTGAACAATATGCTAAACGGAGCCCACAGAATCAGGCTCTTATAGGATCTGCTGGAAACTTAGTAAGGGCTGAAGACTTCTTGGCCATAGTTGAGGGAGGAAGAGATGAAGAGGGTGATCTTGAGAAGGAGTTTGTACCATCAAGCCCAAGTGCCTCAACCGGGGACATCATTCCAAAGGCTGAGGGTCTGATTGTATTCTTTCCTGGTAACCACTTTTCCTTTTTGACGGAGTGTTTATTGCTTCCTTGAATGTATTAATCATACTATGTTGCATCATCCCTTGGAAAAACAATTTGTATGGATTGAAGTTTTGTGCAATCTTTATGTTTCTCTTTGCTGTAGATTCTTACACGTCATCGAATTCTTGGAAGCAAATTTTTGCTTCTTGGATACTCAAAATCTTCCATAATTTTACATTACTGCCCCTTTGAACTATGTTTCCATTTGAATTTCTCGATTGTCATATGCTCTACTATTTGGATATATGCTATTGTTTTGTTATATGGGTTCTTATATTTATTTACTCCCACTTTGGGCTGTAGTTTATGCAACTCAACACATACCCTGCATGTCTTAATATCCCTTTCTTGGATTGACATTTCCAGGACTACCTGGTTCTGCTAAGTCAGCACTGTGCAAGGAACTACTCAAAGCCCCTGGAGGATTTGGGGATGATAGGCCAGTTCACACTCTTATGGGTGACCTTTTTAAAGGTGTTTTTCCATCTCGTCCAGAAACTTTTGCAGACTATTAATTTTTGATAATCAGAACAAAGCATTTTTGAAGTGGGCGAATGCTTTCTGAATTGAGATATTTTCATTACAATAGCAAGCTTTAAATTTGCACAAGTTATTGACCCATTAAATGTGTAGGATGGCAAGCTTAAAATATCTAGAATTTAAGGGTTTCTCAGTTAATAATCCTCATCTTTAACCAGAGAATTGTTATTTGGATGCTTGATGAATTAGTATGTTAATGACTATCTTTTCATTGTTGTGAACAGGAAGATATTGGCAGAAGGTCGCTGATGAGCGGAAGAAAAAACCGTATTCTATAATGCTTGCAGACAAGAATGCACCAAATGAAGAAGTGTGGAGACAGGTAATATACTCGCTTCCTCTTCTTTTGTGATGATTCTCGAAAGATGATACTGCAATCCTTCAATGGAGTATCCAGAAACTATGTTCCATCTAGCACATTTGGAGCTTCCTCTTTGGCTCAACATGGAGACCAAAAATGCTTTTGACCAATGTCAGTTTATTAAGAAGATGACTAGTCAGCCGAAGTCAATTTCTCTGGTTTCATGGAAAAACCTCATGAGTTTTAGATCTGAACTTTTTTCTTTTGGTAAAATATGATTTGGAAGGTTAAAATCAAATTCTTTTGCGTTCTTTTCCGAATGAAAATCTATTTTGTGCTTATCAGAATTATACTAATGTTTTCCTCTTTTTGTTTGTTGCAGATTGAAGACATGTGCCACAGAACCAGGGCCAATGCAGTTCCAGTTGTTCCTGATTCTGAAGGTTCTGTTGTTCTTGATGCTGTTATTTTTGTGTTCGATTTTTGGATTTACTGCTTAATTCATTAAATCGATACTGAATAGAGTGCACCGTGATTAGCTTAGTGACGATGTTTGGATCTCTTTTGGTTGGTCTTACACTGTGGTCTTTAAATCTGCAGGCACTGATTCAAATCCGTTTTCTCTTGACGCATTAGCGGTTTTCGTGTATCGTGTGCTTCAACGTTCTAATCATCCGGTATGCGTTTAGTTCTTCTAATTTCTTCTCTTTTTCTTCGTCAAAGATATCATCAGACACTTTGTCATTAACATCATCCTAATACTTAATGTTCTGAATGTCTGAAGGGAAACCTCGACAAGAATTCTCCAAATGCTGGCTATGTGCTGTTAATGTTCTATCACCTTTATGAGGGCAAAGTATGTCTTATCATTTGAAAATTTCTTGTTGATGCTATATTGATGTACCCAATTTTGCACTTTTCTGAACAATTGTAGTTTAAATTCCTCAGAGTCGTAGCGAGTTTGATGGTGAATTAGTTGAGCGTTTTGGTTCGCTTGTCAAGATACCACTGCTGAAATCTGATAGGTATTTCATTTTATTATTTTAAATCTATTTGTATTTTCAATTTTAGTGTAAAACTAGAATAAACTTGAGTTACATTACAATAAGCTAACATTTGCCATCATAATTTATGGTAATAATATGTCCATGTTTGAAAACTGTGCTGTATACAAGGGAAAATGTAACATGATTGCTTTGTGCTGGGATAGTGCTTCAATTAAATACAAAAGGCATGTATGATGTGTCCTGTTGTTCCTGCCATGCAATTACATTGATGTGATGGTCATTAACTTTGCATCCCCAGGAATCCATTACCTGATCCTGTGAAATCAACTCTTGAGGAGGGAATAAATTTATACAAGCTTCACACTAAGAAACATGGAAGGTTGGTACTGCAACATTATGCATGTTTTAGAGACTTCGTTTTCACACAATCTTAATGTTATTTGTTGATTGAAGACCTGTATCAAATTTCAGTATTTGCTTCTTTGACCCCGTTCTTTTTATAAAATATTAATGTTCAAGTAGAATGATCAGTAAAAGATGTAGTGGGCAACCTTGTGCTTGCTTTTTGTTTGTCTCCTAGTGGATTAAATTTCATGTTTCATAAAGATAGTTTAATGAAACCTCTCTTTCCCATTTCAATTACAAAGAATAAAATATAAATTTTTTTCTTAGACTAGATTTTTTTCAAAACGGAGGTTCTTTTCTTTTCATTTTCCTTTTCCACTTGGCTTTTCCACAAGACAAGCTTTCAACTGTGTTCTTACACCATTATTTCAACCCTTTTCTAATAGTAGAATAACTCTGTAATTTGGCTCGTCATTTCAAACCAATATTTTTCTGCTTTGATGATTGTTAATCTTATGTTCTTGGTTGCGAGTCTGTACTCAGAATGGAGTCTACCAAGGGAACCTATGCAAATGAGTGGGCTAAATGGGAGAAACAGTTGCGAGATGTTTTATTTGGCAATTCAGAGTATCTTAATTCTGTTCAGGTTGGTATATACTTATATATATGTGCATTACACACACACACACAGAGCTTCTCCACTGCGGATGTCTGCAGTTTTTCTTAGGTACGGATTTCCAGTTTTTACCCACTTTTTTGGCTGAAAATTTGTATAGATGATCTATACATTAGGACCTAAAAACTGAACGGTTAAGATGTGGAAATATGATCGAAAAGTGGGTCAAATATGGAAATCCGTACCTTTTTGCTTAGGTGCGGATATCTGCACCTGAGCAAGGTACACACACACACACACACACATATATATATATATATATTATAGATTCTATATGTGTTTCTCATTTACCTTCCGAGCTGTTGACTGGATCTTTTACATTGACTGTCACTGGAATTAGTTTTTCCAGATCCCTATATGACCTTTCTATACCATCTTATGTCTCTAGGTTCCTTTTGAGTCTGCTGTTAAGGAAGTATCAGAAGAGCTAAGTAAGATTGCAAAAGGTGAGTATGAGACTCCAGGGTACAGAACTCCAGATTCTGGGAAGAGGAAGATCGGGGCCATTGTTTTTGCTGCCATTAGCCTGCCTATTACCGAAATCAAAGGTTTGCTTGATAATGTAAGTACATATTGTCTCTCATCTATTCTTCCAACTATTTACTTGTCAATAGTTTGTGGAACTCAATTTAACTCTACTGAATAAGTGCAAATTTTACCCCTCTTATATCTTTGGTACAATCGAAACTAGAATCGAAATCGCTTATATCATTTATCTGACTTTCAAGTTCCGTTTTTTTTTTTTTTGGTTTTGGTTGTTTTGTTGTTTTTGACAAACAACTGAACTTTAATTCATCTAATCTCCCACATAACCAATTATTTATCCTAGTCGATGTGAAAAGTACTTGAGAAGACGTCTATGCCCTGGCTGGCAGGTTTAAACAGATTTCTGGCTAGGCATGTTTTGCTGTTTCATTGCAAATCAAAGTGTGAATATTTACTTATTTAGTACTTGGCCAGTCCAAGAGGAAACCATCATTTTGCCTTCGGCTTGATAAATATTGATCACCAACTGGAGTCTGGTTTCAGCAAGTCACATGGATATTTTCAATTGACTGCCATGTCGAAGTTGAACGCTTGTTCTTTCTTGCAATGTATACTGTATACGAATGGGTGGGCCTTATATTTAGGGTAAACATGAAGTGATGAACAAAGCCGATCTGCAATACACTTTTCAATTACGTTTCTGAACATGATAATATATGTGATGATTGCTTTTAATTTATTAATTAATTTCATGCAGTTGGCTGGGAAAGATAGTAAAGCCGCAGCTTTCCTCAAAGACAAGAATTTGGAGAACCAGATTAATAAGGCCCATGTTACTCTTGCACACAAGAGAAGTCATGGTGTTACTGCAGTGGCTAATTACGGCATCTTCCTACACAAACAGGTCCCTGTGGATATAACTGCACTGCTCTTCACGGATAAAATGGCTGCGTTTGAAGCATGCCCTGGCTCTGTTGAAGATGAAAGAGTCGTCTCCAAAAACGAGTGGCCACATGTTACCTTATGGACTGCGGAGGGTGTTGCAGCTAAGGAGGCCAACTTGTTACATAATTTGCATTTAGAAGGGAAGGCTACTCGTATTGCAATTGACCCACCTGCCACCATTCAGGGGCCGCTGGAGTTTTACTGAAGTCATCTTTTCTTTGGCTTTATTCGTGAACTAGATTTACCTTGATACACAGTAGAATACAGTTTCCTTTGATGATGCTGGTGTTGAAATGAAGAGAGAGCTCAACTGCCAAGTGGAGGAGAAAATTTTGCATATAACAAGAAAATTTTGCATATAACAGGAAAATTTTGATGTGTTAATTCTTTTGATAGTTTGTAAATAGGCAATTGCAAACTCGAATTATAGCTGAGGGACTCGTATAGTTTACATATGGAATCCTTAACAAAAACACAGTCGGGGACTGAGATATCTTGATATATGAGTCAACATTTTGATGACTTTCCTATTCTAGGTCTAATAATAACAATTTTGTTAGTATTACTTGGCCACTTGCAATGGAAAGGATTCATCTGTGCCTAAAATTTTGAGAGGCACAGTTTTTGGGTGTGTATTGACGAGCATCTGTCATCCGTGCCTCCCTACTCTGTCCTTTGGCCCCTTTTCCAGTAGTTGGTGCAACTTTAGAGCCCTCACTAATATGTGAAGCAAGCTTCGATACTTGGTCAAAACCAACATAATCACTGACATCAAGAAGCCAAGCTCTTTGCATAGTAACCTGATGAGATTACACCGATGGATATGGAAGATTAGTGTTTTTTTAGCAAGGAAAACAAGTTAATAACTGATATCAACTGCTTTACATAAGGAGTTTTAAAGACACAAAGACCGCTGGCTGCTGAAACCAAGTAGGTCTTGATTATTTCTCATAAACACTTCATTCTCATCACTGCTTCACACAACATTGATTACTGAGCCCCAGCAGCTGCAGCAGCTCTTAATTTGGCTACAATAGACTTACTAAACTCAGCAAGCTTCTCTGTCTCTGGCAGAACATCTTTCACAGCAGGATCCGCAGCAAACTTCTCAGCCCACTTGACCAGCCCCGGCGTCTTCGTTTCGTTTAGCAGCTTGATCCCAGCCATCCCCTCAGTCACTCTCAGCCAACCCAAAAGTCCCCCAAGTGCAACGTCAAGGTAGCCAATCTCCAACAGCACTAGACCTTCTGCCACTTGCCCGACTGCTGCCTTCTTTGCCTCATCACCTTGAGCAGCAGCGATGCCTTTCATCGCGGGAACCACTTCTCATCAATATAAGCCAGCCCAGAATCTGGCAACAGCGCGCTCATAGGGGCCAGAAGGTAGGATTGATGGGCCAGAGGCCCAAGCCTCGTCGATGTATTCCACAATGATAAGAGATTCACAGATGGGTTTGTCATTGTGAAGCAGAACCGGGATTTTCTTGTGAGTTGTGAACCGGGTTCGATTTGAGCAGAAGCTCGCTCTTGGGTTCCATTGTCTCCTGAAGAAACTCGTACTCGACAGACTTGACATTCAAGGCAATCCGAACCCTCAACACAAATGTGCTCGGCCATGCTCCTAGAAGCTTCACATCATTCTTAGCCATGATCAAAATTATGAACTCAGTTTCAGGTTTGGGGTGAATGAGAAAACAGGGGAAAACAGAGCACTAATATAGAAGTAAATGGTCGAAAAATTGGATGGGAGTGTGGTGTGAACGTAATGAAGGTTGGGTAGACTGGGAGGATGAGAAATTTAATTTCTATAGCTCTTATTGCTGACTGTGTGATTATGGGGTTCCAGTGGTCCTTATCAAAGTTGATGCATGCACGTAGATTGGATATTGATGGAGAAAGAAGAAAAACCTATTTTCTGTAGTTTTCAATTACTCCATTTCAGGAAAATTAAGAAATTGATATGGAAGATAAGTTCAGGTACTGATTGTGATAAAAGAATGGAGCGAGAAACAACTTGAGAATCACCATAAGAGAAATTAAGACAAGTAATTTGAATGCATATGGAACTATATATTAACAATAACAAATCAATAAGAAGCAGCCACACCATTGGAGATAGCAAAGTTAATAGAGGAGTCGTTTTTGTTTAACTTCATGGATTTCCAGGTACGGTGTTGGATCAAGTCGTTGAAAGAATGCTATACATATGGTGATACACCACTTAGCTTCAACGCCATTAACCTCGCAAAGTAACTACTTAGTAAAAAACATGCAGGGAATGGGATAAAAGCCTGCCAAACTTTATTCAAAAAGTACAGCCTGATGGTAACGGTACAAAAGGAAAACGAAATATAGAACCCACACAGCTGAATTTACTGATACCAGAAGCAAGCTTCAGTAATTCATCATCAGACTGATCAAAACCAATACAGTCACGACCATCCAGAAGCATAAGCTCTTTACAACCCCGCAGTATCATGATAAGACTATCCCGATCTATAACCGCTTTCCAGCACCAAGGATTGAGGCTGGCCCTGCACCATGACCTGCAGGCCCTTTAGTAACGACTCCATCCCACTCTTGCAAGGATAGTAATTGCCAAACAGTCCAGGTTTAAGTCCTCCATTTTCGTTCATCTTCCATCTACACAAAAATTTGGGCGGTTGATATTTTATTAGAAAAAACTTGGAGGATTTGCAGAGTTGTTGTAATGAACGATCTGTGCAAGTAGAAATATCCTGATTAAAGAGTAGGAAACATAAAACCTAGGATTATAAAACCTAATCAAACTAGGAAACATAAAAAGTTGAATCTTAAGCAGAGTGGATCGGTCAGCTAATTAATCAAGTGAAGAAAGACTAGCGATACTTACTAAAAGGAATCATAAGTTTGAAAGATTTCCTTTTCCTAATAGGATAGAGCAAATCCTAGTTTTTTCCCTTTTGGTGCGGGAACATAAATTAAAAATTCCTACCGTGTTACCTGCACGTCCTATAAATACTACATATATATCAGCTCTCTGCCTAAACAAGCACTTCTTCTGAAAAACAATAAAGACCAACTTTGAGCTCATAGGATATTCAAACACATTACGTTGAGAATGTCGTGGAAAGATTTGAAAAGGCTGTTTTGTAGTTGCTTGGGAAGCACTCCACAAGTGAAGAATGCTTATACTGCGCAAACTTATGCTCTGAACTTTGATGACGGTGACAAGCAGGAAGTCGACGCTCCAACCTTTGCTAAACAGTTTGCTGGAGGTGCATGTTCATGCACATGAGATGTGTTCCTGATCGAAAAGGAGGAAACTGAGAATTTCTTAGTTCAATTAGCTTTGTTTTGAGTTTCCTAGAATTAAGGGTTTTGCTTTTTATTGATTAAGCTACCTATTGGATTAGTTTAATTTAGAGTCGAGTCATATGAATTATGTAGTTGAAATCTTGAATTTCCCTTTCTTTTGTTTTTATATATATTTTTTATTTCTTTTTCTGTTAAGAAGGATTTGAGTTTCATGTCTCCCCTCATCCTTGTACTGTTTTAGTTTATTATTAATAAAACTTGGGAACTATTGTCCTCTATTTAGAAAAGTAACTAGCATGCAGGGAGCTCATACCCTATGTTTGTGGGTGAAAAGAAAATATATGGGTAGTTTTTGTGAAGATCACAGGTTAACCTTTTTTTATTTGTCTCTTTCTTTTTTCTTTTCATTTGTTAACCGACATTTTTATCCTTCTTGTATATTTTAACTTCAAAGGTTTTTTTTAGAGAATGACACTTATGAGTAATTTTTTTTTTTAATATATTGATAATAATATCAACTACGAAGTTTTACTTAATTTGCAAGAAAGTATTGAGTAAAACTTATCATATGCATGGAGCCAAGATTTGATTATGGGTTAACAATAGGTAAGAGAAATCAAGGCAAGTAATTTGAATGCATATGGAATATATATATTATAACAAATCAATAAGAAGCAGCCACACCAATATTGGTTCTTAACTATACCTTAGGGATGGCAAAGAAGGAATTGTTTTTTTGAATAAAGGGCTGGTGCGGCTGCCCTCAAACCTTGATTAATGAAACTGTCGAATACAAAGGGGGGACATTGAGCCTAAACCCCTTATTACAATAAGCATCTAGAATATTATTATAATATCAGAAATCTCTACAGAAGACTTGTATTCTAACAAGCACCAACTAGCAAAGAGCGCACAAATAGCGACTCTATTTGCTTTAACATAGCAGTGACATAGCGGAAAGATAACTCGATATGTACCCCGAGTACAACATAGCATAATTACCAGCTTTAACACAGCTTTCCTCTTATGTTGCCGCCGAAAAGTAAATCCGACGACACTTAATCTCACCCTGCCACTAGGCGGTAGCACCCATTTGATGAAGCGAAAAGGTCGCTGCCGACTTAAAGCAGACAAGGCACGTAGAGTGCATACCCAGGCACATAGCCCGACTAGGCCTACACAATATATGTAGGATTTTATTGGTCGCATAAAGCGTATCCAACCTAGACAACTTAACAAAATAAGAATTATTAAAAATAAATGGATTTCCAGACACGGTGTTGGTTGGATCATCAAATCACTGAAAAAATGCTATACATTGGTATATTACCATTTAGTTTCAATGCCATTAATCTCGCAAAGTAACTCCTTTGTTAAAAAACATGCAGGGAATGGGATAAAAACCGAATGCCAAACTTTATTCAGAAAGTACAAGGTGACGGTTACGGTACAATAGGAAAACGAATTAAGAACCCACACAGCTGAATTTACTGATACCAGAAGCAAGCTTCAGTATTTCATCAGCAGACTGATCAAAACCGATACTGTCGCGAACATCCAGAAGCACAAGCTCTTTGCATTCCCGCAGTATCATGATAAGATCACCATACCGATCTATAACCGCCTTTCTCAAAATCAACTGCTTAATTGGTAAGAGGAAGGAAGCCAACAATTGCTGTTGCCTTGTCTTTACAAATGTAAGCATCAATCAACTGTAAAGAACAAAACTTCGACCACTATTTCTGACAGAATTTTCTCCAAACCATAGCAGCATCGAAAAGTCATTGACTCCAAATGTTTCCATATGCCAATAAGTTATGGAATCATGTAGGGTTTATGAGGTATTCAAGGGCAATGATAAAACCTTGCTGAGGACACCCAGGGCCGGTCACATTTTGAAGGCCTGAGACAAATAATTAAAATGTGGCCTCACATAAAAAAACCATATAATCAAACAAATTTTTATATATATATAAATTAAACCCCTACATTAATAGTAATGCAAAAAAAAAGGTGTTCAATTCCAAAATAATTTTTCTCTTAGAAGGTGAAAAAATAAAAAAGAACAGAATATAATATATTCTTTACAAAAGAAACCAATGAAAAACAAAGGGCAAATACATTAGTATTCAATTTCAAAATATTCTTTCCATAGAAGCTAGAAAAAGAAGCTAGAGTTTTTTCATTAATGATAAAATTTTCTTGACCATATATGCTTTAAGAAAAACAATATTTTATCTGACCAAAAAAAAAATGATTAACAAATATATCAATTTACGTTTTTTATGCTGGTTCAGAACCAAAATCATATCCAATAAAATACAGCTTTTTATGCTCATAGTCTAAATGTATTATGATCTTTATATGGTTGGAAACCTACGGATGTCTAGTTTCCAGAGCTTTTTACAGTTCGTCAATATCAATTTTCTAGAAGAAGTTATGGCTGATTTAATGCACGAATGTCAATCTGCCCGGAAATCTGTTTTGCGCGAATAAGGAGAGTTTGGAAGTGAATATCTTATGGGACCAATTTGGGAAGGTCTCTACTCCATATTTGATCTGATTTGGAGGATATATTGCAGCTATGGTGATGTGGACCAATGATAAAATTCAAAAGGAAATCTACATCAACACAAAGAAGGAAGGTGAATCAGAATTGAGGATGGAGAGCTAGGGTTTGACATCTAAAGCTTCCTCTATATATACACATCTATGTTGGACGTTTTTGACATATTCCTTCACTCCATTCAGCCATCTCTCTCCCTTCATACACGTCCACCCCTTCCACAACTCAAAAATCTCTCAAACCCTAAATCAATTAACGCCATCCTCCCCTTTACTCTCTAAATTTTGGATGATCTCCATTGAAGTCGTGAAGCAAAGCTCAATCATCTCCAACACATCCTTGCCGTAGTCCTCATCAACGTCCACCACCTTTGAAGACCTTCTTGCGTTCTTGAAAACCATGTCCTTCTATCTTTTGTTTTTGGTTTCTTTGTTTTGTAACGTTAAAAACAATTATACTAGCTTTCTAGGTATTAGGTATTTGTTTTAAATGGATGTTTTGATATTTTGTGAGAATAAAGTTTATGTTTTGATGTTTAGTTTCCAATAATCATGAAGCATGAAAACGTTTTAGGTTTCTAGAAGACATAAATTGCGATTTTGATATGTAATGATTTAAGTTCATTGATTTTGTGCTTCAATCCCACATTTTATGTGTTTTTGTGTTCTTTGGTGTACAACTTAGAATATTGAGCATGTAATTGAATTCAGATTAAGATATGCTAGCGTTCTAGGTCTTAATTGTCAAGTGGAAAACCTATAATTTCTTAGGTAAATCAATGAAGAGTCTTGCATGCTTGTATGGAGTTCCAACTTGTGTTTTTGGGTTAAATCAATCAAACTTTCCAAGTGTTCAATGCGTTAAATATGTTTGTTAGTGAGTAGCGTTCTATGACTAGCATTGCATGTTTAATAGGGTTAACTATGGTACGTTCTCTAGTTAATTTAATTAAGGAAATTAAAAAGAATTTTGTATGTGTTCATCTTTGTTCTTGATTGATTTCTTCATTCACATGTTTTGATCTGTGATTTATGATTAGAAAACTCGTTTTCGTGTTAGTGATTGCTAACTTCATCATACATATTTCATTCCCCCTTATCTATCTAATTCATGGTTTGAATCGATTAATGTAGTTAGTTTAATTAGATTAGAAATACAAATACTTTCAAAATCTCCTTCATATTTTGTAATTTTTCGTACATATTGTATACTTGTAATTAATTCTTATTTCTTTGACGTTTAAATGACAGAAGCACCATCAATTCCCGGTTAGAACGATCGATACCCTACTTACTCTATACTACTATCTGATGCAGGGTTTAAATTGGCACTCACTTTGAGCTTGTCATGACTTGACTTGGTTGACTCATGCATCGCCTCTGATCCCATAGCTGAGCTGCCCTGACTTTGATAAATTCCTAAAACACTTGATATGGAATGGCTTAAAACATCATATGATTTAAGACATCCTCCTGCAAAGAGCAAATACACCATCCAAATTTGGTATGGTGGGAACTTTGAAACTAAGAATGGTTGCCCAAATTATATAGGAGAACAAACGATTTGCATTGATAATCTAGATATAAAGATTTGTTGTTTAACTGTGGTCAGAGCTCTTTCACATGACCTGGGCTTCCGAAAGACTTATCAAGTCTTTATAAAGGATTCTAGAAATAATTATGAAGTAGTATATCAGAGTGATACAAGAGATATGTCCCATAGTAGTCAACTAACCAAAATCGTTGGTGAACTGAGAGGTAATCAAGAGTTAGTAATGTATATAGATGGATGTAGAGAAGACGTAACATATGAACAATATCCCTCAATTTTATCATGGAATTGTCGGGGAGTTAAAAATTCAACCATAGAAATGTTAAAAATGCTAGTATAACTAAAAACACTTATAATTTTGAATTATACAAATTAAAAACAGTAACATATTTTAAAGTCTATAATTTAGACCTCGAATGATTGGAATTGGAAAAATTCTAGACCTTACTATTTAGATTAATAGTAGCTTCCAAAGTTTTAAAATTTTATAACATGGTCTATTTAGACCTTGACGGTTGGAGATGGCCAAAGAATGTTCAGACTCCTATAACAAACTACAATCAATTGGTTTGTCCAAAGAATTATAACATTAAAAAAAAAAAAAAAAGAGGGGCCTTAGCGCTTTTCATCCAAGGCTTGATTATCTCACTTCCATCCGACAAACTATTAAGTATTCCCCCTTCAAGGGATTGTTGTTAATTAAGCTATTCCAAAAGTTCTCAAGAATGTTTAGACGTCTATAAAAAAAAACTACAGTCAATTGGTTTGTTCAGAGAATTATAACATTAAAAAAAAAAAAAAGGGCTTTAGCACTTTTCATCCAAGCCTTGGCCATCTCACTTCCATCCAGCAAACTATTGAGTGTTCCCCCTCCGAGGAATTGTTGTTAATTAAACTATTCCAAAGGTTTTCAAGAATGTTCAGACTCTTATAAAAAACTCCATTCAATTGGTTTGTTCAGAGAATTATAACATTAAAAAAAGAAAAAAAGAAAACAAAAAAGGTTTTAGCACTTTACATCCAAGGCTTGGCCATCTCACTTCCATCCGGCAAACTATTGAGTGTTCCCCCTCTGAAGAATGGTTGTTAATTAAACTATTCCAAAGGTTTTCAAGAATGTTCAAACTCCTATAAAAAACTACAGTCAATTGGTTTGTTCAGAAAATGCTAACATTAAAAAAAGAAAGAAAGAAAGAAAACAAAAAGGCTTTATTAGCACTTTTCATCCAAGGCTTGGCCATCTCACTTCCGTCCGGCAAACTATTGAGTGTTCCCCCTCCGAGGAATTGTTGTTAATTAAGCTATTCCATATGTTCTCAAGAATGTTCTGACTCCTATAAAAAAACTACAGTCAATTAGTTTTTTTAGAGAATTATAACATTAAAAAAAAAAGGCCTTTAGAAATCTAAACAAATACTAGTAAATCAATCTATTAGAATCAATCAGAGTCCATATAGAATTTAAACAATCCGTAGATTAAGTAAATCGAGGGATTATAAAAACTCAAACAAAATATTTTAAAATCTGAATTGAATACATCCTTCAAAGTGACAACCTTAATATATTTTTTTGACCTAGCTTGCTCTGCTAGGGTTTGCTTTCTAGGGTGCTAGAAGGAGGGTTCTCTATACCATCTTCGATGGAAATTCTTAGTTGGAATTGCAGAGGCATCTACAACGACACTACTAAGTTGGCTTTGAAGGATTTAATCGTCCAAAACAAGCCTCAGATTATGTTTCTATGTGAAACAAAGATTAGCCGGCAGGAAGACTTTCGGTCCCTACATCATGCTTTAGGTTTTTTGAAATCAAAAGAGGTGCTTAGTGAGGGACAGGCCGGAGGGTTAGGTCTATTTTGGAATGGAGAAATCGATCTGAGGATTTGAACCAGATCTGCACATCATATTGATGCGGAAATTCACGGTGGGCCTGGCGATCCTGTATGGCGACTAACAGGGTTTTATGGTTATGCACGTACATGTGATAGGGAACGATCTTGGCAATTGTTGAAGGATCTGGGGGATCTCGATTCACTGCCCTGGGTAGTGATTGGGGACTTCAATGAAATTCTCAACAATGGGGAGAAAATTGACGGACCACCTAGAGCAGAACGACAAATGAGGGGCTTTCGTGATGCTTTGGGTTATTGTGAGTTACTCGATCTGGGGTTTCAAGGTCCTAGGGCTACATGGTGGAACTCGGAAACCCACCTAAGGCTGGACCGTGCTGTTTGCACTCCTACTTAGTGTGATGTATTTGGATTTGCTAAGGTTACTCATCTGCCTCCTAGCGATTCCGATCATGTCCCAATTCTTCTTCAGGCTAGTGCAGTTCCTATTCCTAAATGGCCAAAACATCATCGCTTCAAATTTGAATTGTTTTGGTTACAACATCGAGAGTGTGATCCATTGGTTAAGCAGTGCTGGCAGACTGAGTTCACTGGAGTTCCCATGTTCCAAGTGGTTCAAAAATAGCCCATACTCGGATTACCCTAGATAAATGGCAGAGGGAGACATCCAAACATAGGCAGCAGCAAATTCTTGGTGTATGTACTAGGCTTGAAGAGTTGCTGGATTCCAATGCTACGGTGGTAATTCAAGAAGAAAAAAAACTGTTGATGGATAAACTTCAGTCTCTTCTCTCTCAAGAAGAATTTTTTTGGAGGCAACAAGCAAAGGTGAGTTGGCTCAAAGAAGGTGATAGAAACACAGGTTTCTTTCACCGTAAGGCAGCAAATCGAAAACGTAAGAATGCTATTAATGGTTTGGTCAATGACCAAGTGTGTGGCGTGAGGATGATGATGGTGTGGAACAGGTGGTGACGAAGTATTTTACTGACATGTTTACTGCTTCTCCGATTGACATGGATGCTATGCTTCACATGTTACATGCTATACAGCCTTGTGTAACACCAGCAAGAATGCTCAACTTTGTGAGCAATATTCAGAGGAAGAAGTTCATATTGCTTTATTTCAAATGTATCCTACAAAATCACCAGGGCCTGATGGAATGCCCCATTTATTTTTTCAACACTACTGGCAAGATATTGGAAAGGATGTAACAGAGGCTGTGCAGAATTTCTTACATACTGGGCTGCTGTTAAAACAAGTGAATTTTACTCACATTTGTTTAATTATGAAAGTTGACAATCCTCTGAGGATGTCGGATTTACAGCCAATTGCACTCTGTAATGTTCTTTATAAGATATGTTCAAAGGCCATTGCAAATAGGCTTAAGGTGTTATTGCCGGAAATCATTTCACCTTTTCAAAGCACTTTTACTCCTGGTAGATTGATCACAGACAACATCCTTGTTGCCAATGAAGTTGCCCATTTTGTACACAACAAAAGAGCAGGGCATGATGGTTATCTGGCTCTGAAATTGGATTTAAGCAAGGCATATGACAGAATGGAATGGGACTTCCTTGAGAGGGTGTTAGAAAGATTTGGTTTTTCTCAAGTTTGGATTGACCTGGTAATGCAGTGTGTAAACTCAGTAAAGTTTTCCTTTTTGATTAGAGGAAAGCCTAGAGGACTTGTTACACCTAGCAGGGGTTTGAGGCAAGGTGACCCCTTGTCACCTTATTTGTTCTTGATTGGTGCAGAAGGTTTTTCTACGCTTCTACAACAGAAACAACATCTTATCCTGCTGCCAGGTATTGAGGTTTGTCATGGTGCCCCTTCTGTTAATCATTTACAGTTTGCGGATGATAGTATGCTGTATGTAGAGGCTTCGCTTGAGGCATGTTATGAGATACAGAATGTGATTGACATTTATGGCCGAGCTTCAGGACAACTTGTGAACTTTAATAAATCCTCAGTTGTGTTCAGTAAAAATGTTAGCACAGATTTGCAAGAGGAAGTGGCTTCGTTAATGGGAGTAGAAATAGTGGAGTCTCATGAAAGATATTTAGGGTTGCCAATCTACGTGGGACGTAAGAAAACAGCAACTTTTCAGTACATAAAGGATAATTTGGCCAAGAAGTTAAAGAGTTGGCAAGGGAAAATGCTTAATGGAGCAGGAAATGACATTCTAATCCGGGTTGTAGCTCAAGCCCTTCCTACATATGCCATGAGTGTGTTTCAATTAACAAAGAATTTTTGTGAGGATTTGGAACAAATGTGTGCAAGGTTCTGGTGGGGGAGTACAGATGACAAAAGAAAGATACATTGGAAAGCTTGGGAGAAGCTTTGCCTTCCTAAAGAAGAGGGAGGTTTAGGATTTCGAAGTCTATCTGATTTCAACCTAGCTATGCTTGCAAAGCAAGCTTGGAGGTTAGCTAGCAATCCGCAGTCTCTCATTGCTCGAATTTTTAAGGCAAAATACTTTCCTGATAGTTCCTTTTGGCATGCTTCGACCTATAGTGCTCCATCTTATTCTTGGAGGAGCATTTTTGGGACGTGAGATTTGTTAAAATCAGTTCGTATTGGCAAGTGGGTGCTGGGCATATGGTGAGTGTTTGGACTGATGCTTGGGTGCCAGGGTTACCAAATTCCACTCCCATCTTTGGTCAGACAAGCTATAATGAGAATATGACTGTTGGGGAATTGTTTTGTGCCCCAAGTGTGTGGGATGAGGCTAAAATTCGGTCCCTGTTTAATGGGGTAGAGGCAGAAGCTATATTGGCAATCCCTCTCTCTAGACGTCTAGTGCATGACAGGATTGCATGGAGACTTGAAAAAAAAGGAGAGTTCTCGGTAAAGACAGCTTACAGACATGCTTGCTCTGAAAATGTGGCGAGACCAATGATGTTGGTTGGTACGACTCCCCAATTTTGGAAGAGAATTTGGCAAGCTATGGTTCCAGCTACTACAAAAGTGAATACGTGGAAGATTTGTCACAATATTCTTCCTTCTCTGGAAAGGTTAGTGACAAAACATGTTACTCTTGACTCACAACTGTGTGTACTTTGCATTGGGAGGATTGAATCTACACTACATTTGTGCAGGGATTGTACCTTTACTCGTGAAGTTTTGCATTCAAATGTTACGCTGGCTCAGGTATGTTTCACTACTTAATCAGATGGAATGGGAATTCTGGAATGGATTATGTTTTGTTCGAGTAGGTTGTCTTCAACTCTGTTTGATCTCTTTATCTTTCTTTTGTGGAGTGTGTGGAAAGAAAGGAATACTAGAGTTTGGGAAGGTAAAGCTAGGAGTGTGGGGGATGTTGTTTTATTTTCCACTTCCAGGCTACAAGATTATATCTATCATAATTCTTGTAACCTTGATCATGGTAGAGGAGCTGATAGGGAGGTTCGTTGGCATAGTCCTCCAATTGGATGTATCAAAATAAATATAGATGGGGCATTTGTGACTGCTTTTGGAGTAGGTGCCATTGGTTTGGTCTTGCGAGACAGTTCAGGAAACTTTCTTGTGAGTAAAGGAAGGCTAGTATGGGGGTTGCTCTCAACTGAGCATGCCGAACTTCTCGCGTGCAAGGAGGCATTGGAGCCTATAATTGAGCAGTCCTTGCAGCCTGCAATTGTGGAGACAGATTCTTTGGTTATTAAACAGCAGCTATCTAGTTATGGAGTTAACTTGTCTAGACTGGAAGAGATGTTGGAAGACCTCTAGGAGTGAAGACCTCTAGGAGTGTTGTTGGAAGCATTGCCTAATGTTCGGATAGTACATACAAGAAGAGATGCAAATAAGGCAGCTCATCTAATGGCTGCACAAGCATCTGCTACAGGCCAAGCTCTCTTTTATTCTTCTGTTCCTTCTTTTCTTCATGAGGTTATCACTCATGAACTTTGTAATCACTAGCTACTTCTTTTTTAATAAAGTTTGACACCATTCATCTCAAAAAAAAAAAAAAAATTAGTCAAGAGATCAAAATACAAATTAAACACATTTTGATAGTAAATAGGCCCTTAATGACTTTAGAAATTAGAAATTTCATTTAGATGATTTTACTTTTTCGTTGTAAATTTTAATGCATATATATAATAAATTTTCATATATTTTTGGCGTTCATATCTTAGAACACGACGACGTCGATGTGATCCCAAACAGTGATTCAAAGTTGAAACGGACGGGCGTTCCAAAGCGAAAAAATCTTTCATTCATAAATAAAGGTCAGCGAGTCAGACCGACCCACCGAAAAACCCAGAATCATTCAAGACGTACGACCTGACGCGCGCGACGCATTCCAACCGCCGAAACCTCCTTCGACGAAATTCATACCACTCTCTTCCTCTCCTCCCAACCTTTCCATCAATACCATTTCCCCCTCCTATAATTCACCGTGCCTCCCAAGTCAAAGAGGACAAGCTGCGAGCTTTTCCGGTGGTTTTCGTATGTTCCGGCCAAACGCCAAGGTATAAAGTTTCTCTACAGTTCGTGGCCTTTCTTTTGCGTATAGTTTTTGAGTTTTAATTTTCAGTGAATTGTGCCACCGCCGGCCGCCGTGATCGGCGGCTTGTTTGACCAGTTTTTGGTCTTTATGGACCTTATTGGACGCGTTAGGATACATACAAGTTAATCCAACCCGAATGGAACTTGTTGAGAAATGTAATGGTTGGTGTTGTAGATGAGTGGGAAGGAAATGATTCAAGTATGAAGATATAGAGATAGGAGGATATGGTTCGGTGAGGTTAAAGATAATTAGGAATAGACAAGGTTTCGGTGACAGTTACATTCTTGAGAATTGACCGCCGGGGTTGGATGTTTAAGTTAATTGAGTAATAGTTATCGAAATTCAGATTAATAACAAGATCATTTTTGTTTAGGAGAGACGGTGGATCCTCTTCCGGTGACGATCCTGGGAAGGATCGTGCGTAGTTCTTACCTGCCCTATTCAATGTGAGTTTGACTTTTTACTTTCTCAAATGTTTAAATTTAATGAACATCTTTTATATAGTTCATGAGTTTAACAAGTAAGAGTTAAGCGACCATTTTTTTAATGCTTTTACAAGATTTAGTTTACGATACCTTATCTTGGAAAGATAGTTTAAATAGCATGAGTTGAAAGTTCGTTGTTAATGCATTTATGATTTTGGTTTATCATGATATTTCCAGGATGAGAATTTTAATAGCATGTTCTTTGATTCGATTCTAAGTTTGAACTTTTATAAGTGGAGTTGGGATGGTTTATTGAAATTTGGAAAAGTGTTTATCAGAATTTTGCAGATTCTTGGGTTGTCTGTTTTCAGGGGACTCTTTCACTTCTTCTGATTACAGTCAGAATTTGAAAGCCATCATGGAAACTATGTCGTTGGATTTCCTTGTGCCGTCCTTGTGGGAGATCAAGGTTACAGTGGCTGCCTCCATCTATGTGATCTTCGCTTACTGGTTCTTCACGTACACAGGCAGTGGAGATGGCTACTGTGATCGCTCACTTGCTGACAATTCGGGTGAATCTGGGGATGCCACAGAGGAGAAGGTCAATTTACTAATTTGAGTTTTGGTTTTGTTTCAATTTGGATGTTTTCTATTATAGGCTCTTTTTTGGTGTCAGAGTGTTTGTGAAGTTTGTAGCTTTGATATGATTCTTGCTTCGTATTGTGAAGTTTGTAGCTTTGATATGCTCTTTAGATATTTTCTTTTGATAAACACTGAAATGGTCATGATGATAAATGCTCAAATATTTCTCTTATGTTTAGAGATTGTTTTTTGTAGGCTATTTTGTTGGGCTTCAATGCTGTTGTCTCTTAATTAATCAATGGGCACCTTGTCCCCTACTTTGTCACTTATATATCATAATATTAATATAGGATTGTGTGTGTGTGTGTGACAAATGCGCAAATGATGTTCAATTTTCTTGATTTTTTGTAATTCTTAGATAGCTCCGTAAAACTGACTGTTTGGATCATTGGAACACATTGTGGTGCTTTATCCATGTAATCTCTTTGGCTTCTGATCATAAGGATTGCATTTGGAATAACTTCTTAAGAGGGTTGTCATCTGATAAGAAGGCAAGAGATCTCTTGTGGACCTGACCCTCATTAAACTCCAATAATCTGAATCATTTGTTTCTTAGGTCTTTGTTTAGGGATCACCCTTAATATATCTATTAAAATTTCCATTACATCCCATACTCCTTTGGAGTTCTATTCCTCTGTAATTACTCTTTAAAAAAAAAAAAAAAAGACAGAAAGAAGTTTCCGCTAAATTAGTATTAACTGTCTCAAACCCTTGCAATTCGTGACAAGTAGAAAAATACCTTTCATCCCACCAGAGTAGCTCATTAAATCTGGGGTTAAAACATCAGAACTAAATCAAAAGCATTACACCTGTCTCAAACCCTAAACTAGTTATAAAATAAAAAAAAGTTTTGAAACTTCTTTGGTTTTTAATTTCATCAAGAGGTGGGCTCAAAATTGGTGTATTGGCTTTCTAAAGGGTATAAATGTTGTCTTTACTCACTCTTTTTGGATATCTTTAACGTTACATGATGCATTTGCTAATAAGCCTCCATTCATGGAGTAATTTTCAACTTGTTTGACATGCAGTTCTGCAATTATTTTGTAGGATGGCACGTTGAAAGGGGATGCACACAACAATTCTCCATATTTAATCAAGGTATAAGCTGATGGACTCTTGTATTTTTGCTCGAATCAGTAGATGGAATAAAGAGCTTTTTTGTTTTAGCTTTATTTATACACTCAGTTGCTTTTGGCTTAATGTACTAATGAGATGGTGCCAAGAAGCATGTTTGGTATCGGAACGAAGGTAATGAAATGCTCTTTTACTAATGAGATGGTGCCTGCCTGTAATGCTTTTCAGGTTGAGCTGTTAGCTGCTAAGAATCTTATTGGTGCAAACTTAAATGGCACGTCAGATCCATATGCTATCATCACATGTGGAACAGAAAAGCGATTTAGGTACCTAATTTTGGTTCTTATAGTTTGCCACTTTATAATTTTAATGAAGGGAGTGATTTTCATACTCCCTTTTTTTCACCATTCTCACACTTACACTTCCTTTTCAAGCACTTATAGAAAACAGTATAACATATACAAAGGCTTTTTTGAAAGGGGAGTGCAAAGATCACCACTATAATGAATATCAATAGGTAGGGTGAGTTTGTATATATGTGTATCTTACATTCATTAGAAGGCTAAAGCACTCGTGTTGCTGGTGCAGTTCAATGGTCCCTGGTTCAAGAAATCCCATGTGGGGAGAGGAGTTTAATTTTTCTGTTGATGAGCTTCCTGTCCAGGTATCCATCATGCTTTATAACTCTTTTGTGTTTGCACTGTCATTATGAGTTCAATAATTAGAAATGAATGTGTTTACCAGGACGTTGTTGAGTAATAAGTTCTACATCAAGAAATTGATCTTATGTTGGCATCACATTTTGATTGATTAAGTAGGTTCCGCCTGAAACGTGAACTATGTTTATTTTACACTACAGGGAGTTTAGTTCTAAATTATTTCATGCTCTTGAGAGGGGCCTTTATCAATATCTTTGTTGTATACCTTATAACAAAGCATCTACTATGGAAAGTGTGTGTGGATATATATATATATATATATATATATAAAATGGTTTTGTGATAACAATATTCAATTCGGCATCAACAGATTTTCTTTAATTGGATTCAATTAATTGCAAGGAATCGAATAATTTTCTGGAGATGCACCAACGTCTTTTTTGTTTCCCTATTATTTTATTTCTGCTTATCACTTTCATAATGTTTTCGCGTCCTATTTGATATTTGGTAAGCTCGGATTGTTGATGTTTCTGTCAATTCCATTGTCTTGCATTTCCGAGTTGCCGCGTAAGATAGATTGGGCAGTCATCTCCCTAGTTAGAATTAAGATTAGAATCAGTACATCTACATTCTGTTATGATATTGTTATGTTCAAACAGGTCTTTTTTTAATGTTTACGTTTTACAAGTATGATATCAAGGAAGAAAGTCTTATTTTCTGACCTGATTATTGACCTAGTTAGTAAACTGATGTATCTACCAATTGCTAAAAATAAGTGATGTATTTTCCTACTGGCCCAGCAGATAAATGTGACAATATACGACTGGGATATTATATGGAAAAGCACAGTTCTTGGTTCAGTGACTGTTCCAGTTGAAAGTGAGGGTCAAACAGGTGCTTTGTGGTATACATTAGATAGCCCATCGGGTCAGGTAACTCTCTACTAGACCTTTTATAATGCATATCCTTTTCTTTGCCCAATTATATTAGTGTTCTTTATGCTTGTCAGGTTTGCCTCCATATAAAATCAATAAAACTTCCCGTAACTTCTCCAAGGTAGCCTTTCTCATTTATATTTCTCAACATTTTCTTTCATCTTATCTTGAGAGCCATTTATTTTATGTGTAATTTAGAAGTAGAACAATACTGGTGATGTTTGTGTTTCTTTTTAATCATGCCTAGAAATGAATATATTTTCTGAGTTTCATTTTACTGTTTGTATGATATGAAACTTCTGATTTCAAAATTGCTTTCACTTTTCCATTTATTGCACAAAGTCAGACTACAAGCTTTACCTTTCCATGTTGCAACCCACAGTTGGCTTATTGTTACTCTTCTTTTTCCTTCAATTATGCTTTGTTAATTCACTATTCTAGACCATGAACAAAAACATACTATTGATGTTACTGTCTATAATGATACCTTTTTAAGTGGAGTGAAACCACACACAATTGTACACTCCACACTCCTTTCCTTTCTTAGTTAATATTGTTATTGTTACTATTTTATTGATTTTATGTCTTATCACCTTGAAATCAGTGGTAGGGTTGTGAATGGTTATGGTGGTGGCCGAAGGACACCTTTAGATAAACAAGAACCCACAGTTGTTCATCAAAAGCCAGGACCCCTTCAAACCATATTTGATCTACTTCCAGATGAGGTGACTTGGGTTGAATTTTTGTATATGTTAATGTGTGGAGTTATTTATGAGATATGTCTAATGTTTGTCTGTGTGCATGGCTCTTTTAGTTCAATCCAGTAATTACATATTATTTTTTTGGATAATTATTCTTTGTGTTTGACTGTTTCAGATTGTGGAACATAGTTATTCATGTGCACTTGAGAGGTCGTTCTTATATCATGGCCGTATGTATATCTCTGCATGGCACATTTGCTTCCACTCTAATGTGTTTTCTAAGCAAATGAAGGTCAGGCAATCATACTTTTCTATGAAGCTTGAAATAAACTTACAATGTTGATGGTGCTCCCACCCTTGTCTAACATTGGTTTACTTTTTACTGTAATGCACAATATAGTATGCTTGACCTTAATAAACTTCTTTAAATAATTTAGAGATTTAATATTTATACTTATGGTATAGGAATTTATTGAGTTACCATTCACGGCGATATTAATAACCATATTACAAAAGCAAAGGAAAATACTTGTGCGGTAGTTTGTTAATGCGACAGAAGTAAGAACAATTGATATATACTTTTTTATGATAGTATATAATGATACTTGGAGTTATTACGTGTTGGTCCCTCACTAAGTTTTTATTTTTAATTTGTTTTGTTTATCTCCATCTGGATTATGTCAGCTGTTAGCAATTTTACAAATTTAAAATAATTCATTAATACATTTGCTTCTTTCTGGTTTAGATGTGGCTATAATTCCTGTATAGTTTAGGTTTCAAAAATTGTTCTCATCTCTTTTTAGGTCTGAGAATGTCCACATCACATTGACGGTTATTATGCTCAATATTTAATTTATTAATGGAAACTACTTAATCGAGATCTAATGACCATTCCTAATCCTTGGCGGAGACCTTAAGCCCTGGTAACTTTTGTGAAGAAGTCGAAAATACTACATATTTTGAATGTAGCCTGACCCATCAAGCTAGTAACTGACCCTCATTCTATTATTTCACGTGTTTAGTTCAGTAAGCCCGGTTAGCAGTTTACACATTCATGGTTCTGCCCTTGCCCACATGAATACATAATTATGAAGTGAGGATAATGTGTCTGTGCTACTGGAAACTGGTATATTATTTATGTTGCATACATCTTATGAATTTCATCAATATTATGTATAGATCAGGTAAATATTTATCTTGACATGAGAAATGAAACTGTGTTGCGTAAGGCTAATAATGTTTTTACATCAATTATTTTTTTTTGCTTTGTCTACATAACAATATTCGTCATGGGTATTGTTCTCCACAAATGATATTTCCAAAACTATTAACTTCTTGAAAAAACACACATGTAGAACCGCAGGTATGCCATTTTAAAGTTGCTGAAAAAAGGCACATGTTCATACTTTTCTTGATTCTTAGCGGTTTATGCAATCCATATCTGTTTTTTTCTTGACTAGGACAATCTTTGTAAGGAAAAAAGATCCATTGGACATGAAATATAAAGTAGCATAATTCAGTGAGTTGAATCTACACAAACCAAATGAATTTTTTTTTGTTTCTTTGTTATCTAGACTTTCAATTAAAAAATATATAGATGCATGCCATTGGATTGGTTAGTTGTTTCTTTGTGGATATATGGAAAATCTGTAAGTTGATGCTAATTTTTGTTTTTGATATATTAACCTTTATGTGTTTATTAAAATGATAGCCGGGTATATATTTACTTTTGCCAGGTGCTCATACCAGTTGGTGATATTGATGAGGTGCTCTCTCTCTCTCTCTCTCTCTCTCACACACACACACTTCAGATCCCATTATTGAATGATTTGCAATGCTTAATCCTGTGGGATCTTTTGGTTTATAAAGATTCGGAGGACTCAACATGCATTCATTAATCCTGCTGTAACAATTATACTCCGCATGGGTGCCGGTGGGCATGGTGTACCTCCTTTGGGGAGTCCTGATGGTCAGTAATTTGGTTCTTTAACTTGTGAGTAGGATTTCCATATGAGTGTTTATCTGATCTCATCTGCTTTGTTTCTGTTTTTGTTTTGCTTTTCCCTGAAACCTTTTTATTCTGGTTCATAGCACTCATTTGATAGCAAGATTTACTTCAGGTTATGGGAAGGGGGAAAGTAACGTTTTGCTTTTGGGGGTTTGGTTGTCTAGCACTGTTTTGATTGGGGGAGCTGGACTCTGTTTAGTGTCAATGAACAATTTTCAAGACTAGGGAAATAGAGTAAGGTAATAATTTTCAAGGATATTGAAAATTAGGCTTTTGATACAAATTTGTGGTAGTTGGGAAGTCTGGTGGATGATTGGAAAGATTAGATAGTTAAAAGAGAAGAGAAGAAGATAACTTGCACCTAGGCTCCCACTGGCATCTACCCTTGAATAGAGGTTGCATCACACAGAAACATAAAGAAATGAGGTGATATAGAACAAATGAAATAAAATGTAGAAAGGGATAGAAACTACCTGCTTTACAACCGTATGATTCTCCTAGAGAGACTAGAAAAGCTGAGGCATCACACCGGCCTTTGGTATCACACAAAAGGTGCCTGGAGGCTGGAATCACACCCATGCTTCATATCAGAGCATCAGAATACTTCTTCACTATCAACTGTCTTTCAAAGCATCCAATTTAGCTCTTTAGAGCCACTGATTCAAAGACTCCAGATTAATGCACCTAAGCATTTTGAAAGATGTAATTCATGATCCTTGTATTGAAAATCATTGCATGCTAAACTTGAAAAGATAATTATCTGAAAATGCGTGTGAATTGCATGTATTACATATTAAAAAACAGACACTGACTCATGTTGCGGTGCTTAGTAATTTGATGGGACTTTGTTTATAATCTATTCATTGGCTCCCCGCATTAGGAGGAGCCTCATGGCAGCTAAGATTTGCCATGGCTTTTTTTCTTTTTATTTAATGGATTAAAACGGTATTGTAGTCCTCACTAATATTTCGGAGGTGGAGGCGTAACGGCATTAGTACCTGGTTGGCACTCCCGGTGACACCTGGGAGATGGTGGCATAAATAGCTGATGATACCTGGGTTTAAAGTTTGAGAAGCTGAAACTGATTTTGGTTAGGGTTTTTTGTTTCTGTCTTCCAGGACATTATAGCTGTCTGAGTGCTCTAGTTTCCTGTGTCATCTTCCCCAACCACCCCGGGACTTTTTAACAAAATTAGCCAAGACAGGTCTGCCTTATAATTTCTGCCAAAGGAGAGGTTTATGTGTTCGTTTGCCGCTTTACCCTTTAGAGTAGGAAACCATAGAAATTAGAACTTTATATGCCATTAAAGGAACTTAAATAGACGAAAATCCTAGCCAAGACCAACTACAGCCAATTACAATAAATCTGGATTATCGAGTATTGTAACTACCTACTAATATGAAAGGCATACGACATAATGAAAGGAGCTTAAATTGATGATTTCTACTACATCAATTATCTTTGTTTATTTTATTTTTGTGTGCTTTGATATCTTTGTTGGTTCAACTGCACCTCTCCCTGTATGTAAAATGCCACTTCTTTTGGTCTTGGTGATTATTAATATTTTATTTTTGTTGATAGTGATTATTATTATTCATTCAGTAGTAGCTAGTGTGATTGGAAATGAATATAAGCTTTATGTCTTTCACTGGATATGAGAAAATACATCTATTTTGTGGCTAATGTTTTGAACTTCCATATTATTCATTTGGCAGGCTAGTGTTATTATAATACTGTAAATGTATCTGTGCCCGCTTTTATTTTTATTCTTATTTTTATTTTTATTTTTAATTTTTTGTTTTTGTTTTTGGTATTTAAATCACCAACAGGACATATAGTAAATGCTATGATTTCTAACTTGTAGTTGCTATCCTTTTTGGTTGATGTCTTACATACTAGCATAATGTTGACAAGATATTCCATATGAATTTAATGTTTTTTTTTTTTCTTTTCTGTTTATGATATTTATTTTGTGGACTACTCTTGAAAACACCCATTAACATGAAAGACCTGGTAATATGGTGTTCTGTTTCTTTTATTTTGCTTTCCCATTTCCAGGTAGAGTCAGGTATAAATTTGCATCATTTTGGAACAGGAATCATGCATTCAGAGCTCTTCAGCGTGCAAGAAAGAATTACCATGGAATGCTAGAAGCTGAAAAGAAGGTTGATACCAGTCGTTTCATAAAGTTTATTGTGTGCGACCAAGTTTGCTGGTTTATACTTTATAGTTTATCCATATAGGGATGAAAGCACTGTTGATGGAAAAACTACACACTAGGGTTTTCAGTTTAACAACTCTTATTATGGCTTTGATCAGTTTAACATCTTCCCATTTCAAAGTGTATTATTTGATCTCCCGTTTGTTCCTTATCATTTTTTTTACTTCCTGATCTTCTTATCAACTTGTTTAGAAATGGTTGGACAAAGAGTATTTTCTTTTCTGATATATTCTTTCTCGTATCTAGGAGAAGGCAGAGTCAGCGTTGCGTGCACATAGCAGTTCTATAAGAGGAAGTAAAAGTCAGGCTATGATTCCTGAAGATATCATCCCCAATACTGGGAAGCGCCAAGCTTTTATCAAGGATGAAGCTTTGAACAGTATATTTAATGTAATGCATATCGTTCTTTTTTTAACTCAAAAACGAGTTGGAGTATTCTGAGCAGTCACTAATTAGTCTTTTTTCCAGGATACTTTTCCCTGCACAGCTGAGAATTACTTCAGTTTATTGTTGAGTGATAATTCAAATTTTACAAACGAGTACCGTTCAGCACGAAAGGATACTAATCTTGTAGTAAGTACTTTTTTGTGTTCCATCTAGTGCAAGCATTTGTGTTCTATACCTGGAATGTCCTAATGGTAACGATTGTTTGACCAAATGAGTGGTTTTGAATGTCATGCTTATGCTAATTTAAGCGATACGGGAGCCATTCCAGTGTGTGAAATGCTGGGAATAGCAACCAGAAGTAAATGTTTGGTTTGTTCTGTATTTTCTTTAGTTATTACATGACTACCCTATTTATTGTAAACCTATGCAAGGGGTAATTTGGTAGCCTTGATAGATGCATGCCAATGGAATGGAATGGCAAAGTGAAGGGAGCACATGCTTCTTCATAGTCACATCCCTTTGTAGAAACTATACATTCCCAAACAGGACAGTGGAATTACACGTCCCTTGTAGAAACTACACCTCCTTTGTGTGTGATCTCATTTTGATTTTCTATTTGCAGATTGGACATTGGCATCCAGCAGATGAATATGATGGTCAAGTAAGAGAAATAATATTCAGGGGTCTTTGTAACAGTCCCATGTGTCCTCCGGACACTGCCATGACAGAGTGGCAGCATGCTGTTTTGTCACCTGACAAGGAAACACTGGTGCGACAACTTATCTCTGCTCTGTCAACTGTTAATATTCTGTAATTTATTGCAATTATTTAGTTATTTACGTTCTTTGTTATCTTTTCTTTTTTCTATCTTGGGCATATTTTATTTTTTACTCCCTAGTCTTTTTCATTATTTTGTCCTGCAAATTTCCTTTTGTTTTATTAGAAATTCTTGGCATAATATTTATCCTTACTGTTTTCTCAGGAGTTTGTTTCTTGTTTCAGGTGTTTGAGACAGTACAACAGGCTCATGATGTTCCATTTGGTTCTTACTTTGAGGTATGTCTGCATGTCATAGTAATTTACTTTATATTTAATTTTGGATATATTTATACTGTCAATACTCTCCTGAGTGCTTCCTTCATATTCATGTGGAAAATGTGTTTTTCTAACCTCACAAAAAGCTAGAAAATGCTACAAATGCTGCTTTTGGTTATGACAAAGTGAATTTGGAAAACTAAATCAGTGTACCCTGGTGGAACTAAAATGCAAGTATTCTGACTGTAGAATCCTTATTACTGACTTTTTTTCTCACTAGACATGTTGTCAATGTCAAAACTTTTCTCAGTATTCATCAGTTCATTGAATTTCAATTATTTTTTTTCTTTGATGATTAAGACTGAAAGAAAACTGGACTTCATGTAGTGCTGGCTTTAGTGTTCCGGAACATTTAGGATATTACATATTGTCATTTATTAGAGAAATTATAATATTTTATCTGTCAGCTTATTACAGTATGGAGTTGAAGACTAATTGATAATTGCAGTGTGAGATTAATTTGTATTGTTTGGCTGTCATTATTATCTGACTATTCTACTGACATTCAATTACTGTACCAGATCCATTGTAGGTGGAAGTTGGAGACTAATGCTGAAAACTCATGTATCATAGATATAAAAGTGGGTAAGTTTAAATCGCCCCATTTGGTTCTGACCTGATGGTCTGCAGTTCTGATGGATGCTGTTGCTAACAATTTCTTTGAAACATTTTTATTTGTTACTTTTTTACATAGTGTGGTGGTACATGAAATGCTGTGGAATTTGTACGACAAATAATAGCTAGGAAGGGATATGCTGCATTTTTTTTTTACTAAAATGAAGCATTCTTGTTTTCTCTTTGGAATACTTTGACAAACTGGTCACGATCTGCTACTTGTTGCAGGTGCACATTTTAAGAAATGGTGTCCGATGCAGTCTAAAATAAAGTCTAGCGCTATTAATGAGGTCTGTTTTATGGGCCCAAATTTTTTTTTTCTTCCCTTTATGATAATTGAATGGTTTATGATAAATTGTGGTCACTAAATGTAGTACAAGAAAGAGGTTGAGGTAATGCTGGAAGTTGCCCGCTCCTACATTAAGTCAAGTACTTCGGCCGGTGAGACTGACAAAGTCACTTCCTCACCCTCTCAAGAGAGCAGCTAACCGGACCAAAACGATTGTAGCATATTTTCTTTTACACGATATTCACAGGTATGATGAGAGTGACAGGGTTAATCATATCGAAATAGGTTTTTCTTCTTTGTTCCACTTGTAACTTCACCCCGTCTCCTTGTGAGAAAGCTAGTGATGGTGGGGTATGTCTAGTTCTTCATTATGGAATAGTCTTTCTTTTTCCTTCATCTCCTATAGGGGCAGTGGAGAGGAGATTGGTGCATGTAAAAGACCTCAGTTTTGCCCATTGTATAAATTCATATGTTGTGATTACTGCCAACTATATATTGAATTTGTATAGGCTAGTTTCAGTAAATTCCACCAACAGAAGTTGGGATGCTTGATGAGAAAATTGCTTACGTGCATGTATGGATTGATTATATATAGAGTTCCATTAGTATCGCCTTCCACTTTTTTATTTAAGAGTAGCCAGATATGAAGATTTACTTGATCTGCAGGAAATTCGTCCTCTTATATGTGTGCTGTTGATTTAGATTTCTAGCAGTTGGCCTTGTCTCGTCTGCTTCTCTATTGAAGTTTAAGCAATCAATCAATTAATTACAATAAAATATTACTAGCCACTTGACACGGACTCCGTGCGTGCCATTTGGTCTTTTATTCTCTTAGAAAAAAACGTAAAACAGCAAATAAACAATAAATTTTATATAAAAAAAAGATTTTCTAATAATAATGTAGTTTATTATTATTATTATTATTATTATTTTACTTTTTGTGGTTTATTGATAGTTTTTCATATTTTACCCATTTTTAATAAAAATATTTTTCTTCTGCATGTAAATAAATCATGGGCATAATAGGTAATTTAAAATTTTAACAATTGTGCTTAAGAATTTGTTTAATTCTTACTAACCTTTTAACATGTGCGGATTTTGATTTTATTTTGAAAAAGTTATCTTTCCTGATATTGGGGAAGTTTCTCCTTTTTTAATGAGAAATATTGTAAATTTTTGAAATATGACATATTCAATTTAGGGCTGGGCGGTCCCAGACCGGCACTGCTTTTTCAGGGACCGGGATCGAAACCGGCAAAGCTAAACCCGGACCGGACTTGCAGATGCAGAGAATGGGGACCGGCCTAAACCCGGACCGGAAATTGTTTTACAGGAACCGGGACCGGCATTCTTAATTTGGGTCGGGACCGTTGTTGCAGATAACAGGGACCGGGATAAACCCGGATCGTGACAAAACAGGCCCAGTTCAGCTTTTTGTACTCCCAATTCATCACACACCAAGACTCCAAGAGTAACCATCCCAGTTCAGCTTTTTGTACTCCCAATATTGCTGTAAATATTTTCACAATGCATATTTTCTTTTGTCAACAAAGTATAAAGAATCACAGTGAGGTTAGTTACAAAGTAGTAGAAAACTCACAGTTGAAAAGCACAGTGAACAAGAACAGAAAGCTATCAACAAGAAAAATATGCTCGAAGATACAGATATGTCAAAACAGAACCAGTTCAAATTCTTATCCAATTCACACATATGAAGAACATGCTTCAGACACATGGGTAGCAATTCAGTCATACAAATTCAAAGCAATAGATAAACAAATTCAGGACTACAGAGAAAACCCATTCATTGTTTCTGGGCAATGAGACAAACCCAATAAATAGCCAGAATCAAAATCAAAACCTGCATTTGAAAACCAAAAAAGTATATAAATTTCCGTCTGAGTACCAAAAAGCTTGAAGACCCATATCAGGGAATGCAAAACCGCACAACCACATTTCTGTATTCAAACAACAGAAAAGCTAAAAAGCTCTCAGCTTTATCATCCCAGGCTCATATACACCCTAGAAATAGATTAAACTAATAGGCTAACTCAGAAAATCAAAACCCACCATCTCAATCAAACAAGATCATCAAAAAGACAGCCACTGCATTTTTTAGGTCAGGATTAACGAAGAAGATGAAATCATGAAATCATGAAATTTGAAAGACAGAGAGGGTTTTTGAAGGAGGAAAGAGAGGAGGAGGTATCTCAGCGCCGGCGTCGACCCAGGCTTGCTCGGAGGCGTATCGGACGACGGCTAGAGCCGTAGCTTCCTCGGAGGTCGGGACTATCGTCGTGAACCTCTGTGCAACTGCGAATCTGCGATTGGGTTTTTCTCTTTCTTTCGCAGCAGCTTCAAAACCCAAGATGCATCAATTTCTGGGAGTTCGACTGTGAGGAAGACCGATTTCTGGGAGATCGACTGTGAGGAACAGAGGGAGTGAGGGACTGACTGACTGGGTCTGACTGTCTGAGGAAGATTGACTGGGATAGACCAAGAGAGTTGGAGGCGGAGTCGCATAGAGCTGATGAAGATTGAGTTGGGATTTTAGATTTTAGCCTTTTAGGTCTACTTAGTAATCACATGTGGTCTTCTCCAAACTAACACGTACACAAGCTCAGGTATTCCGGTCCAGAAAGTCACTGCTAGTCAAGAACCGGACCCGGACCGCCAAGCTGAATATAGGGACCGAACCGGCCCGAAACCACTTATATTCAATAACCGAGACCGAACCGCAAGGATGTGTATAGGGACCGAACCGGCCCGTCCGGGTCGGTCCCTTCCGGTCTTTCGGTCTTTTGGTCATTTATGCCCACCCCTAATTCAATTGACTATTTTATCCTCATATAGAAATAATTTATTTATTAATATCTATATTATGTGAGGACAAATATGGTAGTTCAAAAATTTAACCATTCATTTGAGAATTGGTTTAATTATATAAGATATACATCAATCGTTCAAGTTTAACCCGTCTAGTAGCGTTAAAGCCGTGCTCTCCCCCCTTAATTTCCTCCTTGCGTCTCCACTCTTTTCCTTTTCCAAATGAAGCGGTGGTGAGGCTTTCGATAGGGCCGATAGGCCTAGGATCTAAAACTGCGAAGCTAGCGAAACCGTACCGAACCGGACCGATAAATCTAGTTCGGTTTGGTTCTCTAATATATTTACTAACGATTTTTACCAGTTCGGTTCATAATATTTGCACCTGGTTGGGTTTCGGTTTCTTTCTTCTGCAGTTCGGTAGAACCAAATGACATGTGCCTGTATATGAGTGATAGTCTGGTAGATTACACGAAGCCTAAAGTAGACTTGACCACAATCAATCATCGCACCCTTTCTTAGCCAAGCACGAATAAAATGTTTCATTTCTTTTTAGTTTAAAATCCTAAAATCAGCCTCCTTTCTCTGTCTCTCAGTCTCTCAAACGAAGAACGAAGAAACCAGACTAGCTAGGACTACCCGAGCCTCGAGAATCTTGCTCCTTTGTGGCGACTGGTTCCTATAGGGTCTCTCTCTCTCTCTCTCTCTCTCTCTCTCTCTCTCTCCTCTTTTCAGAGGGGTTGGAGTATTAGGTCAACGAGTTTTGACATTTGGGCCTTGTTTTGGGGTGGTCATGGCCTTGTTACCGGTAGGGGAGAGCCGGAGAGGTACCGGTCGGTAGGTAGTTCTGGTGAATCTACCATATTGGGCTTGTGCAATGGAGTAATGTGACATGCGAATGCAGCCAGGGGCAGAGCCAAGTGTAAGCTTAGCCAGTGTGGCTCGAATCAAGGAGCTTGGTTCTCCAGGCTCAGCCAACAACCACAACGCTAGTTACATACTTAATTTTTGTTTAACTGCATTGCAATATTAGCTCACTCAAAAAAAATTTGCTAGCTCATCCAACTTTGGATATAACATTTGGAAGAATTCCGATACAGAATAGGTCATGAAGAACATTGAATAAGATCTTATCGTAACTGATACATTAGAAGGTTTTCCTTGCCAAGGTTTAAACAAGACCATCAAACCATTATTAGTTGCCTCATCTGTACCTAATTTCTTTCTCATTAAAATCGAGAAAGAAATCCAAAAAGAAAGAACTTTAGATCGGTTATGAGGCCATAAACGTTTTTCTTTAATTAGCCAAACAAATGAAACAATGATTTTCTCCCTGAACTGCAAAACTTCATTGATCGTCAATCAATTGAAGCAGAAGGAGAGATAAAGATTGAGCAAGCTAGGAAACAAAAACAGAAAGATTGATCGTTAAGAATACAAAGGAATTTCAAACTACAAATGCAGCAACTGACGCTAACAGATCTATCTTATATAGTTAAGTGCATCACTGAAGGCCATGATTTCAATTCTTTACATGTTTCACCAGCAAGCTCCTTCAATGATGCTTATCTTGCTCTGATACAAGCCTGCATGCATGTCAAACACATACCAGTCAATTCTACTTATTTTATCGATCACAATGTTATATAGAGGTTTTGGGATGATAAAAATATTTAGACATACTGGCCAACATTAGTATTCAATTCCTCGGTCACTTGCTCCGGATGTGGATTAACAGATTGCTGGGCTACATTCTGAGCATCGGCTTCACGTTTTTTCCAGTATGCATCTTCTACCGGACCAGGTTCAGCGCTGACAATTACAGCTATGAACGACAATAGAAACAAGAAGAGAAAGATTAATGAGTTAATTCTTTTTGCTGCCATTGTTTCGAAGATTTCTTCCTTTTTGGGAGGATGAACCGGTACATATGATCAGGAGGCTTTAAATGATAAAGGCTGCTTTTAGTTATAAGGGTCTGAAAACATGTGGAGAAGATAAAAGAGATGTACATATATGTGGCGGGAAGTCTGGAGAACCACTAGAAGAGACAAGTTGACAGTTAAAAGCGGGCTCACCGTAACGGTGATTGCTTTTACCTCGAGTTGTTTTAAAATAGAATTGAAAAGCCATGTGCGGCGGCGAAATTTTGGGGGCAGAAGTTAGTTGACAAACTGAATACCGACCGGAGGCCGATGCAGTTTAGTCGACAGAATTTGTTGAAAAAAAATTGAAAACAATCAATGATAACGAAATTTCGTCGGCAATTATAAACAGTAGAGATGAAATCTCATCGGGGCAAAAATTGTTTTCACAGAAAATTGAATACTCACTTTTGGGGCACCAATGTGCTAGAGTTACTAAACAAACGAAAAGAAAAAATAAATAAATACCCATTAATAGAAGATCTACTATTTCACTTGCACCGTCGATGCACACAAGAAATTTTTTTTTTTTAATTGAATGACCATTTTTACCAACGATATGAAGGTCTCCTACTTCATTCCCATCTGACCTGTTCTTTTGGTTGTTATCAGCAGTTCCAATATGCAAGAACGTTGTTCAACTAGAAAAGGCAGAAGGATTAAGCCAATAGATGTTGAATGAGATGGTGTTAGCTTGTTATTAGTACGTTCATCATTCATTCTGCAGATAAGGGAAGTTAAAAATCAGACTCTCATCCAAAACATTTGCATTTCCACACTGTATGTCTCAGTTCATTTCCATTTGTATCAAACATTCCTCTTCCGGAAGTCAAAAAGTACTGCATTAGATGAGGTTCTGGGTTGAGAAATCAAACACAAAGCTCTACTTAAACATGTTAGTATAGGAACTTGTATGTTGGCATTCCCTTTATACAAAACTAGAGAGTTCTAGCTTAAGAGAGTGTGTTAAAAGAATGATCTAATTAGTTGGAATTAAAGTTCAAGGCGTGTAACGCAAGACAAGATCCTACTGATTCGTATGGAAGTTTTTGGTAAGATTCATTCATTACATTGTGCATGATTGAGTTTCAGGATTGTTAACTATGCTTCAATCCTGAGGTCGTCCGTTTAGTATTCTTTCTGTGTACGTTGTATATGTGTCATGTGTTTAAGGAAAGTCATCAAGTTTTTATTTCAGTTTTTAAGTCACTGATTTAGTCGTAAAGCTTGTATATGTTTTATCTAGGATAAAAATCGTTTTGTTATCTTTTAGGGAATTAGTTTCCTATTAGATATCACTCTACTTTAATTAGTCTTTATCACACCCTAATGGTTTTAGTGGGAGTCGGCTCTCGTTGCATATATAGGTTTTGCATTAGGTTTCATGGAGGCTAGCTTTTGCACGAGAGAAAAGTTCTTTTGTTACATAAGGCAAAGTTGTGTCTTGATCATTAATTCATTTGTTCCATGTCTAAGTGAATTAGTGAGTCAAGAGTTCATTCATACATCATCCATATCATTCTCATGCATGAAAGACCTACGAGTTCAGTTAGGAGTCAAGCAAATTCAAGAATTGAAGATTGACGAGTTGATACGTGTGAAGTGCATCTAGAGGAACTGAGCAAATTTGTGTGAAGTAGTTCAACCGGCTTGAATGAGTTTAGCCAGAGGTAACCGCGTTCAGAGTTATCCGAGAGGTTGTAAGTCTACTTTGTAATTTGACTACTATCTTATAGTGTGTGCTTGTGCACTTGGCCTTCAAGAGTTAAGGCCACGCAGTTGTTTACCTCACATTGAGGATTTTTACTGCACAAACATCTTCTATGTTTCCTTGGTTCTTATGTGTGTTTGCTTGTTACGTTGATCTCTGCTTGTTCTATTTCTCATTATTTTGGGATAGCAATCTTATTACAATCCTTAAGATCAGTTTTGATTTTATGCGTTCATTCCAGAGCGTTGCCTATTCACCCCCCCCCCCCCCCCCCCCCCCAAAGGCCATTCTAGTACTTTCAAAACACCCAAATTATAGTTTATTACAAAAACACAAAGTTTATACATATGATAAGGACACAGCTCTGAGAACTTCAGCTACTTGAGGAATGACAGCTCAGCTAGTCAATCTGCTAGGATCTTTGAATTTGCTTTCAAGAGAAGGAAACGCATGAAAAAAAGGATGGCAGGTAAGGTGAGAACAAGGGCGTATGTGTGTTTAACATAAGAATCGCCGGAATGGTTAAAGGCTTTAGGTTGTAAATCCGACTCACCCAAACACGCCCTAAGAAAAGACAATAGGCAATTGGGCATAACAAAAGTGATTTTACCATAAACAGTTCAGGGCTGGATCTTTTGACTTTTGTGAGAGTAAGAAAGACTGAAAACTTTTTCCATTCTGAATTATTTCAGAAGTGAGATTAGGTACAGGAATGAGTATCCATTAACCAACATGATTAGAAGCACTTAAATTTCCAATTCCAGTAGCACTAAAATAACATATAGCTGAGATTTATAACTCACATGTAACTTGTAAAAATAAAATTGCTCCAACAGCACTTAACTAGAAACTGAAACCATACTTGCAGGCTTACAGTCAGCTATCCACGATATTTAGATTCCCAAAACTTATTCATTTCAACCAAATAGTAGAAATATGATTGAATACTTAACTTAGTTCTTCAATCCTATTATCCTAGCGTATAAAAGTGGGAAAAAAAATGAAAAAGGAAAACAGGAATAGTCCCACCAAGACGGAAGCTGAAGAAAGTGGTTAAGCCACAATTTAGTAAAGGCACAGGCAAATGACACTAATGCATGACACAGGGTAGTAGTGACTGAAAAAGTTGTTAGATTCAGCTGGGAACAACACTAAATATCAGCCTGTGGGGCTTCAGAAATATCAGCTTATTGGTTACATTAAAAAGTAAAACTCTCAATGCACAACCATCAAAATAATCAAATGACATTGAAATTTTGTAGTATACAGAGTTACATTAAATTACTTGCAAATGTAATCTACCATTATGCTGCTTTAGACGCATTGCACAAGGAACAATCATACTAGACCGAGAAAGCAAAGAAAAGACTCACCACAACGGCGACTTCAGATGTCTATAACACTGCCGGTTACTGGTGAAACTAAAGTCTCTCTGTAAACTAAAGCTCCACAATTCAATTCATGAATCTTGGTAACATTCTTGAATGTGTTTTCCTTTGGATTATATAACACCAAGAAACCTGTACTCCCATTGTTAACCAAAAGTTCTCCGCTCTCTAGAATACAAATAGGCCACAAGCAGACGTGTCCGTACTCTCTAGGAATAGCCCTTGCAGAAATATAAAGTGTCCAAGATTGCTTGACCCCATACTCCTTCATCAACCATATTGCGTTAAGACCATCGTGGCCAACATTAGACACACAAAGACAATTTCCATGGATCATCATACCTCGAAAGTAAGCATCATCATAGGGTAATGGAATCATCTGATGAAACTTGTCCTCCACCAAATTAAAAGACAAAATTGTTTGGCGATTCTGTGCCAACCAGTGCAAAGCTCCATTCAAAAACAACCCCCGACCTGAGATGTTAAGAGCATTGATAATGGGGAGCACCTTCCATGAACTCGTTTTCAGAGTGAAAACCTGAATGGAATTTTCTTCACCCATCTCTTTAGTCCCCACTATTAGCTTGTAATCATCAGTAGCAGAATCATAACCAAACCCACCATTGCAACAACCAAGTGGATTAAAAAGGGGCAATGGAGTCCTTGGTAACACCTTGGAGTATCCAGTACATGGATTCCATAAGATAAAGTCGACTCCTTCAATCAAAATACATATTAACCCATTGCAACTACCAACAATAATTTTATAGCAATTGGAGTAGCCCGCCAACATTACCGGAAGACCAAGCTCTCTGTTGGCAAAATAAACATCACTATGATCCTTCAAATCCTTCAATGCCTCGTGGTCTAGACATTGCGGAGGGTCCATCGAATAAAGGAGCCTGGAGCTGTTCTCGGTGATGCCCATCTCTGCGTACCTCAAGTGCTTCTTAGTCAAGTAAGGATCGGAGATCAGAGAATTCCACCACTTGGATACGCACCGGAATCGCATCACACATTTGACCGGTAGCCTCGCCAGAATCTCTGAAATGATTTCGCCGTCGTCGAACTCGGTGTGAGCTCGCTTACAGACGCCGCCCTCCTCCGCCGCCATGTTGAATCACATAAACCCTAATCAAATTGGGATTTCCGAGAGGAGATAAAGGATTCAATCCTTTAATACTTGAAAAAAAAACAAAAAAAAACAGAGACAGGAAGCTGACGCGTGGCTAAGAACCACATTCTACGTCATTCTTGTAACTATTAGAATTGGTGATGGGCCCTTCTAGAATTGGTGATGGGCCTATTGGTTTTACTATAGTCAGGCAGATTTTTTATTTTGGGTCCTTAGCTATTGTAGATTTGTAGCAAGTATGTTTAGCTTTTTATATATTTTAACAGCTGCATCAGACTCTTAAGTGGCTCTTCACTATAATTTTTAGCTATCTCGCTTATAAATATAGAGAGTAAGATGAGGTTCTCTATAATTTAAAATATTCATTTTAAGTTATTTTATGTAATTTATAAATAGAAAAAAATGCAAACAGTGTATTTACCTTTGGCTAGGCCTCATCATTTTCCCAGCTGATCAAGTGGGCCGACGGAGCCCCACGAGCTCAAAGTTCGGCCCCGCCCGCATAAAAATCTGCAATAGGCTCGGCCTGGTGGGTAGAGGGTCGGGCTTGGTTTAAGGGTTTGAAACCCGGCACAGCCCATAGGCCCGACCTGCCAAAAGCCCGTAAAAGCCCGTTAGGCTATTAGCCAAATAGCCACCCTCAAGTATAAGGAGTACAAGTAATAGTATAAGGATTTAAAAAATGTTGTCGAACCCACGAGAATTGGATTCCTTTCACTAGCTAGGGTGTTAATTTAAGGAGAGGTAGAATATGCAAATATACAATCACAAACCTAAATTCACAAGGAAACTTAGGCTCATGGTGAGTATGTGCATTATGGTGGTAGTGAAATTATTTGTTGGATAGAGTGGTGAACCAAATTAAATTAAATGCTCAAATGTAAACTAAACTACTCTAAACTAAACTAGTAATATAATGGATGAAGTTATGGGTTGGATTGTCTACTACTAACCTCCCACGCAGATGCTATTTTAATTTCCCAACTACCCTCTTTGCATCCGGATAAGACTACTAAACTCCTTTAATGTTATCAATTCCAACCGGATAAGTCTAGAATTAACTACCTAAGAACAATTCTTATTACGGGTTAAGTCTCAATTCATTGTTCTTTAGTCACATAAAGCTTAATTTGAGTTTAGATAATCATGTAAGCAAACCAATCCTAAATCTAGGTGATTTTAACTCACAACCTTCATATGCACATAGAGGATGCTATCATGCTATCAATGCTCAAGGTTAACCACTCCCTAAATATTTTTTCATGAGATGACAAATACAACACATTCAAAGTAGTTAAATTTGAATGGATGCATTCACTTCTTAAATTAGCATATGAAGATGAAAATCACAAATAACATCAAATGTCAATTAAAACATCAATTCATACAAGTTTGGCTAGGGCTTTCAACCTTAGCTCCAACAAAGTAACTACTCACTCAGAATCATACAAATTAGCAACAAATCTATAAAGTACATCAAGGTAAATCAAAGAGTTAAGGAAAGAATGAACTAGTTGAAGCTTGACAAATCAATGGCTAGCTCATCACTTGTTTTCCTCCTTTAATGCTCCTTGAATCTTCCTTGATGGTGGAATGGATGGATGATAAGCTTCTTGATAGTGATGATGAATGGAATGGTGATGAAGATATGATGCTCCTTTGGCCAACTTTGAGTGGTAGTGATGGAGGTGATGGAGTTTTTGGAAGTGGAATATGGTAATTGTGGTGGTGGTGATGGAGGAGATGGAGTGGTAAGGGGAGTATGGTTTTTATGGATTTGGATTTTGAGAGGTGGATATGGAGGTTTTATGAAGGAGATGAAGAGAGAAAGAAGATGAAATGGGGTGGAATAAGTGGTGCCTTAGAGTGTAATGAAGGGATGCTTATATAGAGAAGAGAGAGATGAGTAAAATGATGAATGGAAGCAAAAGGGAGCAGCTCAAGCATTGTATGAAGCATGGAGGTGGAGTATGAGAGTGGTAATAGATCCTAAAAATAAGGGAAAGAGGTATGGAAGAGATGGAGTAAAAAAATGGAAGTAATGATGAGTTATAAGAGTGTAGAGTAGAAAAGATGACTTAGGAGAAGAGAGAATCAGCTGCTCTCTTTATTATGCATGGGAGACATGAAAATGAAGAGTGTTGGGGTGGTTTTGGGTCACCAAAGTCAATGTGACAACCAAAGGAGATAAGGTGCATAGAGATGCCTATTATCCAAAAGATAATTTGATGGACTAATCTTGCCATAATCTTGTAAGAATATTTTAGGGCTCTCCTTTATAATTTCAGCATCATAGACCTTCCAAAAATGCACAAGAAATCCGTCCAAAGAAGGTTCTAGGCCAAACTGCCATGTTTTGACTTTGTTTTCTGCTTCTGAAGCTTCCTTCAATTAAATCTCCACCGAGACTTAGGAATTGGTCTTCGACTTCTTCATACCAAATGTTCCTTGATAAGTGTAGATCATCTTGGTAAAATTTCAGAGCTTATTTCACTTGATTTGGCTGGACATTCTACCGGAATCCTTACAGGTCCAGTTTTGCCTTTTTTGTTTTTTAGTCAGAAACTTGGACCGATTTTTGAAGGCCTTACACTCTGAACTAGCTCTTGAACTCTTCATAATAAATTATCCTTAGGATGTCTAGAATGGATCTAGAAAGTTTCAACTAATTTGAAGTTTGTTTGGTCAGGCTTCCACCCCTTCTTTCTTGTCTAGCTCGCTTTCTCCTAGCCGGAGTAGGAAAATGTGCTAAGATTAACTTTTTAGTGCATTTCCATACTTCTCCACCATTTCCTAACATGATAAGGAAGACATAATAAATATATATAAATAAACACAAAGGTTAAGCAAAAGCACAAGATTAGGGGAATAATGGAATTGGATTAGTCAACATTAAATTGGACTTTAGAAGAAGTAATTTTCATGTTTTAGGGCACAAATATGTATATGAATTATGATCCAACATAGGCCAGGCTTGAAAAAGCCCGTAAATTAATTTAATTAGCTTAATTTTATTTACTTTACACTTCCATAAATTGTTAAAAATAGCTCGGGTGTCCAAAATAATCAAAGAAAAATTTCAAGGACTCGTTATGTAGTGCGTGTTATTATTGAAGCCGAAGCCTCATATCCGCGGTCGTTACGCCAGCGGTCAACCAAGAAGACATATAAGTGACGACAGTTGACCACTTCGATCGGATTCAAAAATATGGTGAAATTGGCTAAATTTTTTACCACACTCATAATTTATTGTAATAATCTCATTTAACGGTCGGTTTTCCCATTTTCTTTGAATTGATAGAGGTTTCCTTTTGGAGTGTATGATATATAAATATAAGTTTATAAAAGTAAATAAGTTTGACCTAGTTGATCGAATTCGAAACAAGAACCAAATTGGCGGGATTTTTTACAACCACTATAAAACATTACAATCTCTCCATCGAGCGGTTGGTTTCTCCAAATTCATTTTCCACAGCATGGTTGCTTTAGAATGAACCACAACAATTTAAATGCAATGTATAAGTCATACAACTTTAGGAGGCAAATTGGTATAGGCCAACGTCTTTGTAATTAAAATTCAAATTTTTATCTTATGTCCACGCACATCCATAGATGAAATATTTACAAACGTGATGTGAAAAAATAAGCACGTTTCGCGATCTCACACCATCGGTCAACTAAGAAGACATACAAGTGCCAACGGTTGACCAATTCGATTGGATTCGAAAATATGGTAAAATTAGCTAAACTTTTTACTACGCTCACAATTTATTGTAATAGTCTCATCCAACGGTCAGTTTTCCCATTTTCTTTGAATGGATAGAGGTTGCTCTTTGGAGTGTATGATATATAAATATAGGTTTATAAAAAAATTAGGGTTATTATCACAAATGGTACCTGAACTTATCCTCTATTTTATCGATGGTACCTGAACTTCAATTTTGATCACAACCAGTACCTGAACTTTTCGATTTCATTTTAAATGGTACCTAAGGCCACCTTCGATCACTATTCCGGCCAAAGAAGCCAAATTTAAAAAAAATAAAAAACAAAAAAATAAGTTCAAGGCAAGTCTATTACCAAAAAATCATCACTATATATGATCGACCCTCGAAATCATCAAAAATCATCACTATGATTGCCTTCCATGCCATTTTTAGTCAAAATAGTGATCAGATGTGGCTCTAGGTACCATTTAAAATGAAATCGAAAAGTTCAGGTACTGGTTGTGATCAAAATTGAAGTTTAGGTACCATCGATAAAATTGAGGTATAGTTCAGGTACCATTTGTGATAATAACCCAAAAAATTAGTATATTTAAAGATTTATTTATAAATTAAACCCTCAAGGTCCAGCCCGAAAAAGCCCTCAAGGTCCAGCCCAAAAAAGCCCTCAAGGTCCAGCCTAAAAAAGCCCGCAAGGTCGGCTTTATATGGATGGGCTTGGATCTTGCGATTTACAATAAAGTTCGGCCCGGTCCGGCCCGTTATTATTTAAAAATGTAATAAGGCATGGCCCGCTGACGAGGCCTACCTTTGGCGCACTAGTACTTTGGTATTTCAAGTTTAAAAAATATCACATTGGTACCTGATGTTCTTACCCCGACTCAACGTAACTGAAACTATTAACTCTGTTACGGCATCTGACATGTGGCATATGTTTAAGGGCAATTTTGTCCCTTCTAGGGATCTAGATTCTCTGCTATAGTTTTAGTTGCTATGATCTGCTATACTTCGCATAGGGTGCTGCCACGTCACCAAATTATTTCACCTACCACCCTCTATTTTTTCTCTATAACTACTCCCCATTCTCCCTGAAACTGGAAAAAAAATTCCAAACATCCTCATATTCATATTCTCTTTGCCATAACTAATTGAAACCAGAGGAGGAGGAGATGATGGAGGTGCAGAGGGAGAGGAGAGTCTCTCTTTTTTTTTTTATTGCTTGAGATCACACGGGGATCCCAAAGGTTTCTTAGGCCTAAAGACTAATCTGTGCGCAAGGTATCATATCAAAACGCTTCCTTCTCTTAGCCACCAAGAATAGATTGAGATTTAAACTCCAATTAGCAACGTCGGCGGGATTCAAACCTAAGTGTGGGATTTCCACACTTGGAGGCTCTTACCAACTCGACCATCTGTGGTGGTTGAGGGAGGAGAGTCTTGAGAATCTTGAGAGTAGAGCTCATGTGGGTTGGAGAAGAACGAAACGACGAGGCAGAGCATCGTTTTGGAATTGATCTTGAGGGAACAGCAGTGAATTGGGGTTGGGAAAGGTTGGGGCTTTGGGTGTAAAGGTTGAGGCTGTGGGGGTTAAAGAAGAGAGAGCGCGTTTACTGGGAGTAAGAATGAGTTTTGGAGGGAACGGGTGGAGAGGTGAACGAGCATTTTGGAGAAGATGATTATGAAAAAATAGAGGCCTGATCGACCAACTTTCTTTATGGGTTTCAAATCCAAAACTGAGACTCCTTCAAAGCTCTACTTAAACACCCAAACTATAATTTATTACAACAATACAAAGTTTATACGTCATAAACACCCAAATTATAGTTTATTACAACAACACAAAGTTTATACGTCATAAGGACACATAGGCTCTGAGAACTCCAGCTAGTTGAGGAATCACAGCTACTCAATCTGCAAGGATCTTTGAATTTGTTTTCAAGTGAAGGAAATGCATGCCTCTACATCCAGACTCCCACCTTGAGTTTATACTGGGTTGCTTGGCTTCTTGATTTCTCTGTTTACCAAAATACCAAGTGTCATGCATATCTATAGCAATAGTAATCACCAAGCATTTAACTCATTCAAAAAGAAAATCATAACTTATGGAAAGTACTGTCCTTGTCTCGAGCCTAATACCATGAGAATCACAAACAAAACAAAGCAAGCTTACATGACAACTTCAGTCAGGGAAAAAACAAAAGGATGGCAGGTGAGAAGATGGGCGTCTGTGTGTTTAACATAAGAATTGCTGGAATGGTTAAAGGCTCTAGGTTGTAAATCTGATTCACCCAAACATGCCCTAAGAAAAGACAATGGGCAATTGGGCAGAACAAAAGTGAATTCACCATAACCAGTTCAGGGCTGGATCTTTTGACTTTTGTGAGAGTGAGACACCAAACCTCAAACTATCTTACAGACTGAAAAGTGAGAATTAGGTACAGGAATGAGTATCCATTGACCAACATGATCAGAAGCACTTAAATTTCCAATTCCAGTAGCACTAAAATAACAGATAGCTGAAAGATTTATAACTCACATGTAACTTGTAAAAATAAAATTACTCCTACAGCACTTAATTGGAAACTGAAACCATACTTACAGGCTTACAGTCAGCCATCAACGATATTTAGATTCCCAAAATTTATTCATTTAAACCAAATAGTAGAAATATGATTGAATACTTAACTTAGTTTTTCAATCCTATTATCCTTCCATATAAAAGTGAAAAGAAAAAAATGAAAAAGGAAAACAAGAATAGTCCCACCAAGACGGAAGCTGAAGAAAGTGGTTAAGCCACAATTTGGCAAAGGTACAGGCAAATGACACTAATGCATGAACAGCGTAGTAGCAATCTGAAAAAGTTGTTAGATTCAACTGGGACAACCATATCCATATAGTTCTTCAGTACTAAATAACTGGTGATTGTTTTTCGCTTTCTAGGCAGCCAGTGTGGCTTCAGAAATATCAGCTAATCAGTTGCATACCATAATAAATTTCTCAATGCATAGCCATTAAAATCATTAAATGACATTGAAATTTTGTAGTATGAAGAGTTACATTAAATTACTTGCAAATGTAATCTACCATTATGCTGCTTTAGACGCATTGCACAAGGAACAATCATACTAGACCAAGAAAGCAAAGAAAAGACTCACCACAACAGCGACTTCAGATGTCTACAACACTGCCGGTTACTGGTGAAACTAAAGTCTCTCTGTAAACTAAAGCTCCACAATTCAATTCATTATGAGTCTTGATAACATTCTTGAATGTATTTTCCTTTGGATCATATAACACCAAGAAACCTGCACGAAAATCATTACCTACAAGTTCTCCATTCTCTAGAATACAAATAGGCTGCAAGAACAGGAGTCTGTACTCTTTAGGAATTTCCCTTTTAGAACACCTAATAACTTGAGTCCAAGATTGCTTCACCCCATATTCCTTCATCAACCATATTGTGCTAACACCAGCCCGCCCAACTAAGAAATTAAACACACAAAGACAATTTCTAAGAATCGTCATACCATCAAACCCATCATCATCATGATAGGGTAATGGAATCATCTCATGAAACTTCTCCTCCGCCAAATCAAAAGACAAAATTGTTCGGCTATTCCCTCGATTTGGCTCAACCCTCGTTAACCAGTGCAAAGCTCCATTCAAAAAGAAGCCCCGACCTGAGATGCTAAGAGCATTGGTAATGGGGAGCACCTTCCATGAACTCGTTTTTACAGCAAAAACCTGAATGGTAATTTCTTCGCACATTTTAGTCCCCACTAATACCTTGTAATCATCATTAGCAGAATCATAACCAAACCCACAAAAAGCGTGCCGATTGAAAACAGGCAATGGAGTTCTCGGTAACAGCTTGGAGTATCTAGTGCATGGATTCCACAAGATAAAGTCGTCCCCTTGGACGGAAAAACATATTAAGCCATTGCAACAACCAACAATACTTTTATAACGATTGGAAAACTCCGGGATCATTACCGGCAGATCAAGCTCTCTGTTGGCAAAATAACCATCCCTGTGATCCTTCAAATCCTTCAATGCTTCGTGGTCTAGGGATTGTGGAGGGTCCATTGAATAAAGGAGCCTGGAACTGTTCTCGGTGATGCCCATTTCTGCGTACCTGAAATGCTTCTTAGCGAAGTAAGGATCGGAGATCAGAGTGTTCCACGACTTGGAAACGCACCGGAATCGCATCACAGATTTGACCGGTAGCCTCGCCAGAATCTCTGAAATGATTTCGCCGTCGTCGAACTCGGTGTGAGCTACGCCGCCGTCCTCCGCCATGTTAAATTCATAAACCCAAAATCCCAATTTGCTGAATGTAAGGATTCCTTGACAAAGAGAGAGAGATTAGAATTGGTGTTGGGTAATGGGCCTATACGTTATTATTATAATAAATTTTTTTTTTTTAAACTGAATTAGCCACAACAAACAAAAAAGAAATTTTAAATACACACTTCTAACTACTTAGAGTAAGTCTACCGGACTTGATTATGCTTGGGCACCACCTCACATTCTGACGACCCAAGTCAGAAAAATTTCGATTTTCTTGCTTTCACCGGGCTTGGGGCAAGCCAACAGTAAATGACCCAGCATGACCCAGGCTTCCAGCTTGGCCCAAAGTGAGGAAAGGAGGAGAGACACGCCAGACATGAAAGTGAAGTGCAGTCGCTTGTCTTCTAGCGGAGACAATGCGACAGGCGCGTGGAATGCATGGTTGTGTTGTGTAGCGGAATTGGCTTGCTGATGTGTCAAGTAGCCGTTGGGCTGCTTTGAATTTTGAAAACAATGGTCAATGGATCTGGATCATTGGTTCTGATAGTTAATCAGATCTGATAGTGAATAATTAATGAGCTAATTATACCAGGTTTGGGAAGGTGAAAAAAAAATTATAAATAATAACGGCTAGATTACAACGGTAAGAAAAAACATATATTCAAAATTTCCTATAAATACCACACCTTCTATTTTACCTCTCACACCAAAAAAATCATTTCTCTTCATTCCTCAAATTTTTTTATTCCTCCTCCTAATAGCTTTCATCTTCTGAAAATTTTTGATTCCAATATGAGCGTACAAGCTGTAGTAGATCCAAGTATTGATGGGACGAGATGGCAGCCTATGGAAGACATTCAATTGTGCAAGTCTTGGAGATATGTTAGCCAAAATCCGGCTTTGGGTAAGGATCGAAGAAAAGATAATCTATGGGAAGACGTTTGCAAACACTATGCCGAACATTGGAATGGATATGTCCAATCAATTCAAGCTTTTTATGGGGAGGTGGAAAATTTGAAGGTAGAACTTTATGCTTGGCATTGTTTGTTAAGGCAAGCGAAAAATTGGTACAAGAATGGTGGGAATATGATTGATGAGGTATGAATTTGTAGTGTAACACGATTATTAATTTTTATGATATTTTTATTTTATATTAAAATTTAATTACTTGATACATTTTACTTTAAATTATTAGTTGATATATAAAATTTAGTTGATACATTATACTCACCTTATACTTAAAATTACTAGATTGTATATTAAAATTTAATTAGTTGATACATTGTACCTCGTTAATATTTGTACTAATTAATAATATATTTTTTTAAATAACATAGCAACGTCAAGCACAAGATTTGTGGAGAGCTGCAATGACCAAAGCGAAAGAAAAGCTAAAAAAAAGGTGATTTCAATAGTTTAGAATGTTACAAGATTGTGTTGGGCTTTCAACAATTTAGTGACATTGCAAGCCAGACCTCTTCGACTGGAGGAACCTCAAGGGGAGGAAGTGAACGGATGCACACACAACAATCTGTTCATGATTCTCATGTCAACTTGGACATAGATGCAGATGAGGTAAATGCCAATGTAACTCCGGATCCTTTGGTGAGGCCTCAAGGAAAGAAGTCTGCCAAAGAAGCTATCTGGAAAGGAAAGAAGACATCTAATGATTCCAATCCTTTGACATCCGCCATGGAGACTAGCAATCAACTAAACATCAATGTTGTCGGCTAAGGAGAAACGCGATTAAGAATATGTTCGATATCTCCATGACTAACAACAACGAGATCATATACGCTTGCAAATGGATATGCGAAACGAGACATTTAAAATTCAAGAGGGGAAAGAGTGAATTATGGAGATGGACACAAGTAAGATGACGCCAACCAAAAAGAAATATTGGCAAAGAAAGCAAAAAAAGATAGTGGAGAAAGAAGATGAAGATGCAACCGGTGGATCAAACTTCCAAGCACCTTTCACTAGTGGATATTATCCACAAGCACTTTTTATCGGTGGATTCCTACAATCATCTGCTGGTGTATTCCCACAACCTCATTTCACTAGTGGATACTATCTGCATTCTTCTAGAAAAAGTCATACTGGTAGAGGTCAGTAAATATATGCTGGAAGACATTGTGGCTCATCCTGTAACGTGTTCGATTGGTACTCCCAATCTTTGAACACTGGACGTTCGACAAAGTAGTCGGCCATCAAATTTTTGCCCATTTCTTCTCTAAGTCTCTCCTTGTTTGGTGCTCGACCTGGATGAGAACCGCTCCTTCGAGTTTGATTTGTAGATTCACCAACTGCTGTGATCACAATGGAGTTGGTGGCCATCATCTCTTTATCATCTTCATCCCTAGACCGTCGAACTTGACCCCACAACCTATTCATTGAGATGAGGGAAATTGAGGAAATGTGTAATGCTAGAGATAAGAAAAATGTGAAGGTTTGTTAAGCTCAGATTGTGTGTGTATGGAGTGCAAAGATCAGGTCTATTTATTAATTTTTTTCATACAGATTATGATAATTTGATAAGGACACGTGTCAACAATTCGTTCTTCGTAATCTTATCACAATTCGTTCTTAGATGAGATTACATTCACAATAACCGTTAGATTGAATAGTGTGTGAGTGACCTGGTTCGTCCAAACTTGTTGTTGGGCTTTTCATTCTTTTCAAAAAATTTGTCGGTGGTGTGTGATAAAAGTGTTAGTTGAGTGTGATAAAAGTGTCGGTGGAGTGTGATAAAAAAAAAAAAAAAAGTGTATGTGGAGTTATAATTTGTCAACCCAAAAAAATATCTTTGGTTGCATTTCCAATGTGCATAATCATTATGAGAGCTGCAACGTTATTCAACTAGAAAAAAAAAACAGAAAGATTAAGTGAGCCAATAGATGTAGAATGAGGAAAAATTCTTCAATGTGTTAACGTATAACATGCATACAATTGCCTTAAAAGTGATAATCATTTCCAATGTGCATAATCATTATGAGAGCTGCAACGTTTTTCAACTAGAAAAAAAAAAACAGAAAGATTAAGTGAGCCAATAGATGTAGAATGAGGGAAAATTCTTTAATGTGTTAATGTATGACATGCATACAATTGCCTTAAAAGTGATAAAATGAGTCCTCAAAATAGTAATATTAGTCCTCAAAGTGGTAATATGAGTCCTTAAAGTGGTAAATTTTCTTAGTTACCACATGAGTCGTCAAAATAGTAATATTAGTTCTCAAAGTGGTAACATGAGTCCTTAAAGTGATAAATTTTCTTAGTTTACCATATGAGTCCTCAAAATAGTAATATTAGTCCTCAAAGTGGTAACATGAGTTCCTAAAGTGGTAAAAATAGTTGATGTATGAGAAATGTTAACATACCATAGCTTTACCCGTAGAATGAGATGGTATTAGCTTGGAGAGTTGTAGTCGGTACATTAATCATTCATTCTCCAGATAAGGGAACTTAACAATCAGACTCATCCAAAACATTTGCATTTCCCCACTGTATGCGTTAGTTCATTTTCATTTGTATTCAAGATCCATAGCGACCAACCATTGGTCATCAAACATTCCACTTCCGGAGCTCTAAAAGTACCGCATTAGATCAAGTTTTGAGTTGAGAATCAGACACAAGGCTCTACATAAACAGCCAAATCATAGATTTATTACAACACAAAGTTTAAATATGTCATAAGGAAACATAGCCCTGAAAACTCAAGCTAACTGAGGATCTGCTAATCTATCAGCTAGGATTTTAGAACTTGTGTTCAAGCTAAGGAAATGCATGACTCTACATCCAGAGTCCCACCTTGACTTGATACTGGGTTGCTTGGCTTCTTGATTTCTCTGTTTACCAAAATACCAAGTGTCATGCATATCTATAGTAATAGTAATCACCAAGCATTTAACTCATTCAAAAAGAAAATCATAACTTATGGAAAGTTATATCCTGGTCTCAAGCCTAATACCATGAAAATTAAAAACAAAACAATCAAGCTTACATGATACCTTTACTCGGGTAAACAAAAACAAAAAACAAAAAAAACAAAAAGAAAGAAAGATGGCAGGTGTAAAGATGGGCGTATGAGTTTAACATAAGAATCGCTGGAATGGTTAAACAGTTTTTTTTTTTTTAATGGTTAAACTATTAAAGGCTGTAGGTTGTAAATCTGATCCACCAAAACACACCCTAAGAAAAGACAATAGGCAATTGGGCATAACAAAAGCAGTGGCGGATTTAGGATTTGAAAATAGGGAGGGCTACATATTTATGTGTAAATTTTTTTTTTAGTACAATAATGCACAGGTGTGCGAATGCAAGAGTGGGGAGATGAGAACTTGAGAGTTCAAGTGTTCAAAGACTGAATTTAGTCCGTAATTTAGGCCTTTTTGTGAAGAAGAAGAATGAGAATTTGTGATGGACGGAGAGAATGGAAGAGCCAGAGAGGAGTTTAACTTCAATAATTTGAGAGTTCGGGTGGCTTCGTTAAACAAACATACATATAAACAAAAAATATACATCACATATATAGTTTTTTTTTTTTCAACCCAAAAGTTTGTTCTGAATATAAAGCCATGGATAGGACGAAATAGTTAACATGCAAAGTTAACTCTATAAACTTGAATTGATTACTCGACATTCGAATGAGGCCAAGCTCCTGGCCGAGATACTGAGATAGCACAACAATTGATAAAATGATAAGTATTGAAATCAATTAAACCCACAACAATTGCACAGCAGAAAGAAGACCCATTGATCGACCTTGATAAGTTTTGAAATCAATTAAACCCACTTACCCACGTCAATTAAACATTTAAACCCACATCAATTAAAGTATACATCTAATTTTGTTTTTAAGCCTAAAAATCTCGGACGGGCTCCAGCCTGCCCAAGCTACTACTTGGATCCGCCCATGAACAAAAGTGACTTCACCATAAGCAGTCCAAGGCTGGATATTTTAACTTTTGTGAGAGTGAGACACCACACCTCAAACTATGCTTACAGACTACTAAACTTTTGCCATTCTAAATTATTTCAGAAGTGAGATTAGGTACCTGAATGAATATCCATTTACCGACATGATTACAAGCTCTGAAAACTCCAATTCCAGTAGAATTAAAATAACAGATGGCTGAAAGATTTATAACTCACATGTCACTTGTAAAATTAAAATTGCTCCAACAGCACTTAACTGGAAACTGAAAGGATTACAGCTCGCCATCAATGATATTTAGATTCCCAAAATGTAACCATTTGAACCAAATAGTACAAATATTATTGAATACTTAAATTAGTTCTTCAATCCTATTATCCATTTATCCTTGCGTATTAAACTGAAAGAAAAAAATGAAAAAAAAAAAAAAAAAAAAAAAAAAAAAACAAGAATAGTTGCACCAAGACGGAAGCTGAAGAAAGTGGTTTAGTCACAATCAAGCAAAGGCATAGGCAAATGACACAAATGCATGACACAGGGTAGTAGCAAAGGCAAATGACACAAATGCATGACACAGGGTAGTAGCAATCTAAAAAAGTTGTTAAATTCAGCTGGGGACAACCATATTTCATATAGTTCTTCAGTACTAAATAAATTGTGGTTGTTTTCTACGCAGCTTGTGCAGCTTCAGAAATATCAGCGAATCAGTTACATTCCATAGTAAATCTCTCAGCCCATTACCATCAAAATAATCAAAGGAATTTTGTAGTGTGAAGAGTTGCATTAAACTACTTGCAAATGTAATCTACCATTATCCTACTTCAGACGCATTGCATAAGGAATAAACATACTAGACAGAGAAAGCAAAGAAAAGACTTACCACAACAGTGACTTCAGATGTCTACAACACTGCCGGTTACTGGTGAAACTAAAGTCTCTCTGTAAACTAAAGCTCCACAACGCAATTGATCATGAGTCTTGGTAACATTCTTGAATGTATTTTCCTTTGGATCATATAACACCAAGAAACCTGCACGCCGATCATTAACCAAAAGTTCTCCATTCTCTAGAATACAAATAGGCTGCATGAACACAATTATGTACTCTTCAGGAATAACCTTTTTAGGACACCTTATAACTTGAGTCCAAGATTGCTTGACCCCATACTGCTTCATCAACCATATTGTGTTAACAGCATCCCGGCCAACTAAGACTTCAAACACACAAAGATAATTTCTAAGAATCGTCATACCCCGAAAGTAAGCATCATGATGGGGTAATGGAATCATCTCACGAAACTTGTCCTCCACCAAATCAAAAGACAATATTGTTTGGCGATTCCCTCCATTTGGCTGGGGTTCAGCCAACCAGTGCAAAGATCCATTCAATAACAACCCCTGACCTGACATGTTAAGAGCATTGGTTAAGGGGAGCACCTTCCATGAACTCGTTTTTAGAGTGAAAATCTGAATTTGTTTGCAGTTTCTAGTCCCCATTATTACCTTGTAATCATCGGTAGCAGAATCATAACCGAACCCACAAAACACGTGCCGACTATTAAATTTTGGAAAATTGGAAGGGAATTTTATTCTTGGTAACACGTTGGAGTATCTAGTACATGGATTCCATAACATAAAGTCGACTTGTTCAACTAAAATACATATTAACCCATTGCAACAACCAACGATCCTTTTATAACGATTGGATGAGCCCGGGATCATTACCGGCAGATCAAGCTCTCTGTTGGCAAAATAACCATCCCTATGATCCTTCAAATCCTTCAATGCTTCGTGGTCTAGGGATTGTGGAGGGTCCAGTGAATAAAGGAGCCTGGAGCTGTTCTCAGTGATGCCCATTTCTGTGTAGCTTAAGTGCTTCTTTGTGAAGTAAGGATCGGAGATCAGAGCACTCCACGACTTGGATACGCACCGGAATCACATCAGAGATTTGACCGGTAGCCTCGCCAGAATCTCTGAAATAATGTCGCCGTCGTGGAACTCGGTGTGAGCTCGCTTACGGCCGCCGCCGTCCTCTGCCATGTTCAATGGCGTTATACTTCACATAAACCTTAAATCCCAATTTTGCTTTGGATTCAGGGTTTTGGATTTTGATTTAGGGTTAGGGCTTTTGTAATAAAGTGTTTTAGAATATTTAGCAAAAAAAATTAATTTTTTTTTAGTGTTTTAGAATAAGAGAATTTGGAAAAAATAAATTATATTCTTTCGTTGAAAATAGCGATATCTTTATACACGTCTTTGCAGTATAAGGTATCTTAACTAAATATAAATTAGGAGACCTAGAATTAGGGGTCGTCAACTGGCCGGGCCTTGCTATATTTTTAAATAATTGCGGGCCGGGCCGGGCCGGGCTTTATTAAAAATCAAAGGATCCAAGCCCGTCCATATAAAGTGAGCCTTGCGGGCTTTTTCGGGCCGGGCCGGGCTTGGCCTTGCGGGCTTTTTTGGGCCGGGCCTTGCGGGCTTTATTTATAAATAAATATTTAAAGACACAAGTTTTTTTTTTTTAATCAAGTTTTGGAAATTCAATGGATAATGATCAAATACAACCAAAGATAACATATCTATATAACTATATTGTACCCCAAAAAATCTATATTTATATATAGATACTAATTTATTGATAAATAAATTTTTAAAGACACTAATTTTTTATAAATCTATATTTATACATCATACACTCCAAAGAGCTACATATAGCAATTCAAAGAAAATGAGAAACCGACCGTTGGATGAGTTTATTACAATAAATTATGAGTGTGGTAAAAAATTTAGCAAATTTCACCATATTTTCGAATCCGATCGGATTGGTCAACCGTAGTCACTTATATGTTTTATTGGTTGACCGATGGCGTGGCAACCGCGAAACGTGCTTATTTTTTCACATCACGTTTGTATATATTCCATTGATGGATGTGCGTGGACATAAGATAAATAAAAAATTAATTTTAATTACAAACACATTGGACTATACCAATTTTATTCCTAAAGTTATATGACTTATACATTGCATTTAACTTGTTTAGGTTCATTCTAAAGCAACCATGAAGTGGAAAATGAATTCGGAGAAACCAACCGCTCGATAAAGAGATTGTAATGTTTTATGGTGGTTTTAGAAAATCCAGCCAATTTGGTTCTCGTTTCGAATTCGATCAACTAGGTCAAACCTAGTTACTCTTATAAACTTATATTTATATATCATACACTCCAAAGAGCAACCCCTATCAATTCAAAGAAAATGGAAAAACCGACCGTTGGATGAGTTTATTACAATAAATTATGAGTGTGGTAAAAAATTTAGCCAATTTCACCATATTTTCGAATTCGATCGGATTAGTCAACCGTAGACACTTATATGTTTTATTGGTTGACCGATGCCGTGACAACCTCGAAACGTGCTTATTTTTTCACATCACGTTTGTATATATTCCATCAATGGATGTGCGTGGACATAAGATAAAAAAAATTAATTTTAATTACAAACACATTGGTCTATACCAATTTTCCTCCTAAAGTTGTATGACATATTCATTGTATTTAAATTGTTTAGGTTCATTCTAAAGCAACCATGAAGTGGAAAATGAATTCGGAGAAACCAACCGCTCGATGAAGAGATTGTAATGTTTTATGGTGGTTTTAGAAAATCCAGCCAATTTGGTTCTCGTTTCGAATTCGATCAACTAGGTCAAACCTAGTTACTCTTATAAACTTATATTTATATATCATACACTCCAAAGAGCAACCCCTATCAATTCAAAGAAAATGAAAAAACCGACCGTTGGATGAGTTTATTACAATAACTTATGAGTGTGGTAAAAAATTTAGCCAATTTCACCATATTTTCGAATCCGATCAGATTAGTCAACTGTAGACACTTATATGTTTTATTGGTTGACCGATGCCGTGACAACCTCGAAACGTGCTTATTTTTTCACATCACGTTTGTATATATTCCATCAATGGATGTGCGTGGACATAAGATAAAAATTAATTAATTTTAATTACAAACACATTGGTCTATACCAATTTTCCTCCTAAAGTTATATGACATATTCATTGTATTTAAATTGTTTAGGTTCATTCTAAAGCAATCATGAAGTGGAAAATGAATTCAGAGAAACCAACCGCTCGATTGAGAGATTGTAATGTTTTATGGTGGTTGTAGAAAATCCAGCCAATTTGGTTATCGTTTCGAATTCGATCAACTAGGTCAAACGTAGTTACTCTTATAAACCTATATTTATATATCATATACTCCAAACAGCAACCCATATCAATTCAAAGAAAATGGAAAAACCGACCGTTGGATGAGTTTATTACAATAAATTATGAGTGTGGTGCAAAATTTAGCCAATTTCACCATATTTTCGAATCCGATCGAATTGGTCAACCGATATGTAGAATATATATATATGCACATATTCTATATAGAATAATAGAAGTATAAGAACTTCCACACACACACACACACACACACACACACACACACATATATATATATATATATATATATAAACACACACACACATATAATATATATCTATATATATATATATATATTTATTATGCGGTAATGCATATATATCTTTTCTATATATATATAACACACACACACACATATATATATATATAAACACACACACAAATATATATCTATGTGTGAGTGTGTGTGTATATATATATTTATAAACACACACACACATATCTACACATATATATATATATATATATATATAATATTTTACGGGCTTTTACGGCCCGGGCCTAACGGGCATTTGGCGGGCCGGGCCTGGTTTTTGAGGGTTTTTTGACGGGCCGGGCCTGGCTAAAAGCCCTCAGGGCCGGCGGGCCTCCATCGGCCCACTTGATCCGCGGGCTTGTTGATGAGGCCTACCTAGAATATTCTACGTATCCTTTACAATTAGAAGAAGAAATCATATTTGAGTCAGGCACACCGCACACATAAATCATATTTGACCCAAATCAGTAGGGAAAAAAAAAGACTTAATAATAAGGATTAAATACTTGTTAATCCTCAAACTTTTGCCTAAAAAACAGTTTAGTCCCTCGCATTTCAAATTAAACTGGATAGTCCTTATTCTTTCTAATTCTCACACAACAGGTCCAAAACAAGTATAAAATGACTATTCTACCCCCAATTTTCTATTTTTATTATTATTTTTATTTTTTCTATTTTTTTAATTTTTCTCCCCTTTTTTTATACTCTCTCTCTCTCTCTCTCTCTCTCTCTCTCCGTCAAGAAAACGGCGACGATTCCTCCAGTCACTTGGTCACCGTCGAGATCAGCAGCCCCGGCGCCGATCGGACCGTCGGCAAAGACCGCACCCTAAGCGCCCGCCAGCTCTCCTGGCTCTGGCTCTTAAAACTCCAACAAATCGCCGCCTCCTTCGCCTTCGTCACCAATTCCTTCGTCGGCCTCGTCCGCACCCCCAACCTCAGCATCGCCTCGCCCGATTCGCCGGCCGACTCCGCCTCGTCGCGGCTCTACCGAGTCATCAAGGGGTTCCTGATCTTCATGCTCTTGCTGCTTTGCGTTGAGCTCGTCGCCTACTTTAAGGGCTGGCATTTCAGTCTGCCGACGGTGGGGTCCGCCGAGGTCATCGGAATCGTATATGCGAATTAACTCCACGTCAGAGTCAATTACAGTCGGTGGACCGCGTCATTCTGGTGCTCGGATGCTTCTGGATCAAGTTCCGGCGAGTCAAGCCCAAGGTCGCCATGGAGTATAAAACGACGTCGTCCAGTGAGGAGGAGGGTGGGACTGAGAATGTGGAGGATTATCCCATGGTGTTGTTACAGATCCCTATGTGCAATGAGAGGGAGGTAAGATGATGTAGGTTTCTAATCCCCTTACATAGTTAGTCATAACCAAAGCTTCAATTTTTACTGTTACTGTGTATGAAAGTGTTGAAAATGTGATTGCATTGGGAGAGAGAGAAGGACGCGAGGCTGAGAAGAGAGAAAGGAAGAGTTTAGGTTTTTGGTGAGATGGTGGCCGGAAGTGGTGGTCTCCGGTGATGGCAGAGGAAGAGAAGAAGAAGAGAGGTCGAGGGAGAGAGAGAAAGAGAGAGAGAGAGTATAAAAAAAAAGGGGAGAAAAATTAAAAAAATAGAAAAAAAATAGAAAAAAATAGAAAATGAGGGGCATAATAGTCATTTCGGATCATTTTGGACTTGTTATATGAGAATTAGAGAGAATAAGGACTATCCAGTTTAATTTGAAAGGCGAGGGATTAAACTGTTTTTCAGGCAAAAGTTTGAGGAGTAACAAGTATTTAATCCTAATAATAATAAAACCTTTTTTGAAAAATAGACAATTCCATTAATTCTCCATGGCAAAAAAGCACATACATCAGATGTTGTCTTATACCAAAATTATAAATGGCACAAGCCGCCAAGCCAAAGACAAGTAACATTCACTGTTAACAAATGCACTCACCTATTGTGCTTAAAGACAAGAAAACAAATCCTCACTACCTACTTCCCTTTGAAAAGTAATCTAATCGGCTAGAAACCTCAATTGATGTACAATTAGAGGGACTTAGGTGCAAGTAGAGAAAATAATAATAAATACTTATTAAATAGACATAAAAGACAGATTTATGGCACGTTTACTTACTTGGAATGGAAAACAATCATGAATCGGAAACAAATGGAATGGGAGAAGAAAGGAATCGGTATTGATTCCGAATGATTGATTCCTAAACCCATCTCCCCATTCCGTAATCAAATTCCTGAATATTCAGGAATCGATTCCTGATAAATAGGTGGGGCCTACACCAATTCCGATTCCTTCATGTGTTAGTAAACACATGAATTCTTTTACCCGGAATCATTCTGATTCATTTATGTGTTTTTTTTTTTGAAGAAGAAGGCAGTAGCCAATATATTGATCAAAGGCCAGAATGACCATTACATACCCTTCCGCTGTCATATAAGACAGACAAGAAGATGTGTTAGTACCCACAGTGGTACATAGAAACTAGGACACTCATTTGACATTGAATACATCATAGTCATAGCGGAATCCCCCTTTGGTACTACGCCGGAGGCGCTAGAAAACTAGAAGGATCCAGCGCTCCCAACCTAACCCGGAACACAGTATATCTAGTCGCCTAGAGACCTCAATTGGTGTACAACTAGATAGACTAAGAATTAAGTCGACAAGACTAAGACCCAGTACTACAACTAGATAAGGAAAAAAACCACTAGAATGCCCAAAAAAGGCCTACAAAAACTAGAAAATAAAAGGAGTAAAAAGCCCGCCCACCAGATACGGCCCAGTAGCCAAAAGGAGACCCAAAGGCCCAAGAACCAAGCCAAGGAGCGCGGATCGGAGTGAACTCGCCTGTGTAGCTGGACCAGCACCGCGGCTTCCGACAGATCATCGTCGCCGCATCAAACCGCCACCAACTGACGACGTCAGCAGGAACGTCGTGGATCAGCATTCCAGACCGAAATTTGATCCGATACTGGTTCGATCACCACAGCCTCCGTCCTCCGTCAGACCTTCTCAACCCCAAACCAGGGCACCGCAATGACAACCTGCCTCCGCAGCGCACCAGAATCCCTCCGTCGCACCTCCTTGCTCGAAAAACCTCCGCCGCGCAGATCGGAACGAAAACAAGGACGAGCCCCTCTGCTGGTCATTCTCTCTCCGGACGCGACCAAGCCTCCAGCCCTCTGCTCCTGCCCAAAAACTCCTGGTCCTCCCCGATGGACTGACACAACAAGTTCGCCCGTCCAACGACCACGTCCCATGGACGAGGCGCCGGACGCGGCATAGAAAATTTCTTAGGGTTTTCGCTGCTCTGACTTTCTTGGAGCTCTCGGGGTTTTCGTGTTCTGATTCCTTTATGTGTTAGTAAACACAGGAGTGTTTTTACTCCGTAATTATTCCATTCACTTCCATTACATGAACCACTACTCATAATTTTTTTTGAGAATGAGATAGAACTTTCATTCAATCAACCAAAACGCATACATTGAGGGGGACATAAGCCAATACCAAAAAAACCGCGGTTATGAATAGAATCAGGCCAATGGGCCCAAACTTTAACCACAAAACACCCATGTCCAAGGCTACCCTGAATATGTGATCCTGAAAGTCTCAGTAATACCTTATAGTCAACAGCATAGAAGACGTCGTCCTCTTCAACACCGTGTCCAAAAAGTACCAGATCACGTGTAAAGGATCACTTGTCGGCAAATTGGCAACAAAAGTAAACCACTACTCATAATTGTTGTTCATTAAACTGAAAATTAACCTGGCAAGACTTTTAAACTACCATGGAGACTTTTCTTTTACCAAAAAGAGTTGGACTTAGTCTTAGGCTTCCAAAGAGGATATTTTTTTGTCGGTTAGCTGTGGCCTTATGGTTAGCTACCTTAACTAATACTGTAGAGGTTATGAGTTCAAATCTTACTGACATCATGGTGGGTTAAGGGAGTTACATGGTCATCTAGAATTAACAAAATATATATATATATATATATATGTGTGTGTGTGTGTGTGTGACCCAAAACTCGAACTTCACACGTTAATTTCAAAGCGAAGCTCCGCTCTGGATATGATCTGTGTGTGTGTATTTTCCAACAACTTATAGCTGCTGCATTAAACGTACACGCAATTTGAACGGTTGAGATTGGAGGGGGTGTTGCTCTCTTCGGTGAGGCTTCTGTATATGATCCGACTAGTTCAACCCACTGATACCAATCGCAATAGCGAAGGCTCTGTCTTTCTCATGATCTCATCTCTGAAGCTCAACCATTTCCAAACCTCTTCGTCTGCTTTATTACATCAGGTACTCTATTTATAACCCAATATTTATTTTCATCTCTGTTTTTTGTTCTCTGGGTAATTCCTTCTCTTTCAATGCCAGTCAATCCTTCATTGTAAGGCTAAAATTTGCTTTCTTTTCATGGTAATATTTTCACCTGATGCATTGTAGAATTGATTCATTGATCGAATTGGGTTTTGGGTTCATCTGGGCACCATTTTCTTTAACGAAAGGAAGGAAATTTATCAAGCATATATCAAATAGGGTCTCATAGTATTTGCATTGTTTTCATGTCCTCTGCAGAGACCCAATCGATTTTGGAGAAGGGTTTGATTTTGAGCTTGAATTTGGGGTGATACGGCATCTTTTCATTCTAGAAGATGGTAAGAGATCAAGCTTTTCCTACTTTGATCTTTTATGAGGAACATTGGCTTTTGTTCATAATCAAATTTTCCTGCTTTTTTTTTTACACATTGTGTTTCTAGTTGAGTTGTACATAAGGATAAGCTTTGTTTAGTGAAACTTGTTAATTTTTTCAAGTTTATAAACACCTGACAATCGTGTGTGGCAGGTTTATCACTCTAGTTTTGTAGATGACGAAGGAATTACTAAAGCTTGTGGGTTCCCTCTGCTGCCTTTGAAAAGCCACATTAAGGGTCCTGCTCCAGTTTCAGATCTAGGTTATTTTCAAAACCGCATGCTGGCTGTTTTCAAAGTTGTTTGCATTCTGTTATTTTTCGTCAATGTGGGGAGTGAAGAATCTTCTTTTGTGCAGATAGGACTGATATTGTTGATGAAGCAATTACATTCTTTCGCGCTAATGTCTTCTTTAGAAACTTTGATGTCAAAAGCTCTGCTGATAAGCTTCTCATTTATCTGACATTCTACATTAATGTGGCTTTGAAGAGGCTGGAAGGTTGCAGAACTTTGGCTGAAGGTACCAAAGCCATTATTAATCTGGGTCTCGAAAAAGTCCCTGTGCCCGGAGAGCCAGGTTTCCCTTTGCCAGGCCTTTTTCCTGTCCCTCAATCCGACGAGGAAGCAGGTGAAGTTTAATTTTTCTTTGCTTGCCTTTTTTCTAGTGTAGGGAGCTGCATTTGTGAAGTGTTGAGAAATGCAGTTATCTTGTAGTTTGATAGTGAATTTTGTTTTTTCTTGTATATGTTGATTAAGACTCTAGCTGACTTGTCCCCTTTTTATTTCTCCCAAGTACAGTTCAATTCAGAAAGTATTTTGAATTATATGTTATCCAGTTCCTCAATTTGTTATCTGCTGAATGGATTTGCATTTACTACTTAAATGAGGAATTCTTCATTTCTCACTTACTCTTGCAATTCACTTATTCTTCCTGTTTTCACATAGATCATGGGATATGCCTTTATCTTTTGCATGTATGGTCTTAAATAATCCACCTTTAGTCTGAATCATCTATTCCATAATGGAATAGACTCCACGGTTGGATTCTTTAGTTGAAAATTTGACATTTGTCTCCGTGATTATTAACTTGATTTGTTTAATAACTAACATGTAATCCCCTATGAAATACCATCGGAATAAAATTGTTAAGACGATCATACTATAGTTCTTTGGGTTTGCTGTGGCATTCCTCAACTCAATGTCTAACTTCCATATTTTCTCCCATACACATGGGGTCTTATTTGCTTTACTTTAACTCTATATTAGACTGTCGATTCTGCAAGAGTTCATACTTCTGCAGAGGAAGTGTTTCCAGATACTTGTACATTCATTATTATATTTATTAGTTTCACAACAATCTTAGTAAGTCCTCTGTACAGCACTGTTCAGATTCGACAACCATATTTTTCACATATGGGTTTGTCATCTCCATTATGATCCCGATGATTTTGACATTTTTGTTTTTATCTTTGGATGCAGAATTGCTGAGGAATTATTTGAGGCAGATAAGGGAGGAAGCAAGTGGGAGATTGTTGAGTGTTGCTTATAAATCTAATGGGACACCTAATAAGTGGTGGTTGGCATTTGCCAAAAGGAAATTTATGAACATCATTCTTCCATCATGAATAGTTAGTCTCCTAAAAAATTATGAATAGTTCTTGCAGATTCTATCCAGTTGGTAATGATTGCACATAATAACATGTTTGAAAGATCTTATCAAGATCAAAGGAGGTTAAAAGCTCACTCACTATCTATATTCTGTTCTTTTCCTTTTTGCAGATTCTTGTATTGTATTGCAAATAAACTCAGACATAATACTCTTCTATTCTACATTCTACCGTGAAAATGCCTAATGGCCAAATACATGAATAGTTTTCGCTTCATTGGTTTCGGGATGTCGGAGATTGTAATTGTTTAATGCTGTGATTGTGATATATAAAAGGCAGAAATATCACTTTGGTCATCGAACTATGGCTCGCTCGACACTTTGGTCATCCAACTTTTAAAAATTTCATTTTGGTCATCGAACTATATCATCGCATATCACTTTGGTCATTCTGTCTGTTTTCTCTGTTAACTCCAAGGGTATTTTGGAGATTTAAAGGTTTACTCGCCATTTTTATAACTTAATCCAACTTTTCCCGCCTAAACATAAAACTTTAACCAATTTTGCCAACTTTTCCCTCCTTTTATAATTCCTCAATTTATTAAATCAATATTTTTCTTCCTATTATATTCCCTCACTTTGAATCATTCTCTGACTCGATTATTTTTCTTTGTTGCATGCTTTGATTATTGATGATGAATGCATGAATAAAAGGAAGGAAAAGTTGGCAAAATTGGATGGAGTTTTATGCTTAGGCGGGGAAAATTAGATTAAGTTATAAAAATGGCGGGTAAAACATTTCATCTCCAAAATACCCCTGGAGTTAACAGAGAAAACGGAGAAAACTGACGGAATGACCAAAGTGATATACGGTGATATAGTTCGATGACCAAAATGAAGTTTTTAAAAGTTGGATGACCAAAGTGTCGAGCGAGCCATAGTTCGATGACCAAAGTGATATTTCTCCCTATATAAAAGCATGCATGTCCTATTTTATTCCAATTATAATAATGAATGGTCAGGTTCCAGATACAGATTTTATTACAACTGTGATCAACCTGGTAAACGCGGTTATGATGATTCTGAATATGATTATGATACCGATTGAGGCGATGGTAGACCTGTGGAATTTCATCTCAGACCTATCTTGTCCAACTTTTTAATGTTGATAAGCTAGGAAGTCTACATTTTACTAATAGCTATGAAAGTTGTACGACTGTTATCGCCTTCATATGAACTTGAAAAGGTGCCTGTGTTTTTATCAATGGGTTTACATTCCCATATTTGTCTGTCGTTGGTTTGAATGGATTCTAGGTCTGTTGTATATCAAATAGCCAACGTTCTAGTGGAATATTTTCTTAAACTGAAAAGGAGACGGAACTGGTCTGGTCATCTGGGCTTAGAGACCTATGTGCTTCATCTGTTCCGGGTTGTGGACTTTCTGTAGATGTTATAGCTAGATTATAATTAGACCATTTAATTCTTTTTCTGGTATAACGAAGTCAAATGGTATGAAAAAAATGTTCAAACACTTAACTTGGGTTTTTACTTTCTACACTGAAGGGCTGGTACTGCAAGTCCTTAAACAACTCGAGGCCATTCTATTGCAACCACTTCTCCAAGTCGACATTTTGCATCTACAGCAAGTAATATTAGATAAAGGAAGGAGGCCGGACAAAATGCACTCAGCACATTAAATCTATGAAATCAAAAAACATCGAATCGCTTTTGTGAGTCTACAGGAGTATAGGGTATATAATGTTAATCAATACATGCTAGGTTCAAGATGCTTTCTGTCTAATTGCATTGCAGGTCAATGTCAAACCCTGGGAACCAGCTCTCTGTCATCCTGAAGTAGTCACTTGTTCCATAGCGAGTGAAGGTAACATAGCCATAGCCTCACCAGTGATAACAACAGAACCATCCTTATAGCATGCTGTCTTGAATTTAGCTCTATATCAAACAAGCAAACACCCAGAATGAGTCCAAGTTTTGCTATATGTTTAACTTGTCAAGACACTGCAGAAAAACTGTTTGGCAAATGATAATGTGGCTTACAAGTATCTGTTCTTTTGCTCTCTTATGTTATTTGCTTGTACCTCACCAACTATCTCTTCTCCAATATAGACCGGCAACCTAAAATGCAGACTTTGGAATATGTATATAGCCCCAGGCTAAACATACCATACAAATACCAAGAAATTAGACAACCACAAGTATGGGAAATGTTTCATCGGAAGAGCCATGTTGAAAACAGAAAACAAATGACTTACAAAATGAGAAGATATGATCTTGGGAAACAGTGCAGCAACAAGCATCCCATGAACCACTCGGTCTTCAAATCCAGCATTTCGAGCAGACTCAGAATCAAAATGCAGAGGATTAGAGTCATGACTCACTTTAGAGTACTCTAAGACATCTTCACTTGTGAAAATTCTAGCTTGTTTGAATATATCTCCAGTTTTAAGAAAAGTAGCTGCTGCTGATGAAAATCCTCTCAGAGAAGGTAGTCTGCCCAGGACTAAATTCCGAGTGAGCATAGTTACAGAGGTCTCTACAATTCGTCTGTCAATTAGTATCCCAAACAAAATAGTGCTGTCCTCGACTTAACGAATATAGGTTTTGACAAAATTAATGTAGAGCCCAACTTTCAATGTCTTCTAATAATCTCCTCTTCCAGGAATGCTTGCTCACATCTGTAACATTAAGATATATGACTATCAAATTACACCAACGCTTGGACGAGTAAGATAAAGAGTCGGTTTGTCAAATTGTGAACCAACCTATGAAAGCTAATTACTGAATTTAGTCAATTAGTAAACAATGTACTGCTTGCTACCGAGCATAATGCCATAATGTTCAACAACATATAACTTCATAGAATTGTCTTCACTTTCAAAATTAAGTAAGAGGTAAAGAACAAAGAAAGATATCTAGTCACATTAACTGATTAACCAACATTCTAAAAAGATTACACAGCATACTCCAAATCAGTTCCATGCAGCCTTATATGGGATTTTAACTTGGATGCTAAACAACATGCATGTAAAGGTGAAATGCAATATGTCTATAACTCTATAATAATTATATGTAGTAGTACAAGTATATATACCTATATGCGTGTTTATGAAGAAACTCTACCAAGCATTTAAAGTATAAACTCATAACTGTCGATTCATAGATGGTCCATAAGTACAACATCCCAAAAAGCCAACAGAAAATCTTGAAGCTGGGAGATTGAAGGATTTCTTTTCAACATTTACAACCTAAATTCCCTTTTTAGGGTAAACAGGATTTTCTACATTCCTCCGTATAACAATCCATATATAGTTTGTCAACATACATATGCTAAGAAATCAAACCGATGCAGAAGCACATACGTCTAAGGACAAGGAAATTTCATGTTGACCAAAGTACAACCATCATAAAGTCACTAGGAAATTCAATTCCCCAGTGACAAAACCAATACTACAGAAAACGACGACCAAGCTCGAACATGCACCATTCAACCAATTTAGCTAGCTGACAGTTAACATTTATCCAGATTTGATGGTTATAATAATTTTGACCTACATCAATTAACACACTTGCACGCAATTCTCAGAATCCCGTGAATTAGTAGTCTTAACATTGCACTACCTACATTTGGGGCTAAGCTGTTCCTAAATGAAATGCACAAGTATAAAAACCTTAACACACTAGGCATAGTTAATGTCAAACTCAATCTTACAACTCGGCAAAGATGAATGAAAGAAGTCTAACTTTCCCCCTCGTAAGTTCACAGAATGGTTCAGCGTCACAGGCACATTCTTTTTTCCACAAAAATTTCTACGGTGAAGTAGAAGCCATCATAAGCAGTTGTAAGAGGCATTTTATCGAACACCTGGTGGGCACCCAACAGGCTTCAATTTTGATAAAGCATGAACAATCTACAGTCAGCAAAATGTTAAAAGCCACCCACAAGATTCAGATAAGATTGATATGAAGGTGTAAAGACATAGCAGTAAATAGCAGATAATGCTAGCCCATTAACAATGGCAAGACCCGATTTATAGTAAATGGCAAAACAGAGCGAGTCAAGTTCATCCCAAGTAGAACCGAAATGTGGATAAGACCTAGAAATTCAAGAAAACCGAATAGGGTTGATTACCTGATCCTTCCTGATTGTCTTATATTACTTGGGTGGGTGTTAGACGTCTCAGAATCAAGGTTATAAAAAACACTAGGCGCTAGTTGGGCTGTAGTTCGAGACTCAGCGTCCCACTTAAGCGGAGAAAGGTTTTTTTTATTATTACTTTATTTTATTTTAATTTTATAATATATATATATATATATATATAGGGTTGTGCCCGTTTGCCAAAAATCTCATGATATTTTACCCAATCAATCCATCATCCTTATATTTTACCAATTTACACAACTTTTAGGAGAAAAGACTCATAAGGGTAGTCATTTCTAAAGTAGTGCCTACTGCCTAGTGTATCCTATGCTAACTTTTGGGTCCAAAACTCACTTTTTCTTAGAAAATCTTGTTCCAACTTCTGAGAAAAACAAAACTAGCCTTCAACATGCCCAAGTTTTTCACCTAACGGCCTCCTGCCTAACGGTTACTTTAACAGGCGGAATCACTGCTGCTTGTTTCTATCATAAGCTGAGGCAAATTTTTCTAAAAACCAGGAATTCTGAACTTAAAGATAGTATAAAATACTGGCATAACATGATTAAGATTACGATGACAGAAACTAACTTGCAATATTTAAAACTTGATGAAGTGGGTGAACACACTAAAATCATTTATATAAACATAATTATAAGCTAAGAATTTAGAGCCTCATTCTCAGGTAAACAGCTCAGAAGTTGTTTAGCTATCCATAACAATGATTACAGTACTTACTTGAAATGAAAGCTCACTACTTCTTACTTAGACAGGAAGGAAGAGCACACTGCTACTATAGCTTTCTTAATTTTTTTTGAATCTAGAACTGATCTAGAAATTTTCGAATCTAGGACGGCTAAGCCAATTTTCGAATGCCTTCTAAGGGAAGCTAAGGCTCCTTATATAGGGAGCGGAACCCAAATTACAATTCAAAACTACCAAATGTACAGGATGACTCCGTGATTTCCTGCTTTCCTGAGTGCTCCTGCTGGTGGAGGTCGGACTAGGAAAAGCAGATACCTTTAGGTGAAATGTTTTTCACCTGCCTTTTTGAAAAGCAAAACCAACTTTTGGGAAAGTCCAAAAGTACTTTCGGTGCTTTTTACACCTGCTGCTTCCCATGTTCTTATCTGTTTCTGAGTTGTGACCAAGGACAAATGAGTCGTTATCCGCCTGGGCGATTCGGGCAGTTGTTGCATTATCTTCGACATCTGTATCAACATACATCTTATAGTGGTTGTCTGTTTCCAGCCTTTCAATCCACTGTAAGCATGCCAGTGTCGAATCTATCTCCTTTCTGGTGAGAGATAGGAACAGGTCACTGCTGACTACGTCAGGATGATCGTAAGCAGTGATAATAGTTTTTTCTCCTGCTGCCAGGAAGGTATTGTTGATGTCTTTAGAGATGATCTTTTTGATACATTCCAGAGCCATGGCTTTCATCCATGGGATGCTTGAGTTTGGCTGACCATTGTAACCAACACAGGCAGGCTGAAGATATTTTCTTTGAATAATTCTCACATAGTGATATGGAGAAATATACTCAACCTCACCGTTTGTCTTCTGGATCCATTCTGGAGGAGTGGATATGAAGTTTAGTCGAAGCATGTAGTCATTTTTTCTAATATTTTTAACTGTGTTGACAATGATAGGGGGCAAGCCTTTGAGATCATCATTTGTTTTAGTCCACAGATTATGGACAAAACCATTTTCAACAAGCCAAATCTTGTGTTCTTGAGGATGTTCACTCTGAACATTGAACATCCTCTAAGTATCTTCCAACATATGTCATTCGGGCAGTTGTTGCATTATCTTCGACATCTGTATCAACATACATCTTATAGTGATTGTCTGTTTCCAGCCTTTCAATCCACTGTAAGCATGCCAGTGTCTAATCTATCTCCTTTCTGGTGAGAGATAGGAACAGATCACTGCTGACTACGTCAGGATGATCGTAAGCAGTGATAATAGTTTTTTCTCCTGCTGCCAGGAAGGTATTGTTGATGTCTTCAGAGATTATCGTTTTGATATATTCCAGAGCCATGGCTTTCATCCATGGGATGCTTGAGTTTGGCTGACCATTGTAACCAACACAGGCAGGCTGAAGATATTTTCTTTGAATAATTCTCACATAGTGATATGGAGAAATATACTCAAACTCACTGTTTGTCTTCTGGATCCATTCTGGAGGAGTGGATCTGAACTTCAGTCGAAGCATGCAGTCATTTTTTCTAATATTTTTGACTGTGTTGACAATGATAGGGGGCAAGCTTTTGAGATCATCATTTGTTTTAGTCCACAGATTATGGACAAAACCATTTTCAACAAGCTAAAGCTTGTGTTCTTGAGGATGTTCACTCTGAACATTAACTAAGTATCTTCCAACATATGGTCCTGCAATGATAAAGAGAGTTGGAGGAATACGGTCTTCAGAATTATGACTTCCTATCAAACTATGGAATTCATGCCAGTCTGATTCATTGAGTGCCATGATAGGGACCCTACCACTTTCTGGATCTTCAAGGAAGTGAATTTTTTCTTTTCTAACAGCACTTTGCTGTGTATGAAGCTCTTCCAACTGTGGTCTAGCATTTTCGTAGAGTTCTTCAACTAGTGCAAAGAGAGCTGGGAACATCAGACCACTGCTTCTTTCTTGAAAGACAAATAAAAGATTTTCTAGGATTGCCTTCTGGTGATAAGCTAGTCTCCTGCCAGTTCTGAACACAGGAGTATCAAAGGTTCTTAATTCATAAATAAAAACATTTATAACTCCAGTTGGAGTTGGTCTACTTTTTGGCAAAGTAGCAGCCGTCAACGGTCTTGATGAGCCTTTACCGTCTGCAGTTTGAGACGGGCTAGCCAATCCTTTACCCTGGGATTGATCAGTTGAAGCCAAGCCTTTCACACTTAGCAAGAACCTTTTGAGGATTTTTTCTTTAGGATCCTCATTAGTTTCATGTTCTTTCCCCGGTCTTCTGCTTCTGGGGTTACGACCTTCATTGTCCTCTTTTTGGCTGAACTTTACTAGTTCTCTGGTTAAGGCGTATGGAAGATAGTTCTTATTTCCTGCAATTAATTCAACATTATAATCATATTGATTAAGAAATAATTGCCAGTTGGATAATCTTCCTCTGTCAGCAGCTTTATCAAGTTTAAAATTTTTGAAATTGTTTACTCTAGCACAATCGGTGCTGACAGTAAAGGGTTTTCCAAGAAAAGCTGGAGAATTTAAAATAAAAGATTGAAGGATTTCTTTTCAACATTTACAACCATTATTACCTAAATTCCCTTTTTAGGGTAAACAGGATTTTCTACATTCCTCCATATATAGTTTGTCAACATACATATGCTAAGAAATCAAACCAATGCAGAAGCACACATGTCTAAGTACAAGGAAATTTCATGTTGACCAAACTACAAGCATCACAAAGTCACTAGGAAATTCAATTCCTCGGTGACAAAACCAATACTACAGAAAACAACAACCAACAGAAGCTCGAACATGCACCATGAAACCAATTCAGCTAGCTCACAATTAACATTTATCCAGATTTGATGCTTATAAGTTTGACCTACATCAGTTAACATACTTGCACTCAGTTCTCAGACTCCCATGAATTAGTAGTCTTAACAGTTGCACTACCTACATTTGGGGCTAAGCTGTTCCTAAATGAAATGCACAAGTATAAAAACCTTAACACACTAGGCATAGTTAATGTCAAACTCAATCTTACAACTCGGCAAAGATGAATGAAAGAAGTCTAACTTTCCCCCTCGTAAGTTCACAGAATGGTTCAGCGTCACAGGCACATTCTTTTTTCCACAAAAATTTCTACGGTGAAGTAGAAGCCATCATAAGTCAGTTGTAAGAGGCATTTTATCGAACACCTGGTGGGCACCCAACAGCCCGTATGAGTAAACAAGAAAGAACTGTTGATTGATTAAATTACAATTATTATAACTCAAGTAAACAATCAACACACTCACAAGGTAACTCCAAAAATCATAGTAACATAAAAGTAGGTATTTTTTTGATACTCTCTTTTAAAACTCAACATTTGACAGACAGACTAGAACTCTGACTGATCACAACCAACAAATATTGCATCATTAATATGTGAAATAACATTAAAGCAACACATGCTTAATTTTCTTTTTACTAACACCTTCACATATTCAAAATATATCATAGATAGATATTTGATCAAAATAACATAAGTATACTTCTCTTTTTAGTGAATTTTCAGATTAACTGGTAACAAATCACAAATCCACGTGTTAGGGTCCGACGTACTATACCCAAAACACGGGAAAACCAGGTTGACTGGTATCAAATCATAAATCCACGTACTAGGGTCCGACGTACTATACCCAAAGTACGGGTAAGCCGCAGCATACCAAGGACACTACCAAGGCATGTATACTCAAAGTAAGCACCATTCCTAAAAGTATAATAGTGCACTATCTGAAGGGACTAGAGCCCACAGCTTAACAACCACGAAGCACCAAAACACATTTACCAGTAATTCACTTAAGCACGGGGTTGTTGTAATCCCCCGGCTTCACAATTGTACTTTTCAGACATAATCAAATTCACAACATACAATCTTTATAAATTTTAGATTGTATGAATGTATATGTACACCCATATAAAGAGACATATTATTTCAAGACAAATCTTTACTTCTTAAAATAATTTCCGCATATTCACAATTGGCCATATAAAATAGCTTTCACACCACAAGATCAACATTTCATTATTCAACAATTAAATGGGAGATTAATAGTTTGAATAATATCCAATCCATTCTCAATCATTTCATCATACCAATCACACGTCAACCAAAATATATATTCCACGTAAATATATATATACGTAATCATCCGCTCAGGAATGACCACTAATACCAACTATAGTTCAAGTATAAAAACCGTGAAATTCATTTGTATAATAAAATCATTTTACTTACCTATGGACCGTAGTTGATCAAGTCCATATGATTTAAAACAAATATTTATTCCATAAATATTTTCACACAATTACGACAAAAATAAAGTAATTAAATTTATTCAGTTCGTAATATGAACCACGTGAGGTTTACTCACCTCTAATCCAGCTGCGTCTTCTAAAAAGTCATATATAACAATATTCCAAACGCTCGTCAACTCAAACCGTCAAGTACCTAATCAAGTACGGTCTTTGCTTAGTAAACGAAACACGAAATAAACTTAAACGACGATCCAAGGGTCAGATTCTAAAATAAAGACGATCCAACGGTCGGATTCTAAAATAAAGACGATCCAACGGTCGGATCCTCACGGATCGCCCTTAGGATCATCCTCCAAAATTATCACGAAGATCCAACGGTCAGATCTTCCTGAATCGTCCTTATAAACATCTCCACAAAATTTTATGAAAATCCGACGGTCGGATTCTCACGAATCGCCTTCCGAATCACTATTTCACAATTATACGAAGATCCAATGGTCGGATCTTCGCCCGTGACCTCACAAAGTCATCGGGACAGTCATACGATCAACATATTAAAATTTGAAGTAAAACCGATGGTCTGATCTTCACAGATAGTAAACCGAAGATAAAACGTAAAAACGTTAAAACGTAAATCCACTATTTATCAACTTTTTCAAAAATAACCTTGTAATATATCAAAACGCTCGTATGGATGCGTAGATCATCGCCTAGATAATGAAAACTCAAAAAAAGGTCCGACGCGCCGCCAAAAGCGGAGGTCAGACGGCGGTCAACGGGGCGGTCAACCACCTCCGATGCAAAAGTCGTCAACTACAAACTTCTTCAAAATAAAAGGGTGATCAACTTTCATACCTGGAGCTAAGTCTGGTTCGGCCTAGATCATCCTAGATCAAGCTTTGAAGTTTGGATTAATCTCGTGCGTCTGATCAGATTCCAGATTGAATCAGGGACGTCGAAATCTTCAACTCGTGATCTTTCACTCCACACTCAAAATCGTCGTGCAAGGAGGATATGAGGATGATCAGGGGGAGGAGGAGATCACGAAAATGGGAAGTATCGGCCGAGGGGACGCCGGAAAATAGGTTCTCCGACCGGGTCGGATCGACAAAGGCTGGGGCGTCTTCGATCCGGCTTTCGGGGCAGCGGCGGGCCAAAGGGATACCGGAGGGAGGCTCGGCGTGGGGCGGCGATCCCAGGCGAGCCCGGGTCCGGGGCCGGAGGAGGCCGGAGGGGCGAGTTCCAGCCGAGTTGGGTCAAGCTCAATCCGCCGGGTCTGAGGGAAACAGAGAGAGAAAGAATCGGAGAGGGCTGGGGACTATTCAGCAAAAAGTCAATTTTTTCGTCCTTAATGAAAAATCAGAAAATTTTCCCTATTTATAGAAAATTCCCAAATTTCAAATATTCATAACTTATTCATACGAACTCCAAATATTGCGTTCCACATATGCACGCGATCGTATCGACGAGCTCTACAACTTTCATGAAGGAAATTTTCCCAAATTCCATACGTATAAAAAGTCACTTTTTGAGATCCCCTAAATAACGTTCGATTTCGAAAATAAAATCGTTCGAACTACTTCCACAACTTCTCCAAGCTTCGTACTCGCTCCTAATACCGAGAAATCAATTATAAAAATCCATGAAATTTAATTTGGATTTTTCGGGGTATTACATTGTGTCTCTTAACTCGTTAAGTTTACTGCTTTTGTACTCATGCCTTAATAATTGTGTATGTAGTTTCCCTTGGGCTGCAATAGGAGGTATGGATAATAAGCTTATCATCTGGGATTTGCAACATTCGTTGCCCCGTTCTACATGTGACTATGAGCTCTGTGAGAGTTTCATCTCTACATTATTTCAAATGATTATCACCATCTGGTTCTCTTTTTCTTTATCTAATTTATTATGGTCACCAGCTTGTTTGCTTCCATTAAATGTCAATTGTTGGATGTCATACTTCAGATTTTAAATCTCTGCAATTGGTCTAATGGAAGAAATCTTCCTTGTATGGCAGGATGGAGTGACATGCTTGACCTGGCTTGGGGTATCTAGGTACCTAGCAACAGGTTGTGCAGATGGGAAGGTCCGATTATGGGATAGTCTCTCTGGTGATTGTGTAAGAACCTTCAAGAACCCATTCAGTCTCTCTCTGTATCTGTCAACAAGGACTTCCTTGTTTCAGTATCTACTGATGGAACTGCTCGAGTTGTTGAGATTGAAGAATATAAGCAAGCAATATACCCTTCATATTTGGTAACAAGGATGGCCTTAGAGTTATATGGTACTTTTTTGTATAAACAATATGAATTACATGCTTTTCTTATGGTATTTGAGCATTCTTATGGTACTCCTTTTGTAGATGAAAGATTACCTTTGCACAATCTATTTTGGTGCATGATGTGGATTATAACAATTTCTTCTATATATTGATAAGCTACTGTTAATTTGGTCTTTTTTGATTCCACATCCAGCAAATATAATGCATTGAATCATTCTATTAGGACAATAATAACCACAAAAAAACTGTCGTATGTGCACAATAGTCACAATGGCCCAAAAATAAAAACTGTCGTCTGAATGTAAAATAGACAATGGATACTTTGAAAAACTGTCGTCTGAATGAAAGTCACACAACGGGCATAAAATAAAGTGACCTCTGAATTGCCTTCACACGACAGTTTCTAAAGTCGCCCGCCGTCTGAAGAATAGTCACGCAACAGCTAATGCTGTCGACAGGCTGCCGACATGCTGCGCCCATGTTGCTGAGCCCTTCACACGATGGTTCCCTACAATTGATCTTCATCAGACGGCGCCTCGATAGAAGACGCTTTACCTCCATATCAGACGACAGTTTTTAGCCGTCGTCTGATTCAATTTTTGTAGTAGTGTTTGCTTGCTATTTTGCTAGTTGCCCTTGGCTAGCTCATTGGATCTTGCCCTTGATTGCTGATTCTGCCTAACTAAATTATACACCGGAATATTAATATATTATGCATGCTAACCATGCATATCATTATTTGTAATTGCTGCTTGCGGAGATAGTTGAAATTTTCAAGTTCGAACGGTTTAAGTCCTTTTGTTATAAAATAAATAAAAAAATAAAAAAATGGTTTTAATTTAGTTTTATTTTTATTTTTTATGAAGTTTTATTCAAACTAGCCTTCCTGCACCCACGCGCGAGCGCGGCCCATTTTCCTTCCTCTCTTGCTACACATGTTTGAAATATTACTCATGAGTGCGATATTGTAATTTATGTGTTGCATATTACCTAACTCTTACCCTATACAGATATTATAAAATATTGTATATATCTTTAGCAATCCATTAGTAAAAACATAAAACATGCACCGATATATACAAATCTTTACAATAGAAACGTACTTTCAAAAAAGAAACTTCCACAAAGTGCCTATATACATATTTGTTCAATAAAGTAAAGTCCACATGCTCCAATCAACTTCATCTCAGCCATCCATTTGTCATCAGTCATTGCCCAAACTACTAATTTAGAGTAAAAAAAATAACAAAACATAAGATAGTGCGTTTGGTTTTTTACTATAAAGTGAAATGGATCTACTAAGTGATATAAATAGTTTAAATATAGAGTTTTCTTAGCTCAATAAAAATCACCTTTACAAATTAACAATAATATTATATGTACCTTGTAAGATCGCATTAACCGGAAGGAAGTAAAATCTCTTTATAGACAACATTAGTTGTGAACACCCCTTGCTCGCCTTCGAATGAGCCTTTCTTGACTAAAACTTTGGTGGTGGCCTCTGAAACTCCTCTTGAACTCCTCTTGATAAAGCCACGTATAACTGTCCAAGACTGAACACATGATCAGGAAGGTAAATACCCACATTTGGTATTGTTTGTCCTTGTGATTTGTTGATAGTAAGGGCAAAACTCAACTTTACAGGGAACTGCTTTCTTGTCATCTCAAAAGGGAGTCCTGAACTTTTAGCACTCTTTAGAGTGATTCTTGGTAAAAAAAACTCTTGTTCTCGCAAATTGTCCAGTTAGAATCTCTGCATCTATGAGGTTGTTATATAATCCACGGCAAGTCAATCTCCTACCATTGCACAACCCCATATTTGGGTCAATATTTCTCAAAAGCATAATAGGAGCACCCTTTTTTATCGTCAATTGATGTGGCGGCATACCAGAATGGGAAATTGAATTTAAGAATTCTTGTTGGTACATATTTCTTGTGTCATCCTCAACAGAGTCGAAAGAGTATAAGATGTGCACTGGTCCCGGAAACCGCTTTATTATCATTTCGTTGAGTACATCCACATCATCATTTTTTGGAGTAATTATTGTCCTTTCAACCATATACGAAACATCATTAACATGGCAATTCAAATTAGGAAACACTTCTGTCACGCCCCTGATTTTACACACATGAAAATCGATATATATAACCCCATAATTATATATGCGTGAACGTCCAGTCATCAATACAAAATACCTGAAAACTTTTTCCCTTAATCTTACACACATATTGATGCCCTGAACCCTCAAAGTTAATATACACTCACTCCAAAGAGTTATATATTACACAAGCTTACGAATTAAATTGTCAATAACAAGATAAACGTAAATGCTCCTCAGAGCTCACTACAACGGAAGTCCAAATAACGATAAAGTCACAAAAATTGGCTTCCTACCGTAAAGCTGCTAGCTCGCTGCCTCAACCTCGATTATCCTAACCTGCAGGATAAACCCCTACACCGTTGGAATGGTGCACCGGGTTGCCACACAACAAACCCGGTAAGCTTTTGCAAGCCCGTATGAGTAACTCAAAACACACATGTACAACTCACGCCAAAACGAGGAAAACCTTTCAACTCGCGAATAAAGAAAACATATCATGCTTCCAAAAACAATACTCTTTTCCCAAAAGAAACGACGAAAGTCACACCGTGACAAAATCATATAAATCGTTAACCTAACAATTCAAATATGATAAATCGATCCAACCTAGATAAAACAATAATTAGGTCCAACCTGGACAAAACATCAACACAAATCAATCATACCTATCGTAACCTAACAAATAGAATATGATAACTCGATCGAACCTGGATAAAACATTAATTTGGTCCAACCTGGACAAAACATTAATTTGGTCCAACCTGGACAAAACAATAATTGGGTCCAACCTGGACAAAACATCAACACAAATCAATCATACCTATTGTTAACCTAACAAATAGAATATGATAACTCGATCCAACCTGGATAAAACAATAATTAGGTCCAACCTGGACAAAAACAATAATTGGGTCCAACCTGGACAAGATATGTACCCAGGAGTCTTAAGTAACCTACTTAGATCCATGAAGTACGATGGCAGACAGACTAGAGCTCTAACTGAATCGTAACCTGTCACCCGGCCAAGGTTCAACCTTACGATATAATATTGCCATGAGGATGCAACCTGCAACCCCGGATCCTTAGGCCAACCTGACCCTCAGATCAAAACGTCAAATCAAATCAAAAGGAGAAATCACAACCTGTGACTCTCAAATCCTCAGACCACCGGTCGTCGGATCAAAACATTAAATCAAACCAAAAGGAGATATCACAACCTGTGACTCTCAATCATCAAACACTTTTCAAAACAATAGAAATACCATTTCCCACAATTTGTTTTCCGAAAAGCCACACCCCAAAACAATAAAAAGCATAATTTCATGCATATTGTTTTCATAAATCCACAAACCACCAAAACATATATATTTCACATAAATATATATCTATATGTAGTCATCCGCTCAGGAATGCCTACTAATACCAACTATAGTTTGCAATTAACTAAATAATTCTCAAAACAGTATGGTGAACCCGTTCGTGATATGAACTTCGTGAGATTACTCACCTCAGAATCCCGCTGCGTCTTCTATACAGAACCGAACTAACACTATCAGCAACAACTCGTCCAATTCACCTTTAGAAGCACCTAATCAGCAATGATCTTAAATCAGTAACGATTCACATTTGATTAAAGTTCGAAACCCCTGTTTTGAACTAAAATCCCCAAAGTGACGCCAAATGAGGCGAAACCACATCCGAGACCTCCCAAAGTCCCCGGAATACGCCCACGATCGATGTGACCAAACCACAAGTCGATCGGACGCTCGAATCCTCACGGATCAAATAAATCGATCGGTATGAAACTGCAAAAATCATAACAAATCCATTCGAACTCCAAAATTTGCATATTATATATCGAAACGCTCGTATCGACGAGTAGAAGACATATAATACCAGAAACAGTCCCATACATGGCCGGAACACCGCCGGAACGCCCCCACAGGCGGTGGCGCACCGCCGCCGGCCAAAACTCATTATTTCACAAAACTCCCAACATCAAAAAGCTTCATCTAAGCATGCTTGTGAACTTTCATAACTGGATCGAAGTCAGAAAACAAGCTTAAGGGATCGAAAACTACCTCACAAGCCGTGAACAGTAATCCAATCCGAGTTGATCGAAGTTTCACGTGAATCGATCCAAACAAACACCAAGGATCGATCGGCGAGGCTATTCTGAACTCAACCAAGGAATCATTGAAGCCATGAAGTCACCGGAGTTGTGTTTTCCGGCCGGGTCCGAAAACACTAACTGTACCGCCTTGCAGCGCCGCACACGGTGGATCTCGTCGCTAGAGAACACCAGAGGGACCACCAGACGGCGGAGACGATCCTGTCTGGAAAGTTTCGTCGCCGGAGATGGTCGGAGCTCGCCCGAAAAGTCGGGTCGGATCGACCGGGTCCGGGTCGGGTAAGTCGAAAAACTTCGTGTCTGAAGGCGCGGACGAGAGAGAAGAGAGAGAGGAAAATATCTTCCGGAAATGGAAATGAGGAAAATGAAATAAAATTCTGATTTTCTATATTTATACTAAAACGGAAACTTCTTCCGATAGCCATAACTTCCTCATACGAACTCCGATTTACGCGTTCTGCATGTCCACGAACTCGTATCGACGCGCTCTACAACTTTCGTGAAGGAAGTTTTCAGAGAATCCCAACAAATAAAAAGTCAACCTTTGGCAACCCCCCCTAAAACCATACTTTTTAAATAATTAATTCGTCCGAAACACTTCCGCTCCGTCCACGAGCCACGAAACCGTCCAACAATCATAAATTAGATTCCGGAAATTCCTCGGAAAATAAATACGAATTTCTGGGGCATCACAACTTCATTGACTAATTGGTTGATTGATTCTTTACCCTCCCATGGTATGACCATAGGTGAAGGTAATTGTCTCATGTCTTCAATCACAGTCTGTCGTTCTCCATTACCAACTTGGAGTAAGAACTCTGAGAACTCAGGATCATTGATAGATCTCATATTTTGTCTCAAATGAAGGATCTTCACATCCTTCCAAAAGGAAGCATTAATTAAACTGGCTTGCACCATCTCAGACCTCGTACCTTTATGGATAACATGAAGAACTTGTCGAAAATCTCCCCCAAAAATCATCACCTTTCCTGCAAATGACAAATCTATGCCTGTTATGTCTTTGAAAGTTCGATCAAGAGCTTCAAAGGCATATCGATTCATCATTGGTGCTTCATCCAAAATTATTGCTGATGATCTTCTTATCAACTCTGCTAAATCAGATTGTTTACTAATAAAGCATGTGGAAGACGGATCAAGATTGAGTGGAATTTTAAACCGGGAGTGTGCAGTCCTTCCACCAGGAAATATTGTTGCTGCTATTCCAGAAGTTGCAGTTGCCAATACGATATGATTATTACTTCTCAAGGTTGCTAACAATGCATGATATAAGTATGTTTTTCCGGTCCCTCCCGGACCATCGACAAAAAATACAGCATGTTCATGACATTGAATAGCAGATATTATCGAGTTGTACCCAAAAACTTGATTCTCATTCAAACGATGAACCGCATCACAATCCTCTTGTGGGATGATAACTGAAACTTCATCTTCTATTACCCTTGGCAGTGTTGAATTTGCACCACGATCTTCAGTCATTTCCAGCAAATCATAATGAGAAATAGACTTACTATGTTGCACCAGCAATCCGTTTAAGTCTCGTAAAAGTCTATTTGTGATACGTGTATTATCCGTGGTGCTTGAAGATGGATAGTCTTCTATCATGAAGGGATAAAATTCATGCCACAAACTTCGTACTCCATGCAGCTGGCAATAAACTAAGATGGTGACAAACAATCTCCTTAAGGATGACGGCATACGTATATTGGAGGCCTCAAGTAAACACTGTCTGATACTATCATCATCTTCCAACAAACCTCGTTGTTCGACTGCCTTTTTAAATGTTGGTTGTAATATGCCATCAACTGTCCTCAAATCCTCAAATGAGGTAGGTCTTTTAACATGATTAAGAAGAACACGCAAGTAAAACTTTTCTCCCTCTGAAGGCGACACAGTATATATTCTTCCAATTACTTTTTGGTTGGTCTCCCTTACTTCCCATGTCTTATGTTTCCCATCCCACTTGAATCGTTCAGGAAACTCTCGATATAAGTATTGGCGTGCACCTTCATAGTATAAATTCTTGGTAAAAAACTCGGTGAGCATCTTCATCTAGTTTCTGTCATTTTCCAGAATGTCTGTTATAGTTTCGTTGGGATTAAAGAAGATATTGTGTCTATTGGGAAGATGAATTTGCAATCATTGCACTGATGGATACATTCTGTTCATCACAAATTTGAATATCCTCCACAAAGCTTCTGGTGCACAAACCCATTTTGCATCAACAAAATTTCTTATTTCATCTTGATTATCCTCAGGTCGAACTTCAAATGTTACTCTGGCTGGACCCTTGTAGACATATTGTACAAATACTTGACACTCTTAATGCTGCAACAAATTTCAACATTGATATGACAATCATATTTTGTGAGTAGCCAAGGGTTGTATGGAATAAACCATCTGTTATCCACTGGCGTATTTTCATTAAGATCAGACAACATATGTGCTTGAATGTCTCGCCTACTGTAGACAGGATAAGAATCATTGCCTTGAAATGTGTTTGCTGAAAATGGCTTTGGATAACCTCGTTTGCAATTCCCATGCTTCATACAGGGGGATCTTTGGTTTTGCGGTCCACATGGACCGTGTATCATGTGCCGCAACACTGCACTATACAACTCTGGCTCTTCAGTTTGATTTGGTATTTCAGCCCGAACAATACGATCATAATCATCAGGGTTTGCCAACTTATCATCTTCACTTAGCATCAGAAGCATATGAACATGTGGGAGACCACGTTTCTGAAATTCTATGACATATACATATGCAACCACTATACCCAAGACTCCTTTCTTGATAACATCATTCTTTAACTCTTCAAATTTGGCACGAAATATCCTTGTAGTTAGATCCGGACGATCTTGTGCTCTTTGACCAGGTAATAACTCTCTGCTTTTATTTCTTCCCAGTACGGATTGCATGTCATTGTAAGGAATATATCCGGCTTGCCATATTTTTGGACCAAAGCCATTGCATCCTGATATCTCTGGTTCATATCACGTGGGGTTCCAATAAATGATGATAGCAAGACGGTCTTGCGACCAATGTTACCTATTTGAAAGTGTAACATTTCATGAATATTTTCATTATAACTATACTAAAGCCAACCTTAAATGTTACTATAGTACGTGATAAGATTTGTACCTGCATCATTTTCACCAGCATTTAGCGAGTCTTGTAGTCCATCATACAACTCCGTCGAATAGAAGTTTGATTGCAACGAATCCATCTTAACTTCTGTGTTGCAATGTGGATATAATTATCAACGACATATTGTTGCAACAGGCGGCCCCCTCGTAGTAAAAGTGAATCATCATGTTCACGGATCTGTACTGATAAAGTATTTCATTAAACATGATATATATATATATATATATATATATATGTATTCATATTCTAATTGACATTGAAAATATAAAGAATTGTTTGTTCACCTGTGACATATACGCATAATAATCACGACATGTCAATTTTCGACCATTATTATTTCGACTATTCACGTCCCAACCGTACGTTCCACATGGGAGCAACAATGGATAATGTAAAGGATCATAGTTGTAATACCCCGAAAAATCCAAATTAAATTCCGTGGATTTTTAGAATTGATTTCGCGGTATTAGGAGCGAGTGCGAAGCTTGGAGAAGTTGTGGAAGTAGTTCGAACGATTTTATTTTCGAAATCGAACGTTATTTAGGGGGTCTCAAAAAGTGACTTTTTATACGTATGGAATTTGGGAAAATTTCCTTCATGAACGTTGTAGAGCTCGTCGATACAATCGCGTGCATATGTGAAACGCAATATTCGGAGTTCGTATGAATAAGTTATGAATATTTGAAATTTGGGAATTTTCTATAAATAGGGGAAAAATTTCAGAATTTTTCATTAAGGACGAAAGTTTTCAATTTTGCGGAATAGTCCCTCCGATCTCTCTCTCTCGACCTTCAGACCCGGCAGATTGCTCTCGACCCGACCCGGTTAGTTCTCTAACCTCCGGCCTCCTCGGGCCACGACCCGGCCCTCACCGGACTCGCCGTGCCCCGCCCAGCGGTTCTCTGCCGTCATCTTTCCCCGCTCCTGTCCCCAGACCCGGATCGAAGAAGCTCAGCTCCATGCGATCGGAACCGGCCGGATTTCCCTTTTTCCGGCGATTCATGGGCAGATCATTCCCATTTTCGTGATCTCCTCCTCCCCCTGATCATCCTCATGTCCTCCTTGCACGACGATTTTGAGTGTGGAGTGAAAGATCACGAGTTGAAGATTTCGACGTCCCTGATTCAATCTGGAATCTGATCGGACGCATGAGATTAATCCAAACTTCAAAGCTTGATATAGGACGATCTAGGCCGAACCAGACTTAGCTCCAGGTATGAAAGTTGATCACCCTTTTATTTTGAAGAAGTTTGTAGTTGACTACTTTTGCATCGGAGGTGGTTGACCTCCGAGTTGACCGCCGTCTGACCTCCGCTTGTGGCGGCGCGTCGGACCTTTTTTTGAGTTTTCATTATCTAGGCGATGATTTACGCATCCATACGAGCGTTTTGATATATTACAAGGTTATTTTAGAAAAAGTTGATAAATAGTGGATTTACGTTTTAACGTTTTTACGTTTTATCTTCGGTTTACGATCTGTGAAGATCAGACCATCGGTTTTACTTCAAATTTTAATATGTTGATTGTATGACTGTCCCGATGACTTTGTGAGGTCACGGGCGAAGATCCGACCGTTGGATCTTCGTATAATTGTAAAACAGAAATTCGGAAGGCGATTCGTGAGAATCAGACCGTCGGATTTTCATATAAATCTGAGGAGATGTTTGTAAGGACGATTCAGGAAGATCTGACCATTAGATCTTCGTGATAATTTTGGAGGATGATCCTAAGGGCGATCCGTGAGGATCTGACCGTTGGATTATCATATAATTTCGATCCGACCGTTGGATCATCTTTATTTTAGAATCCGACCGTTGGATCGTCTTTATTTTAGAATCTGACTCTTGGATCGTCGTTTAAGTTTATTTCGTGTTTCGTTTACTAAGCAAAGACCGTACTTGATTAGGTACTTGACGGTTTGAGTTGACGGGCGTTTGGAATATCGTTATATTTGACTTTTTAGAAGACGCAGCTGGATTAGAGGTGAGTAAACCTCACGTGGTTCATATTACGAACTGAATAAATTTAATTACTTTATTTTTTGTCGTAATTGTGTGAAAATATTTATGGAATAAATATTTGTTTTAAATCATATGGACTTGATCAACTACGGTCTATAGGTAAGTAAAATGATTTTATTATACAAATGAATTTCACGGTTTTTATACTTGAACTATAGTTGGTATTAGTGGTCATTCCTGAGCGGATGATTACGTATATATATATATTTACGTGGAATATATATTTTGGTTGACGTGTGATTGGAATGATGAAATGATTGAGAATGGATTAGATATTATTCAAGCTATTAATCTCCCATTTAATTGTTGAATAATGAAATGTTGATCATGTGGTGTGAGAGCTATTTTATATGCCAATTGTGAATATGTGGAAATTATTTTAAGAAGTAAAGATTTGTCTTGAAATAATATGTCTTTTTATGTGGGTGTACATATACATATATACGATCTATAATTTATAAAGATTGTATGTTGTGAATTTGATTATGTCTGAAAAGTACAATTGTGAAGCCGGGTGATTACAACAACCACGTGCTTAAGTGAATTACTGGTAAAACTGTTTTGGTGTTATGAGGAGTTAAGCTGTGGGCTTTAGTCCATTCAGATAGTGCACTATTATACTCTTAGGAATGGTGCTTACTTTGAGTATACATACTTTGGTTGTGTCCTTGGTATGCTGCGGCTTACCCGTACTTTGGGTATAGTACGTCGGACCCTAGTACGTGGATTTGTGATTTGATACCAGTCAACCTGGTTGTCCCATGCTTTGGGTATAGTACGTCGGACCCTAGCATGTGGATTTATGATTTGATACCAGTTAACCTGGTTTTCCCGTGTTTTGGGTATAGTATGTTGGACCCTAACACGTGGAATTGTGATTTGTTACCAGTTAATCTGAAAATTCACTAAAAAGAGAAGTGTACTTATATTATTTTGATCAAATATCTATCTGTGATATATTATTAATATGTGAAGGTGTTACTAAAAAAGAGAATCAAGCATGTATTGCTTTAATGTTATTTCACATATTAATGCTGCAATATTTGTTGATTGTTTACTTGAGTTATAAGAATTGTAACCTAATAAATCAACAGTTCTTTCTTGTTTACTCATAAGAGCTGTAAAGCTTACCGGGTTTTGTGTTGTTGCAATTCCCGGTACACTATTCAAATTGTGTAGCAGGTAATCTCACAGGTCAGGAGAATCAGGGCAGTGATCGTGCGGTTTAGAGTATTAGTATTGGATTTATAGCATTTGTTTTGTGAGGAGAATTATACTAATTTTAGCTTTACAATTTGATTTGGTGAGAGTGTGCTGTAATAAGTAACTTGAGGATTTGGTTTATGTAATATTAAGAGGTGTAAGGTGTGGTTGTTTCTGAGAGAAAAATTCAGAACGTTATTTGTATTGTTATTAGTCATGTTCCGGATTTGAATCCTTATTTCAAAATTCGGGGCGTGACAATAGTACCCAACACAATCTTGAATATTTAGTAGTTGACCTTGTTTTGTTTGTACCATGATATCACGACCCCTAAGATTTTCCACATCATCCGCTCCCACTATTACTGTAGCAACCTGGGACGCTGAAGGCAGTGTATACTGACGTTGATTTGCAGCTTGCTTCTAATGATAAGTCTGCAATTCTGTAAATCTTGGCGTTGAGCTAGGTGATGAAATGTCTGTACAAATGGATTATGTTGATTCAAGACTTGTTGTATATTTTCAACAACATCTCTATGCAATGCTTCATTCTCTAGCATACGATTGTCCACTTCATGGTCTGTGTCGTATATATACAATTGTAGAAATCTTGGCCTATTACCCCCATCTGGTAAAAGACTTCCTATCTTATGATATATAGATCCTTGAGCACGAAATGTGAAAGTACCACCCCCTGTCGCTAGATTTTGATCGACATGTACGCCCATGGATGTGAATGAAAAGACATGGTTATAGGCCCGAATATTTTGCCTAAAATGGGTGCCTTGTGGAGTTTGAGCAGAGAAGAGCTCGATCATTTCTGGAGGAGATTGTACTGGAGGAAGGACAGTCTTCCCATTCAAGCAACACATATCTTTACTTTCGTGATGAAATAGGCGGGCAAGACAATATGGGCATGTGGTTGGTGCTGGCAAATGAAGTTTTGTAACTCCAATGCTCTCATGAAAATTTCGGGCACAATTATGTGATCCGCAACCTCTAGCTCTAGGACGTATATAGGCAACACCGCTATTTTGAGGAATCATGTTATTAGAAGTTCCTGTTATAAACAACAATGTCAATAATTGTACTGATTACTGAAACAATATTGAAGAATATATTAATGTTCAATATTTGTTACCTTCATTCGCTGCCATGACATCTCCATTGTTTGTTGAGTTCTGATTAAGTCCATGATTAGGTACTTCCGACCTATTCGACTGTGCTAGTTGCCTTATATGGCTTAAGCGAATTCTATTTGGAACTTGAATGTTATCCCCATGATTTGATGTTTGCACTGTAGAAGTTGTATCATGAGATTGAATTCGATCACCGTGATAATTGGCTCGTCGTTGTGCTAAATACTCATCTCGTTGTTCTGGATTCATTGAAGCTCGCCAAATGCTTTGACTTGTTCGCCATTGCACTCGTTGACTGGCTCTTTAAGAAGATGGTATAATATGGTGATTGGATTGATTCTCTTGTTGAACTCCCATGTTTTGCACGTAAATAATATGGATTGGTTTATAAAATGTCTAAGAAAGATATAGTGTTTAGAGCAACACATCCAAAATAAAAAATAGTTCATTTTTAGCAAACTATAGTTTTTATCTTTAACAATGACATGAAGTTAGACAAATATTAACATGATTGTAGTTCCATGTCATGCCGCATGGTTCGAAATCTTGCAATTAAACTTTCTTCTAGTTTGGAGAACACCTGGTGACATATTGTCAACATTACAAAATTATCCCTTAAAAAAAAAAAACAATCAGTGCTTTCAACTTCTGTATTTTTAACACAGGTATATATAAGAATATATTCTTGGAAGACTCTGTTCCAAATAGTTTTACATTAACGCTGAAGATGTTTGTCTTTTGTAAGACTCAAAGTAGAAAGTTACCGGCCATTGCTCCTAATTGATTTGCCATATTTATGTCCTCCACACTTGTGTTTATCATTAGCATGTCTTTGGGCAAAACTTTCTGCTCGTTGTGAAGAACTTAATGACTGTCGCCTCTCTCTTTGACGATTATTTCTACGCTGTCTTTCGGCCACAAGTGTATGAAGACGATTGCGTCCCTGTATAGGAAATTGATAAAAAATAAAAATAAAAATAAAAGTAGAAAAGGTTTCCACTAATTGAGTACATCTAACAAATGAAACAATGTATAATGCAAATTAACCTGATCTTCGTCAAATGGGTGAGACTGCGATGAAATAGCTTGTGCAAAACTCATTCCTTGTCTTCCCTGTCCTTGGGAGGTATTTGTACTCTGCCTTTCTGTGTCGGGCGCATGAACATGGGATGGTCTCTGTAGTCCAGAATGATATTAAGTTCCAAACACAATCATAAATAAAAAAAGTTCCATCAGTTGTTAAACTTTATCTACCAATGAAAGAAAAGTATAATGTTAATCTACCTGGCCTTCATTGGATGGGTGAGAGCGTGATGAAGAAACCTGTCCCATAATAATCTTACATGTAAAATGATAAGATCTTCTTTTACATATAGCAAATTCTCCACTGAGGTAGTTCGAACTTCTCGAAACTCTGGTGCTAGTTCCTATTGTACAGAGCGAAGAAAATCTCTTATTTTATCCCCCTTTGGTACCTGAAATAGTGACCAGAAAACATCAAAATTGAAAAAGAGTGAGATAGAACAAACAGAAGCCAGACAATAGAATTACTTCGTATCTTCTCCTGCTCAAGAAACCACTGTTTTCACAACCTTTGACGCCCAGATTGCTCTTCTGCCTCCCGCTCAGTGAAACAAATCCATAGCTTAGACACAAAAATAGGGGAAGGGCCAGCTACTTCCTATGTTCTCCTGCTGAATAATTCGTTCAAGAATGTCTACAGATTATTTGAAGCAAAAAAGAACACAATTCATATAAACGCTTTGTTCTTAATTGGCTAATTGAAAAGTTTGTGCTCTACCCAGCTTTGTATCTCAAAATTAAATTTTTTGTTTTTATGCTTAAGCTAGAGTAGGAATAAGAAGTAAGACGATCAGAACTAAGACGATTAGAACAATACCTGATTTTGGCCAGCTACTCTTTTTCAAATTAAAAAAACCAAACCATACCTGGAATATAAGAAATTTGATGTTATACAGTAATTCCTCAAATATTCAATATTCCTGTAAAGCATAGACGAAACAAAACAATTAGATAGGAAATCCCAAAATCAATAAACAAAATACTATAATCATCCAATTAACAATTTCTTTCACCCTGAATGTTGATCTTTCAAAGTCTGTACTGATTACCGAATAAAGATTTTCATACCCTAAATGTAAGTTTTTCATATCCATTATCACAGAAAAAGAATAGAGCTTTCATGAAAACCATTTAAATCTAAAAGAACCATTGCACAAAGCAAAACTGTAGGAATAAGTGTACTTGTTTGTAGTTTGAATTTCCTGGCAAAGAAACACCAGTACCCAAAATTTGACAGAAGTATAAGCTATAGAGTTTATCAATACTCTAAAACTGTAGAAATCGGTATAGCCATAAATTCTCGAACCAAAAGGACAAACTATAAGGAAAATTAAACAAAAAACCAATAGACTTACCTCTGTGCACCCCTAAAATTACATTTCAGACCTGAACCTAACAAAAAGAAAAAAAAGGAGACTGTCAACAACTTTGTAGAAATTGCATTAATAGGAATATAGGATATAGGATTCAATGAGGTCCATATAAGGTCAACCAAACCAAAAAAAAAACTTGAACACAGAGATACCTGATTATAACATATATATGGAATTCTAAATAGAGCTTTAGTTAAGCAAGGTTGCTAGGTGCAGTGCTATACCTGCTCTTTCAATCACAATCTTATAAAATACACGAACTGCCTAATAGATGGGAAAAAAAGAGAGCAAAAAATAAGAATAAGAATAAGAAAACCACTCCTGTACATTTAGTTTCTGTTCTCAGAACATTTATTATCACTGAAGCCATTATGAACATTTAGTTTCTGTTCTCAAAAGCCAAAACTAAATGCAAAACAGTATTATAGGGCATCAGAAAATAAACAACAAAAAGCAAAACAAATTGAATGTATTGAAAATTTGCAAAATTGCAATCACCATAGTTACTTAAAACTTCCACACTACTTTTCCTTACTTTTTCTCAAGCTTATGATCTCATCCGGCTAAATTTAGATGAGTAAATTCAGTCTAAAAAGAGAACTAAACTTAATTTCAAGCTCTTGCATGGCAAGAATCTAAATTAACTACAAACTCATGGAATCACTTAATCCTATTACGTCAATTTACCTCAACAAAAAGAGTGGACTCTGCAAACTGAAGTTTGAAAGTCACTTGTTGCAATCCACCAGTATCCCTGAAAATATTGAAAATTCAAGCATTGTGGTTAACCAAACAAATCATGCTAAGTTGAAACCCATTTGAACTAAAATTCAAAACTAAAGAATTGATGTTTCAGAAGTGCTCATAATCATACTATAATAATTACGTTAGCCTATCACTAGGAAGATCAGTACTGTGGCGAGTGTGGAAGGGCCGCGCTATACCCGTAAACCTTCCTGCACGTATAAACCTCTAGGCTTCAGCATTTTGTGCTAGCCTTCCTACACGAACATACGCGAGTGTGGAAGGGTTGCGCTCGCGCTTGTGATGTATATTTTATGCGTAATAATGGCCCTTCCACGCTAGCTGTAATAATTATACGCGTAATAATTACGTTACTCATGAGTGCATGCATAATTAGTATTAATTAAGCCAATAAGGCTTAAGGTTAAATTTTCTAAAGAGACAAGGTTCATAGGAGGCATGTTTCCGTATTTTTCATGTGGTTGGTGCATTGGAAAATCAGTAAAAATGAACATTATTATCTCACTCAGCTTATTTTGAAAGAGTGGAACAAAAAGAACTCTTAAGCTCTGCTTCTTTTCCTTTAAATATGTTTTTATTTTGTGGTAGTTAACCAATTTCAATAATAAGTAGACTGGGTTCCAACCATTAAAATTATATATATTTGTATATACCAGCGCATATTTTTGTACAATGGATTGCTAAAGACATATTTGTTCCAACCATTTATGTTTTTTACTGATGGATTTTTAAAGACATATACAATATTTTATAATATCTGTATGAGGTAAGAGTTAGGTAATAAGCAACACAGAAATTATATTGCACTCATGAGTAACATTTCAAATATGCGTAGCAAAAGAGGAAGGACAATATGCATGAGCGAGCGCAGCCCTTCCGCAAGCGCACCGCACGTGCCGGAAGGCTAGTTATTAATTAAGCCAATAAAGCTTAAGGTTAAATTTTCAATAATCCTCCAATTGTCCCTCCTTTTATCTATGTCTGCTGCAAAATAATCAAATAAAAGTAGGACAAAATCGTACTTAAACGGTAAAAAAGATAAGATGATAAAGACGGTTAAGATTCTTCTCATGTTCAGTTGAAAAAACAAAAAACTCAAACTAATATGAAGTTATTATCCTCCCACTTCTCTTCTTTACCATGCAAAAACTCCTTATTGGTAAGCAGAAGAGATCTTTCAGTTTCCCAATAGTCTGATCTCATCTGTTTCAAAAAAAAAAAAAGTCTGATCTCATTTACACTCCAATTACAAGAACTCCCTAAAGAGTTGCAGGGAAGAAAATTGAAGGTTATCCCCTATGGTTGTTTTTTCTGTACATTTGGTTTGTACCTGACATCCTCGATTTGTGCTTTGTAAGTGTTTGTTTCAGATGTTAGATCAAAGAAGTACTATGGAAGGAGAAAGAGAGATATCAATGAAGGCCCTCAAAATTGCTCAATTTGGTAATTCATTTCTTTACATGTGTTTGTCAAATCATAATCGGTGTGGAATTCATTTATGAACGATTTTGGGTGTTTTGTAATCAGGTGCAATGGGAAACCAAAATCAAGTAGGTGGAGAAGTAAGCAGCCGCTAAATTGTCTTACTATTCTGCATCTTACATGTATGAGTAGACGAATAATAGAAAGTGTATGATCTTTACAGAACAATTTGAGATTTGTTAGTAGAAGCATAGCCTACTGCCTTTTAGAATTTGGGATTACACTCTTCCAAATCTATGTTAGAAGAACTGATGTGCTATAGGTTTTAACTTTTAAGCGTGCGAAACGCAAATGAATTTTTTTCTATGGTTATTTGATTCCCAGATGAAACTTAGTAGTATTCAACTATTCATAATTTTAGCAAGTCTCATAGATTTGGTGTTTTGGTTGAAATTTTCTCCCTTTTTAACATCCAAAGAGCTTATTCCTATGAGGATTAATTGCAGGGAATAAAGGAAGGCAGAAAGGAAGAAATCATAAGGCCAGAGAAGAATGGTGATAAAAATTGCTTCCCTTTCTCTTTTCACTATGTTCTGTAACTGAATTTTGGCTCAGATAATTTGGAGTTTTGTTTTTAGTTATGGAAAATAATTTGCAGTTTATAAGTGATGAAAAGTTGGAGGTGATATGTTATGTTCTTACATACTTTCTTGCCTTTAGTTTACCCTGTGTTATTTGCAAGACTTTATTTTTTGTGCTTTAGTACTGATTTTTTTTTCTTTCTGAGTTTTAGTTTATTTGGGACGTCATACATCAAATTTATCAAGTTTAACTATTCCTACACAAACCGATATCATACACTCTTACAAATTTTCTATTTTCGTTTGGTAGAAATAATTATTGTGGTAATTGATTCTCTCTGCTCAATTTTGTGCTTTTTCAGTTTGATTTTTCCATGTTTACAGCATTCGGTTTGTCTATTAAAATAGAAAAGAAGGCCAATATTGAAAGAAATAAAAAAAGAGAACAAAAAGAATAATGACAAGCAAAACAGTAGAATTCAATTGTGATAAGTAAAATCTAAGGGAAGAAAAATTATCATACCACGAGCACTGAAAGAAGAAATTATGAAAAGTAATGTCTGCATAAAGTAGGAAATGACAAACAATATGAAAATGCAGAAATAAAGACTAACCTGAAGTCATCCCATTTGAAGAGAAAGAATCAAGTGTTCAAATAAACAAAAACATTAAAACCAAAAATAATAAATTAGACAACCATGTGTAAGTCCCATCGGTGGTTACAAATAGGCAAAGTGGACTATGAAAAATAGATTAGAATGCGGAGAGACAAATTTGAGATAAAAACAAACGAATTTAGTAGATACAACTGTAAACATGAAATGATAATTCGTACGCGCGAGCATAGCCCTTCTGTACGCGCATACACGCATGCAGGAAGGCTAATAATTATGCATGCCCTTCCACACTCGCGTATGCAGGAAGCCTTGTTAGGAAGGCTTTGTACCCTTACAAATGCTGAACTCATTACTGAGCCATGGAAGACGCAAATATTAATATTTGTTGTGTACTAATATTAATACTGAATATTTCACCATGAACTGTATGGATCCAGAAGCGAGGGGATATCTGTATCGAGAATTCCCTCAATACATCCAGAAGTTAATGGCTGTTGCAATTGTTAAATGAGTATAGAACTAATGAAGAGAAAGATAATAGAAAAACAAAAACACTTATAAAGAGCGCAGAACTAATGAAGAGTGCAGAAATGAATTGTTCTCTTATCGAGAAGTGCAAACATGACATAAGGAGATTAGACATCAATAAAAGCAAACTTTCATTTCTCACGGCAGCAAGAGAACTTCTACATGAATCTCAAGAATGCTGAAGTTCCATTTTCTGCCAAAAGCTTTTGCTTTACACCCCCCTGCAGACAAATTATTTTTCTAAGCTCAAATCAAATGAAAAACAAAACTAATGACTTCAGTTGTGCTATTTTCACAATTTATTTCCTCTCCCTAATTTTCAAGCCCTAAATGAATAGCCATATACTGAATCCTGCCCCCTGCTTCATCTGGACTATGGTCCTTGGAACTTCTACCGTCTAATTTTGACCTGTTTTCCACACATTAAGAGAGAAATAAGTCGAGATTTGCACAATATTTTACATAAATTAATCTCATCAAAACGCTCAGATTGAAATAGTAGTACATTTCATTACTTTCTAAATACACACACTTTTGAATATAAGAATACCAATGCAGTTCACCTGCATATTTTGAATGTGCTTCCAAGGAACATTAGCTTTGTACACTTGATCAAAGTTCCTTCTAATTATTCCAATAGAGTTTAGGGTCATAAGTCTTGCTTCATTAATCAAGTTAAAAGTTATCTCGGCAAATTATACATTAATTTTTTGACAGATCAAATACATGTTGTGCTTTGATATTAACATAACATTTCGATGTCACTGAATCTTAATTTTCTTTTAAAGAGGAAATTTCTGAGTACGCATGAGAAAAAAATTCAGACAAACAAAAACAACTTAATTTGCACGAACATACGCGCGTGGAAGAGCCGCGCTCATGCGTGCGAATTATGTTTTTGACCGTGGTATGGTTCGCATGTGTGTCACATCATTCATTTCTAATAAAAGCCAAGTGCCTGAGATTAACAAATATTTTACCAACTTCACAATTAATCAAGATTTGATAACTGGGCCTCTTTACATTCTCTTCGGTTTTTTTTCCTTCTTTTCCATGCTTCTTCAACCATTTCTTCTCGGCTTCATTTGTTTTCTCTTCTCATGTCTTTTTTCTCCTCCCCCTCTTCTTTTGCTTCTTTTATTTTTATTTTTATTTTTTTTCTCTATTTTCTGCAATGACCCAAACGATCTCACTATGAGAGGGATTTTCTAAAGGAGGATCAGAAAAAATGTGTGTTCAAATCAGCATTAATTACGTAAGTAGTGTATAATCATATTAAAAACAAAAGCAAAAAAGACATTACAGACCTGGTTAAGTTGAAGGATTATTTGTCCAAAAAAAGTCCAAGCAGGCATGATTATCATATATGCAGTTTATTCTTATACCAATTAATGAAGGGGCTACCAAGGCAGTGACTCCAATATGTAAACAGGCCACACTTTATGTAAAAAAAATCTCAAACCTTGGGATTCAACAGTGAACCAAACAATCACAAACAACCCAACAAATCTTTCACAAAAAAGACTCATCAAACCGACCTGAGTCCCTAGTTTTGATACTTACTGCCATAGCAGAGCCCAATTCCTAAATCAATCGCATATGCAAAAAAAGGGTAAAAACTATATCAATAAGAATTCTGAAATTGAAGAGAAATAATGAGAAAAAGAAACCCAAGAGAAAATTACAATGATTGAAGTCTGAAGAAAAAGAAGCTATGTTCACATCTGTGAAGAAAGAGAAATATTCCACACTTCTTTCTTGTTTTTGTTTGTGCAAGGTGAGAGAGAAGAGGAAAAGAAACGTAAGGGGGACTCAAGACGGTTTTTGTTAGTGGATAGCACTGAACGGTTTTTGGTTTTCATTCGTGATTGTTTTTTCCATTAATATAGTGGTGATTGTTTATTATTTTGCCCATGAAGTATGAATTTTTTCTGTTAAAACATTTTAATAATTCACGGGTAATATTCGGGTTTTTGAAAATTCAACCTTAAGGGTTTTTGCTTAACACACGCTCACGCGTGTGTCAATTGGCCGTTTTAATTTTTTTTTATACTTTATTTATATCTACAATATTTATTTGAGTTTTTATTTGTTTTAGTAATTTCTATTTAAAAATTGTTTATTTTTTATGAAATTATGAATAACTTTTTGTTTAATAAGTAATCTTTCTATTTAAACTGCCAACTCCAAAAAAAAAAAAAAAACTGCCATTACAGTTAACAAAACGTTTAAGATTTTTTTTTTTTTTTTGTAATTTCTTTCAATTCAGTTTGCTATTATCTATACTATTATTAAGAGAAGAGGCTTTGTTAGCCAAAACAGAAATTTTTGACAGATTTAACCTTGAAATATTAAAAAACTTTGAAAATAAATTAAATCACAAGGGTAAATAGGACAATTATAAAATATATTTTTATTCAGAAAATTAAAAAGAAATGATTCCACAACCCCCACTTTTCTCTCCCACTATTTTCTCTCTGCAATAACTACCCACTGAATCTATTTCTTCTAGAGATAACTTTTATTGTTTTTTACAATTAAATTTTTCTTACACATGCAGAGCATGTGATTACAGACTAGTATTTACTATTTTATCCTTCATATGTTAAATTATAAATTTTTAGACTATAATCAAAGAAGGGTAAATTGTGGGTTTATGAAAATTTAACCATAAGCCTTATTGGCTTAATTAATACTGATATACAGCCCCCTTCCAATGAGGGATATTCCTATTTTTTGCCAACTTGAGGGATAGTCTTGCAGCCCTTGGATCTGTGTTAATGAGGTTCGACGGCTGAGATTAAATTAAGATTTTGACCCCTTTCTAAGACCGGTAACCCGAAAACTGAATCGGGTCAGTCAGTTTCTCTATCTCCTCATTCTTTCTGGCGAATGGCAGCGCTCGAACAAGTGTTCTCCCAATTCGCACCTCAGCACCATATATTTCTTCAAATTCTACAGAAATCAGGTGGGTTTTCTCTTCGTAGTGAGTATTTCATGAGGGATTTGACTTTCTAATAATAAAAACAAAAGCTATAACCTAAAATCGATCCTCATCCATATTCAGCTTGAGGTGGCTCTCCACCTAAAACAAAAACTTCTTACATGGCTTGTGGGGACTCCTGTTCAGGTTTTTGCCCTTTAAATTTTTCTTCTTCTATATTTAGTTTCACAGATCGATCAACATATGCTTGGATTTCTGTATAATCAATTCTATCTGGGTTGGATCATTGGAATCCTAATTGGTGATCTATATATGTTTGGATTTGTGTATAATCAATAGTCTTCCTACCACATGTCACTCTTGATTGACTCAATCTAGTAAAACAAATGTATATAATTAATATAGTTTTGTATTTTCTAAATTAGTAGTCTGATTATGTGCAGCCTCCTGCCACAAGTCATCAATTTCCTGGAAAGTTTATTGTTGATGCACTATCACTGAATTTTGTTTTGTCAATTTATATATATATATATATATATATATATATATATTCGAGTTTATAGGCTTTCTTTGGGATACACAACTTAGTCATAACCTGCAGGGACAAGTTCTCTACCTTTGCTTTTGAACAATTTCATTGTGGATTTGTGTCGAATACATCCTTACTTTTGTATAGTCATTATATTAGACACAATTTTGTTTTCTGGGTTTCTATGTGTTTGAAAACTGATAACTCTTCATCTATTCTAATTTCTAAGTATTTTCATGAGATATCAAATACGCAGGTGAAGAAAGTAAGAAGATGTATCAAGGCATTTGTAAAATTGTCTGGGAGTTTGCAGTAGACAATTTGGAGTTGCATCGGAGTTGCTAGAAGTCCATATTTGAAATCATGAAGCAGTACAATTCATGTTTCTTTATTGTGCAATTTTACTCTCTAGTTGGCTACTGATGCTCACTGATACGTGTGTTGATTGAACCTGATTCTAAAGTCATTGTCACTTTGATTGATTATGGTATGGATGCTCTGCAGCCTTTGAAGTCTATCAATTGTCACCCTTCCAAAGCTGTGAAATCAAGCAACAAGGTTGCTAATGTGTTGTTCAAAATTAGATCGGATTCTGAGATTGGAATGCACATGGTTATGCAGCCTCCTCCACAAGTTATTACTTTGCTGCTGGATGATTTATGTGAAACATCAAGTTTTAGGAGCAAATACCTAGTTTCTGATTTGTTTCCATGTTTTGTTGGGCATTTTGGCCCCCATTTAACCAAAAAATGTTACTCTAGTTGGATTGTAAAGCAATGTTCTGAACTACTTTATGTATAGTTACTAAAATTATGAGAATGCATAATCAATAAAAATTGATTAGATTATAAATGAGAATAGAACAAGCACTTGTCATCTACAGGTCTTTAGTTATCAATACGGACTACAAAAGCTTAAATAAATCATCAATACACATCTCTTCTTCAGGTACTTTGTTTTTCAAGCGAGAAACAAAACATTATCAATAGAATGCGGAGAAGAAAAGCAGTACATGGACCATATATAAACAAAAACTAGAGGATACCAATAAGACAAAATAAATTCACCAACACCACAGCTTTCATAGTAACACACCACAATTTACTGTAGTTGGAAGTCACTAAAGACTTGCAGTTCTCCCGAGAGGATTACACTACACGTGTGCAAGGACATAAACATCATCCAAATTACTTTTAGAATATAATAACCTCTTCTTATCAGCATTTCAGTTATAAAGATTACAAGGTCTGCTTCGTTACAACAATCACTTTGTAAGCACATTATGGTTCTCCTGTTGTTGCTGATAGTTCAATGGCCTCCTAGAAAGCATGATGTGTGGCTTAGGATGCATTTGACATGGCTCTCCTCATTGCTCAACAGATCATAAACTGTACTTATTAGCAAGAACTTGTCAAACACCGTCATTAGCAGAAGAGAATTGGTGTCTACATGGTACAACTAAGGAGCTTTAATTTCTTCTAGTCTGCAGTCTACACACAACTTGCTAGCATATAACAATACGTGCAACCTAGCCACTAACTACTTTAAGGTCACAAAATCGCCATAATTTGATATCAAACCAACCAATTATTATATAAACACCATGGAGGACTACAGTCCTTGAGTTTTCACAAGTGTTGGAGCTTTAGCTCTATACTAATTCGCCTAATACAAGTCATTCCTTGCAAAATGTTGGACATTCTTAAAGATTAGGTGATTAACAATAACAATGCATTGACACAAAACAATACAGTTCCAATATTTCCATTCGGATTCTTAAATTTCAGAATGGTCCAATATATGATTCTACATTCGCACTCAAAGCATAAATAGTTCAAGCTTATACCTCAATCACAGAAGAAACATTATTCATAAAACCCATTCCCAAGATAGGTATCATGATCATGTCCTAGACGTTAAACGAACTAAAAGCAATACTTCTAACAAGCCCAAAGCTTGACTACACTAACGTAAAGAAATATAAGAACAAATTCCACATCAAATTTAAGTATACTTATTCACTAATAAGTAAGGGATAACTCATACTATCATTATCCAAGAAGCACCGATACGGGTGCGAGTATCCGGATGTGATACGGTCGGATACATGGATACGGCAAATTTTAAATGTAATAGAATACGGGTACGGAAAGGATACGTCAAATATATATATATATATATATATATATAATTAGAAGAAAAAAAAATGAAACATAAACAATTCAGAGTATACATTTCTTTAATGGGATATTGTTTGAAGTTTTAAACCAACGACATATCCTTATCCTTTTACCATCAAACCATAAAGGGAAAAATTCACCAATGGTGTCTGGACACTTAGGGGACTTTCAGAATGATACCTGAACTTACAAAGTTATAAATGTGATACCTGAACTCATTTTTTCGTATCAACGTCGTACCTCTGTCAATTTTCCGTAACGAAGTTGTTCAAATGTAGCACGTGCTATGCATGTGACTTGCTCTTTAAGGGTAAATTTGTCTTTTTACAACAATTTAAAAAAAATAAGATTAAAAAGAAAAAACTAAAGATCTTTTGCTAATAAAATATAATTAATTAACATAATAATTATTTAATAAACTATTTTTTTATTTCTCTCTCTGTGTCATTTTCAGTTCTTCTCCATTTCTATTTCCTTTTTCATCTGCAAATTGCAATCAGATGGGATGATGGCATTTTCTAGCAAGACAATCAACCAGACGATAACTTTTTTCAATCAATGCAAAACCCAAAGCAAAACCGAATCCAATTCTCTGACGGACGGACAGTCGGACACCGTCTGAGTTCTCCAAGCACAGCTCGCTCGACGGCGTCGTTTCCTTGATTTTATTGATGGCCAGAGCGGTGTAGACGATTCCACAACTTGGCCTCCAGATCTAGAAGCGGCGAGCTAACGAAATGACTTCGTTGAGATATAGAGCTACAAGAGGAAAGCAGCGAGTGCTCGTCAAAGCAGGAACAACTGAAATTAACACCATGTATATCAATGTAACAAGAAATGAAGCTTGTTAACATTCGCCTGGCTAACCCACCAAACACAAGTGTTCTGAGTTCAAAGCATGAATATTGAAAAGTACCAAGATCCCGAAACCAGCAAGACTAGTCAAACCAATCCAAACCCCAGATGAGAAAGAATCAAAATATAACCCAGATTTCCGAAAACGTCAAAAACTAAAGAAAATCACAGCAGAAGACTCCAATTCCATGTCATGGATGCTGTAATCATCTCCCTCTTCACTTTCACACCTAATTCGCCATCTCTAACTCCTTAAAACTCACCACTCTTGAAATTATCAATCCAATCCATACATGGTTTTCAAGATCAAACAATCCACCACTCCCTATGAAATGTTCTTAGGAAACTCAATTGTTTTTTGTTGGAAATAAAATGGGTATTCAATTTAACAGAGTGGGTATAAGAAGGATGAAGTAGATATATGGTAGAAGATGAAGACTTACAGCACATTGGAATTTCAGGTACATTCAATTGTTCTACTGGAGGTTTTGATCTCCAATTAAATCTGTTGGGTTCCCTTAGATCAGCTGGAGATCAAACTTGGGCTTCTTGGGTTTGACGGCCAGATTATCACCAGAACTAGGGTGAGTTCTTAATGATTCAGATTAGGAGGAAGAAGAAGCCGAAAAAGAAGAAGAAAGAAAAGGAAAAAAAAAAAAACTTTTGAGGGTAAATCAGTCTTTTTGTCTTTATTAAGTGACTCACGTGTAAAATTTAACGGCTCTATGACAGAAATTGGTCGTAGGTACGATGTTGATACAAAAGAAATGAGTCTAGGTATCACATTGATAACTTTGTAAGTTCAGGTATAATTCTCAAAGTCCCCTAAGTGTCCAAACACCGTTAGTGAATTTTTCCCAACCATAAAACCAAACAACCCGTATCCTTATCCTTTTATCATCGAACCCATAAAACCACCAGACCCTCCTAGTCGGAAAAAAAAAAACCATCAAACCCCACCCTTACTGATCAGTACAACAGTCTGATGCTTTCAACCCTTAAAACCATCAGACCCTTACTATCAGTAAAACGATTGAAAGCATCAGATCCTTAAAACGAATAGAAGAACTTCTACCATCAGATAAGCACTCATATGGATAAGAAGAAGAGAAGAGAGAATGTATCTGAAGTGAGTTTGATTGAAGCTCCAAGCGAATCGAAGAAAAGGAGAAGTTTGATTGATTTTAGCTGCGACTTGCGAAGAAGAGGAGAAGAGAAGAACGAGTGAACGATCGATTGAGTGAAGCAGCGCTGAGATAGGTCTCGATCTCCAGTCTTTTGTCTTTTTTCTTTTGCTTATTTAAAGGGTAAAAACTCAATATTACCCCTGCCTATCCAGTTTATTTACGTAATTACGTATCCGCATAGGATACAAATGTATCTAGATCGTATCCAAATCAGGATACGCGTATCTGAAAGTGCCCGAGTGTATCCAAGCCGTATCGTACCCATATCCTGGATCGATACAGGATACGAAGGAAAAATGCCGTATCCGTGCATCATAGATCATTATTCATCAATAAGCAAGGGTCTTCACCTGTATTACGAGTTCCCTAGTTGGGCAAATGACAACAACACCAGCTCCATTATGAGAAGAACAGCTTGCGTTATATAACAACTTAATAGCTGGTACTAGTGTACTTACATAGGCATTTCCAAGCATAATTAGCTATAATGAGCCACGCTCATGCTACCGCTAGCGGTACCAACTTCCGCCAAAGGAGTGACCTACGGGAACACAGCCAAGTAGGCTACCGCCTGAGCTCCGGCTTGCCCTCAGATCACAGCTGACGCACCGCCATGCGCCTCTCCAAGACAGCATCAGAAGCTCCAGAAGTTGGGACTGAAGCATGTCAGTCCCACATCGAAAACATGAAGAAGATCAGCTCCTTCTTCACCTATAAAAGCTTATCTCTTCTCTCCTCATTGATTACGCATTTAATACTTACCTACTGTTACTTTGTCAACACAAATACATTGACTAACTTAGGCATCGGAGAAGAGAAGACCGCCCAGTGCGGTCTCCCTTTGACACCCTCTGTATTTCACTTGACAAGTAGCAGGAGCTCTAAAGAGAATCATAGATAGCGGTCCGCTCATCGGACTAGCGTTAGCAAAGGTTTAGCTACCGCTGAGCTTTAAACATTAACAACTAGAAAAGCATGAGTCTTTCCGAACCCTATCCTTGCAGCTCCGAGCACATCTCTTCCAATCAATGGTGGTGGGATTGCTATGTTGGTGCCCTACCCTCTTATTTGTTCCTAAAGTTTCAATCTGTATGCATTTTCGACTAGCTTTCTTTTGATCAAGCTGTTACAAGCAAACACGTAGATTAGACTAAACCAAAATGCAAGTATGTGAACTTCAATTTTCTATTCAATCAGTAAGAAAGAGACTATAGCTATTGTTTTTGAACTTCAATTTGCATAGCCCAACATCATATCAACAAAAACAAAGAGAAAAGGTATACACTTTAGGAACAAATAAGAGGGTAGGGCACAAACATAGGCTATGCAGGTTTATACAACTAGATAGCTGGAAATAGAAAAGCAAGAGTCGTCCCGGACTCTATCCTTGCAACTCCGACAACATCTCTTCCAATCAATGGCTGTGGGATTGCTCTGGATTGATGGACTATTTCCTTGTAAATTGCTGCAATTTAATTGAAATCTAAGGCAAGAGTAGATTATTTCCCTCAACAAATCATATACTCACTACAAATAGAAAACCCACCTAATTTCTGTAATGCCTTAGAGTTTGTTATTTTGTTAATAAGTGTCCTAGTCTTTAGGATGTTGTTACAGCTTTGAATTCTTCCTAGTTTAGTTACCACGTTTTAAGCTGATAACGTGGGCTGTACTTGATTTTATGTTTTATCTTGTAAGGCTATTATATAGCCATATTGCATCTCAAATAAACTAAGTCATTCTCTCTGATTGGTCTTGTGTACTTGATCTATTGCTATCTTGTGAGATCAATAACTCCTAACAATCTGGTATCAGAGCCCCCCACTGGGGCCTAAGAAAAGAAAGCTGCAGCCTTTCGAGTGACTCACAAACAAGAGAAGAATGAGTGAAGAGAAGAATTTCCTGCAACCTGCCATACCACGCTTTGATGGTCATTACGACCATTGGAGCATGATTATGGAAAACTTTTTGAGATCTAAAGGTTATTGGAGTCTAGTTGAGACTGGTTATGAAGAATCACAGGCAGGAGCAGCGTTGAGTGAGATGCAGCAAAAGCAATTGGAGGAGTTGAGGGCTAAAGACCTCAAAGTGAAGAATTACCTGTTCCAGGCGATTGACAGGACAATTCTTGAGCAAATTCTGGAGAAACACACCTGGAAGCAGATATGGGATTCTATGAAGAAAAAGTTCAAGGGAAATGCTAGGGTGAAGCGTTCGGCTCTAAAAGCGTTGAGAAGAGATTTCGAGATTCTGGAGATGAAAGTAGGTGAGACTATCACTGATTATTTTGCTCATGTTATGGCTATTGCTGACAAGATGAGGAGTAATGGTGAGCAAATGAGACAAGTTACCATTGTGGAGAAGATCCTTAGGATTTTGACCGAGAAATTTAACTATATAGTTGTCTCGATCGAAGAATCTAAGGATATTGATTCACTCACAATTGATAAACTGCAAAGTTCACTCATTGTGCATGAACAGAAGTTTCATGAAAGTCGTGGAGAAGAGCAAGCACTCAAAGTAACACATGAAGAGAGATATAGTGGAAGAGGACGTGGGAGAGCTGTGTTCAGAGGAGGAAGAGGCAGAGGAGGGGGTCGTCAACCCTACAACAAAGCCATCGTTGAGTGTTTCAAATGTCATCAACTTGGACACTATCAATATGAGTGTCCAAAATGGGATAGACAGGCCAATTATGGGGAGTTGGATGATACAGAAGAAATGCTTCTCATGGCTTACGTAGAGATGCATGGAGCAAGTCAAAATGACGCATGGTTTCTTAACTCAGGTTGTAGTAACCATATGTGTGGTGATAGATCATTGTTTTGTGAGTTGGATGAAGGGTAAAAGCAGATGGTCAAGCTAGGAAATAATATGAAGATGAGTGTTGTTGGAAAAGGTAATGTGAGATTGTCTCTCGATGGTCTCAATCACATAGTCACTGGAGTGTTTTATGTGCCGGAATTGAAGAATCATCTTCTCAGTATAGGTCAGCTACAGGAAAGAGGGCTAGCCATTCTAATTTAGTCGAACAAATGAAGAATTTATCATCCATCAAGAGGTTTGATCATCCAAACTGACATGACTGCAAAAAGAATGTTTGTTCTGCTATCCAACACTCAATTCACTAAGATGCAAACAAAGAAGGAAATGTGTCTTCAAGCAACCACACAAGACCTAGCACATCTATGGCATCGTAGATATGGTCATCTAAGTTATAAAGGCCTCAAGACTTTACAGCTCAAAGAAATGGTGAGAGGTTTGCCTAAGTTCTCTGAATCTAGCGCTATATGCACTGATTGCTTGAAGGGTAAGCAACACCGAGACTCTATTCCCAAAAGGAGCACATGGAGAGCATCCCAGAAGTTGGAACTTGTTCATGCAGATGTATGTGGACCAATTTCTCTAATCTCCAACAGTCATAAAAGGTATCTGATTTGCTTCATAGATGATTTTAGTAGAAAAGCATGGGTGAATTTCCTAGTTGAAAAATCAGATGCATTTGCTTCTTTCAAGTTTTTTTAAGAATTATGTGGAGAAAGAGATTGGTTTGGCCATTAAGTGTTTGAGGACAGATCGTGGTGGGGAATTCACTTTAGGTGAATTCAATGAATATTGCAAGAGGAATGGAATAAAGAGGCAATTAACCACTGCCTATACACCACAATAGAACGGTGTTGCAGAGAGGAAAAACCGGAAGGTGATGAACATGGTGAGATGTTTATTATCCGAGAAAGGTATTCCGAAGACCTTCTGGCCTGAGGCTGTGAATTGGACCTTCTATGTGTTGAACAGGTGCCCCACAGTATCAGTGAAAGATGTGACTCCGGAGGAAGCTTGGAGTGGAGTTAAACCATCTGTAGAACATTTCAGGGTTTTTGGAAGTGTTGCACATGTTCATATTCCTGAAGCTCGGAGGACAAAACTTGAAGACAAGAGTTATAGCTGTGTTCTATTAGGAGTAAGTGAGGAATCAAAAGGGTATAGGCTATACGATCCGGTCTCAAAGAAAGTTGTGATCAGCCGTGATGTTGTATTCAAGGAGGACAAGAAGTGGGAATGGGATAAAAGCTACAAAGACCAAATTCTACTATACTTGGAATGGGGAGACGAGGAAGAGCAAAATGTTTTAAGTGAGTCTGAAAGAGAAGATGTAGATGACAATGAACAAAGTGATGAAGTACTACCAAGTCCTATAAGTGTGGAAGGTTCTCCAGAGTCCTCTAGTTCAGAAGAAGGTAGGAATCAAAGAGCTCCGATATGGATGAGGGACTACAAAACTGGTGAAGGTCTCGGCCTCTCTGATGAAGATATTAATGTCAACATGGCTCTCTTTACTAGTGCGGATCCAATATGTTATGAGGAAGCAGTGGAGGATGATAAATGAAGGCAAGCCATGGACTCAGAGATGAGATCCATTGAGAAGAATGGAACGAGGTTTCTAACAGAGTTACTAAGAGGAGCTAAAAGAATTGGGCTCAAATGGGTATATAAAATGAAGCTGAATGAGCTTGGAGAGGTTGAGAAGTACAAAGCTCGCTTAGTTGCGAAGGGTTATGCAGAAGAATATGGAGTTGACTATGAGGAAGTGTTTGCACTAGTTGCTTGAATGGATATGGTTCGAATGATTCTTGCCTTCACTGCACAAAGAGGTTGGAACATTTACCAACTTGACGTTAAGTCAGCATTCCTCCATGGAGAGTTGACTGAGGATGTCTTTGTTGAACAACCGAGGGGGTATGAAGTGAAGAATGAAGCTCACAAGGTTTATAAGCTCAACAAGGCGCTGTATGGACTCAAGCAAGCACCCAGGGCTTGGTTCAGCCGGATTGAGTCATATTTCCTGAAAGAAGGCTTCGAAAGATTTGATAGTGAGTAAACACTTTTCATCAAAATCAACAAGCAAGGTAAACGTTTGATTATAAGCTTGTATGTTGATGATTTAATTTACACTGGAGATGATGAGGCTATGATCAGTGAGTTTAAAGGTTCGATGATGAAGGAATTCGATATGTCGGATTTGGGAAAAATGAGGTATTTCCTCGGTATTGAAGTGATGCAGTTTGGTGAAGGGATCTTTATAAGCCAGAGGAAGTATGCAATGGAGGTTTTGAAAAGGTTTGGGATGGAGAGTAGCAATGAAGTTCAGAATCCCATCATTCAGGGGTTTAAGATCTTTAAAGATGAGAATGGAGTGGAGGTTGATGGCACTTTTTATAAACAATTGGTGGGAAGCATGATGTATCTAACAGCCACAAGACCAGACATAATGTTTGCAATTAGTTTGATTAGTAGTATATGTCAAAGCCAACATAACTTCATCTCATGGCAGCCAAGAGGATTTTACGTTATTTGCAAGGAACAGCTAGCTTTGGGATTCTTTATAGGAAGGGAGGGAATAAGGAGTTAGTTGGCTTCACTGACAGTGATTATGCGGGTTGTTTGGAGGATAGAAAGAGCACGTCGGGTTATGCTTTCATTCTGAGCTCTTGAGCAGTTGTTTGGTCGTCATGAATGCAGCCAATTGTTACTCTTAGTACAACAGAGGCTGAATTCGTAGCTGCTGTAGCGTGTTCATGTCAGGCCGTGTGGATGAAGAGAATTTTGAAGAAACTTGGCTATGAAGGTAGCGAAATCACTACCATTTTCTTTGACAATAGCTCAGCGATCAAGTTATCCAAGAACCCTGTGATGCATGGTAGAAGCAAGCACATAGACGTGCCTTTTCACTTCCTACAGGAGTTGTTTAGAGAAGGAGTCGTGCATTTGAAGCATTGTAGGAAACAGGAGCAGGTGGCTGATGTGTTAACTAAACCACTTAAACTGGAGTCATTTCAGAAGTTGAGAGATCAGTTGGGAGTGTGTAAGGCATCTGCAGTAAACTAGTTGCTTAGGCAATCTAGTTTAAGGGAGGGAATGTTATGGCTTAGAGTTTGTTATTCTGTTAATAAGTGTCCTAGTCTTTAGGATGTTGTTACAGCTTTGAATTCTTCCTAGTTTAGTTACCACGTTTTTAGATGATAACGTGGCTGCACTTGATTTTCTGTTTTATCTTGTAAGGCTATTATATAGCCATATTGCATCTCAAATAAACTAAGTCATTCTCTCAGATTGGTCTTGTGTTCTTGATCAATTGCTATCTTGGGAGATCAATAACTCTTAACAATTTCTAGAGAAGTTGATGCAAGAGATGTGCTTGACATGCAAATTGAGTGAATTCTCTGACAGAGAGAGAGAGAGAGAGAAGAAACTGGGAATTTGAGAATAGACTCAAGTTCACGAGTTGGAGGCTTAGAAAAGGGTGAAAACCCTGGACTTAATCTCAGTCGTGGAACCTCATAATTAGTTTAAGGGCATAATTGTCATTTTCAATTAAGTGTGATTAGAAGAATAATTGTGATCTCTCCCATTTTCCTCTCTGTAGTCTCAAGTATAGAACCTCTCTCCTCATCCTTCTTCTTTCTCTCGCCAAAATTAACCACCAAATACCTAAGATCTTTGTTGTCTTCACCAAAGAAAGCTCCAGTCATCGATCAATTGATAAGATCATACTTAAGATTTGAATTTTGGTTCCTAGCTTTCTCTCTCATCGGGTTCATCGGAACCACCATCGTCCAATCAAATCGCCGGCTCTGGGTTGTCAATTTTGAATCAAGGGCTTAGTCGAGGACTGGGTTTTAGTTCACAGAGTAGTCTCTAAATGCTTTGGAGTTTTGAATCTTCTTCTTCATCCTTTTGATACATAACCAGAATCAAAAGAAAAAAAAAAATGCAGCGCCCAACAAGTCCGCCTACCCTCCGCCTAACCCGCCTAGGCAGCCGCCTGGAGGCCTGACGCCTAATCACATCACCCAGGCCAAAACCGGAACGGGATGTCAACGCCAAGCGCCTAGGCTCCGCCTAGTCGGCCGCCTAGGTTGTTTTTTAGAACCTTGCTGAGAATGCAGAAGTGTGTGTGATGCCAAACAAGATATGCGTTTGTATTTTGTGCTCTCTACTAGTGATCTTCACTTGGGACACTATAATGCATGTGTTTTAATTATATAGCAGGTTTTATTTATTGATCTTCACGAGTTTTACATATTATTTAGTAATGTTCTAAAAATTACTGGGCTATAGGCCGTTGATAGTAAGGAACCTGCATCTAGACATTTAGATAGATGCATGGACGGATGTTTATTTTTTTTTTTTTTAGAATAAGAAACCTTTATTGATAACCAAAATTACATAACATGGGAATGATCGGTGGTGGACAAGAACTCCCCACTCTCCTCCCTAAAACCTAAACCAGTTACGGGTCCGTCATCTAGAATGACCTCCTTGAGTCGAAAGGGCCCAACCCCTCGGGCTATGGAGAATCCCGAGAATCTCGATACCACCTCATAGACAACCGCCATAAAAACCAACGCCCTCTTCCACACCGTGTCCTAATAATACCAGACCACGTGCAAGGATCATTTGTCAGCACATTGACCATAAGATAAAACCGAAACTAAACCAACTCGTCCCCAGGAATGACACCAAACCCATGGCACCTCAATTTGACACAACCCTAGCTCAAAAGAGTAGGGACATACTAATGACCAGAAAAGACTAACCAAAAACCTAACCAAAAATAAAACTCTAAACAAGACTAGACCAAAGCTATTACAATCAACTGCCCTCTCTCCAATTTCCTCGCCCGCAGACCACCTCCACAAATCTTGCCCTTCGAGCTCACCTCCCCAGAGATACCTAATCAATACCATAAGCCACACTGATACACCTGCCTGTCGTCTGCCAGATCTAGATCTAGAAACAAATCCACTCCAAACCAAACCACCGAGAAACAAGAAGGGAATCACCGTGCCCTTCCACATTGGAACGAAATCGCTCCACCATGTTTATTTTATTTACAACATATACAATAAAAAAAAAATATAGTTAATACTTAGTACTTAGTAGCATAATTGATTGAAAACATATGAAAACAGTTAAGCATACAACGAGTACTTTTATTTTACAAATAAAATCTCATTTTTAGGTATTTGACATAAATAATTAAGTATTTTAAACATTTTTTAGCTTTGGCTTTCCTAAGTACTGGCCAAACTGATTGAACCCATTGAAGCGGTTGGTCACTGCCTAGCGTCTAGTCGGGGATTGAGCAATTGTCCATTGAGAATTTTAGAATATTGTTATTTAGGGATGAGAATGGAGCAAGTTGAAATAAAGGTGTAAACTAAAATAAACTAAACTAAAATAAAGGTGTAAACCCACCCCACACTTAGAATCTACATTGTCCTCAATGTAGGCAAGAAATATGGTATATAGACCCTAAATATGGGGGGCTACGAAAATAAGGGAAGGGTAAAATAAACAAAGACACAAGTACAATTCAACCTAAGCAAGTGAAGGGATAGAAATGTCAAACTCTCGTTGATGGCTCCTCCACAAATTCGGTCGAAATGGGTTGCCTCCCATTCAGCGCGTAATATTTATAGTCCTTCAGCCTGGACTCTTCTCCTTGTTCACAAGTCATGGGGTGCCTCCTGGAGGGGTATCTCTTCCAATGTGTGCCTCATAAAGGACTCATAGTAGGCTTGAGACGATGCCCATTTACCTTGAACTCCTTCCCCGTCTTCTCACTCTTGAGCTCTACAGCGCCATGTGCAAACACATTTGTAACTATAAATGGGCCAACCTAACGAGAACAAAGTTTACCTGGGAATAGCTTAAGTCTAGACTGGAATAATAGAACTTTCTGGCCCACTTGGAAGCCTTTTCCGCGGATCATTTTGTCATGGTAAGTCTTTGTCTTCTCCTTGTATATCCATGAAGCATCGTAGGCCTTATTCCTTATCTCCTCAAGATCATTTAGCTATAGCTTCCTATGTAGACCCGCTTCATCATAATCCATGTTGAACTTCTGGACAGCCCACCAAGCCTTGTGCTCTAGCTTAACTGGGAGGTGGCATGCCTTTCCGTAGGCCAACCTAAAGGGAGACATCTTAATAGGTGTCTTGTAGGCCGTTCTGTAGGTCCACAATGCATCATCTAATCTCTGGTTGCAATCCTTCCTTGTTGGGCTCACTGTCTTCTCAAGTATTCTTTTGATCTCCCTATTGGACACCTCAGCTTGGCCACTGGTCTGAGCGTGGTAGGGCATGGACACCTTATGGGTTACCCCATACTTCTTCAGCAAAGCCTCGATTGTACGGTTACAAAAATGAGAACCTCTATCACTGATCAGCACACATGGCACTCCAAACCTAGAAAATATGTTAGTTTTCAAGAAACTTGCAACCACTTTTGAATCGTTAGTCCTGGTGGCTTTTGCTTCCACCCACTTTGATACATAGTCCACAACCAATAGTATATATAAACAACCATTAGATGAACGAAATGGACCCATAAAGTCAATGCCCCAAACATCGAAAATTTCTACAATTATTATTGGGCACATGGGCATTTGATCTTTTGGGCCAAGATTACCAGTCCGTTGGCATCTATCACAAGAAATACAAAACAAGCTAGCTTGCATCCTTGAAGATAGTAGACCAATAAAATCCACAATCTAAGACCTTCAAGGCCGTTCTACGAGGCCCAAAGTGGCCTCCACACGCCTCACTATGGCAAAATGACAGAATTGACCTATGCTCAGACTCTGGGACACATCTCCTAATGACTTGGTCACTACAATGTTTCCATAAATAGGGCTCATCCCAAATAAAGTGCCTGACCATTTTCTTCAATTTAACCTTACTAGCTTTGGAAAGTGTGTCAGGAAATGTCCTAGTGACTAAATAGTTAACTATATCTGCATACCAGGGCACACTAACCTCTATCCCAAAGAGCTGCTCATCTGGGAAAGTTTCCTATCGGGGCTGGATGTCCTCCTCATGTACTATCCTGCTCAAATGGTCTACCACCACATTCTCACTGCCCTTCTTGTCCTTGATCTCTAGGTCAAACTCCTGAAGCAACAGGATCCATCGAATCAATCTGGGCTTGGCCTCCTTCTTGATCATCAGATATCTCAAGGCTGCATGGTCAGAGTAAACAATTACTTTAGAGTGCAATAAATAAGAACGAAACTTATCTAAAGCAAAGACTACAACCAAAAGTTCTTTTTCAGTGGTGGAGTAGTTGAGCTGGGCGTCGTTGAGGGTCTGAGAGTCATAGTAAATAGCATAGGGCTTCTTATCCTTCATCTGACCCAACACAGCTCCAACAGCATAGTCCGATACATCACACTTAAGCTCGAAGGGTAGACTCCAATCCAGAGGGCATATGATGGGGGCCGTGGTCAACAACTCTTTGAGCTTTTCAAACGCCTTCATGCAATCCTCATTGAACACAAAGGGCACGTCCTTTTGCAATAGGGCACTCATAGGTCTCGCCACTTTGGAGAAGTCTTTGATGAACCACCTGTAAAATCCTGCATGGCCAAGAAATGAGCGTACCTCCCTCACAGTTGTGGGGGAGGGCAAGTGACGTACAAGATCAACCTTAGACTTATCTACCTCAATGCCCCTAGCAGATATTATGTGTCCTAACACTATCCCTTGTGTCACCATGAAGTGACACTTCTCCCAATTCAAGACAAGGTTAGTTTCTACACACCTCTCAAGTATCAATCCTAGATTCTCTAAACAAGTATCAAAATCTTTACCGAAGACACTAAAGTCGTCCATAAAGACTTCAATAATATTTTCAATGTATTCTGAGAAAATGGAAAGCATACATCTTTGGAAAGTACCTGGTGCGTTGCACAAGCCGAAAGGCATATGCCTATAAGCAAAGGTCCTAAATGGGCATGTGAAGGTCGTCTTCTCCTGATCCTCGTGGGCTATGCAGATCTGGTTGTACCCACTATATTCGTCCAAGAAGCAATAGTAGGAAGGGCCCGCTAAGCGCTCCAACATCTGGTCAATAAAAGGCAAGGGCATATGATCCTTCCTCGTTGTGGCATTCAGCTTCCGGTAGTCGATACATACCCTATGACTAGTTACTAATCTCTGGGGCACTAGCTCATTATCCTCGTTCTTCACCACTATCACCCCAGACTTCTTGGGTACCACTTGCACTAGCCACTTACTATCAGAAATGGGGTAGATCACCCCACAATCTAGCAACTTGATCACCTCGTCTTGGACCACCTTTATCATGGGCGGATGTAGACGTCTTTGGGCTTCTCTTATGGGCTTGTCGCCATCTTCTAACAAGATCCGGTGGACACACGTGGTTGGGCTGATCCCTTTGATATATGCTAGAGTCCAACCAGTGGCAGTCTTGTGCTTCTTCAACACGTCTACCAACTTCCTTTCTTGCTCTACCTCCAGCATTGATGATATGATCACTGGGAGGGTCTCCTTTTCTCCTAGGTACGCGTACTTCAAATGCTCAGGGAGTACCTTCAATTCCAACTTGGGTGCCTGAACAATAGAGGGTAGCATTTTATTAGTAGAAACCGGAATTGACAAATTGGAAATTGACCTCTTTATTGGCTGAGCCTCCAGTGAGGCCACAGTCTTGATCACTCTAGGCTCCTTAACGTCCCACTCAACCTTGGGGATAGGTTCCCCATTTGCATCATATCCGACCCCCTCCTCTAGGGTCAGAGCCAATTCATCCTCAACCATTGCTTCAGAGAAAACCTGCGCGAGTGAATCAACTACATCAATAGCAAAGCAAAGTTTCAAATCAGAAACAAGGTACCTCATGGCTTCAAGAATGTTGAAGCGTATAACATCACCATCAAACTCCATGGTGATAGTCCCTTTGTATACGTTGATCTTCGTTCTTGCAGTCTTCATAAAGGGACGCCCTAGAAGTAATGGAGTGGTATTTAGGGGCGATTCCTCCATGTCCAATATGTAGAAATCTGCAGGGAATATCAGATGGTTTACCTGCACAAGAACATCCTCAACATAGCCTTGAGGGTATTTGTTAGACCTATTATCAAGTTGAATGACAACATTATCCCTCTTAAGAGGGCCTAGAGCTAGGGACACATACAAATTATAAGGCATAACATTTATGGAGGCCCCTAAGTCTAACATCACATTTTCAAACCTGGTGTCACCAATGATACAGGGAATAGAAAAACCCCTTGGGTCCTTCAACTTTGGGGGTAGTTTCCTCTGGATAACGGCTGATACTGTCTCGCTCATTTTCACCACCTCCTTCTCTCTTGTCTGCCTCATTGTGGTGCATAGCTCCTTCAAGAACTTGGCGTACTTAGGCGCTTGTTTGATGCACTCGATCAAGGGCATGTTCACTTGAACCTTCTTGAAGATTTACAATTAAGATCTCTTGATCAGATTTATCTTGCTTCGTCTTGGCAAACCTGCTTGGGAAAGGTATAGCAACAACTGGGTTAGTCTTAACTAAACCACTAGAGTTAGGAATTGTACCTTTGGGTGCCTCAGCTTGGGGCACGTCAACTTCCACCCTTGATGTAGCTGGGTCCTTCTCAACATCATTCTTGGATACCTCTACAACGTCTTCTTCTTCATTATGGGCCACTAGGGACTTCTTGTAGGCTCTGGGAGGTCCACTAGCACTCGTCCACTCCTAGTGATGATGGCTTGGGCTTGCTTATTCCTTGGGTTAGGCACCGTGTTGCTTGGTAGCTTCCCTATTTCAGCAATCCGATCCATAAAATCCACCACTTGGCCCATTTGATTCTTGAGCTCTACAATATCCTTTGAATGGGTCGTCTGTCCTACAACCAAAGCTTGAGTAGCTGTGTTAAGTTGTTGTTGCCTCGCAGCAAGGGACTTCAATAGTTCATCATAATTAGGGGCACTCAAAGTATTAGAAACTTGAGGTGGAGGGACAGAATTGGGAATACCAAAAGTTTGAGGTACGTGAGGCCTCAAAAACAAACCTGGTGGGCATTGAGAATTCTGACCTGGGCCTTGAGGTGGTCTCAAGGTGTTATCAATGTTGGCCTAACGAAAGTTGGGGTAGTCTCTGAGCCCAGGATTGTACGTACTGGAGTAAGGGTTGTACCTCGGGCCTCCTTGATACCCTAGGGCATTAACAGATTCCCATCATTCTGGAGAGGCAAGCTAGGGACATTTATCAGTGGGATGCCCTTGAGTCGAGCACATCCCACACACTTGAGCCATTGCTCCTCCTCTATTAACGTTTAAGACTTGTGACAGCATAGTAGACATCTTGTTGACCTTGTCTTCAAGAGCAGAGTTAGTGGACACCTCATATACCCTCCGTTGAGAGGAAAGAACCCCCTCATATTGTTGATAGTTTAGTGCACGATTAGTAAGTAGCTCCTTGGCATTAGCAGGTGTCTTATCCATAAAGGACCCTCCAGCAGGAGCATCTAACAGACCACGCTAATTAGCAATGAGTCCTTCATAAAAATAGGTAAGGAGGGACCCCTCACTCATCCCATGGTTAGGGCATGATGCTACAAGGCTCTTAAACCTGTCCCAATAATTGCATAAATTCTCCTTATGTCCTTGCATGATTCCACTGATCTGCTTCCTCAAAACAGTGACCTTTGAGGCAGGAAAGTACTTCGTAAGGAACTCGCCCTTCATCCTATCCCAAGTGTTGATAGTCCCAGCAGGCAGCTCAAATATCCAACTCTTGGCCTTGTCTTCCAAAGTAAAGGGGAATGCCTTTATCTTCAAGATATTGATATCAGCTCCTCTAGGGCACATACTCCCACAGACAAACTCGAACTCCTTGAGATGCTTGTTGGTGTCTTCACTTCCCATCCCATGAAACTTGGGTAGGTGATGTAGAAACCCACTCTTTAACTCAAAATCATCATTAAGCCCCTCTCCTGGTTGTGGATAGGCAATGCATAAGGGCGCAGCACCCCCACCTGTAGGATTAGATAGTTGCCTAATAGTCTCAGCCATTGGTGCTTGTACTTGCTCAACACGGGTGTGCTCTTCCTTTTCTTCCTCTTTTGTGTTCACAATGTCCTCTTCAGTGACCTCTTCTTCTTCCTCTTCAAAGACTTGTTCTTCTCCTTCTTCAGTATGGTTAGGTTTGTTGATCTAGTTGAGGAGTTATAACCTGAATAGCTAGAGTCCTGAGAATCCCTCCTTTCTGGAGGAGGGCGGTCTGAAAAAGTGAGTTCTGCCCTTTGCCTAGCACGTTCCAATTTCTCAAAGAGCTCCTTAGTCTTATTAGAGACAGTGGACATTCATGGACCTTTAAGACCAAATTAAGTGTTAGTAACATATACACGGTTTGAAATACAAACATTATGCTTTTTCTTATCTTTCGAAGTTACTTTTACATTTACATACTTAGGTACTGGAACAGAGGACCTCGGTGTGCAATGGGACTATAGAACAGCTACCCTCAACAAGGTCATGTTTAATCCAATATACCTTAAGCAAGTCACACAACATTTTTTTTTTTTTAGTTTGTTATGAACATAGTTAATAACTCAATTGATTTCAAGTTGTAAGTCGAGCCAAATAGAAACCACTACTATTGGTGAGATACGATATAGGGATAGTCATAAGTCTCTTTCCTTTGTTTCAGAAGACTAGATGGCCAGATTAAGAGGTAAGTGAGAGGGATGACTCATTTTGGTGATACTACGGAGACTACTCCCTCATTGAGGTTTAGGTCCCTATTGGCTACTCCCACATAGTGGTTTAGGCTCATTCTATAGTATCTCTGAGATCCAATTGAACCCGTCACCCAGGGTCACAATCTAAGACACCATCCGTATGCGCCCCTTACTCAGCTGTGAAATTAACTTATGTGTTAGGCCGTTCTCCAAGTGCTAATAAAGGCCGCCCTCAACCTCAAGAGACCTTAGCAAGGTACTAGTGAAGGGTTAAAGCCAATATTAACAAAAGGACCCGTGTCTACTCATACTATTTTACACACTTACAACAATTAAGTATTTAGCTAAATTCATAACAACCTAAGTATATTAATCTAAGTGAAACACATACAATTTACAACATGCTTACAAAAAAAAAAAAACTCATTCTACAATTTACAGCATGATTAAAGACTTATACAAATTGCACAACAATTATAAAAGACATGCTTAATTTTGTAACACTCATAAAACTTAAACTAAATCACAATTATAGCTTGGCCTAACATAAATCGCAATTTGTCACCATTCCACAAGTGTGGCACAAAAATTTAGCATGCATTCTATATAAACAACAAAATCGATGACACTTTAAGTGCTAGAGATTTTAACAATCCCCGGCAGCGGCGCCAAAATTGATGCGGCTAAAATAGCCTCACAATTTAATCCTGCAAAATGTAGTTGTCAGTATAGGATAAGCAGGGATCGTTCAGTCCGGGGATTGTAGGGTACACCTACATAAAAAGGTCAATTAAGAAATAAAAGAATAAAATGGGGGTTTTGAAATTTGGTTCCTAATCTACTTAAAATAAAAACAAAACAAATAAACCTATATACAATGATCGACTTCCCTAACCTAGACCAATACCACTCGGGAATTACTAAGTGTAAAAACAGAAAATCTATTTCAACATGCTACAAAAACGTGCCCATCTTAAATGCCTAGATAAGAGCCCAAATGAAAAGTCTTAGCGGATCAATCCATTTATCTAGTTCGTTCTAATGTAGGCTTGGATCGGAAAAGTCCTTACCAAGCCCAATACTACTAATTTTCAAAATCACTTAGCGTAAATCTCTTAACTAGTAGTATTATCTAACCCTCGAATCAACTCACACATGCAAATTAACCATTACACATAAAATTTAACACGTAATTTCCAGAATCGTTTAACCATTGAACATGGTTTTTACCAATTTTAGAACTAATTGCTACTTGTTTAACTTAGCGCCTTAACAAATAACAATTACTCTTGGTAAATTAAGCAAACACACAAGAACTCTCACCGTTATTCTAGCATGCAAACTTATTAATCTAACTCTGAAAATTACCTAAACAAGTAAAAGGGCACAAGATTGTAACATGCATCATAAAAGAATTCTCGAAATTATCTCAATAATAAACTGAAAATCTCAAAAATATTCTGAAAATTTCATGTCTCCAATTACACAACTCGAAAATCCAAACACATAAAACCGAAACAAAAATTGTAAGTAGAGTCGTAGTTACACTTTGAAGCTTTCCTCAATGGCTTGGCAACAAGCTGATGAACTAGTCTCTGCTGTAGTGGTGGAGCGTCCTTGACTTAGCGCCTTAGAGCTTTGTAGATGGATGGATGGATGGTGGTCACGGTCTTGTAGGTGATGGAAGTTTAAGGAGTGAATTGGGCAGAGTCTCAGAAAAGTTTTTGGCCAGGAAGTGATAGGCAAGGAAGTGATGATAATTCTGGTCTGGACATTGCCTATTTATAGGGGAGCATTGGTTGGCTTTTGTCGATCATACCCTTCATCATTTGGACTGATGGGATTGCATCATAATTCCTTTAATTTCCCAGTTGAAACATCTCCTTTATGGCTTAATTCCTCTCATAATTGGGTCTATTAACAAGCTGAAACGTCTTTCTCTTATTTATTTTCCAGTTGAAACATCTTTCTCCTTTATTTATTTTCCAGCTGAAACGTCTTTCTCTTTTATTTCCCTTCTTCATTGCTTGGTCAAACGTCTTAAATGTTTAATTTTCTGATTCCATCATTGCTGTTTCCAAGGGTTCCACCAAGCAAGGTTTCCTATAACAAGGAGGAGAATATCAATTTTTTTTAGAGAAAATAAAAGGGAATTAAAATGTAAAGACCGCAAAAACGTCAACAGTGAGGAATCCTGATCCAATAGGATTTTTCATGAATTTTACTTTTTCCGCCTATTTCACGCCAAATACTCTACAAGACTCTACAAAATGACTCGATGACTCAAAACACGAAACTAAGGGAGAAACAAGGGTAAAATGGGGCATATACTCATTAATATTGTCACACTTTTTGCTCCTATCATCCGGGTTTGCAGGTTTTCGGTCTTAAACGTCCAACCCTATTCACGGTACTCAAGTTCCAAACCGTGGTAAAATCGTATTCTCTCAAGGTCTTTCATCTCAAACTAGAATTTCAAGTGTTCAGCTATTTCCCTAAACTCTTTAAGGGTGCCAATTATGTTCATGTCATAAACATCAACCGCTACTATTGCAAATCCTGAACTTGTTCTCTTTATGAACACACATGGGCATAGTTCATTGTTAACATATCCTTTCCCAATCAAGTAGTCACTTAGACGGTTATATCACATCCGTCCTGATTGATTCAATCTATATAGTGAGCGTACGTTTCAATCTTATTGCAAACGCACTCCGTGGTTTAGAGCCACTTGACTTGGGTAACTGAAGTCCATCTAGGATCATCATGTATATCTTTGTATCTAGATCCCAATATAGATACGTAGTAACCACATCTATGAGCTGCATGTTCAGTTTTTTAGAAACTACCAAACTGACAAGGTAGCGGAACTTAATGACGTCCATTACTAGAGAATAGGTCTCCTGTAGTCGATTCCAGGCGTTGTGAGAAGCCTTGCGCCACAAGGAGAGCTTTGTACCTTACATTCTCATTTCTCTCATTACGCTTTCTAATAACCACTATCGGCTATATCATTCCAGCCACTATCGACTACATCATTCCACCCACTATTGGCTACATTCATCACAGCCATTATCGGCTTCACGACAAAATTATTACTATCGCCACATGCAAAAATGGGCTGACATAGCCAAGGCTATCCTTGCAGACACCAAGTGTATCAAGTACACCTTATATCAGACATACCTGACGCCATATGCTAGTAAACCCTGGTCTAAACCCTCTGACCTCGGACTCGGGGGACTGGTCACCCTAAGGAAGAAACTCTCGTCAAACGTCCAATGAATGATTGCGCCATTCCTACTTGGAAAACAAAATCACCACCCCAGTCAAGACTCCTCTTAGCTGGGGACTTGGGGGATTGGGGGTTCATGGTTGTACGGACGTCACGTGCCGAGAATGCTTGCCTTGCACTTCCGATATTTCTACCATGACAAACTCCCCACCCAAGTGAACTCTTGACAGAGGACTTGGGAGACTTGTTGGTATCTATACCGCCTAGGCACAAATATCGGAAGCACAAGGCTCACTAGCCACGTGAAATGATGCCGATACCGCCCAAAGAAGATGTCGATACCATACACTTGTGGTATCGGGTAAGCCACAGGTAGTCCCACCTTGGAAACAAATGGGAGACAAGCCCATCCGCACACTATAAATACATGTCTTTCCACTCATTCAAGGTAAGCCACCACTCTCCATTTACTCCTACCTAGTCTGCATTCTTACATGTATCTGACTTAGGCATCAGAGGGTTGAAGGTCGGATAGCCCTATCTTCCCTTTGACCTCGTTCATGGTTGACAGGTATTTGATCTCGGAGGTGGAAGCTCTCATGACAACCCCGTTTCTACCCAGAAACAGTAATCTTCTCAATTCTTTCTCGATCAACATTTTATTTTTCTTATTTTAGGGAAATTAATCTCCCTTCCCCACAATAACTTTTTATTGGGGAGCAATAAACTTTCTATTGGGGGCAATAAACTTTCTATTGGGTTTTATTGAGAGACAATAATATCTCTGACGATCTCTTTGGAGACTGTATTTACATGAGCATTTGCAAGCATAATTAGCTATAATGAGCCATACTCATGATACCGCCAGTGGTACCAACTACCGCCAACTGTGTGACCTATAGAAACACAGCCAAATAAGAAAAATAGGGCTCACCCTCAAATCACAGCTAACGCGCCGCGCCTAGTTAGCATCAGAAGCTCCAGAAGCTAGGGACTGAAGCACAACAGTCCCACATTGAAAACATGGAGAAGATCAGTTCCCTCCTCACCTATAAAAGGTTCTCTCCTCTCTCATCATTAATTACGCATTTTACTACTTACCTCTTGTTACCTTGTCAACACATACATTGACTAACTTAGGGATCTGAGAAGAGAAGACCGCCCAATGAGGTCTCCCTCTGATGCCCTTTGTATTTTGCTTGACAGATAAACGGAAGCTCTGAATATCACAAGTAGCGGTCCGCCCATCGGATCAGTATTAACCGAGGTTCAGCTACCGCTTAACTTTTTAGACATTAACATTAGCGCCGTCTGTGGGAATCCTTAAACAAAAGGTGATTTACCATAACTACCATGACTAGCGGTAGTGGGGTAAACACTCAGTAGCAAACAGACTAGTCCGCCGACCCCCACCCCACAAACCTAGCAGCTAACGTTGACCCAGTGATAAACGTGAATCTTGCACTATTCAACACCCCATCAAATCTTGCGGCGGAGACCCAGCTGGGCAGCAGTCGCTCACCGGTCCGGGACCTCGCCTCTATGTATGCGCTAGCATTAGCGGACCTCCATAAGGCAAACAGGGAGTGCAAACAGGAGCTCATAGAGAAAGCCGAGGCCCAAAAGCAGGTGGTCACGTTGATGTCAAAGTTCGACGAATTGAAAAAGGTGTTGGAAGCAAACGCTAGCACGGCACAGAGCGAGCAATCGCGGAGCACCAGACGCAGTCGACCCAATACAGGCGGAATGGTACTCTTACCAGTCATACAGATGTAGGTACCGCTGAACCCACCAGAAGTGATGGGCCCGCCACCTCTGCCCAGCCTAATGATGGAGCAGGAGGCGGAATCACAGCTAAACACCAACCTTGATAGGAGCATAAAATGCGACGAATTTATAGTTTAATCCTTTACACTTTTGCTTAGTTATTTCGTTAAAAAGACCAAACTAACTTTGTTATTTTGTTAGGAGGTTTGTGGATCAACCATGGAAAAATAGGAGCTCAATTGTGGAAAGTTAAGGTTCAGATATATAATAGTGATGGAAAAGATGAAGGACAACCATTTATGTGGTCAGAAACAATAAGGGAAGCTTGTGGAAAAATTCGTGCAAAACAGTTGCTGAGAAGCAAAATATGAAAACTGGAATCTGCCTTATTTTCTTCAGTATTTGGACCCCATTTTGAAGATATTTTGAGTGCACCATGGAAGCAATTCTTGACTACATTTGAAAACCAGATATTTCACTACAATAAAGCCTAATCAAGTGATCATAATAGTCAAGGATGAAGTCTGAAACGTTGCACAAAGTTGGCATCCTGATCAGATTTCCACCTTCAGTCTTATCTAGGAAGCATATTGGAGCTGTCTTTTGGAGACTTTCTTGGAAAGTCTTTTGGAAGTTTATTGTTTGGACATCAATAAATGATGCCATAGGGAATTATAGTCCCTAAGAAACGTTCATAAAGACAGCTACAAGGTCGGTGTACAAGCCCATAAATTTGACCAGAAGATAAGGAAAATCTGGAAATTTCTGACAGACCTTATCTTGAAGGCTTTTCAAGGCTGCTTTTGGGCAAGAAGTTAAGGGGATATTTAGAAGAATTTTGTACACTCTTAAAGGTCACCATCAAGGGTGTTATCTTGCTGAAAATCACATTCAAAGCTGAAATGAAACCTGGTTAAAAGAAGGGCTAAAAAGGCAATCCCAAGTGAGGCAGATAAGTGAGTCACCTTCCTTATCTCTTGGCAGATTGTCTTGAGGCTTCTTGGGGATCCTTTGCTGAGTTGTATACGTTTTATATGAGCTGTTAGCATGCTTTATATCAGCTGTAAAGGATCTACAAGTCAAAGAATTCAGCCTAAGAAGAGAAATTCAAATAGAACAAGTAAACAAACTTGGTCTAATTGCAAGAGTGCCCTTGAACTTGCAACTCCTATATAAAAGGGCCTCCTTCCACATTTTAGAGTGACCAACCACATACAGACCATATCACATAAAAAGAACCAGAGACACACCAAAGAAGAAGAAGAAGCAAGACTGCAAAATCACACCAAAAACGATCGATCACTGCTTCTCAAAGATCGATCGTTGATCGTATTTTTCCCAATTTCTGATTTTTGTTGTCTTCCTTTTTCATGATCTCCTTTGTGTTTTTGATTCCAATTATTTGTAACTAAATTTCCAGTAGCTAGGGAGCTGTTGAAGCCCCTAGACATGATCCATAACATGCTTTGATTTTCGGTTTGTTTTCAATTAATAAAGTTGAGGTTTTGTTTACCGATTTCTCATTGATGAATTCTATGTTTGTATGCTTTGGAGGACTACTTAGTATGCATGGTAGGGTTCTAATACTTTGATGGTTTGATGCCTGGATCAATAGTTGGATTCCTCAAATTATCTAGAGAAGTAATTGGTAGTTTTCACTAACAAGTAAACAAAACCCTAGGTTTAGCAAGGCTCTAAGTTATTTGCGATGCCTAGTGATTGCTCAAACTCTTTTCAAACTTAATGATCTCTGCATGTTTAATCTAATAAACGTACCTTTAGGTTGCATTGCTTGGGAATAGTCTAGGTGTAGAGCACTTTCTGCCTAGCGTACAAAGTAAGAAAGAGTAATAGGTTGTGTTCAAGCGTACCGAGCCAATCTGAGCATCTTCAACTAAGTTAATTGGTGATAAATTGGACAAAGTGTGTTGTGTGTGATTGTTAGGGGTGGATACTTCCTTCCTAGCTAGTTTCATTATCTTGATATCAATCAACTTTAAATCTGCTTCAGTTTTGTTTTCTTTCTGTTCTCTGTTTTTCTGTATTTTATTTCTGTAGAAAATCAACTCTAAAATTCACCAAATTTTGTGCGCTAGACTCTTTACTTGTCTAGTATACCTTTGTAAATTTTCGTATTTTTCTGGGTTGTTTTAGTTAGGTTTTTAGTTTGTTTTTCGACTGCGGTTCAGTAGGAGCTGCAGTCACGTTTTTGTGACTTTTTATTATTTTTGTAAATAATACTTTATTATTTTAATTCTTTATTTGTTTACACAATTACAAGTGTACCCTCAATCCCCGGTTTGAACGATCCCTATTTACCATATACTAACGATGACATTTTATAGGGTTAAATTGCGTGCTACTTTCTAGCGTGTCAAAACTGAAGGTAATCCACCTCCCGGCAGCCAGGGCCAAAACTGAAGGTAATCCACCTATCCCTAGGAGGGAGCTGGTTCAACGAAACCTCTAGGCGGGGCCTGCTGGTGACGCAACCGCCTTAATCCTGGAAAGGATGCAACAATTAGAGCAAAGGCTAATTCGGGCTGAGGTAGGCGCCGCAACGCCAACTCTAAATCCTCTCTTTACATCCGGACAAGGACCATTCACCGCCAGGATCTTGCAGGCCGTCAGACCAGCACACGAAAAGACACCAAAGATGTCACACTACAGCGGCATGTCCGACCCCTTCGTCCACATGGATATCTTCAAACAGGTCACTAACAATAAGGGATTTGATGATGCCACCCTCTGCCACTTATTCAGCCAAACATTGGACAGTGAGGCAATGAGCTGGTTCTTCGAATGCCCGCCAGGCTCCATCGACTCATTCCACGCACTGTTAAACACTTTCCTCTCTCAGTTCATCCTATTGGCTGCCGAACATCACAACACAACTCAGCTGTTCAACCTCAAGCAGGGGGCAGCTAAACATTGAAGGCGTTCTTCACCAGGTGGTGGGCTGCGGCATCTTAGTGCCGCGATCTCGACAAGACAGTAGCGCTGGCAGCCTTCAAGCAAGGATTCCTCAAGGGACCATTTCTCTATCATCTCAATTACAATCATCCAAATTTCGCATATGACCATGTCATGAGTGAAGCTGTGATCCATGCACAGGCAGAATTCCTCACATATGGAGAAACCCCCCACACCGCCGCCAACGCCTACAAAGTCCATTCAACCTTCCGCCAGCCATCAGGAGACCGCTAGCAAAACCTCTGCTACGCCGCCAACAGATATGAAGAGAGAATGGCAACAAGGCACCTACCAGAACAAGCGGCAGAAGGACCAGCATTACAACAAGGGCTACCGCTCATCCCATGGGGATAATCGTAATAAACAGACGGAGTCCTCTTAGCGGTATGCAGTGTTCACGGTCCTCACAGCCTCGTATGACGAAATATATGACCAGTGCAAGGGCCAGATTCCGCCACCACTCCCAAGAAAATACCCAAAGGTAGGAAAGCCCAGGAACACCGGCAAATGGTGCAAATACCATGAGGACAGCGGCTACAACACCAACAATTGCAACGCTCTCAAGACAGCTGTTGAGACTTTGTACAGCAATGGTAAGATGGAGCAATTCAAGATCCGCCAACCACCACCGGTGGTCGCTAACATCGAACAAATGGGCCGCATCAATACCATCGACGGCGGTGCTCCAATTACCAACACGTCCCACAAGGCAAAAAAGCGTTATGCGTGCTAACCACCCGAACGAAGTTTGCAATATCCGATACGAGAGGTCCGCTAAACTCCCAAGGTCTGGTTGGGAACCCATTACCTTCTCAGAGGAGGAGGAGCGCGGAGTGTATCTACCCCACGACGATCCATTCTTAATTGATGCCATACTCGATATATGGTCAGTAGCACTACTAAAAATAATTTCTTTTACGACGCCTAATTTGCGACGGCAAATTGAGCTTTTGCGACAGCAAAAACTTTTGGTGACGGCAAATTGAGCCTTTTGCTACGGAAATGTTAGCGTTGTAATAGGTTGTGTCACAAGATCCTTTTGCGACGGTAAATTTCCGTTGCAAAAAGTATTTGCGAAGGAAAACTACTATCGTCGCAATGGCTAAACTAGTTGCGACGGGTACTTTGCCGTCGCAAAAAGATATGTCATTTAAAAAAAAAAAATGGGGTGAATTCGTTGCGACGGATACTTTGCCGTCGCAAAAGAATATTTCATTTATAAAAAAAAAAAGGGTGTGGATTACACACCAAACTAATATAATCCACCAAATATCATAAATTGAAAAATATTATGAAACTCATCATCTATAACCAACCAACAATCACAATTCTAAGACCAGCCAAAGATTGTTTAAAAACAAAGATGAGCCAAAGCAACCCATGCCAACACTGCAGCACCTTCATTAGAAGTAAAAAAAAAAGGCCAGATTATCAACGACAGCTGCTACTAAGCATACTTTCAAATTTATATTAGAATCCATGCCAAAACACTTCTAGCTGGAGCAGCCCCATTCTTATCGCGTACCTGTAAGGATGAGAATTTTGATCGGTTAGCTAAAATAAACTAGTGGATCATGAACAATCTAGTCTCGATCAGCTGATATCATTGAAAGAATCAAGAATTATATATTTCTGCACTTTTGAAAGAGCAAAATACTTGTATATCTGAGATTCTGAAACTACTGATTCTTATCTGCAGTTTGCATTAAACCCCAATCCTATAATTTCAACTTAGAAAGAAAAACTTAAGCTCATCTATAAACCAGTAATATGTTCATCAATTTCCTAAATTTCAATCAAGACTCATGTATACATATACGACTTGAGTATTTGTTCATCATCCAAAAAGGACTTATTTGTAAGAATTTTCCTCTATTCATTTTGAATTCGTAAGTAATCATACATGGAACAACATAGCTAGATACACTAACAGATAGATGAATCTACTAAGTATGAAAACATCTGTACAGATAATGTCAGTAATTTCCATGTTCTAGGCTTCTAGCAATATCCCAAAGTAATTTTCACAAAACACCTAATCAACTACGAAATACCTTATTTAACACTTGGCAGTGTTTTAGGACTTTTATTTGTGGTCAACCAAATCAAAAACCATTTGAATACATAATGTACTTAGCAGGTTCCAAATTCTCTGCCTCAACTTCTTCTTAGTCACTGTACTGCAGCAAAAATGGGCTCAAAGAATAAAGTGAATTAGTACCAAATAATAAAATCAAGCATGACATAAAATCAAGAAGGAGGTAGCTTAATAAGTTGCCTGCAAGAACACACAACATGGGAGAAACTCATTTTTTCCTTGCTAGGATGCTGCAGACAATTGCTTCACGGCAATTACTCTTCCATCATTAAGAGTACCCTATTAACAAAGAATAAGAATAATAGTTTAATCTGTAAAATTGATATACTCATTACCAGATATACGATTAGTAAAAATGAGACCTTGGCAACCAGACATACCTTCATTTTTACTGGTGTTAATCTTTTTTTCTTCTTTGAAAAATACAGAAAACCAACAACAATCCCCACAATCAGCCCCGTCCTATTCTTCCTACTAGTTGGATGGTTCGGAACGATAGTAGGTGGGAAATCTGCAAGTATAAAAGCATTGCAGTCAACAAATAGCATAGAAGCACTTTGTAAGAACATCCATCAGAACCTGAATGTATATGCTTAGTTTGCAACTGAAATTTGAGTGATATATTGTTATTACCCGGTGTAGCACTGATGGCTGAAATAACAGGTCCATAAGTACCAACCTCAGGTACGCAGCAAGTCCCCTTTCCAGCCCAAAAGAGATGAATTTCAAGGTAGTTGTGTGAGCTAGGGCCTTGTATTCCTTCTTAACGGCTTGTAAAGATTTCCCACCTGCATCCTTTTGTATATCAAAATCCTTCGAAACTAGAATTCTCTGAAAACAAAATAAATAGAGAAGCTATGATATATATCAAATACACGTCTCCCAAGATTTTTCCTTGGAGTATCTAGGATTTGTTGTTCTGCAAACTGGAGTTTGACTATGTAGACACCATTTTCCAGCCCCAAGCCATAGTATCTAAGTGAATGTGTTGAATGACCAAGAATGACGGGCATACTCGAAGCCACAACAAGCTCAAACAATATAAGATTACTACTATAAATAAGATTTACAGAATGTTTTAGGCTTTTAGCTGTAAGCCTGGAACTCATATTACTCTTACTATTTCTTTCATCAAAATGTTATCAAGTAGCCCAATTAAGATTATTCTAGTGGTGAGAAATATATACTTACTCCTAAATTTAGATTAACAAATATGAACTTGTACCTTTGTAAAGTTATTTTTGTAGTTCTAAGCATTTAGTATCCAGATAACTAGAAAAAGAAAAGTGTGATATTCAAAATCCTTTTAAGTTATTGTAAAAGCAGGTACTGTACAATCCAGATAAACCAAGAGCATGTACAGCCTGTTCATCAGCACAGAGATGGAAATATAAACACACATTATCAGCAAACTCCATTGTGCATTACAGTGATGCTTATCAGTAAATACTGATCCACTTACACATTGAGAAGGGACGAGCTTTTATTTTCCCATTCAACTTGTTGTTTTGAAGAAACCTAAATATGATGGCAGAAAAACACGCCTCAGTACTTGGAGCGTAAGCTGGGGAGGAATTCAAAGCAATTAAGCAGGAATGCCATCAGTGGCGTAGCCAAAAACATGAACTAGGAGGATCAAGATTCAAATAACAATGATTAAACAAAAATAAAATTTCATCAAATAACATAAAATTGCATATATTAGTTTATAAATCATAAATCATTACAATACTCAAATATAATAGATTCTTCTAAACCAAATATAATTAATCACGACGATTGCTCTTATTTTGGTATATATTAATGGGTGGGAAAAATTCACCAACGGTGTCTGGACAATTTGGTGACTTTCACAATGATACTTGAACTCTGAATGTTATCAATGTGATACCTAGACTTTAATTTTCATATTATCATCGTACCTCTAGCGAACTTCCGTCACGTCTCTGTCAACTGTTAGCACGTGTGACTCACGTGAGCCCAAAACTGAGGGCAAAAAAGACATTTTGCCATTAGTTTGTTTTAGGGAAAAATTCACTAACGGTGTCTGGACACTTAGGAGACTTTCAGAATGATACATGAACTTACAAAGTTATTTTTTCGTATCAACGTCGTACATACGACCAATTCAGTCACAGAGCCGTTAAATTTTGCACGTGAGTAACTTAATGAAGACAAAAAGGACCGATATACCCCCAAAGTTTTTTTTTTCTTTTTCTTTTCTTTCTTTCTTTCTTCTTCTTCTTTTTTGGTTTCTTCTTCCCCTGATTTGAATCATCAATATTCAAATCATCTTGCTTGTCTGATTCCCACCGCCGATTGCCGATTGTACATACTGCCAATCATAATCAACGACCTCATAGGTGAGCCCCGCGGCATGGTTAGCCCCGCCTATGACATGCATCCTGTAGACCGACACCCGAGCTACGTTGCCATGGTGGAGGTCGGCCGGTATCTAGTCGGGAGGCTACTCTCCCATGCTCTCCAAAAGGCTTCAAGAGAAGCATTATGTATTATTGTCCCACATCGGAAATGTAGAATAGAATGGGACTTCCTTTAGCTATATAAGGAAGTCCTCCCCTTCTTAGAGAGGATGGATCCATGATCCCTATACTTGTATCACTACAAAGGTCACTTGACCTCACTTATAGTAGAATCTCTAAGTGGACGTAGCCTTGCCTCAAGGGCAAGGTGAACCACTATACATGCTTGTGTCCCTTTCTCTCTCTCTCCCCATCATGCTTCTTGGTTACCGTATTCTTCAACAGAAACACCGATCAAACACTGCCGCTGCGTCTCAATCCACCTTAATGCACCGCAGATGTTTTTGGTTCCCCTCACTTCAAATCCTACAGCAAATTGAAATTGTGCACTGAGGCTTCGCTGCTCACTCTGAGTTCATCCCCGCTGCCGCCGCCGCCAACTTAGCCACCACCACTCTCGCTCTCTCCTTCGACCCCCTTTTATACACCATTGATCAGAAACTCAGACCCCGCCAGCCCTCCACTCTCAAATCACAGCTCCAATCCCACCCCGCCATCCTTTCCTTCGTTCCCGACATGCAACACCATCTCCACACCATCCTTACCTGCAACTTCATCTGTCTAGCCGACAACTTCGGCCTCCACACCATCCTCACCTGCAGAAAATTCGAGCTGTTCTGATTCACCAGCTCCGCCACGCCGCTGCTACCCACCATTGCGCCTCGCCGATTAGCAGACAAAGAACTCAGACTCCGCCATCGAGAAAAGGAGGCTCGCGTTTTGCATGTCCTGCTCGTTTGAACATAAATTGAGTTCGGGTTCCACGACGGCAGCTCGTCGATTGCAGGCTTGGCTTTCTTGATGAGCCAATCGACGACCTTGCTGGGCTGGTCGTATCTGAGCCGCTCTTACACATCGTAGAATTGAATGGCGGTGTGGGCTGCGAGCTAGACATGATAGTCGCTGGGGCCTTTGGCGGTGCAGACCTTGCTGTGGCGATCCTTCCGATCGGTGGCCCTTAGAATGTGGCCTCGAGGCTCCATGATTTCACTGGCGGTGGAGGAAGAAGCAGTCCTTATCCCCAAACCCAATAGAGAAGCAGCGGAGGACGACGTCATTACGCGGTGGTGGAGGTTGTTGTGGCTCTCCCCCATTTTTCTTCCTGCATATTCGATGGTGGGTTCTCCGAAAGCGGTGGTGTTGACAAGGAGAGAAGGAGAGAATAAAGAAGAAGAAGAAGACTAAAGAAAGAAAGAAAGAAAAGAAAAGGAAAAAAAAAAACTTTTGAGGGTAAATCGGTCTTTTTGTCTTCATTAAGTGACTCACGTGTATCGCACGTGCAAAATTTAATGACTCAGTGACGGAAATTGATCGTAGGTACGACGTTGACATGAAAAAATGAGTCCAGGTATCACATTGATAACTTTGTAAGTTCAGGTATCATTCTGAATGTCCCCTACGTGTCCAGACACCGTTGGTGAATTTTTTCCAAGGGTGAATCGGTCTTTTTGTCTTCATTAAGTGACTCACGTGCAAATTTTAACTGCTCCGTGACGGAAATTGGTCGTAGGTACAACGTTGATATGAAAAAATGAGTCCAGGTATCACATTGATAACATTCAGAGTTCAGGTATCATTGTGAAAGTCACCAAAGTGTCCAGACACTGTTGGTGAATTTTTCCCTTAATGGGGTTTCATTATCAATACAATCACATATATCTTTCTCAATACATGTAATCAGCTATCATTCATTCACACATCTCACATTCGGATTCGCAAATCACTTTTTATGATTTTTATGGTAGAATAAATTAAATTTATTAATCTATCTGTAAAAATTTCTAAACTATGCAGAGAATTAAAGGAATTCTTTTAATTGAATTGAAGTTATTAATAAGTTATAAACAAAAGCTTAATCTCTAGTTATGATCAAGTCTCGCTGAAAATTGGAAAAGACAAGATGAACTCTTTGGTCATATATAGTCATATAGATACAAGAGTAGAAATTAAGATGACTACGAGAAAAAAAAAGTAAAAAAAACTAAACATATACGGGATACTCATTGATTAATTGATCAATGAATAAAATATAGTAAGAAAATAAAAGAACGGTGGAGCTGTGCAATTGTCCAAGCTGTGGATAATTGATATATGAGTTAAAACTGTTCAACCCTTTTTTTGTCTTTTCTGTCAGAAGGGTCAAACAACATATTAAAATATAATATTATGAGGAAGTCTATAATAATTCAACCAATCAGGAAGCATCTTCAAAAACTGAAAGGAAAACAGATCGTGAAATTGAGCCAATCAACGACTAAAATGCCCACAAAATACAGAAACCTAACAACTTCCACATGAAACCTGAAAGAGAATGCTTACTAAATCGAGCTAGGGTTTAATCCCGAAGCTCTTCCAAGCTTCGCGCTTCAGCCTCTGAAAGTTTGCCAACCTCAAAAACCTAGAATCGAGAAAGAGGAATAGAATAATAGAGAGAATAGTTGAAAATTAAATCAGAGCTAAAATCAAAGACACTCGCGCATCAATTTCATTGTGTAACATAATATTTTACCTTTGAAATTCGGAATTGCTTGCAGAGCACCGACTCAGAGATTCGGTACTACTCAAAGGCTTGGTTTTCAGATCTGGAGAAAGAGTGACGACGGCGGTGATGATGATGCCAACGCCGGCGATGGCGCGGTGCTTCTTGGGCATTATAGTCAACTCCGTCAGCCATCACAGTGATTCCACGACCACCATATGTATAGAGTGATTGAGAGAGGAAATAAGAGAGGGGGTTCTATTCGGGGTGGCCATCCAAGAGGAGATGAAAAAGAGCAGCGAGAGAGAGAGGAGGAGAAGAAGATCGAAGCGATGACTCGGTTTTTCTTTCTTTTTTCCTAATAATTCATACGACGGCGTGGCTAAAGTGTTGCAATTAGTTTTAATTACACGACGGGAACATTATATCCATCGCAGAAACTCAAATATATACTACGGCAAAATAGGGCGTAGCATGCGCCGTCTCAAAAGGTCAACTTTCGTGACGGAAAATTTTTCCGTCGCAAATTTCCGAAGCAATTGCAATTCTTTTTAGTAGTGTAGGAAGGGTCCTTGTGGACAGCGGATCTGCTGCCAATGTCATCTTCAATGATTGTTATGGCAAACTCCAGCGAAATAGAAAATTACTCCAGGATCATGAGCCATTGCTCAGCTTCTCCGGAGACAACACGCAACCATTGGGTTCTGACTACATGCAACTAGTTATTAGATGCCTCCCATTTTTCAAGGTCCTAAGGACGACACACAAGAAGGTAATTGACTGGAACCCATACTGTGAGGCGGCATTCCAGAGCTTAAAAGAATACTTGGCAGCAGTCCCACTTCTTTCCATTCCTGTACAAGGGGAGACACTGTATATAGACCTAGCGGTATCACAATCAGCGGTAAGCTGCGCCATTGTCCGGTGATGATAGGAGCATAAATGCTATGAATTTATAGTTCAAACCTCTATACTTTTGCTTAGTTTATTCCCGTTGAGCTTACCGCGGACATCGGCATAGTCAACTTCCGCCTTGGCCAGCCGCCGCTCTACCTCTGCCAGTCTCTCCTTCGCCTCCGCCAACTCCCTCTGGAGACCTTGGATTTCCTCCCTGAGCTCCCTCTCGACCAAGGGCTGCTTTGACGCTGCCACGAACATGTCGTGCAGTCCCGCCGATATTTGACCAAACGCCGAGCTGAAGGGCGATTGGTCAATTGCCGTGGGGCTCGAGATACCCGCTAGGCCGCCGAACCCTAGCCGTTCGCATAGATGGAAGAGGAACTCCCGCTCACCATCTGTCATAAACGCCGCATACTCGGCAAACGAGTCCAGCTAACTAACGGCGGGCGCCTCTCCCTCCACCGCAACAGTTTTCGACGGAGCTTGTCGGGCCTTCTTCTGTCGGCGGGCCCCGATCACCTCCACGTCCTCCCCCTCTTCCTCGGCTGGAGAGTCACCCTGCCGACGTTTTCTCTCCAGCGCCCTTTGGTTCCCGGCGGCGGTCCTCGTCAACCTCACCGGCGGCTCCTCCCTTGGCACAATGACGGTCTCCTCCGGTTGCACCACCTTCTCCTTCTGGGGGCCACGCCTGTGGGCAGGCATCCGCTCCTTCTGCTGCCCAGCTGCAGTGCTTCCCTTCTCCCCGCCGGCCACTTGGGTCCCCGCCTGCACTACCGGCAGACCATCCTCACCAAGATGGGAGTGGTGCGGCATTGGCAGCACCACCTGAACCTCTGACTGGCTCAGCGCCAATGTCTCGGGGTTCACCAGCGTCTGATGGGCTGCCAGTCCCTCGGCGTACATGCTCTCCAGAAAGTTATCTATCTCCGCGCGGTCCATTGCTTTTTCAAAAGCGACGCGACTCGATTTGTTACCCGGCGGGGTTTCTAAAAAAAAAAAAACAACAACAACCAGTCAGTCCAGATAAAAAAAAAAAAAAAAGCGTCTGGCGGAGATTTCTCACCAATAGAGCGAGTTAGCCGCTGGTCGACCAGTAACTCCTAACCGGTCAGAAGTCGGATGTCCAGCAAATTGCGGTTCCGCCAGCAACCTCTGATCCTCACTACGCGACACTCCTCTTCGCGCGTTAGCGTGTACCGCAGTCCCGCTGCACAAACACAGTAATCGTTAGTAAAAATACAAGTCTGCAAATACGTGAACCCGCCAACTACGTTCAGCGGAAACCGGTTACCAACCTCGGATAGGTTGGAACTCCGACTTAATCCTAAATGTCGGCCCTTCCTCGTTCGACCTGGCATGATACTCCCAACCCTCTGTGGCGACGCAGAAGGTCCCCCGCCAGTAGGACATTGAGTCCCTTAGATTCTCGATCAGCTTGGGCGTTCCCTGCCGGCGGCTCAGGTTCACTTGCCCTCTGCAACCACGGCGCTTCACTTACACCAGCTCGTAGAAGTGAAGCACTTCCGCCACAGTAGGCCCCTCGCACCCGGACAACTGCCACAGTGAGTTCATTGCCAACATCAACCGCCACATGTTGGGGCAAATCTGACCGAAGGCAAGGCCAAATTCGCACACCAGGATTTGGAGATTTGGCACCAGCGGGAGTGTCACTCCTTGGCGGAATATCGCCTCATGAACGGCCGCAAATCCCACTGGGAGAATCGACGCCTTCTCATCCGCTGTCGGCGGGCGCAGCTTCACCGAGCCCGGCAGCCGGAACGTCTGCTTCATTCGGGTGACGGCGGCGGCGTTCATCCGCCCTCCTGCCTCGTCGACGGCGGTGCCGTCCGGGAGGAACCACGCCGACTCAGCATTCTGCCCCGCTGCTTCTTCTTCCCCAGCGGAGCCGCTGGCAGCACTATTGCTCGCCAAACGCTCATCGCGCCTAGCTTTGGCAGCAACGGCCTCACCCGCCCTAGAGCTCTCTGGACGCGAACCATGACCCATAGCTACTTCCCAGGGGATGGTCTGTAGCGGCTCAACTTCTAGTGGTTCTGGTAGTGAGGTTCCTGCATGGGCAGACGGACGCAACGAATCAATAAAAATCCTATCCGCCGCGCTGAACTACACGTCAGACCCGGAATCCTCACTGCTCGAAATCTCTATGACGTTAGCCATCCCAAACCCTAAAACCCACACCAGTTAGCACAAACACAGATCTAACCTATTCTTACATCAGTTATAACCAAGAGCATCAAGAACAAAACCCAGAAAATGCCAAAATAGGAACAAACACACTCAACCCAGATTCGACCATCTAACAAATCCCTAAATACTAACTCCTTGCCAAACACCATAATCCAACCCCCCCCCCCCCCCCCCCCCCCCCCCCCCCCCCCCCCCCCCCCCCGCCCCCCAAAATATCATTCTACACCTCAGAACACGCCAAAGAAAAATAGGAATCATCCCAGAAAGGCAAAAACAACAAAACCCAAAAAATAGCAGATCCAATGAAACAGGAAAAAAGGAATCCAGATACCAACCTCGGTGGTGAAGCCTACGATACGAGGGCGCACGGTAGTCTTAGGGAGGTGCGATCGTCGTTTCTCCGGGAACGGTATCTCAAAGCTCCGGCAACCTCTTTCTTCAGTCTCGGACAAGCAGAGCGAGAAGAACACGACTGTGAGTTTGAAGCTTTTACCAAAGTGTCAAATCTCGCTGGGTTTCCCCCCTTTTTATGTCAACATCAGCGCGCTCTCCGCCGTCCGCTAAAAAACGACATCACACGACAGCCGTACACGTGTCACAGACCTCCACTTACTACCCGGATTAACCGAGGCGTCGCTTCGGTTACGAAATCCATAATTACTGTCATTTATGGCAAGACGACGGCCAGGTTTAGGGGACAAGCCTCCGCACGCTAACCCCCTGCGGGTTGGACACGTGTCAGCCACCACCAGACGAAGCGTCTGGCGGAAGTAACCACTGAGATGACTTCTCCCCTGTCATCCTCCAAGTGACGAAGTCTCCTCTGAGCGAAACCCCGCCAGCGGAACTTCTCCCTTGGCACCCTCCAGGTGAAGAAGTCTCCGCTGAGCGAAACCCCACTAGCGGAACTTCTCCCTTGTCATTCTCCAAGTGACGAAGTCTCCGCTGAGCGAAACCCCACCAGCGGAACTTCTCCCTTGGCATTCTCCAAGTGACGAAGTCTCCGCTGAGCGAAACCCCTCCAGCGGAACTTCTCCCTTGGCACCCTCCAGGTGACGAAGTCTCCGCTGAGCGAAACCCCGCCAGCGGAACTTCTCCCTTGGCACCCTCCAGGTAACGAAGTCTCCGCTGAACGAAACCTCGCCAGCAGAACTTCTCCCTCGCTATCCTGCAAGCGGGGTTTCTTCCGCTATACACCTCTGGCGGAACCCCCTTTTTTTCATCTTGCAAACTGCGTGCTTTGTTCAACGCAATATCGTTCAGCAAAATACCGCCAGGCACGTCTACCGGACGCTGCTTCCTGCTGCATCCAGCGGGGGGATATCCGCCAAACGGCGAATCCTGAGGCCACGCCTCACTCTGACAACGACCGCCACGCGGCGTTACCGTCAGAATGTCCCTACGGGACACGGGGACTAGTCAACAAGTCTACGACGGCCCTGATCAGGCACGTTGACCCCCGTCATTTGGGTGCTAAACATTGGGCTCGCTACCCAACACCCTCTGCTCCGTGCAGCTCCCCCTCAACAAACAATTTGAGGACCATCCGGAGGTCTATCTTCGCCGGGGAGTGGGGGACTCCCTGGGGGGCCCAGCAGGGGCCCACCCGAAAGGGTATAAAGCGTTTGCTCAGTAAAACCAACGGTTGACAACGCACTGACGCTAATTATGCTCTTGCAAGTCTAGCGGAGGGAAACGCTTCAAACCGCCGAACAACTCCCCAACCAAGATTGCCCTCCTTGACTGGGGACTTGGGGGACTTGTACATACATGTACATTTGCAAGCATAATTAGCTATAATGAGCCATGCTCATTGTACCGCCAAAGGTACTAATTCCAGCCAAAGGAATGACATGCAGACACACCGCCAGGCGGGCTACAACGTCGGCGTCGGACCACCTCCAGATCGCCGCCGACGCGCCGCCACGCGTCGCGCCAAGATGGCATCAGAAGCTTCTGAAACTGGGAACTGAAGCATGTCAGTCCCACATCGAAAACTAAGAGAAGATCAACCTCTTCCTCACCTATAAAAGGTTCTCTCCTCTCTCCTCATTAATGACACATTCAATACTTACCTACTGTTACTTTGTCAACACAAATACATTGACTAACTTAGGCATCGGAGAGTTGAAGACCGCCCGGCGCGGTCTCCCTCTGACGCCCATTGTATTTTACTTGACAGGTATCAGGGGCTTCGAGAACAACACAAACACCGATCCGCCCACCGGATCAGCGTTAGCTAAGGTCCAGTTACCGCCGGACTTTTAGACATTAACAATTCCTTAAAAAGATCAATTTAACTTTGTTATTTTCTTAGGTACTTTGAGAAGCAGTTAAGGAGAAAAGAGAGCTACAATGGGGAAATCAAGGCACTTCACATGAAGTAGTGATGCAAAGGTTGGATTATGATGATTCAGTTGGTCCTAGAACTCAAGAGAAGATGGAGAGAGTTGGCGTTAAAAACAGTTGTAGAGAAGCAGAAAACAGAGTACAAGAGTCTGCCTTATTTTCTTCTGTTTTGGGAAGCTGTTTTGAAGAACCTTAGAGTGGAATTATGAAGAAAGGCCTGGCAAGATTTGAAGATCACATGTTCTACTATAACTGAAAGCAAATAGTTGGTCCAGAATGATAAGGAGGAAGCCGGAGGCTGTGCTCAAAGTTGGTTCCTCGAGAAGACTATTTCCATCAACTTTTCAGGAAGCTTTTTCAAGGACTTTTATACTATACTTAAGGGATGATAATCATGAATTTATCTGCCCAGAATTTAAGAATATATGTTGTAGAGCAGTATAGAATCAATAATCATCCAGAAAGGTGGTGTAATGAAGAAGTTACGATGATGCATAGATGAGCAGAGGATAAGGAAAATCTGGAATTTCTGACAAGTCTTTATGCGAAGCATTTTCAAGATCGTTGTTGGGCCACGGTTCAAGAAGCTTTCTAGAAGGTTTTTGCACGGTTTTGAAGAGAAAAGTTAGGGGTTTGTAAACAATAAAAGAGGAGTCTTCTTGGCGTCATTGGAGACCATATCATACAGATTTCACGCCTCAAAAGAACCCTAGCTCTCTGGTTTTCGAAGCTCCATACAAGCATAAGGAAAAGAAGCCGCCAAAGTCGCCATCTGCCACCACCGTGACCATCCATCTTCAAGCAACATCCACTGTGCCTCTTCACTCTCTTTTTCTGCGACTTTGCCCTTTTATTTTCAATATGTTACTGTCTGTTTACCTTAGAACAATGAGTAGCTAAATACTTTTGTGTTAGGGGCTAGTTTGAAGCCCTAAACTATGGTTCGAGTTTCATAATAAATTTCTATGTTTTAGTTACTTTGTCGATGAGATTGTTCTTTGGTTCTGGATTAGATGAGTCTTTTATATGTATGTTTTATGTGGTTGCAAACATATAGGATATGCATGTAATTGGTGCTAGGTTAAATAGCAATTCACCTAATAGTTTTGTGATTTTAACCGAAGTAGTAAAACCTCTCGCCTAGGTGTGTACCAAAGATGAGGAATGCAACTAGACACGCTTGTTGTACTAGTTTGTACACTTAGATTGACATCCTTCCATATGTGCTTAATGCTTTAGAACTTGCTAAATGTAGGAGCCGCTTGTGATCTCTATGTTGCATGTTTTCAAAAGGTTCTAATTGTAATACCCCGAAAAATCCAAATTAAATTCCGTAGATTTTTAGAATTGATTTCGCGGTATTAGGAGCGAGTACAAAGCTTGGAGCAGTTGTGGAAGTAGTTCGAACGATTTTATTTTCGAAATCGAACGTTATTTAGGGGGCATCAAAAAGTGACTTTTTATACGTATGGAATTTGGGAAAATTTCCTTCATCAAAGTTGTAGAGCTCGTGGAACGCAATATTCGGAGTTCGTATGAATAAGTTATGAATATTTCAAATTTGGGAATTTTCTATAAATATCAGAAAATTCGGAATTTTTCAATAAGGACGAAAAATTCCAGATTTTGCGCTTTGGTCCCTAGTTTTCTCCGTTCTCTCTCCTCTCCCACGCCGCCGACCCGCTTGACCCGACCCGGTCCCATCTCTCTCCTCCGGCCTCCACCGCCGCGGACCATGCCCTCCCTGCACTGGCCTCGAGCCGCCCAGTGGCCTGGTGCCACCGTCTTGCTGCGCCGCTGCCCCCAAGCTTGGATCGAAGGAGCCACAGTCCAGCTCGACACGAGTTGAAGATTTCGACGTCCCTGATTCAATCTGGAATGTGATCAGACGCACCAGATTAATCCAAACTTCAAAACTTGATCTAGGACGATCTAAGCTGAACCAGACTTAGCTCCAGGTATGAAAGTTGATCACCTTGTTATTTTGAAGAAGTTTGTAGTTGACGACTTTTGCATCGGAGGTGGTTGACCGCCGCGTTGACCGCCGTCTGACCACCGCTTGTGGCGGCGCGTCGGACCTTTTTTTGAGTTTTCATTATCTAGGCGATGATCTACGCATCCATACGAGCGTTTTGATATATTACAAGGTTATTTTAGAAAAAGTTAATAAATAGTGGATTTACTTTTTAACGTTTTTAGGTTTTATCTTCGGTTTACGATCTGTGAAGATCAGACCATCGGTTTTACTTCAAATTTTAATATGTTGATCGTATGACTGTCCCGATGACTTTGTGAGGTAACGGGCGAAGATCCGACCGTTGGATCTTCGTATAATTGTGAAATAGTGAATGGAAGGCGATTCGTGAGAATCCGACCGTCGGATTTTCATAAAATTTTGTGGAGATGTTTATAAGGACGATTCAGGAAGATCGGACTGTTGGATCTTCGTGATAATTTTGGAGGATGATCCTAAGGGCGATCCGTGAGGATCTGACAGTTGGATCGTCTTTATTTTAGAATCCGACCGTTGGATCGTCTTTATTTTAGAATCTGACCCTTGGATCGTCGTTTAAGTTTATTTCGTGTTTCGTTTACTAAGCAAATACCATACTTGATTAGGTACTTGACGGTTTTGACGAGCGTTGGTTGACTTTTTAAAAGACGCAGCTGGATTAGAGGTGGGTAAACCTCACGTGGTTCATATTACGAACTGAATAAATTTAATTACTTTATTTTTGTCGTAATTGTGTGAAAATATTTATGGAATAAATATTTGTTTTAAATCATATGGACTTGATCAACTACAGTCCATAGGTAAGTAAAATGATTTTATTATACAAATGAATTTCTCGGTTTTTATACTTGAACTATAGTTGGTATTAGTGGTCATTCCTGAGCGGATGATTACGTATATATATATTTACGTGGAATATATATTTTGGTTGGCGTGTGATTGGTATGATGAAATGATTGAGAACGGATTGGATATTATTCAAGCTATTAATCTCCTATTTAATTGTTGAATAATGAAATGTTGATCATGTGATGTGAAAGCTATTTTATATGCCCAATTGTGAATATGTGGAAATTATTTTAAGAAGTAAAGATTTGTCTTGAAATAATATGTCTCTTTATGTGGGTGTACATATACATATATACGATCTATAATTTATAAAGATTGTATGTTGTGAATTTGATTATGTCTGAAAAGTACAATTGTGAAGCCGGGTGATTACAACAACCCCATGCTTAAGTGAATTACTGGTAAAACTAATTTGGTGTTATGAGGAATTAAGCTGTGGGCTTTAGTCCCTTCAGATAGTGCACTATTATACTCTTAGGAAGGGTGATTACTTTGAGTATACATACTTTGGTTGTGTCCTTGGTATGCTGCGGCTTACCCGTACTTTGGGTATAGTACGTCGGACCCTAGTACGTGGATTTGTGATTTGACACCAGTCAACCTGGTTGTCCCATGCTTTAGGTATAGTACGTCGGACCCTAGCATGTGGATTTATGATTTGATACCAGTTAACCTGGTTTTCCCTTGTTTTGGGTATAGTCCGTCGGACCCTAACACGTGGAATTGTGATTTGTTACCAGTTAATCTGAAAATTCACTAAAAAAAAGAGAAGTGTACTTATATTTGTTTTGATCAAATATCTATCTGTGATATATTATTAATATGTGAAGGTGTTACTAAAAAGAGAATCAAGCATGTATTGCTTTAATGTTATTTCACATATTAATGTTGCAATACTTGTTGGTTGTGATCAAGCATGTATTACTTTAACGTTATTTCACATATTAATGTTGCAATATTTGTTGATTGTTTACTTGCGTTATAAGAATTGTAATTTAATAAATCAACAGTTCTTTCTTGTTTACTCATACGGGCTGTCAAGCTCACAGGGTTTGTGTTGTTGCAATCCCGGTACACAATTCAAATTGTGTAGCGGGTAATCTCACAGGTCAGGAGAATCAGGGCAGTGATCGTGCGGTTTAGAGTAGTAGTATTAGATTTACAGCATTTGTTTTTGTGAGGAGAATTATACTTACTTTAGCTTTACAATTTGATTTGGTGAGAGTGTGCTGTAATAAGTAACTTGAGGATTTGGTTTATGTAATATTAAGAGGTGTAAGGAGCGGTTGTTTCTGAGAGAAAAATTCAGAACGTTATTTGTATTGTTATTAGTCATGTTCCGGATTTGAATCCTTATTTCAAAATTCGGGGCGTGACACTAATAACGGCGCTTGTTCTTGTTAGAACATTATAGGGAAGTAATATAAGGTACTTAGCTTGCTTTTAGCTTTGTAACTTGGTCAATCTCTCTCTCATGACTTAGTAATAAACATAGGAAGAAAAATTGGAACTTGGATTGTGTTTAGTGGTGGATAACGAACTCCTAACTGCTCATCATCATATTCACAAACTTTACTTTAGTTTCATCTTTTGTTCTTACTTTATTTTCAGCATAATTAATCAATAATTTCCCCCCAATTGTGTTTTTAAATTTGTTTTATTATAGTTTCTAGTTTTTTTTTGTTTTCTAGGTTACATAAATTGAAGGTGAACCCTTGATCCTTGGCGTAGAACGATCCCTTACTTTCACTACTACAACTTGACAACAAAAAGGGTTTTAAATTGCTTGTTATTTTTAGCAGAGCAGGTGAGAGGGCCAGGAGGAGCTCCCCGCATTCTACCCCGGCAGAGGCATGAACGGGGCAGAAATAAGATATCGCCCCTGGAACGGCTCGCTCTTGCACTTCTTGTTTCCGCTAGACATGTCTTAACAAACCAACCGTTGAGGCAGGTAATGCAAAACCCCGAGCACTCTAGGTGCCTCAGCAAATGGGACCTCGAGCTCAGCGAGTTCGACATCGACTACAAACCAAGGACCGCCATGAAAGGTCAGGCGGTAGATGCAAATTTCCTACTTTGGCGGTAGTCGTATCCAAGGCGGTTCAAGGCTCAAGAACCGAAATTCCCTTTCATGATATTCCTACTCCGGTTCAAGGGTCGTAGGGACTCACTTGACATGAATTAGAGCCGGTTCAAGGGTCCCTAGCTAATTCACATCAAGAGGTGTAGAGATCAAGGAATTAGACTACTAAGCGACCCGCCCGAGCAATCACGCAACGGTTGTAAATCACCATGCTTATAATCCCTCGAATACGAAATTGAAGGTTTCTAGCTTAGGAATTAGAGGGGGTCAAGCCTCTAACTCTATCCTAGACATGCTCAAAATACACACCCTAGAGTTGACTAGGCTCCTAGACATGCATTTTAACCCAACAAAAATAGATATAAGCATCCATCATATGAAAATTGTATCATTACATTAAATTAAACATTTTTGACACAAAATTTGGGTTAGGGAAACAACCCTAACCCCCAACAAGGAAATTACCACAACCCATAATCATAGACATCAAAATTACAAAATTCAAATACAAAAGAGAAGAGAAGTGTAGGAGAAAACAAGAATAGTCACAAATAGCTAAAAAGCTAGCCTGACTAGTCTTGATTTACAACTCCCACAATTACCCAAGTCTTGAATCTTGTAGAGGTGAAGTCTTTGATGAATCTTTGAAGCTTTGGGTGAGTAAATCCTTCAAAACCCTAAAATAAAACTAAAGAAAATATAGAAAATGGAGGAGGAAGGAGAGAATGAGAGCAGCCCAAATGGCTGCCCTGTTTGGGTTGAGTGCGGCGCTGCTGTCTCTAGGGTGATCTGGAATCTAGGTTGATATATAGTATGAACATATATATAGTGAGAGGCGGTTTGGTGTTTTGTGGTCAAGAGGCAAGATAATGGTACGTGGCTGGTGGTGATGAGAGCAAAAAGAGAATGGATGATGGAACACGTGTTGCACTTCTGATCTTGACAATAATTCAATTAACCAAATGGTTAATTGAAAAGAGAAGAGGGGTACACGTGCTGCATAATGAACAAAATCAACAAATGGTTCATTGCTAACAATTTAATTAACTAATCAATCTATGATTGATTAATTAATCTGCCACTATTTGTTTCCTTTTTCTTTTCTTTGTTAGCGTTGACCACACTTGACTGCTACGATAATTTCGTCTTTTTGTCGAAAATTCATATTTGCTCCATTTTCGCATCATTTTCTCATAGTTTCTGCAATTCCGCTTATTTTCTGCAAAATAAATAAAAATAGATTAATTACATAATAATTGACTTGAGAATTAGCTTAATTCTAGTGTTTTAGATATAATTACATCATAAAAATGCGTGTAATCATGGATCGAAGCAGAACCACTGACGGCAATAACTACCGCCAAGGTAACTCACTTCCTTTGGAAGAACATCTACTGCCGATATGGTGTTCCCCACACAATAATCACAGACAACGGCACACAATTGAACAACAAGGAACTCATCTCTTTCACTGCTAACTTGGGCACCAAGATGAGCTTTGCATCCGTCACTCACCCCCAAACCAACCGCCAAGTCGAAGTAGCGAACAAGATAATCAAGAAGTTGCTAAAAACGAAGCTCGATGACGCCAAGGGTTTATGGGCAGAAAAACTCCAGGAAGTTTTGTGGGCCATCCGGACTACTCCAACTTCAGCCACCGGTGAAATGCCATTTTGTATGATGTTCGGTACTAAGGTCATCCTACCCATTGAGGTCACACAACCTACTGCCAGAATCGAAGGCTACCACTTCGAGACCCACGACGAGGGCGTCAACATCGACAAAGACCTCCTTGAGGAAAAACGCCACAAAGCCTATCTGCACAACTTGCAAAACAAGCAACGGGTTTCACGTATTTATAACGCCAGAGTCAAAGCCCGGAACCTCCAGCTAGGGGACTAGGTAATGAAGGAGGTTATTCCGCCACCGACGGCACTCCTCCCAACTTGGGAAGGTCCATACAAAATTGTGGAAATTGTTAGGCCCGGCACCTTCTACTTAATGGACAAGGATGGCGTCACAATGACCCACCCTTGGAATACCGAACACCTTCGATATTACTACAAATAGCCACGCCGCTACCCTAGAGCAACTTGACTTAACTAAATTTTTGTTCAATATTTAACTAAGGGAAGCTACCCAACGGGTACAACCCCGCTTTTGTAAACGCTGATCAGTCAGCTAATCAATGAAACGAGGAATTATTCAAACCATTGTCACCAAGTCCAAGCACATGTTCAAGTGGCAACGCCAACAATATTCGGCGGACCACGTCCGCTACATTGTGCACTTAGAACAATTTTAATTCCTTTAATGTTTCAATGATTAACAAAAGCACAAGTCAAAATTCTGGTGGTAAAAACAACATTCAAACAACAATATTCGAAAAGCATCGACACTAAAAATCTTCAAACACACTTCCGTCTATTCAGGGTCAGGACTCCTCGCCCAAAAATAGTCATTACAAAAAAATAATATATGCAGGCCTCAGCGGCATTACAATACGAAAGTGTGGTGGAAGGCAACGTCTTCAACAATTTTCAGCACCGCCCTGCTCACCCTCGGCCAGCGGTTGCTGCGCGCCCATACGACTTGTCTGATCGGAGCCATGCGCAGTCGAGCTTGGGGTCATGATGGTCCCGTCCGGCCGGGTACAAGCCGCCAGAACATTGGCCCTAGAGACCTTAGACTGGGTAGGCACATGAGTCCGCTCGGAGGCCTCTGTCGGGTCATGATCACTCTCCCCACTACTGGAGAACACGCCAGGCTGAACCACTGAGGACCCGCGCCCTGGGGCTAACGGATAGATGGGTGTGCTAGCGGACACGGATGCCTTCGTCCAGTCAATGGTACCCTTTTTATTTAGAAGCTCTATGTTGGCAGCTGAACCGGCCTTCGCCGCCTCCATCAAAGCTTGCTTGTACGCCGTAAACTCCTTGAAGGCATCCACAGCGGCGACCTCAACACCACTCCTCTCCGCCTCCAGCTGGGCAGCCACACCCTCTAATCTCTTCACCTCGGCAGATTTGGCGGCAGAGTCTTTCTGAAGAATGTCGATCCTCTTAACCTTGGCCGCCATCTGCTCTTTCAGCTGAACTATATCCTGCTGTAGCCGGTTGATATGGTCATTCCGCTCAAGGTTTTGCTCGATGGCAATTTTCAGCTTGCCACGAGCATCCAAGGCATCACATTCCGCCTTTGTCAGCTGCCTCTCCTTATCCGCCATTCTGGCCTGAGCATCCGCCAATCTAGCCTGAGCATCTGCCAACTCCCCCTGTAGGACTTCGAGCTCCTCCCGCAACTGCCGCTCGACCTCAAGCTGCTTCGAGACAGCCAAGAAGAGCTCGTGCAACCCGATGGACAGATGGCCAAAGGCCGAGCTAAACGACGACTGCTATAGCACCGTTGGGCAGGCGATTCCATCCAATCCGCCGAATCCCAGCCTCTCGCAAAGGTGGAACAGAAACTCCCGCTCTAGGTCAATCAGGAATTTGGAGTATGCGGCAAACGAGTCTAAGTCGCTCGTCTGCACCTCCCCTTTGGAGGCAGCAGTCACCGTGGGGGGAGCCTGCTTTGCCTTCTTCTGCTGGCGGGCCCCGATGGTGTCCGTACCAGTAACTTCGCCCTCCTCATCAGCGTCGTTCTGTTGCCGCTTCTTCTGTAAAACCGCCCGTATAGTGCCAGTGGCAACAGGCCTCGTTGTCATCTGTGGCTCCAACCCCGCAATGGTAGCTGGTACCTTCGTGGGCACAGCCCGCTCCTGCTGAGACCCGCGTTGGGTGGAGGGCACTTTTTCTTTCAGCTGCGCAGGGGCAGTTGGAGCCTTGCTCCCACCGGCAACAGTTTGATCACCGCCAACTCTAGCCTGAACGACTGGCAGACCATCGGCACCGAGATGAGAGTGGTGCCGCATCGGCAGCACCACTGGGGTTTCAGACTGGGTCACCGCCAACGTCTGTGGATTCACCATCGTCTGCTGGGTTGCTAACCCAGCGGCGTACATGCTCTCAAGAAAGTTATTTATCTCGGCACGGTCCATCGCTTTGGTGAAAGCGTCACAGCTCGCTTTGTAACCCGGCGGAGAGTCTAAAAAAAAAAAAAAAAAACAACAACAACAACAGGTTAGCCCGATACAAAACCAAAGCTACAGCAAGGATCAGCGAAAGTCACTTACCAAGGGAGCGTGTCAACTGTAGATCGACTAGCAATTCCCACCCGGTGAGTAGGCAGAGTCCTGTGTCCAGTGACTTTTCGCTAAGTGACAAAGGGAGGGAGGACAAAATTGTCTAATAAATAAACAAAAAATAATAAAAGAATACTTAATTGGGTATTAGGGAAAAAAATATGTAATTTATTGGGTAAGTGGGCAATCTTATAAGATGTTTGGGTAAGTGAGATTAGTATTGCTTAAATTTGGGTAAGTAGACATTTTCCCTAATGTTTTCCTCTCAAAAAATCTTTGTTGGATAATGTACATACTAGAGAAATCTTCACTAGCTTTGGGACTATTAGCTGGGGCCCATAGGCATACCCAGGTACCATGCCATGGGCCGGGTTCACATCCCACCATGATGGGGCCCATTAGGGATGTCACCCCGGACACCTGAGGCCCGGGGCCTGGCCACTACAGCCCATCTAATTACAGGACAAAAGGCTGATATAACTACAGAGGGATAACATGCGTCCTACATCGAGAGGATGGGGAACTCCTTCCCCAGGCTTGAGTATAAAAGGATCAGCACAACAATCTTTTGAGGGTAATAACTTCTTTATCCACTATTTACATAATTCATTTATATATTAGTATCTTACTCAGGCATATGAGAGGCATAAACCGTCCAGTACGGTTTGTCTCTCTAACGCTGTGTTCCTGGTTCAGGATTGAGGAGTTAGATCGAGACCCCAGGTGGTATAGCATTCTGAGTGAGGTACCCGGAGAAAGCCACCAGAAACAGATAATTTCTAATATTTTGAATTATTGTCTCACCTTCTTGATGTTAAGAAGATGGTTTTTCATTTTCTTCCATGGATGTACATGGTTCTTCTTTGCCTGATAGGGTAGAAGTTTTATTTTTATTTTTTCCAAGCTGGATTTGAGAAATTCTTTTTACAATTCTCTCTAATCCTTTTATGGATTTGCAGGTTTCTATGTAATTCTTTTAGTTCTTCTGCTTTAAGCATTCTCATTGGTCTTTTATCATCTTTTTCTTTTACTCAAAGTTATAGAAATTGCCACTGAAGGAAAATTATTATCCTACACTAATCTACCTCTTGCAAAAAAAGTTAAGTATTTCATGATTAAAAGATCTTTGCATTAATATTTTAATTGTAGGTTTTGTGCCCTAGCTTTAATATTGTCATGCAATTTTGGCCTTTTTTTGAAAAATTCAATTGGGTTGATTGCTGCTCTAAATGAATCAAATACTAAGAGAAAATACTTACATCCAAACCGGTTTGAACCTGTGTGTCCATAATCTCTCTTATTTGCATACTTTCGGCAATTTAAATTCATGATTTAACCTTTCAAAAGTTACATCAATCATTCAAGATCATCTCTACAAAAAATATATGTAAACAAAAGTTGTTTATTCATTCAGTTGCATCAAATAAATGGACGGTTGATCATATGAGACCATTAACTTTCACTGTAACTGTTCATTTGTTTGATGCAATCAAATGAGTAAATGATATTTTTTTTTGCATTGATGTTTTATTTTAATATAAGTTTTGAACATTTAAAACATAGATTTAGATTGCCAAACATATGCAAATAAGAGAGTTTGGACACATATATCCAAACCGGTTTGGATGTAAGTATTTTCCAGTACTGAGAGACTTTTGCATATCTTTCTTTGGGGTTCACATGCCTTCTATCACATAGGTAATTTATATGATTATTATTACCGATAGTATACCATACCTATTATATCTATGCTAACTAGCAAGAGCTAGCTAAAATACATGACTATTAGGTGACAAATAAAAAATATAAAAAGGGTTAAAATCTGTTTAGTTCTTGTACTTTGCCTCGAACATCATTTTAATCCGTGACATTCCAATTTCATCTAAAAACTATTCGACCTATCAATTTCCCTTTAATAGGCCTATTCTGTTAACTCTCCATCCAAATCCACTGTTAAGTCGCTGATGTGGCAATCTCTTCCACACCCACTCAGCTCTATAATTGTGAAATATCCAATATAGCCTTATGTTCTTTATCCCTTCCTTTTTTCTTTTGAATTTATTTTATTCTTTTCCTTTTTTTCTACTCCCAATTTTAATAGTAGCCATGGTTCTAAAGCTCAAGTGAGCCAAGTTCTATGGCAGCAGCCTCCCACGCCCTCGGATCTTCATGGATGTCAAGTTCAATGAGGATTGGGTCGACTTCCTTGTACCCATCCTGGATCCTCTTCTCACCTAGGCCAACGAGGTCTACTGGTCCATGGGCAGCCTCAGCTTCAATTGCCTCCATCAGGGAAGGATCGAAGGTCACATCGACCAGCTCTACACCAAGCGGCAAAAGACCATGGACAAGAAGCAAAAGAGCAAGAAGGCTTCTTCCGATTCGCCTCCTCCAACTCCGATTATGACCAAGTGCCCGAGATTCCTTGATTGATGAAGACAAGCAAACGGTAGCTAAAGCCTGAATGTGATGTAATTTATGAGCTAGGATTAAAGCTTATTTCATTTATCTTTCTAGGTTTATGAACTGGGTCATTGTTGGGATTTGTAGAGGATAAAGGGTCTTCAGGATGTTTATGTCTTTGTGGTGAAAAGGTTGGTGGATTTTTTGTCCTATTTGATGATCAAACCTGGAACATTGAGATGGTGTGATTCTGGGAAGGCTCAAATCAGAAACTACCGAATGTGATATGTGATTCTGGATTACTAAGCAAGTCAAAAAACAGCTCAGCTAGAACTAAATGCTGAAGTTTTAAGCCTCGCGACGTTGTTTCTACCATCAAAGGTTTAATCTTTCAACATGAAACTGAAGATTCTTATCTCCCTCAATCTCTCTCACTATGAGTTTTGGGAATAGAAAATTACATATAAGTGTCACTTTGAGACTTATATTAATCATAAGGCCACCTAAATTGTTTTGTACACATAAGGCCACTTTAGGGCCCAAAACCATCAGCTCTTTTTTATGCTCTACCTATTTTACACTTAGACGTCTCTTTCTTTCTCTACCTCTGTCTTAGTTTCAATTACAGTTAATTTCCATCTCTCTCTCTCTACCACGATGAAGCTCTCTTTCCCTCTAGCAAACCGAGATGAGCTCTCTCTCTCTCTCTCTCTCTCTCTCTCTCTCTCGCATGCAGACGAAGATGAAGCGTTCTCTCTCTAGATCGCACCAGAACCTCTGTGATTTCATCTCGGATTTCCAATCAATCTCGTGACCATCGTTGCCGAACTTGAGGATCATGGATCGGAGCTCGTCCTCCGTCGGCTGGTAGCCGAGGTGTCTCACCTAGCTCTGACAATTATACAACAACTTTCTGACTCTAGCTACTGCGACGGATGTCGAGGCAAACGCTGCACCTTATGGCGTCGTCCGGTGGCGCAGTCGGACCTTGTGCAAATTGTGGATTTGAATTCCCCTGATGATCAACTCCATTACGTCCACCACAGAGAGACTCGTAAGTATCAATCTTCTCAATCTCTCTGCAATTTTTCTTGAATGAGAATGAGAGAGTGAGATTGTTAGGATTGTAAATTCTAGGTCTAAATGTTTGTAGATTCTGGAAATTCTAGGGTTTATGAATTTGGATGTGAATTGGATGTTACTGTTTTCAGGTTAAAATCTATGAGGATAATGATAATGCAAGGAAGGACAAGTTGTTAGGAAAAAAGGAAAGAATCGCTCTCCTGCAGAAGGCTGTTAGGCCCGTCATTCTTCTCCCTATCTTTGTAATGTGGATGGCTTATGAAGAACAATAGTTGCTCTTGTTATCAGAATGAAAGCTGCCTGAACTGATTGTTTCTATGCACAAATGTTGATCTGATTTGTTTTAATTTTGAGTTCTTTTGGTACCATTTCAACCAAATTTTGTAGTTTCCACCTTTTGAAACTTTGGAATCTAAAAGTATAAGGTAGTTTGTTGTAACTTATGATTTGTGTATGAAGGCTTTGAATGGGAGTAGTTTTGCTAGTGGAAATTGTAACGTCCCGAACCTAAATTCACCGGTTTACTAGTCATTTGGACGGTAAACGACCTTTACTTTCACTTTTACTTTCGGTTTAGTACTTTTAGTGGCCCTAAAAGTTGACTTTTTGTTCGGGTCAAAATTTGAGGAAATGTTCTTCATGAAAGTTGTAGGGGACGTTAAACCGAGCGCGTGCATATGTGGTGCGTAAAAATTGGACTTAGTATGTGAGAGTTATGGCCAAAAATGTAGAATTTACTGTTCATGGTAAGTTATATATATATATGGAATTTACTGTTGGTAGATTTCATTTTTCGGAAATCTACCTAGCCGGGTAACTCTCCCTTCTCTCTCTCCCCGACCCTTCCTCCCTCTCGGCCCGATCTCTTCCCCCTCCGATCTCTTCCTCCTCCGGCCGACCCAGGACGTAATCCGGCCACCCCCAAGCTCGGTTTCTTCCCCTTGTCACGTCTGTGGAGGTATTTTACGGAGATTTGGCCGGAGAAGCTCGTTTTGGAGCGGGGAAAGCCACTGTAGCAGTTAGCCATTATTGCCGATTTCCGGCGATTCCGGCCACCTCCGGTCACCATCTTGCCGTCGAAGCTTGGGTTTTCCACGGAGATCATTTTGCCCCTAGCCTCGAACCACGATTTGAAGTGTAGAGGCCGAATCGAAAATCTAGGGTTCTTGATTTTCTGGGTTGATTTCGCCGGTTGAATTCGACTATTTCCAGGTATAATTTGGGATTGTTGTAGTTGAGAAGTTTAATCAGTGTGTTGAGTAGTTGCTGTATATGAAATTTGGTAGCCGGTGGTGGAGGTTGGTACCGGCGCGTGGGTGCCACGCACCGCCACTGTAGGTGGCGCGTGAGATTGTGTTTTGGCCGGAATTTGACTTCTGTTGTTGATATAATTAGTCAATTATACTTTTAGTTCTATAATTGCAGTTTTGGGATAAAATTGGAGAAGAGTGATTATGGATTTTGATGTTTATTCAAGGTTGGAAATTGATGATTGAATTACGAGGAATCCGTCCATCGGATTTCCTCGGTTCGGCCTTTGAGCCCATATATTAAGGGGATAATATTAGTGAAGAAGATTGGGAGATTTTGGGCAAATAAAGATGATGTTAGGGTTTGGTTTTAATTATCGTAATTTAGTTTTCCATCCAGTAATTAAGGTTTACGAACGTTATATTGTACAGGACGTGAACAGGATTCCCTCGAGGAGGGTTCGGATCGACGGCAGTCTTAGCCGTACACTGTGAGTGGACGTTTGTTTTAAATAAGTGATGCATGCATTTATTTATTAAAGCTTGTTCTATTTAATTAACATGTTATTTTCCGAGCATATAAAGTTGATTGCGATTTATCTCATGGATTTGCTTTTAAATAATGATTTCTTGAATAATTATGATTTATACCGGTTGAGAATTTCGGTTATTAAGTTGTTATGCTCGGATTCGAATTTTGAATTGATGTTGATTTTCGACGAATTATTTCCGAGGTGATTTCCGGAATTATGCTATTTAAATTATATTCCTATTCGTGGATTTGAGATTTTTGGAAAGATTTTCGAAATGGGATTTCGATGGAATTATTTTCTTGATTATTTATTTGATCATTGGTTTTGGCATTGGGAATGCCTCATTGACAACCTATTTATTCTTTTAGCGTGTGGGACACGCTGTTAATTTATACGACTTTACGAGAATTTCCGGGTACGGTTGGGAATCGTACCCGTGCTTTCTTTATACGTGGGACATGGGGAAGCTTTATTGATTTATCGGTTTTTAACCACCATACCCAGGGTCGTTATATATATTATATTACTGGCTAGCCTATTAGTACTCCTCCCTACTTACTATGTGTTCGTAGGTGAGTAGAGGAGAGCATGGGATGCTCTAGAGTGTGGGACACTCCGACCCGAGCCTGGGAGGCTCCCTTCTTTCGTATGGTGAAACTTCTTCCCCATAATTTATTGTTGCTTGACTAGCGGGGCTAGTCCGATTTTCACTGTATCCAGCGGGGCTGGTCTTATTTTCTTGAGAAATGAGATTTCGATTTACGATATAGTTTTCGAATGTGGTGGCTAGCGAGGCTAGTCGATTTATCGTTTTGGAATTCTTGGATTTAAAGCTAAATGTTTTTTCTAATTGTTGCATGCATCGGTTATTAAAGAGAATAAATGTGGGAAAGTATGAAATCCTTTTTCCTTTAAATTGTTTATTTTTGTCCACTCACGCTAACGTTTTTCGTCTACTTTCCCCTGGGCCTTTCGGTTTCTAATGCCCAGTTTGCAGGCGAATTAGTGGAGGTCGGGCGTACATGACATTTGAGGCATAGTTGTCACTACTTCCGCAGTGTAGGATCACTTGATCCTTTACTCTTCGGTTATATCCCTTTTGTATAGTAGTATTGCTCTGCTTAACCTTTGGGATTCGTATTTTTAAGTTTTGTGTTTTGTGAAAGTGGAGTTGTTGGTAATTGGGAGCAGGGTGGCTCCAGGAGTATAAGGTTGGTTTGCTTGAAGTGTTTTATGTGTTTTACAGGTTTTTGGGTAGTCCATTTTAGAGGTGACTCTGCCGAATTTTTGGTAGAGTTATCCCTAAGGTGGGCCCCACAGGGCCACCTCGGATTTCAGGGTGAAATTCGGGGCGGGTCCTGTCAATTTGGTATCAGAGCATTAGGTTGTTAGGTTCTGTAGACTCGTTTCTATTCTGTTACCTTATATGCTTGGTGTTGCCCAGTACCTCTCGAGTGATGGCCCGACTGCAGCGGTTCCCCATCGTGTACTCTTCGGTGCTGTGGTATTCATCAAGTGTGTAAGGTACAAAGTCAGTTGGTTTTCTTCTGGTGCTATGCCTCTTGTACGCCGACCTCCTAGGGCTTTCTTTGCGTATTCGATTGGTTAACTGTCTTGCGCCTATCCCTGGTGATGGTAGAGTAAAACTACTCTACAGTTTCGAGTTGTGCTACGAAATGTGATTCGAGGAAAATGTTGTGGTTGTCTTTTCCTTGATGCCAACAAGTTTGTTGGGGCAGGGATTAAGGTGCGGAAACCGGAGTTCGAGTTTGTGTTTGAGTGTCTGAGACGAGCGACAATAGCTTTGGGCTGTCTCTGGATGATATGATTGCTTCGGAAATCAGGATTGTGGGTGGAAATGGACTTGGTAATAATGGTGGTTTTGACTTTGAACCAAGTTTCAGGAAAGATGTTTTGTGATGTGATTGGTTGTTAAGTAGCATTTGAAATATTATTGGAAGTTTTTGGTGGTTCTTTGGGAACCTCAGTGTTGGAAACCATTTACAGAGAAAATTTGAATAATTATTCTGGGTTGTTATGGCTAGAGTCTTTGTTTCCAAGTGACTTTGGTCACTGATGATGGCAAGTGAGAAGTGATGACAGTAATTGAGAGATATAAGTAGGATGAGATTTTTAGAATTGTCGATTTGGGTCGTTGACCTAACCAAGGTGTATGAGCATAGTTTTGCTCGGAATAAAAGAGATTGATTTTTGATACCATGACTTATAGTTTTGTCTACCTGAGTCTTGGATGGTAGCGAGTAGGGAGATTAACAAGAATGGGCTTTTACAGTTGATATGTGCTTGAAGTGCAAGAATCGGAAGAATGTTTAAGGTTTTATATTAGAGTTACGGTTTTGGTCGGTAAATAATTGGGAGAGTTGGAATCAACTCTTCGTATGTGATATTGTGCAAATTGGTGTCCTTGGTTATCCGCTTTGGAGTGAAACAGTTACACATAAGTTTGGGGAATAGCGGTAATGACCTTGTTGGGTGTCCATAGAAATTCGAACGGAATTACTATGTGATACAGAATCTAATTCGAATTTTGAATCATGGAGCCTTGAAGGTTGAATTGTGATAGGCTCTTAGTAGAAGTTTTGCCTGACGGATGGGTTGTGATAAGATATTAGCGATTGGTGTAATAACTTTAAGGAAATAAGTTTTCAGTTAGCTCCGGAAATATTTTAAGTCAAGGTTTGATCAGGACTCTTGTTATTTTGGGTGGAAGGTATGGTAGCATGCTTTTAAATGATGTACTTCAATGATGATTACTTTGAGGAAATTGGATCATTATTGTGGTGGGACCACGTTCGGATCCGGATATCGCTTGGTGTGCTACAAGATGTTGGACGGGTGTCCTATGATTTATATAAAGGAAAGATCTTGTGAATTGTGTTAGCTACCTTGGGGGATTGATTATTGCTTGAATCGATTATGTGTAATGGATTTCTTTGGAGGAATTGAGCGAACTTTGCCACCCTGGTGACCTTTAATTGGAAATGTATAGGAAGTTGTTGGTATGAGTGAAATCCGGTCACCACTTATCTAAAGTTAAGACGACTTGAACAGGAAGTAGGAGTTGAGTTGAAATAAATTGATTGGGCTTATGTTCTATCAAGGGTTCAATAGATATTTATGTACTAATTGTTGAGCTACTATGTTTGAGTTATGTTATTGGAATAATTCTTGGTGAGAAGATTTGGAAAGTTTTTGGTGCAATTTTGGTTAGCACAGGGAAGTCATAGGAATTCTTGTTGTCGCTGAAATTTTATAAGTTAAGCGTCGATTGAGGAGTGGATTCGTGGTTATCTTATCCTCTTTTCGGTAAGGGCAATTGTTGTTTATCAGTTTTGGCCTTAAGTTAAAGAAAAGGAGTTGGCTATATTCTAGTACTTGCAAGTTTACCGTTGTTTTACATAACTGATTTCTAGTGATTCTTGTAACATCAGACAATGAACTTCTTCGATATCATATTTTCCTATCTTGAGAAGTAGACTCCGTTTCTGTGGTACACAAAGTGTTATTTGTTTAATTAAGTGACTTTGAGTTTTTTTCTATTTGGGCTCTTATTCGACTTTCTCTCCAGGTTGTTTTGAGCAAAAGAGTTTTTGTGAATTTTTGCTTAGCAGGGGCTAAGAGTTTTCGATAATGTTTGAGGGCATATCTATACTTTAAAACTGTTGAGTCAACAAGGGATGCTGTGAATTTTGTTGGGATTGTTGCCTCTGACTAGATTCCAGCTTGAGGATTTTTCCTTTTTAAATGTTGAATTTCTTTTCCTGTTGGTCAAGATTTGGATCAGATTTGGAGAAATTTCTAGTGTTGTTGGATAGTCCATTAGAGGTATGTATCCATTAGAGGATTTGACACATACAGAATTTAGAACTTTTCTATAATGTCATACCTGAAGTAGAATTGTTATGAGGTGATGTCGGACAGATGGTTGGAAATGTTCTACTTGGATCAGGTGGAGCAATTATGAGAGAGAGTTTTTCTAGTTATCTAAGGATCCTATTTTACTTAAGTTTAATCAGAATTCTAGTCAAGTATCTTATAATACAGATTGTGGTGTTTTCGGTGGTGAGAATTTCATTGACATATGAAGTAGAATTATCAATTGTCGCATTAGAGGACAGCGAGAACGAAATGAATTTAACCAGATTTCTGACATATGATTATTAAAGAAGTGTAGCCTTAGTTAAGAACAATTTTAGTGATGCATCTCCTCCTGGATTTGAGTTTTTGGGCTGGAGTAGAGTGAGTAGTAATGGTTTTGCTTTACACCGAGTTTCGAACGACTGGGTACTCGTTGCGTACCGTAAGTATTATCATGTGAGGAATTTTAGCAGTTTTGATTGGGGACGTTGGTAATTAGTAGATTCCTTGAAACACATTTGAGTTAGAAAAGTTTTCCACCACATTATTTTTATAAGAAATTTTCAAGAGACAATGTTAGTTAACCAGTTTGAGATACTATAGGTGTGGCCAGCAGGGCAACTATCAATTGAGTTTTCGTAGTCGACTTGGAACATAAATTCAAGGCTGGACCAATGATTTTTAGTCAGGCATCAGTGTAACGCAGCGGAAGTGTAGTGGCCCCATAACTACATGATTAAGAACTTATAGGTTGTTCGAAGCTACCTTTGTTATATTTGACAATTGTGGGATCTTTATGTGAATGATATTTGATCAATAATCTGTGCACAACAGGCAAAAGAGGAAGTGTTGTTTTGGGGTAGCTAAGTTAATTGTTTTGGACTTGTTGGTTAACAGTGACTATTTTGTGGCACATTAGTAGCGGTTGGGTTACCCCCATGAACGCACGTACGAAGGGAAATGTATTAAGTATGGAATTGATATATTATCACAATATTATTGGAGAACGGGGTGGATCTTCACGGTGTGACGTATTTGAAGAGGTTACGAATGCTACTATTTCGATCGAATGGTTTGTGATGTCAATACCATGTGTTATCTGATCTATAAACATGTTTTGATTTGCTTGGGTAGTTGGGATTATAGGAAAAATCTTTGGGGTTGTCAAAGTAGTTGACTTGTGATTGTAAGAGAAAAATTTGACCAAGGATAAGTCGACAAGCTTCAAGGTTTTGGAAACATTGGATGAGATATTGTTTTGATTAGTCTTTTGGTGACTATGAAAAGAAGTTCATTCTGGTTGTGGGTTATATCGTTATTTCCACATCTTGGTTTTCTTGACGGGCGAGACGATTATTCCTTATGCGGTATTCAAGATTACAGTGACTGGTCATATTTCTGCTTAAGGACTGTTCCTTTTTAAATGCCGATTCCCTTATTTTATTTGGCCACCTCTTGGACTAGATCTAAAGTTAGTTTCTACATGAGTTGAGCAGACTTGCATATCGATTGTGCGATATCATCCCCGCTTTGTTATGATCCGAGTACTACCTTCGTTGAGGATGTTGCATTGCAGATTAGTACATGTGTGCTACCTCTACTTTAACAGTATGAAATTTCGAGGACGAAATTATTATAAGGAGGGGAGATTGTAACGTTCCGAACCTAAATTCACCGGTTTACTAGTCATTTGGACGGTAAACGACCTTTACTTTCACTTTTACTTTCGGTTTAGTACTTTTAGTGGCCCTAAAAGTTGACTTTTTGTTCGGGTCAAAATTTGAGGAAATGTTCTTCATGAAAGTTGTAGGGGACGTTAAACCGAGCGCGTGCATATGTGGTGCGTAAAAATTGGACTTAGTATGTGAGAGTTATGGCCAAAAATGTAGAATTTACTGTTCATGGTAAGTTATATATATATATGGAATTTACTGTTGGTAGATTTCATTTTTCGGAAATCTACCTAGCCGGGTAACTCTCCCTTCTCTCTCTCCCCGACCCTTCCTCCCTCTCGGCCCGATCTCTTCCCCCTCCGATCTCTTCCTCCTCCGGCCGACCCAGGACGTAATCCGGCCACCCCCAAGCTCGGTTTCTTCCCCTTGTCACGTCTGTGGAGGTATTTTACGGAGATTTGGCCGGAGAAGCTCGTTTTGGAGCGGGGAAAGCCACTGTAGCAGTTAGCCATTATTGCCGATTTCCGGCGATTCCGGCCACCTCCGGTCACCATCTTGCCGTCGAAGCTTGGGTTTTCCACGGAGATCATTTTGCCCCTAGCCTCGAACCACGATTTGAAGTGTAGAGGCCGAATCGAAAATCTAGGGTTCTTGATTTTCTGGGTTGATTTCGCCGGTTGAATTCGACTATTTCCAGGTATAATTTGGGATTGTTGTAGTTGAGAAGTTTAATCAGTGTGTTGAGTAGTTGCTGTATATGAAATTTGGTAGCCGGTGGTGGAGGTTGGTACCGGCGCGTGGGTGCCACGCACCGCCACTGTAGGTGGCGCGTGAGATTGTGTTTTGGCCGGAATTTGACTTCTGTTGTTGATATAATTAGTCAATTATACTTTTAGTTCTATAATTGCAGTTTTGGGATAAAATTGGAGAAGAGTGATTATGGATTTTGATGTTTATTCAAGGTTGGAAATTGATGATTGAATTACGAGGAATCCGTCCATCGGATTTCCTCGGTTCGGCCTTTGAGCCCATATATTAAGGGGATAATATTAGTGAAGAAGATTGGGAGATTTTGGGCAAATAAAGATGATGTTAGGGTTTGGTTTTAATTATCGTAATTTAGTTTTCCATCCAGTAATTAAGGTTTACGAACGTTATATTGTACAGGACGTGAACAGGATTCCCTCGAGGAGGGTTCGGATCGACGGCAGTCTTAGCCGTACACTGTGAGTGGACGTTTGTTTTAAATAAGTGATGCATGCATTTATTTATTAAAGCTTGTTCTATTTAATTAACATGTTATTTTCCGAGCATATAAAGTTGATTGCGATTTATCTCATGGATTTGCTTTTAAATAATGATTCTCTTGAATAATTATGATTTATACCGGTTGAGAATTTCGGTTATTAAGTTGTTATGCTCGGATTCGAATTTTGAATTGATGTTGATTTTCGACGAATTATTTCCGAGGTGATTTCCGGAATTATGCTATTTAAATTATATTCCTATTCGTGGATTTGAGATTTTTGGAAAGATTTTCGAAATGGGATTTCGATGGAATTATTTTCTTGATTATTTATTTGATCATTGGTTTTGGCATTGGGAATGCCTCATTGACAACCTATTTATTCTTTTAGCGTGTGGGACACGCTGTTAATTTATACGACTTTACGAGAATTTCCGGGTACGGTTGGGAATCGTACCCGTGCTTTCTTTATACGTGGGACATGGGGAAGCTTTATTGATTTATCGGTTTTTAACCACCATACCCAGGGTCGTTATATATATATATATTACTGGCTAGCCTATTAGTACTCCTCCCTACTTACTATGTGTTCGTAGGTGAGTAGAGGAGAGCATGGGATGCTCTAGAGTGTGGGACACTCCGACCCGAGCCTGGGAGGCTCCCTTCTTTCGTATGGTGAAACTTCTTCTCCATAATTTATTGTTGCTTGACTAGCGGGGCTAGTCCGATTTTCACTGTATCCAGCGGGGCTGGTCTTATTTTCTTGAGAAATGAGATTTCGATTTCACGATATAGTTTTCGAATGTGGTGGCTAGCGAGGCTAGTCGATTTATCGTTTTGGAATTCTTGGATTTAAAGCTAAATGTTTTTTTTTCTAATTGTTGCATGCATCGGTTATTAAAGAGAATAAATGTGGGAAAGTATGAAATCCTTTTTCCTTTAAATTGTTTATTTTTGTCCACTCACGCTAACGTTTTTCGTCTACTTTCCCCTGGGCCTTTCGGTTTCTAATGCCCAGTTTGCAGGCGAATTAGTGGAGGTCGGGCGTACATGACATTTGAGGCATAGTTGTCACTACTTCCGCAGTGTAGGATCACTTGATCCTTTACTCTTCGGTTATATCCCTTTTGTATAGTAGTATTGCTCTGCTTAACCTTTGGGATTCGTATTTTTAAGTTTTGTGTTTTGTGAAAGTGGAGTTGTTGGTAATTGGGAGCAGGGTGGCTCCAGGAGTATAAGGTTGGTTTGCTTGAAGTGTTTTATGTGTTTTACAGGTTTTTGGGTAGTCCATTTTAGAGGTGACTCTGCCGAATTTTTGGTAGAGTTATCCCTAAGGTGGGCCCCACAGGGCCACCTCGGATTTCAGGGTGAAATTCGGGGCGGGTCCTGTCAGAAATTATATGTATCTCTCTCTCTCTTTTTGTTTTTTTTTTTAAAGACAAGATGCATTTTATGATAGATTGAAGAAGGTGGGGTATGAAGACGTGTATCTGGTAGTGCTTGGAAAGGGTTGAGTGGTTGAGAGAAAGAGTGACTGCTTTTAGTGTTAGTGAGTAGCTTTTTGTGTTGATGAGAGTAATTTTTTGATAGTGGTGAGAGTAGCTTTTGTTGGTGGTGAAAGCAGCTTGTTGGTGTTGGTGACATTAGTTTTTGTTGATGGTGACAGTAGCTTTCTGGTGTTGGTGACAGTAGCGTTTGTTGCTAGTGACTGTAGTTTTTGGTTTTGAGGAGCGTATCTTTTGTTACTGGTGGGAATAGCTTTTCTTGACATCGCCGAAGGTTATCGGAAATCTCACCAGAGTAGCTTTTATTGCTAGTGATAGTAGCTTTTGTTGCTGGTAATAGTAGCTTTTGTTGCTGGTGATAGTAGTTTTTGTGACGTCACCGAAGGTTGCCAGAAATCTCACCAGAGTAGCTTTTGTTGCTAGTGACAGTAGCTTTTATTGCTGGTGACAATAGTTTTTGTGACCTCGTCGAAGGTTACTGAAACTCTCACCAAAGTAGCTTTTGTTGGTAACAGTAGTTTTTGTTGCTGGTGACAGTAGTTTTTTTGATCTCGCAGGAGGTTGCCGGAAATCTTACTAGAGTAGCTTTTGTTGCTGGTGACAGTAGCTTTTGCGACCTCACTGGAGGTTGCCGGAAATCTCACTAGAGTAGCTTTTGTTGCTGGTGACAGTAGCTTTTGTGGTCGCCGGAGTTCGCCGGAGGTCGGCCGGAGACCCGCCGGAGTTGGCCGGAAACCTCACCAGAGAGGAGAGAGAGGATGATTGTTGACTTTTTACTCTAATGGCATTTATGTAAATATATTGGTTTTTATATCCAAAATTTAACACATTTTTAATCTAGTGGCCTTATAAGGGAAAAAAATGGTTGGTGACCTTATGACTAAAATGACATTCAAAAATGCACTTATATGTAATTAACTCTTTTGGGAATGGAGGTGGATATTGCTTCTTTTAGACATTAAAGACCAAAAGGTCGTTGTTGTTGTGTTGGACAAGGTGGGGATAAAAGAAGAATAAAAAAAAAAATTAAAGGGGGAGGTCAGGGCTAATCTTGACATTTTACCATTCACCACACTTACATGGCGCTAGGCTAGAGTCTAAATTTGTGCCGCGTCAGCCAATTAACGAAGCAATTGGACGAAGTGGACCTATTGGAGAGTAATTGACAGGTCAGGGAGTTTTTGGATGAAATTGAAATGTAATGACTAAACAGAATTTCAAGTATGTAGTAAGTATGACTTTCAAATTCTAAAACTTTAATGGCTACAGGCTAACACCTAACTATCTGGTAACAAATAATAATTAAAAAAAAAAAAGTATGTAGTAGGTATGACTTTCAAGTTCGAAAACTTCAATGTCTATAGGCTCACAATAACTATTCGGTGACAAATAATAAAACATCGAAAAATGTATATAGTAGGTATGACTTTCAAGTTCTAAAACTTCAATGTCTACAGGCTAACAATAACTATTTGGTGACAAATAATAAAAAATAGAAAAAGGTATATAGTAGGTATGACTTTCAAGTTCTAAAACTTTAATGCTTACAGGCTAACATCTGACTATCAAGTGACAAATAATAATAAATAAATAAAAGGTATGTAGTAGGTATGATTTTCAAGTTCTAAAATATTAATGCCTACAAGCTAACACCCGACTATCCAGTGACAAATAATAATAATAGGGTGGTGGCATACCCATTTTCTCTATTCACACACCCCCTCTATTTTTTCATTACTTTAATACATATTTTTTTTTTTACAAATTATCCTAATTACCCTCTCTTGTAATTATGTTTCTTTTTCTTTTTTGTTTTTTATTTTTCAATTTGGCAAGTCAATCATGAATTAAACATCATTATACAATAAACCAATTTTTCTCGTGAATGTCATTGCTGATAAAAAAAAACTGATGAGCAAGATGAAGTGCAATCTGTCAAAAGTTCTGCAATTAGCGTGGCAAAGTTTAGGGCTCATATGAAAAATCACAGTGTCTCACTAAACCCAATTAAATATAATGGTTTTCTCCGATTATCGTTTCAACTTATATAAAATTATAAATATGGATTTGGCAAGCCTTCAATTTGAACCTCAACCCGATCTAATACTTAGCTAACCAGTCCCAATTCAATCTCAAAATCAAGAACATGTAGTCAATGATTATGGAAGCCATTATTGTTTATACATAGCTTGGGTGGAAAAAGAATGAAAAATAAAACTTGTTGATCAATCTCCATGGCCTTATATTAAAAGAATAGAGAACCTTAGGTGAGTTAAACAAATGAAAGAAAGAGGATTTGACTCTGTTGAGGAGAACACATGATTAAAAGAGGCAGTTTTTATTAAGGGTGGTTTTATTTATACCTCCAAATTTGTTATTTGGACCTCCACTCTTAATTTTTTTTATCAGACTTCCTGTGTTACCCTTACCCTTTACACTTGCACCTCCCACCTGTACGTCCATCACCATCTTCTTCACACCATACATTTTGGGTAACTGCTCCCAATCATAATTTCTAACTCTGGACAACCTGGATTTGATCAACTTCTTGTCTAATATCATTCCACATACAAACACCAATGAGAAGATAACTGCTTGATGACTAGAAACTGGAGTCCGATAATCCACATTGACAAACCTTCTTTAAAGAAGGACAATCAAAGCTTCATATATCATATAACTGACACTATGAACTCACACTTATAATAATTAAAGAAACCCTTAATACCCTCATGCCTATCCCCCAAATATAACTTTGCATACAGTACTTGAATTTAGAGATGGCAATAGGGCGGGTTGGGGATGGGGATCACAATACCATCCCCATCCCCGGGGTGATTCTTCACCTCCAATCCCCAATAAAAATATATTGGGGATTCCTCGTCCCCATCCCCACTGGAGACTAAGCCTCCAAACCTGCCCCAAATCCCCATAAGAATTTAATAAATAAAATAATTTTTTTATCATTTTATTTTTTTTTCTTAAATCAAAATCTACAACAAATAAAATTAAAACATGATTAAATTCATAAATCATAATTCCGTGAGTACAAAAGTCAAAACACCATTAAAGTAAAACTATAGCCATTAAAGTGAAATAGTAAATGTATATATTTGTGATTTATATTATAAAAAATATATTAATATAAATAAATTAATATATATATATAAATAAAATATATATATATATATATATATATTATATTGGGGCGGATTTGGGGATGGAGATCATAATATCATATCAACCCCGCCCCATCCCCCATCTTAGATAGCGGGGATTGGGGATCCTCATCCCCATTCCCCATTTCTCCCCGGATTCTCCCCCCATTAGGGGTAAGTATCCAATGAAGCTCTGCTCCGCTGGAGATTTTTGCCATCCCTACTTGAATTCTTGTCCCCTTATAAGATATTTCTCTCATTCTTCAAGCAAATCACTCATAGCAGAGCTAACAACAAATTGAAGAGAGTCATCACAAAATACAATTCTCCTTTGCTATCATATGTAGCAAAGTTTACTTGCATTGCCAGACCCAGAAGCCAGTCTCAATATTTGCATAACATTGGGTCCTCTACTACCTTGTCTCAATTTTAGTGATTGGATGACGAGACTTGGCAAGAACTGCAGGAGAGAATAGCAATGACAATACTAAGAGAATTTGGATTATAAGTGGAGAAGAAGACTTGCAAAATATGTCTTTTAAATTTCCAAGTTCTTTTTGCGATGACCCCAGATCGAGCAACAGAGAGAGAGAGAGAGAGAGAGAGAGGAGAAGACAATTTTGGTGTTTTTTTCTTTCTTTTTTTTAGAAGGGCAACAATGGGATTAAATTTTTACAAAAATTATGAGAGGTCCAAATAGCAAATTAGGATGTCTAACTAGAATCACTCTTCATGGTTACTTATTTCAAAGGTATGACATTTAGCGATGTTAATGGGTATGAGGTAAGTTGTTTTATGCTCTGAGTATTTTTCAATACCTTGCTATATACTATAGGTTTAAGATATCTCATTGATATGTGATTTATTAGTTACATAGTCTATATGTATGTTAGTCAATGTTCATGGCTCGAAGATATTTTAATGTTATAAGTTTCTTTGATGCTTTGTCATGAGGTATATTTCCAATTTGCATCACCTGAGAATTTGGTTGGTAAATAATATGATCTTCAATATACCTGAGAACATGGTATACTCTTCCATATAAATCATCATTCAGAAGGTAATGTGTACTGGTTACGCACTTGATATAGATGTTTGTTCGGATATGTCATATTTAATCTACTTGTGGTTGATGTTCTTGCAATGGCTTATAGTAGATATCAGTGTTTAAAAAAGTAGGCCTAGGTGGCGCCTAGGTGCTAGGTTGTAGGGGACCAATATCAGTGGAACTAGGAGGTTAGGATGTCAATCGGGTCGCCTAAAATAATTAATTTTTATACATGGCTCTCTTATTTGATGCAAAAGTAAATTTAAAATAATCTGATTTGAAATTTTCTTAAACTAAATTTGTTAAATATTTCAATGTAGTTATTACTGATATTACTAATTAAGATCCAAGGTCAAATCTATTAATTATATTTAATCAATATATATTATTTATTTGAGAAACAAAGTCTTTTTCAGAATCATCCATATTGTAAAAAAAAAATAATAATAATAATAAAAAACTATGATTTGGATTAACAAAAAAACTTTATAAATGTCTACTTGTTCAGTCCCTTCAAGAATTGATTTTTAGTTTCGCCACTAGATGAAAGTACAATATTAATAGGCAGCTCCCTTACAAAATTTTTCTTAGTTGAATTAACAGATAAAAAAAATACCTTTCTCTTATATCAAAGAAAGTTTGAGTAAGAAGTTGGCAGGTTGGCAAGGTCAATTACTAAGCGGTTCTAGTAAGGATCTGCTGATAAGGGTTGTGGCTCAGGCTCTTCCCTCTTATGCTATGAGTTGTTTTTTGTTACCAAAGGACTTTTGTGATTCTCTTCATCAGATGTGTGTCCGGTTTTGGTGGGGGAGTAAAGCAGACAACCGGAAAATTCACTGGATGTCTTGGGAACGCTTGTGTAGGCCCAAGGATGAGGGAGGGATGGGGTTTCGAGACTTGTATGTGCATAATTTGGCTTTACTAGCCAAGCAGGGCTGGAGAATTTTGCGTAACCCTAATTCTCCGGTTGGAAGGTTGTTTAAAGCTCGTTATTTTCCTCATAGTGATTTTTTATCTGCTCCGTTAGCTCGTTCTCTTTCAGCTTGCTGGAGGGGAATTTATACTACCCTGTCAACTCTCAGGCGTGGTGTGTGGTGGCAGGTTGGTGATGGTGCTATGATCTGAATTTGGTATGATGCATGGCTCCCTAGACCAGCTCTATTTCGTCCTACACAGTATGGCAACTCTGGCTTGATTTTGGTTAGTGAGCTATTGCGTCATGGACAGTGGGATAGAGATTTGATTGCGGCTAATTTTGATGAGGGTGATGCTTCTCTCATTCTTTCTATTCCTCTTAACTCTAATCATGTAGTAGATAGATTGGTTTGGCATTATGACATGAAAGGAAGGTTTACAACCAAAAGTGCCTATAAACTGGCAGTCAGTTTGCTGCACCCTAATGTCGCGGCTAGCTCTAGTTCTGTGGAGTCCACTACTCCTATCTGGAAATCAATTTGGGCAGCCAAGATTCCAGGTAAAATTAAATTTCACATTTGGGAAGCTTGTGCTTCAATTTTACCTACTGTTTCTATCTTCGAGACGTAGACTGTACCTCCAGGATGGCTGTTATTTCTACAATGACGAAGAGGAGTCTGTTGCACATATTAGCAGGGAGTGTGCATTTGTGAAAGACTGTTTGGTCTATTTCCATCTCTACAGCCAGTTATGGTGGCACCGATGAGCTCTATTATTGATTGGTTGAGCTTCTGTTTGTCTTGCTTGTCGCATGAGGACTTTGAATTATTGCTTATGCTTATTTGGGGAGTTTGGAAGGAAAGAAATCAGAGAGTTTGGTCTGGGAAGTCTCATTCTCTAGTTCAAGTTCAATTCCAAGTGTTGTCTTTATTTCATAGCTTCAAGGCAGTTAGTGTGAAGAGCAGATTCAAATTGGGTAGACAGATCAAACCTTGGTCACCTCCTTTAGCTGGTTGGGTAAAAGTCAATGTTGATGGTGCTTTTGACGAGAATCTGCACAGGGGAGGACTAGGTGTTGTAGTCCGTGATTCCTTGGGTGTTTTTGTTGGTGGTGCTTGTTGCCGATGTGATAATGTAACTTCTCCCTATATGGTGGAGGCTTTGGCTGGTCACTTGGCTTGCCAGATAGTCTTAGAGTTTCATTTGTCACTTGTTACTATTGAGACTGATTGCTTACAGTTGGTTCAGGCTATTCAAGCAGAGGGTGAGGATACTTCTGTGTTTGGGAGAGTTATTGATGATATCTCTCTGGCTTTGACCTCTTTGGCGGGTTCTTTCTTTTGTCATGTTTATAGGGAATCTAATAAGATTGCTCATAAGCTAGCTCATAGTGCTCTGATTTCAGGGTTGCAGGTTTCTTGGAGTGGGGATGTCCCTCCAACACTGGATGAAATCCTTTGTAACAATTAGGTTTTATCAATAAAGTTTGTCGTCCTTCCTTTAAAAAAAAAAACAGATAAAAAAATAAAAAAGAAAAAAAATTTGTTAAAGATACCAATTTAATTGTGCAATCATGTTTTGGTAAAATTATAGAGGAGTATTTAGCTTTCTAAATTTTCAAAAAAGTGAATTAGAAGTTCAATAAGTAGGAAATGTCAAAATATCAAATTTGGATGTCTAACCAAATTTCAGTAAGTAGCTACAATTAAAGATGTTAAAATTAAGGATCAATTATCATCTCATATTACTTTTAAGTTTTAACTACCTCAATGGTAAATGAAGCATATTTGAAAACATTAAAAAATACTAGTGACCCATCAAGTCATCAACACTCTACAAGGGGAAGGATTGCCTACTTGGATTGGATGTATATTGATAAGAAAAATATAAATGAGTTTTTCCCGATACCTCTTCAGAAAATTGGGTTCATTTCTAATTTACCTAACTGTCCAAAGCTAGGGTCAAAAGTTGTGTGTGTGGCTATTCCATTATAAATAGCAAAGCAACATGTACATTGCTTTTCCAGTCACGCAAGCCATTCATACAGGAAAATGTCTCTAATTTTGGCATCTCAATCTCGACAGCCAAATACTGTTGCTGATGTTAAGCGACCAACAGCTAATTATACCCCAAGCATTTGGGGAGATCATTTTCTCTCTTATGCTAACATGGTAAGATATATAATATATGTATGTAGATATGCATACCTTTTCTTCAAGTTGGCAATTCCCAGTAATATATACTTATATTGATTTTAATTATAAAGCTTCAGTTGGGCATAAATTTGTTGTTTTGCATCATTACAATACTATGTAACTTTTGTGTGTGTGTGCGCACGTGTGTTTAGGACCCTTCTAGTGAGGGATCTTCTTTTTTGGTCATTTTAAGAGATCACTTATTAGACCAACTTTTCGGTCACATATCAACATCTCTACAATTCAGTTTTTAGATCTCTATGAGTATATCAATTATGTAAATTTTCAGCCAAATTGATGATCCTTTGGGTATTTATAATTGCGATTTACAATTATAAATATGAACGGTTTTGGTTGGATAGATTTGGTTTGTTCGTTGATTTAATTTAATGTAGTTTGATACATTAATTTGGCTGAAAACTTACACAAGTGCTCTACATATTGGGACAAAAAAAATGAACAGTTGAGATGTCAATATGTGATCGAAAAATAGGTCCTACAAGGGATCCTTTAAAATGACGCAAAAAAAAAAAAGATTTCCTTAATAGAAGGGCATGTGCGTGTGTGTTTGTTTTTTTTACATACAACCCTTTATACATAGCTAAGAGCTCCAATAAGGCTAAAACAAATGCATAGCCACATTAATTTAAAGCATTTGATAATCATCTTTTTTTTTTTCTTTTCTTCAATTTGTTTATGTAGCAAGTTGACATTAAACTTGAGCAATCAGTCCGAGAACTGAAAGAAGAGGTGAAGAGGATGCTAATGGACCCCTTAAAAAGCCCTTCACAACAATTGAACTTGGTTGATGACATTCAACGTCTAGGCGTGTCCTATCATTTTGAAAATGAGATTGATGGAATTTTGAAACAAATTCACCATAACTACTCTTATGGTAGTGAAGATGATCTTTACACTACTGCTCTCCGTTTTAGATTACTTAGGCAACAAGGTTACAATGTATCATGCGGTAAGTTGTTCATTTGTGTGTCTATTCTAATAGCTCGCTTTATAGTGCTAAATTGAGGGAAAATAGTATATGTTACTGTATATGTATAATATTAACATCGACATGATTTTTTAAACTCTTAATTGAATTTCTATGCCCATGCATGCAGATGTGTTCAACAAGTTCAAGGAAGGAAATGATCAGAAATTTAAGGCATCTTTTCTGAGTGATGTATCAGGACTATTAAGCTTGTATGAAGCCACCCATCTTAGGATACACGGAGAAGACATACTCGAAGAGGCACTAGCCTTCACCACCACTCATCTTGAGTCAATCAAACACAGTTTAAGCCCTTCACTCTCAAAACAAGTAGCTCATTCCTTAATGCAGCCACTTCGAAAGGGCATCAACAGGGTGGAAGCTAGATATTACTTGTCAATCTATCATGAACACGATTCACATAACGAGACTCTCCTGACTTTTGCAAAGTTGGATTTCAACCTGGTGCAAAAAATCCATCAAAAGGAACTATGTGAAGTTAGAAGGTTATTTAACTATCAAAATACTTACATGCATGTCTACTAAATCAAAGAAATGCTATTTGGTTCTACCTATTAAATTGTTCTGTAATTTAATTGCAGGTGGTGGAAGGACTTGGACGTGAGAAATAATTTCCCATTCACAAGAGACAGAGCTAACGAAGGTTACTTTTGCTGGGTTTTGTCAGTGTACTTCGAACCTCAGTATTCCTATGCTAGGAAGGTATCATCCAAAGTCGCTGCCATGACATCTATTATTGATGACATTTATGATGCCTATGGCACATTCGAAGAACTGGAGCTATTTACTGAAGCGGTTAAGAGGTTAATTTATTATTTAAATTAATTGTCATTAGCCCTCGTCTAAACTTGATCACCCAACAATTAAAAGCTAGCAAAAAGATACACAGGGATTTGCCTAAACACAAACAGATGCACATATGGTTATAGCGATATTCTTCTCTAAGGTTAAGCGTGCATTTTTAAAAATGCAGACATCGTCAATTTGATATTTACACAATAAATTTTAGCGATTGTAGTATTATACTTTTATATTCTTGTTTTAATTTATAAATAACTTTACAATATTTTAGCCATCTATTACTAACACAAATGGTGAAACATTTAACGACAACAAGTGGTTAAGTGGATGCACTGGGTTCCCTCATGCGAATATTTAAGATGTGGAACCTCCAAGTCCTGCGTTCGAATGTTGGATTCGCTTAGTGTAATTGCCGAATTATAAATGTGACTAGAAGAGGGCTGCAATGCACTGTTGGCCTTCTAGATCCCCAGTAGATTAGTCCTTAGGCCTAGGAAGTCTTTGAGATACCGCGATCAATCTAAAAGAAGGGTGTCAAAAAAAAAAATGGTGAAGCATTAAGGATACATATAGAGTGTTGGATATAATTGAAATGGTAAAATGGTTTATGTTTTTTCTTGAAACTTTTGCAGGTCATATAATATTTGAGTGGGCTAGAATTAAGAGAGGTAGTCTAGATCATCAAAAACAATTTAAATGAGATTTTAAAAGTGCATTAAATTAACCTTACGTGAGAATGACTGTATATGTAGTTATATACAGTGGTTGATAATAAGTTTCCAGCATAAATACTACAAATTAACAGTTTTCAGGTTTAAGAGCATTTTTGGGCATGTCAAAATATACAAGGCTAACTTCTCAATTGTTTACTAATCGATTAGGTGGGATGTCTGTGCCATAGATCCATTACCAGATTATATGAAAGTCTGTTATAAGGCACTATTAGAAGCCTATACTGAAATTGAAGAACAACTTACAAAGGAAGGAAAGTTGTATCGAATTCACTATGCCAGAGAAGCTGTAAGCCACATTCGCCTAGTACTTTGAGTTTTAAGTCTATATACATATAGTTTATGTACATAAAATATGACTTTCGTTTGCGTCTAAGTGATGTTATTTGGTTGTCTCTTATATATAGATGAAAAAGCTAGTTGAAAGTTACTTCCTTGAAGCTAAATGGTTGCACCAGAAACACATACCAACAGTGGATGAACATATGGCCCTGGCATTAATGACCACAGGCTACCCTATGCTAATAACAACATCTTTTCTTGGAATGGGAGATATTGCTACACAAGAATCCTTCGAGTGGTTGGCCACTTATCCTAGTGCTGTAAAAGGGGCTGCGGCGGTTTGCCGAATCATGGATGACATAGTGGGCCATAAGGTACATACTTATTGCTATATATCAAGTCTTGATCGATATATAATAAGTTAATCATCAATCACTTAAGACTTTATACCGCATATAATGGTTGTTAAATGACATATTATACTTGGCACGGTTCTGTATATGAGCCAATTTATCTAGTGCTTGAATTTTTTTAAATAATAACAGCAATTATTAGGCTTTACATTTGAACCTACATGATCATGTATGTCTCTGCATTTGTAGGATGAGCAAAAGAGAGAACATGTTATCTCATCTGTGGAGTGCTACATGAAACAATATGGTGCCACAGAAGAAGAAGCAATAATTCAATTGCGTAGAAAATTGAGTGACGCATGGAAAGATATAAATGAATCGTTCCTTCTCCCTAATGTTGTTCCAAGGCCACTACTAACTCGAATTATTAACTTTGCATGTGTCATGGATGTTGTATACAAGTATGTAGATGGTTACAGTACTCATGATGATACTGTGCTGAAGGATTTTATGGTTTCTACACTTGTGCTACCCGTGCCTGTATAAACTTCAAATCATGTTTCTTATATATCTTATAGACTCTCCCGATTAATCTTGTGAAAATTGGATTATATCGAGCTCCTGCCTCATTAATTTCCTTTGCTTCTTCTCCTCAAGATCAATATATATAGTTTCAATTCCAAGTTGTAACCACCATAAGGTTGATATGGTGTAATACAAATATACCACATCATTCAGAATTTATATTTGTTGAATAAAGATGAGTGAATTCATCGAGACTTTAACATCCTTCAAGAACATTTCATATTATTGTTGTAAATAACATTATATTTATGTGGTTGTCCATGCCAATACTCAATTAGCAATACCCTTATCATTTAAACTCTATATCTATCTAAATGAAACTAACGAAACCTTTATTAGTGCAATATTTATATTTCTCGCATTTCTGAACCGCAACAACCGAAAGTCAAGTTTTCAACTCTTGGATCCCTAGAAGAATGAAATGCTTTAGGCTTCATGCATAACTTTAATCAATCAGGTATGTCTTGCATACATGTGCATGCTTATCAAGTGTCTAGGAGTGAACTTGTCATTAAATCCTATTGTATGATGCGACCATCTTTTCAATCCTAATGTGTTGTTCTGCGAATTTTCAGAAGGTTTTATCGAATCAATTGTTTCTTAAATTGCTTATGGGCTTTTCTGAATGACGATTTTATTTTAATTCATTCTCTTTATGTTAACGTTATTGATCCGTGGGATCTCTAGTTAGCTTTAGAGAGAGAGAGAGAGAGAGTGTGTGTGTGTGTGACACGAGATGTATAGTGGTTCGTCTCCCGGCTTAGCGGGAAACTACGTCCACTTGAATGTTACACTAGTGTGTTGAGCCTTGCGGCCCAAGGGGATTACAAAAGATGTAATGGGATGTTGAGTAAGTGGGAAGGAGTCTCCTTTTATAGGGGAAGAAGGCTCCCTCATTTACATTTTCTTAGATGTGGGACTCAAAGTTACTATTCTAGTCTAGAAAAGCATATTGTGGAGGCAACTTGGCAAGGCCGGAAAGGTGGCTTCCCAGCGACGGATTTGTGACTTCCGGATACCATAGCGTAGCTTGAACATAGGGCTACAAGATGCAAGTAGCGGTTGGGCCTCACCATGGCTTGTAGGTGTCCCAAAAAGGGTGTTACTTATGCTTGGTGAGATAACAAACTAGTCATGCTAGTAGAGGTATCTACAAGTCCCCGAAGTCCCCAAGTAAGAGGAGCTTCTTGGTTGGGGAGTTATAATCATGAGGTCATCAAGCATAAGTAACCAGGCGGCACGGAGCCCCTACAAGGCCCCGAACTCCTTAACCAAGAAGGGACTCGTTAACCTGCAAAATAAAGATAAAAAACAGGCATATGTAGGATGCTCGTTGCATTGGGCAACAAATGTGAGTTGCGCTTATATGCGTTGGCATATATGAACGTACGGGGTGCGTGATACATGTTGATGTATACACACGAATGGCGCCGAGTATGATCGCTTATGACGTACAAATTCGAGAGCGCGTATGGTCGTGTGAGCATATGGATTGCATATGAGAAATGTAAGTTGCATCAGCGCTGCGGAGGTAAGCGTTTGTAATTCGTAAATGATGAATACGTGAACGCTTGTGTTTGTTTGGTTGTCACTCGAATTAATGGAACGCGAAAAGAATTCAATTTGTCGCAAGCGACAAATGGTAGAAGAATTCAATGTTCCATTAACGTGTGGTGTGTCGAGTAGACATGAGTGTAAAGCTCGAGGATTGCCGGGTAGGCATGAGTGGAAAACTCAGGGTTGCCGAGGAAGGCATGAGCGGGAAGCTCGTGGGTTGCCGGGAAGGCCTGAGCGGGAAGCTCGTGGGTTGTCGGGAAGGCATGAGCGGGAAGCTCATGGGTTGCCTGGGAGGCATGAGCGGGAAGCTCGTGGGTTGCCGGGGAGGCATGAGGGGAAGATCGTGGGTTACCTGGGAAGGCATGAGCGGGAAGCTCGTGGGTTGCCGGGAAGGCATGAGCGGGAAGCTCGTGGGTTGCCTGGAAGGCATGAGCGGGAAGCTCTTGGGTTGCCGAGAAGGCATGAGCGAGAAGCTCAAGGGTTGCTGGGAAGGCATGAGCGGGAAGCTCCAGGGTTGCCTGGGAAGGCATGAGCGGGAAGCTCAAGGGTTGCCTGGGAAGGCATGAGTGGGAAGCTCGTGGGTTGTCGAGAAGGCATGAGCGGGAAGCTCAAGGGTTGCCAGGGAAGACATGAGTGGGAAGCTCCAGGGTTACCGGGAAGGCATGAACGGGAAGCTCGTGGGTGCCGCGAAGGCGTGAGCGGTAAGCTCGGGGGTGCCGAGAAGGCGTGAGCGGAAGCTCAGGGGTGCCAGGAAGGCCTGAGCGGAAGCTCAGGGGTGCCTCGAAGGCGTGAGCGGAAGCTCAAGGGTGCCGCAAAGGTGTGAGCGGTAAGCTCGTGAGCGGAAGCTCAAGGGTGCAGCGAAGGCGTGAGCGGTAAGCTCGTGAGCGGAAGCTCAAGGGTGCCACGAAGGCATGAGCGGTAAGCTCGTGAGTGGAAAGCTCGTGAGAGGAAGCTCAAGGGTGCCGCGAAGGCGTGAGCGGTAAGCTCGGGGGTGCCGGGAAGGCATGAGCGGTAAGCTCGGGGGTGCCGGGAAGGCATGAGCGGACGCTCGAGGGCGCCTCGAAGGCGTGAGCGTGAGAGCTCGAGGATGCCGCTGAGGCGAGAGCACGACAGCTCGGCTGTACCGCTGCGGCTAAAGCGTGAGAGCTCGACGATGCCGCTGAGCCGAGAGCATGACAGCTCAGCGGTAACGCTGCGGCGAAAGAGTGAGAGCTCGTGGGTTGCCGGGAAGGCATAAGCGTGAGAGCTCGAGGATGCCGCTGAGCTGAGAGCATGACAGCTCGGCGGTACCGCTGCGGCGAAAGCGTGAGATATAGCTCATGGATGCCGCTGAGGCTTTAACGGGTAGCTCGAAGGTGATGCCCTGAGGCATGAGCGTGACCGTTGCTAATTATGTTGGGCTGTATGTACAAGTCCCCAAAGTCCCCAGTCAAGGAGGGTGTTCTTACGGGTTGATACCAAAGCGTCGCTTTGTGCCGTATATCAAGCATAATTAGTGCGAGTGCGTCGTCCACCTAGAATTGGTTGGAGCAAACGCTTTTGCCCTTTCGGGTGGGCCCCTGCTAGGCCCGCCAGGGAGTCCCCCACTCCCCAGCCACGACGGACCTCCAGATGGTCGGTAAATTGTTTGTTGAGGGGGAGCTGCACGGAGCAGAGGGTGTTGGGTAGCGAGCCCAATCTTTGGTACCCAAGTGTCGGGGTTAACTGCCGGATCAATGGCTACCGTGGGCTGTGTTAACTAGTCCCTTTACTATTTCTTGGAGGAGAAACTTGACTGCAATGCCGCGTAGCGGTCACTGTCATTATGAGTCATTGCCTTATCGCTTGGCGGTGACCACAGACTCGTAAAGTTTGTACTTGTATGAAACATGACAAACAAATAGAGCAAGTAATCAAATTTTGTTTGATTGTCCCATATTTATTTTATTTTGCAATTAAACAGAAGCATGGCATGTCTAGCATGTGAGGTGTAGAAAGTGTTGCCAAATCTACGAAATGTTGTAGGCATGCTTAAAAGTTATGGAAGCATGTAAAGATATATCAAGTGTGATATTCTATAAGCAGGCTTAGAAGTAGTAAAAGCATTGTATTGGCATGGCATTAGCTCAAAATTAAAAGAGCGTAAAAGATAAGATCTAGCTATTTATCTTATGCCGATTTGGAGGCTAGCGGAGTTGGCCGAGCATGGCGGTCCATTGCTTCGGTACCAAAGTATCTTAGTAGAAGGATGATGATTTCGTTAATTGGAGAGGTGATCGGTGATTATGTCCCCTTGAAACAAAGTGAGTGATTAGTACATGAATATGTAAAATCAACACTAATATTTTGCATATGTACTTTGATAAGATTGTAAGCAAAATAGTTGTTGACAACAAATGGCATACTTGACTGTGTGCCGCTAATGTGAAATTCAATATGGCAATGAAATATTAAAGAAACATGTCACCGTGTGCGATTCTAACACCAATAAAATTAGGGGTGAGCATGTTATATATGCACGGTAGTTCACAATTTGGACCTGGCCAAATATGCATGGTTGACTTCCATAACCAATTCATATGTGGGCATGTTCTGTTAATCAACTTGGATCATAAGAATATAGATATAGCTATATATACATATAGCTCATGTTATCACATGCAATTGTGGATAGGACAAGACTAGTCATTAAGACTTGTGACGCACTAGATGTCAAGTGGAAAGGTACATGCACGGTTTACATCTCTCTAGGAGATAAATGGCAAATAATTTAAGCATATAACTGTTCATTTGATAATTAGCTTATCAGGACCTATACGTGTCCATAGGTGATGGCCTAAGCGGCCCATACATAAAGAGATATATATATGTATGAAGTGTATATGCAGGCAGCTGTCTCCTGCAATATGCAAAAAGCCGAAGCACGTGGTGCTTGCATAGTATGGAGGAGACCATAAATGGGAAAGAAACTTAGCTTGTTAATGTACAGAGCTAATTGCTTAGTGGCTGGGTGCGAAGAATATCAGTTTTTGGCGGAGCGAGTTTCATCGGCAGAGCGGAGATTTTGGCCGGCGGATGTTTTTCCTGCGGAGGGTGACTCGGTCAGCGGGGAAGCTTTGGCTAGCTGTGGAGGCCAGTGGTGGAAGCTGTTGCCGCTGATGGTTCTTAGCAGTGGGAGTCATGGCAGCTAGCGGAGATGCTCGGAAACTGGTGAAGCTTGGCTCAGCGGTGAAGCCCGGTGCCGATGATCAGCGGAGGAGCGTTGAACGGTGGAGCAGCTCGGCGGAGCAGAGCTCAGCTAGCGGAGGCTTAGAGTTCAGCGGAGGCTTCGTGCTCAGAGGAGGTACCCTAGCAGAGATAGGTTGATGAGTAGCTAGAGCGCTCAAAGCAACTATGCTTGGCGGATCAATCTTTGACCGACAAAATGATTGATTCTTGACGGACCATCGTAACACTTGCTGCCTGAGATAGCTTCCGGCGGAGCGGAGTCGCTGGTTGGCTGGGAGTTGCTTTCACAGGAGGTTTTGTCCGCTGTGCTGAAAGTCAGCGGTGCTCTTGGTCAGCGGAGAGTTGAAAGTTGAAAGTTGTTTGGTGATGGGAGCTAACGGTGCCATTGGTGACAGGTAGCTGGCGGAAGTCATGGCCGGAGCTAGGCTGGCGGAGAATGGCCGTTAGACCTGCAAAGCCGCCGGTGGTGCTTAGCGGTGATTTAGCCACTGGTTGTGGTAGGCGGTGAGGCTTGGCTGGCGGTCGCAGCGAAGCGGAGCTTGCAGCAAGGCTTGGCGGAGGAGAAGCTCAGCGACGAACAGTCCAGCGGAGGATAAGTTCGGCGGAGCGGAGTTCAGCGGAGGAGCTCGGCGCTGCTAGTGTTTAGCGGGGCCACGGCTGGGGGTGGGGCGTTCAGCTGTGCCGCTAACAGAAGTTGGCGGTGAAAGCTTGGTTGGCAGTTTGGTGCAAGTTTGGTGTTGCCTTTGATTGAAGCGAGGCTGGTGTGGCTGCAAGGCCGCTAGACATGACCAAAAATGGAGGCTAGGTGTCCAAAGCAAATCTCTGGGTGTCCAGAGATGATTTTACCTCATTTTTTTTTAAAATTACCGCCGAAGATGGGTAACATTTGCCGCTGGGGCAGTGTGCCGTTGATCTTGGCGTAGGGACTTGACGTCCAAGTTTTTTTTTTTTTGTTCAGCGTTGACTGTTGTTGACCACGTTTGTTCGACGTTGACCGAACTTGATCAGCCCTGAAGGGCGTTGACCGGCTCAAGTGATGAGTGGGTGTAGTTTTGATTTTTCTTTAACTTGAAACCTTGCACTGGGAACAAATTTATGTTTGAAAAAAAAAAAAATTTGTTACCGCCGAGGATGGGGCTGGGTGCAATGCTTGCCAGCAGTTTATATAATAATTCAAAGGAAAAAAGAGAATGGCACTGAGCAATTTTGATAACTCAAAGAAGAGAAGAAAGAACTCTTTTGAGCTTCGTTAAGATGACTTAGGCTATGTTTGGGGGGGGGCTTTTTTGCTCCCCTACTTATAAGCACAAGAGCATCATGTGTTTGGTGACTGAGCTTATTCTTAGGCTTTGAAAAAAGCTGCCCCAGCTTCTATCTAAAAGCAGAAGCTGACTCCCCCCAGCTTTTAGAAGCCAGAAGCTCGGTCGGTACTGTAGCGGTAGTTACTGTTCATTAATGAATTTTAAAAAATCTCGTTTTGTATCCTCCGTTGGCTGAAACAATTACAGCCATCTGCCACCCACCCTTTATCAGTCTCTCGATCCCATCTCCCATCTCCCTCTGCTCGATCCCATCTCCCTCAAATAACATCACAGAACGCATCCCATCTGATCTCCCTCTGCTCGATCTCCCTCTCACAGAACCCATCCAGTCACAGAAGGCATCTCGGCCTCACTTGCATCTGAAATTGAAGCCTCAATCAAGCAATTTTCGAATCAAGCAAGTCAGTCTCTCTCCCTCTGCTTCGTTCTAATTGTTATTATTTTCGTAGTTCTTGTTAAATTCGTAGTTCTGCTTCGTTCTAATTGTTGTTCTAATTGTTGTTATAATTGTTTTCGTAGTTCTTGTTATAATTGTTTGTAATATCCACTTAACCAGAATAGCAGCCAACCAGAACAAGTCATACTAACATCATCATACTTGAATTTCCACTATATGATTAGTTTCGATAATAGACTACAATCCTCTTTCTGCTTTAATGGACTAAAATTCTAATTGGGTGTAATGAATTTGATGCCAGATTCTAGAAGGTTACATCAAGTATAAACATTTTGGTTTTGTTTTGCTGTGTACATTGGGACTTTATTTACTTTTGAATTTTGATTGTGTTTTGAGGTGCTAGCTGTATGCAAGTGTTTCTTAATTTTGCTTGAAATCCTTGAATGTCGTTGACTGGCAGAGCTTAAGAATTTAGTTGTGAGTTGTGAATTATGACTATATGAGATAGTTAGCAAAAACCTTAGAAGGAACCAAGAAAAACAGAACAGATGGACATGGTACTATTAGCTTTGTTGTTTGTTTCAGCTGTACAAATGGTTGGGGCTGTTCAATCTACTTTATTCATTTTCTTATAGCTGCCTTTTTTTCTTTGTATGTTGTTGATGTTTATGTTTTCTTATCACTGCTTTAGTTTCTTGTTATTGCATCTAAAGCTTATCTTCATATCATTGATTATGCATTGGGGTTGGTACTAAAGCTTGGGCTGTAAATTTTTGGCGTTTTTATCTGTGCTAGATGGCTGTTTGGAATGATGGTTTAGTAGATGTTTTTTGTGACTTATGTATCAAGGAGGTGGATAACAATAATCGTCCACATACTCATTTTAATCCGGAGGGATGGGTGAATATAATCAATAATTTTTCTAAAGAAACGGGCAAAGAATATACTAGAAAACAACTGAAAAATAAATGGGATTCCCTCAAAGATCATTGGAAATTATGGAAAGAATTGAAGGGAAAAGAGACCGGTCTTGGGTGGGATCACAGGCGTCAAACTATAGATGCATCCGATGAGTGGTGGCGCCTCAAGATTGAGGTATGTAAATCAATTTAATTATTTTGGTTAACAATTTTACTTCATTTGAGATACATTGAACATTGTTGGATTTATTTATTTATTTTTTTGTCTAGAAAAACAAGGAATATGGAAAGTTAAAGAAAAAGGGAATTGCACCCGATTTTGAAGACAAGTTGGATAAGATGTTCATGGGTATTTCAGCCACTGGTCAGCTTCACCATCTTCTGCACTACCTATCCCTAGAAGTCCACAGCAAGGTAACAATGAGGTGAACCTTGAAGGTAGTGGTGAGTCTGAGGACAATGATGATTTGGCCCCCACTCTGCCTAAAAGAAAAAGAAATGAGAGAGCTGAGAAAGGTAAAGGAGTAGTACCAAAAAAAGAAAAGGTGAGAGGTGCTGCTCATTTGGCTAAACAAATTAATCGAATGTGTGAGGCAATTGAGAGTAGGAGCACAGCAACTTCCATGATCAATAAAAGTGTAGAAGGTGGAGGCACCAGTATTAAGGACGTGATGAAGGATGTCACCTCATTGCCTGGTATCGAGCAGGGTAATAGGTTGTGGTTTTTTGCCACTCGACTGTTTTTAAGTCAAGAGAAGAGAGAGATGTATTTCACTATGGAAGATCCTAACGTGAGGTTGGAGTGGCTGAAATTTGAGATGAACGAAAAATAAGCCTATCTTGTCTTTGGTTAAGCTTATGTTATGTTTGAAGTTTTACGTTTGTTGTTTGTTTCAACATTGTTTTTAATTATGAGAATTGAATGTGATTACATGTTTTTCATCATGTGGATTATAAAATTGGAATTTGGTGAATTTTTTTCATTACTGCTTGTTAATGATTTAGTTTATATTTATCATATATATATCATATCATATTTACATTTAAATTTGCAGGTTTTGGATTGAAATATGAACAATTCCGAAATAGATGAAGTGGAGGAGGAGATATTCTTACGAAGTGTACAATTTAATGCTATGCTCATTCAACATTATTACATGAACTATGTTCATAAAACTCCTTGCATGGTACCTTCTCAAACAGGTAATAAGTGGATAATGGAAGTATTACAAGGGAATGACAGTCGGTGTTACAATGCCTTTAGAATGCAAAAGGAAGTATTTTATCGTTTATGTAGTGATTTGGAAGTTAAATTTGGGGTGTTTGGTTCAAACAGAACAAGTCATATTGAAGTTATGGGAATGCTATTGTGGTGCCTAGGACAGGGATGTGGAATTAGGTCAGTAGCAGAACCATTTCAACATTCTAATGAAACCGTTTCTAGATAGTTAGGACAAGCACTAGATCATGTGTGTAAACTAGGTAAACATATAATGAGGCCTTCGGAGAATGAATTTAATGGTGTTGCACCGGAGATCATGAGGGATAACAGATACATGCCTCATTTTAAGGTATTTGTCATGCGTTTCTAGTAAATTATTTCACAATTTAGTTACTTGTATTAATTGACAAATAACATCATTATTTACAGGATTGCGTCGGCGCTATCGACAGAGTGCATATTCCCGCTTCTATAGCTCCTGAAAAACAAATACCGTACATTGGTAGAAAAGGAATACCAACACAAAATGTTATGGCGGCATTTAATTTCAATATGCAATTTATCTATGTATGTGCGGGATGGGAAGGGTCTGCTCATGATACGAGAGTGTTTCTATCGGTACTTCGAGATCCCGAAATGAATTTTCCTAAACCTCCACCAGGCAACTATATTTATTTATAGTTATTTTATGATGCTTTGAATGAAGTTTTGTTAAAATTTGACATTTCTTTATTTTACAGGAAAATATTATGTTGTAGATTCCGGATACCCTCAAATGAATGGGTTTTTGGGACCTTACAAAGGTCCGAGACAACATTTTCAACAATACCGTAGGCAAGAACCAAGAAATGCAAAAAGAGGTATTTAACCAAGCACACTCTTCTCTTAGAAGCGTTATAGAACGCACATTTGGAGTTTGGAAAAAAAAGTGGAAGATTTTAAGGGACATGCAAGGTTATTCATTTGAAAAGCAAGTGAAGATTGTCATTGCTACCATGACACTTCATAATTATCTACGGAGACATGCACATGGTGATAGACATTTTGTCCGCAATGAAGAAAGAGAAGGTTATGGGTCAAGTGGTGAGATAGAAATGGATGATGATGTAGAAGAAGAATATCATGGTCACGGTGCACAAGAAATGGAAGCAATAAGAAATAGCATTACTCAAAGTTTGATGAATGCGCATAATAACGTGAACATTTGATGTGAACTAGAAACCATGATTTATAATAATATAGTCACCATGATTTATAATCATATTGTCCAATATTAATCAAATAGTCACCATGCTTTATAAAAATTCAAAGTTATCAAAAATTAATACGGACATAATAAAGATTAAAAATAATAACAAGATCATTTAGTTTTTGTAATATCGGTGAAAATTTTAGTTTTATATATATATATATATATATATAGCGCTCTCTATAATTATTAATAGTGTTCAAGAATAACTATAAAAAAATTTAGTAAGTTAAATCTTCAATTTCAAAACCCGATAGTAAAGTACGCGGCACGATGAGTCCATGGTGAAATTCTTTGGACTTCGGAGCTATTTATTTCATATTTCAGAAGTTGGGAAATAAGGAAATTCATTTTAAATAAAAAGAATATTATGGTGCGATATGGACCTTAGATTTCAATCACCATTTAATCTAATCCGTTGCTTTCAATTATATAAGGGCCGAGATCGTATCAACAGCCCAGAAACCTCCAGAAAATTTTAGAACTTCAGACGCCTCTCTGTCTCTCCGGTATCCTCGACAGTCACCGATCCTCACTTCCGATTCCAGCCATCTCTAGGCGTCAGACACCGGCGTTCGGACCGCATCACCGTCGCGACCAAGCCTACGGCTTGGGTTTTCACCGACGAGCTCTGATGAAGGCGATTTGAAACGAAGAAGCTCCAGCCTTTTCGGCAGAATTTCGACGTTTTCTGGCAACTCCGGCGATCATCTGCAATGCATGAGGTACGAAAGTCGATCTCCTCTTCACGCTCTACGTATTGTTATACTTGGTTTTGATTATAGTTGAATTTAGGATGATTAACGTTTTGGGTACAATTCGGCCACCGCCAAGGCCACTGCAGGGTGGCAGCTTGGTTTGCTTTGGTCCGGTTCTGACCTTAATGCATCGCTATTGATATTTATCTGTGGTTAATTTTCAGTGTTTGTGAAGGTTGGTGAAGAGTCAGAAAATTCTGGGTCATCTCTGTTTGAGTTGTCGAAGAGGAGAAAAGATTGGCAATCAATGTTTAATGTAAAATTTAGAAAAGGACGAGGACAAATAAGGTAGTTCAGTCAACTTCATTAATACCTCCGTGTTTTTCAGCTCGGTTCCGCAGAAGTCATTTTCAAAAGCTACTAAAACTAGCTTTTGATTTCCTGCTGTGGGAGGCAACTGAGGGTTCCCAATTCTGCAATTCACCTCCACTCCTCCAGGCTCCATCAATTCAGCTCATAAGCATCACCGAGACACCGACCCATTCCCAATTTCCCAAAGTTCCTGCCTTCCTGGTCCAGTCGTCAGCTCGGGGAAATGGTTTCTCCGTCGTCAGCTTGGCCGTGGTTTCGAGTCTTGCTACAAACACATAAGACTGCAAATGTAAGCCATGGATTCCTACTTACAGTTTTGCAATTTATACTTTATAGACAAACATCGATTTCATTGCCGATGGTTTTGCAATTTTGATTTGTTTGATTGGGATTGTGAGATTACATGTGTAGGATTAGCCGATTAGGAGTTCAATTTGTTCTATTGGGTTTGTGAGATTACAGTTGAGTTCGTGAAGATCGAGTTTTGGAGGACCTGGGTCAGTGGGTTTTGTGAAATTTTGATACTTACGCTTAACAATTGGATTTTTAGATTTGGAGAGTGAGTTAAGCAAGAACTCAGATGCTTCAATGTAGAGTTGTGCTTCAAAAAGTGCCCTAACCGTACCGTCCCGTACCGTATTTTTTTTCCGGGCCCGGGATCGGGATTACCACATTTTCGGCCCGTACCGTCCCATGCCCAGCCCTAACTGATACTGCGCTCTGAATCAAATCACAGCGGGGGTTTTGAGATTTTCTGGAGAAAATTCCTCTATCCTCGAAATGCTTAAACCCTAAAAAGAAGTTGAGGAAGTTCCAAAACCATGCACAGACCTCTGTAAGTATATTCAACTCCAACAAACACATATATCAATTTCGCCTCACTACCTCCATCTTGTTCACATTTCTCTCCTTGTTTTACAGAGCCAGGATTCCATTGCGCTCCATTGCAGAATCTTTTTCACACCTCCACCATGTATGCCTTTATTCATCTGTGTTTTTTGAGAGAGAGTATACTATATACAAATTTTATGAATTTTATTTCCGTATCGTATTTATTTTCTGAGTTCTGATTTGTTATTAGTGTTGTTATTGTAGGGACGAAGAATTGTTGCTGAGAGACTGGACTATTCTCGAACTCTTACTATTTCAACCGGTAATCTTTCATAGCTCATCTATGCCATTGTAACTAGATACGCAAATGCATGTTTTTCGTGTGCGTAAGGGTGTATTACAGTGGAAATTGCTGGGCTTACAAAGGCGTAGCTACACACGGGCTCCGTTAGGCTACAGCCTACCCCAGATTTTGAAAAAATATAAATTTGTAGCTTAATTATGGTTTAACACATTAAATATTAAAAATTAGCCCACCTCAAATTTCTAAACTTAACCCATATGTTATTTGTTTTCTTGTTTTAGTCATACACTAGTCTGCAATCACTTGCTCTGCATGTGTACGAAATTTTTTTGTTTGTTTGTTTTTTTTTTTTTTAAAGGTGGGTAGTTATTGCAGAAGAAGTAGATTCACCGGTAGTTATTGCAGAGAGAAAATAGTGGGAAAGAAAAGTGCGGGTTGTAGAACCATTTCTTTTTAATTTTCTTAATAAAAATCTATTTTATAATTGTCTTATTTATCCTTCTGATTTAATTTATTCTCAAATTTTTTTAATCTTTCAGGGTTAAATCTGTTAATTTTCAATTTTACAAAGTCTCTTCTCTTAATAATAGTATAGATAGATATGTTATTTATTTGCTTGAAGTATTTGATTTGATTTGATTTTGCATTATACTTTAAGAGGCATAGTCGCATAAAAAATTTGTGTTTTTTTTTTTGGTAAATTAGGTATGAAAAAGAGCCAACTGAGAATTATAATACATATTCAATAATTAAAGATTTTTGCTTCTATTCAAGGGCGCGGGGTACAATTTGAGTAGGTGTGTTCTTTTGTCTTAAACTTATGTTATCAAATTTCTATCACACGTTATGATGTTGATTTTTTGGGTCATTTAGCTATTTGATTATTTAATATGTATTTAATATATAATGTAGTTTAATTTAAGAAAAGAATAAAACATATTACTTGTAAAACTTAAGAAAAAAAAATAATCTGAAAACATTAGTGAACTTTTAAGAAAATATTTTTTTTTAGCCCACCATATTTTAAAATCCTAGCTCCGCCATTGTGGGCTTATGTTTTCCGTAGTCAAATATACTTGTACGGAAGAACTTAGCTGCTTTCGGATGAGCTCAAAAATGCGGATGATCATTGTGCAAGTCTATTTCCTGAATTTGAGTGCAATTTTATGAATGCAGGTCGAGATGTTTTATGGAATGGAGCAGAATCAACTACGATGAATTTGCAGATACAAATTGTTAAGGCTCTGAAATTGGGTAAAAGAGGCGAAGCCTCCAATCTTCTTTTGAGTCTAGGCCAGGGAAATGACGTTAAAGGAGCTGATGATTTCTTGCATATTCTAAAGTACTGTGCCACGTCACCTGATCCTTTGGTAAGCTGAGAAAAAGAGGAATTAGTTGACATATGTGCTCAGTCGTCTAGGCTGGATGTCTTGTTCTGTCATTTGTTTGTTTATTTGCACACCATTTAATCTAGGCGTTTGACATGTATAGATAGAATCTCAAACATGTGTTTTTAGCTCAGAAAATGATAATAAATGCATTTAAGGAGTGTTGATATTGTTTAATGTACATGTGAAGAGTGTCAGCGGAAAACTCAGCATATTATGAATATATTTAATATTTCTGGATAGATATATGCATATATGTATATGTTTATGTTTATGTACCGGTAGCATCATGATATAACTTTATGAAATCCAACTCGCTGTTTGTAATTGTTCCATCCTGCATCTTGATTTTTCTCAGTTATAACATTCTGAGGATTTAGCTCCCCAGGTTTTCCACAGTCTTCAATTGTATATTATTTGGTTTGTAACATTCATGGAAGTTGTTTACTTTTGATGCAGTTTGTCATGGAAGCTTGGGCAATAATGGATGAGAAAGAGATTAGTCTGAATAGCCTTTGCTCCGCGCTTATGGTGGAAGCTCTATGTAATGGAGGATACTTGGAGGAGGTATGATTGATACTATAAAATTGGACAGCATTATCTAGCTAGCCTAGTCAGTTGGTAATAGTAAAGTTATCTTGTATGAATACTCTAATATCATAGTTATCGAACTATTGGTGCTACCATATTTGACCAGCTATCATTGTCAACCTTTGCTATGATCAACTAAATATTCTCGTGTTTTCTTGTTTTTCTTTGATCAGGCATTAAAATTGATAAATTTTCTTAAACAAAGTCATGGTATCTATCCGGTTCTACATGTCTACAACACTTTTTTGAAAGCTTGTACCAAAATGCAAAGTATGGTTTATGCCGATCAGTGTTTGGAATTGATGGAGCGACAAAAGGTGGGGAAGAATGAAGTTACATATGCACTGCTTCTCAAGGTGTGTGTACGAAAACATTTTGAATTGTGCTGTTTAGATGTCATTTTTTTTTCCTGTTTCGACATAGCAGTTTGTGTGTGTGTGCGTTTTTTTTTTTTTTTTTCAGTTAGAAAATGTTTGGGCTTCATTTTTGCTATGATCTCCATAAGAAAACTAACCTGGAAAATGATTTTGATTGGTAAATTAATCTCCTGATTTGTGGATTCAAATGGTCTGTTTTAGAATGCTTCAATGTTTTGTAAAGGGATCAAAAGATCAGTTTCAATTTCTAAGGCAGACCCCAGTCATGGTATATGAGTTTCCAATGGATGAGTGGAAATAATGCTTGATTTAGATATTTGAGAAAGATCGTTTTAATTATGATTTTTTTTTTTTGGTGACGCTTATGTGATGCTTTTGAGATGATTGTTTTTATTATAAATTTTTTTTTGGGTGATGCTTCTTTTGAATTTCTGCAATGTCTAGATTTAACCTTAAAAAGTTATTTTTCACATCAATTTTAGGAGTGGGAGATAAACAAAAAAAACTCATGTTCTTCGTATTGTTTGTTCCCAATGGTGATGCTTCTGAATAACCGTAGGCTCTGTTATGTTTTGCTTCACGATAGTGATATGACTAGCTGTCCATGTACACTTTAATCATAAATCTCTAGAAATATTGACTCTGGAACCAAATTATTCTAAGTTCAGTTTTGTCAAATGATAATCTGTTTGTTCTTTTTAGCTTGCAGTTTGGCAACAAAACCTGTATGTAGCCCGTGAACTTTGGAAGGACTATATCAAACACTACAGTCTGAGCATTATCCCTCTGCAAAAGTTTCTTTTGTCCTTTAGTAAGTTGGGAGATTTAAAATCTGCATGCAAGACATTGCAATATATGGTGGCTTTAGTCATCAGGGGAAAGGCTTCTGTTAATAAATCTATTAAGGGAAAGTTGTATTCTTCAAGATTGGACATTCCTATACCTTTGAACTGCGAATTAGGCTTGAAGAAACTTAATTTGGAGGAGAATGAACAGTCTGTCCCTTCCAGATACTGCGAGAATTTGGATGGCCATGATGTTAGTGCGGATCAATGCACTAGTTTTGGCTTGGGTTTTGGAGAAACTAAGAGTGTTCCAGCGGATGGTTTTAATATTGATATAAGTACTCCTGTTATGGAGCTTTTGAGATGTTCGTTCACGAACTTGATATATGCTTGTGCAGAATTAAGAAATGGTGGCCTGGCTGAGCAGTTAGTCCTACAGGTATAGTAACATCTCTTTTTATGTTGTGTATGTTCCGCAATATAATCTCATATAAAAATGGTACAATTCTCCATATTCAACCTGTAATATCATATGCAAAGGTTATGTTATAGTTATTTTTCTCATATGGAGAACTATGTAATTGTATATTTATGCTTAGAAGTTAAGATTATTGTTACTGGAAACACTCATACCATTTATCTTTCTTTTGATCATGATGACTCTTTTCTTGATGGATTTCAATCGTCTACTATAATCATGTGGTTCTGTATCTTTCCCTTCTTTTACTAGGTATATACTTGGTTCAGATGTCATCTAATACTAAAGGGGCCCATTTTTATGTAGATGCAAAAATTGGGGTTTCAAATAAATAGCCATGTGTATGATGGCTTAATCAGAGCAATTGTTCCAGAAAGAGGTTTCAGCAGTGGGATGGAAATTGTAAGTTATATTAATTTAACTACATTTGTTTTCTCAAAAAAAAAATGCACAGATTTTGCCTTTGGGCCTAGTACTTCTTAGTTCGTTTTTCTTTAATTACAATATTTGCATTTGTTATTCTTCTGCAGTTGAAAAGTATGCAGCAGAGAAATTTGAAGCCATATGATCGCACTCTTGCAACCCTTTCAATAGGTTGTAGCAAGGCATTAGAATTGGGTTTAGCTGAGACTCTGCTGGATCAAATATCTGTGTATTCACATCCACATGCTTTTAATGCTTTTCTTGTAGCATGTGACATTAGGGTGAGCTGATATGCTATAGATCCAAATTCTCTTATCAGAACTATTTTCTTTCCTGTAGCTTCTGAAGTAAAACTTTATAAAAATGAAATTGGATTCCCTCGCACTAGTGGTCATGATGGTGGGTCCTGAGCATTCAACATTTGAACCTTTGTTCCTAATTCTTTTGAATAATATGTCCGATATAGTTAGTTGTGCTGTGGTTTAAGACAAATTTAGTTATGTTAGGAAGAAGTTTATAGGAGTTATGCTTCTATGTTCTTGGTGTGATAATTAATTATTTTAATTTGCTCCAATAATGAAAATTTTGTAGCATGGTGTTTATGCTAGCAGAGGGCAGCAAGATAGAAATATCATGAAGATTTTTTTATTTGTTATATTATTTCCTTATAAAAGTTTCATCTGTTTTCTGCTCATTTTACATTCTCCATCAATTTAAAGCTGTTTTCCTGTTGGTTAATAATTCTCCCATCAAGTCAAATATTGTTGCATGAACTGTGCAGGATCAACCTGAAAATGCGGTGCGGATGCTAGCTAAAATGAAACATCTACAAGTCACGCCAAATATATGGACATATGAGCAGCTGTTTTCCTTGTTTGGTAACGTGAATGCCCCATATGAAGAGGGCAACATGTTGTCACAGGTAGATGCTGCTAAACGGATTAAAGCTATAGAAATGGATATGGCGAACTATGGCATTCAGCACAGTTTTGTGTCAATGAATAACTTGGTAACTCCTGGCCTCATGTGCTCCTTTTACTTTGGAGAATTAAATATAATTGAATTTCGAAGCAGATATTTAAATTTTGCCCTGGAGATTGGAGTTTGTGTCCATGTATCCTGTATTGTAGTTCTGTGGTGATCAAGAAGCATTTACCTAGTGAACTTCTATGCACTATGAATATCTATGGCATTCTTTCATTTTTATTTCCTTATTTTCCCAGCTGAAAGCCCTTGGAGCAGAAGGGTTGACGAGAGAGCTGATCCATTATTTACATGTGGCGGAGAATCTTTTTTGTCGTAATCACATTTATCTGGGAACACCTATCTATAATACGGTGTTGCATTCACTTGTTGAGAGTGAGGAAGTAAGTGTTCAAACACCATTTTTTCCCTTTCTTTTGCAATTATAATGGAGTTTTGACTAGTACCATGCTATTGTATTTCTGTTTACATGCAGAGCCAAATGGCAATTAAGATGTTTAAAAACATGAAGTCATGTGGTGTACCAGCAGATGCTGCAACTTATACTATAATGATTAAGTGTTGTAAAATTCTCAGATGTTATAGATCTGCTTGTGCATTGGTTTCTATGATGTTGCGAGATGGCTTTTACCCTCTCACAATAACCTACACTGCTCTCATAAAGGTAATTTTATTCTATTTGAGGCATTCATGCTTCTTTATTGGTATCTGTTTTTATGTTGGGAGCCTACTTTGTTTCAGACTTTGTTGGAAGATGATATCATTGATGAAGCACTGAATCTTTTGGATCAAGCCAGCTCAGAAGGGAATAAACTTGATACTTTAGTTTTCAATACCATTCTTCGAAAAGCCTGGGAAAAAGGTATATCATGTGTCCCTGTTGCTGGTTCTTGATTTAAATTATCTTTATTTGCTGAGTTTGTGAGTAATATTTTCTTTTGCATCTTTGAAATGGATGTCAGGAACTGATTGATGTAGTTGAGTTTCTTGTTGAGTGGATGCACCAAGAAAAAATCCGGCCTGATTCGGGGACGTGCTCTTCTGTTTTCACTGCATATACGAACTGTGGTTTTTACAGCACAGCCATGGAAGCATTGCAGATTTTGAGTATGCGTATAATATGTGACGAAGATGGAAGCTGTTCAGAAAAGACAAAATTTGAGGACGACTATCTTTGATGAAGACGAGGGAGCTGAATCCCGTATAATCCAGCATTTTAAAGATTCTAAAGAGGACTTGGCTGTCGCCCTACTGAATTTAAGATGGTGTGCGGTGCTTGGCTTCCCAATTTCTTGGTTGCCTGATCAAAGCCCGTGGGCAAAAAGACTCTCAACTAACTATACTGCCAGGAGGAATGGAGCTACCTAATAGGGCGAACACTGATTGTCGCATGGCAAGGGTGATCCGTTGTTATACAATCAGAAAAAGCTCCTTGACCTCAAAGGCACCTATCAGCCCTTGATGAGGCCACACTGCAACTAACCAATTTTAGATAAATAGCACTAACCAGGAAGGTCTAAAGTCAAACAAAACAAAATCACTGATTTCTTAGATATATTTTTAGGCTACACTTTGAGAAAACTAGGTGAACCGAGCAGAGAGGAATAATATTTTTGGTTGTACAGAATTCTTGGCTCGGTAGGGATAATGGGATTTACCCTTGGATTTGTTAGCAGTAGGTTTCTTGTAAAAAGATAGTGTGCGTTATGAGATGGATGCATGCTTTGGTGTTCAATCAAACCATGAGACTATGGGACTAGTGCTATTTTTCCGGTCATTTTACTTCTGTTAGGGGGGCTTATTACTGATTATTCAGGAGCCATGTTTAATATTCGAGGGATTACCATTGATGACAGGTAGAGGAACTGTTTCATGTTTTCTTTGACCGTCTTTCTTGGCCGAGTCGGGAAGCCTGACATTTCTTACTCGCCTCATGATCACACAGTTGGAAACAAATGTTTCCTCTTCCTTGAGATCAAAAATATCCTAGAGACTAAGAGAATTATTGTTACTTGAACAAATTACCAAGTAAAACAGCTAATGTTTGCTGTCCCAATCCTACAAGTGAGACAATAAATTGGAATTTAAAATGACAGACGAAAGATTAGAAGTCAAAATGATATTTCATTTAATTGATAATTTGAAATGACTAATAAGATCCAACTGTGTGTCTGCCATGAAACTACCCTTCTACTGCATGCTCATCCGTCTCAACACGTGTCTTCTAAAAGGGCAGCTCGAAACAACCCATCAGCCTACTTGAGCCTTCCCGTTATAGCTATCCATTATTTGCAATTCCACACACAGCACTTAAACATTTTCACCTGGAGGCAATTCTGCGAGCTTTGGAGGATTCCCAAGTACTCGTTCCATATCAAAACGAACTTCAATGTTGCGAAGACTATATCCGACTACCATTAGCCAGTAAAGCAGCTTTGCAAGTTCTGCTGCAGTTGTTGATGTTACACTAGCCTGTATAAAACAAGGTTATATGCAACTGAAGTAACTCGAGTGAATTTTGTAAAAATATTCCTAAAACAAAGAAAAATATTCCAATATGGGGTTCAACTCATATGACTTTGCTCCGGGATACAGAACTGTTAATTCTGGTCTACAGACTGTTCAGTCCAACCCCACTGCCCCCACAGTGGAAGCTATTAGATATAAAGAAAGAGTATGATATAATTAGTTTAAGCTCAGACTCTGCCCTATTTAACCAATTGTTGATGCAGATAATGACTTTTACAAAAATGATTGGAGAACAATAGATTGCAGGAAGGATGCAATGAACCATAAACCGGAGACTAAATAGAGAGCTCAACAGAAAGGCATACCTTCATTTGGCTAGGATCTGAAACAGCCAAAAGCCGCTTGATGAATGTATCCATTGCAACCACAACATCGTCTCCAGCAGTACTAGTCAACTCCTACAAATTTTAACACATTTAAACAAAGGTCAGGAAGAGACTTATGGCACCTCATAAATAAATGTATATGGAAGCAATAACAATACAAATTCATAACAAAAATAAAGATCACATCATTCAGCTATCATCTCCTGGGGATATATGCATATAACCCAACTGACTAGTAGGTGCATTCCAAGTTTCCAAAACAAAAAAGTCTAGCTCAAAGAATAATAGTTAGTAATAATAAAATTAATGCTGTTTATTTCCCTTCCACAGTGGATATGATCTAGCCGATGCATCATTGCCTAGCCATGAACCTAAAATCTAGACAACATAAAAGGCAATTCACATGAACAAAAGGGAAGGTGTTTACCTTTAAATTTTGGGGCTCGAGAGACTTGAGATACTCCAACAATTCATTTTGTCCATTTGCAGATTTCCTACCAACTTCATTATTCAATTCCTCAATCTCTGCTTCAAGTAACTCTATGTACTTCTTAGCATCTATTTTCTCAGGGCCAGAAACATTATTCCACCTAATAACTTCCCCTGACACATTCGACTTCTGTGTACCAGGTGCATACTCTGGTGCATCCTATAGAAGTCACAGGGTCAAATTAGCACCATTTAAAGATTCTACATAGAAACATCTCAAGAAGTAAAACAGAAATGACAAATAAACCATATGAATGATTATAAAATATGTATATACACTGATGAATGAGTGGGTGTACAAACCTAAATGATAAAAACAAAATTGTTTTATGAGAGAGCAGCAGCCTTGATGAGAATCACTACCTAACAGTGAACAGCTTTGAATGCCACAAGGCAAACATATAACTTAGGAGACAATGCTTCTAGGATCAGGTCTATACAAAAATTCAATATAATGCAAAGACATTTTCCATGTCAGTTACAAAACAAAGGGTCTGATCATTGAATACATTATCATAGACTGATACAATAACGATTTTACTGCAAGACAAAGCCTTCTTGAAGCACTCTTTCATGGAGGGGTAATGTCAAGTGGTGCCACCATAACTTCTTTCTTCAGCAAATGATGATATAGCAAAAGGTTTACGCAGCGACCAAAGGAAGTTCATAACAAGAAATGAAACAGAAAAAAAAAAAAAAAAAAAACTTTTTCTCCTGCCCTTCGGGAAGAGCAACTGGCTCTAAACTTTGCTGCAGTTCCAACCTGTACTGTGCATTTTGAAACATATATCCAGTCAGCATGATACTGTACAAAAGTTGTGCAAGATTTTCGGCAACCTGAAACAGAAGTCAACCATTCATCCCACTGAATGTTCAGCAACTATAGAAACATGGACTTAAAATTTGCATCATCTAAAAGTATAAGTTATATCCTTACTGTGGACACTGTGACTGTAAAAAATTGTGGGGGTAGTGTTCCAATCATGTTTGTCACAGTTTGGCGCATTGCATCAACCACCTACATGAGAAGAGTAATGGATTTAAAATAAAAAAAACGATACTGTCAATCCTTGCACGAGCAAGTAAGTTATCCTCCTCATCAACATTAAAATCGCGCGGCTGCTTGCCAAAAAGACATAAATAAATAAATAAATACCTGCTGGGGTGCTCTCTGTTTTTTTTACATACTCTCCAATAGTATATCCCTCCTGCTCTTTGGCTGTTGAATTCAACAATATAGATAAAATCTAATCAACTGCACATTATCAAAGCTCAAATTTTGATGTTCTTGGCATTCATGATTAAGTAGTAGTGAAATGAAACCCATCATATAATGGTTTTAGTACTAGCTAAGCTATATCACCATCACCCATAAAGCACACAGTATGAATCAATAAAGGAAAGAGTACCACAGTGCCGTTGGGAGGTTTGGAATCACCGGAGTTGAGCCCATCGTTGTTCTTGGCAGAATCGTAAGCCGCAATTCTCAAACTGATTCTGCTGCCCCTGCTTTTGGTCTTTATTGGGAAACTAACCGTAGAAGAAGAAGAAGACCCAACCCAAGAATGAGCAGATGAAGAAGAAGAAGAAGAAGAAGAAGATTTTGGTACAAGAAGAGAAGAGGCAAGAATCCAATAACTATGGAAATCCTAATGCTTTGGGTTTCGAAATTAACACGGAGACACAAAATTTACTATATACTAAAGGAGAGATACTGTTCATCTAACAATGATTATAGTAAAGGAGAGATACTGTTCATCTAACAGTGATTTGGCTCGAAATGGTTTGACGCTTTTGCCCTCATTTGAGATTTTTTTGCGGTTCTGCCACTGAGCTATACTAGGGGCTTCCATCAGTTTCTTCTTTCTTCTACGGCCAACGGATTCTTCTCTCCTGTTGTTTTCTCTCTTCCTCCCTTCTGCCCTGGTTTATTAAGCTATCGCCATCACTCAGTACGACATCGAAGAAGTACAGCAACACTTGCAACCACACATGTAACAACCCAACAATCTCGATGTTCCTTGATTTCATCAGTGAATCATGAACCTTAGGATTCCCATTTGACTTTGATCTGTGTGTGTTCTATGTAGTTTCGCAGCAGAAGATAGTTTCTCTGTACGAGAGGTTCTGTCAGCTCGATCACAGTGGCGGAGGTTTCATCTTCGCCGACGAGTTTTTTGTCCGTACCGGAATTCGCAGTCAATCCTCTCTCTCAGGTAAGCCTATCCCCAAATAAAAGTTAAAGCTTTCGTGATCTGAGGGTAGTAAAATTTCGAAGATTGAGGCTTTTATTGAATGGTTGTTTTTGCTTCATATTTTTTTGCTTCTCCAATTCGTTGTTATTGGATAGGTTGAATTCTCATACAATTTTCGGTTTCACTTATATCACTTTTGCATTTCTCAGTTTTGGCTGGGTGGACGTAGATACTGGGGGAGAGATGGAGCAAGACCACACTTGCTCTTAGGAGATGCTTCTGTATCAACACCCAATTTCCTTTTCTCATCAGAGGGATTTGATCAAACAACAAAGCTACTTAGTTTTGGGGTGACTTGCTCTTAGGAGACGCTTCTGTATCAACACCCAATTTCCTTTTCTCATCAGAGACATTTGATCAAACAACAAAGCTACTTAGTTTTGGGGTGAATTCAGGTCTTCCTTTTTTCTCATCAGCTTCTCTAATTTAATATCAGAGGGTTGAATTCATTATTAATTCATTGTACCTGATGAACTCCAACTTGGCCTTGACGCCTGCTACCAGAGGTGTGTGGAAGTTTTTTTTTCCATTTCTTTTACTCAACATGGCAATACTCAATTTCTATTATGACTATGATGCTTGGATGCATGAGTTTAGAAAACTTTCTTTCCTCAGCAATAATGCTAAGAGCAAACTGAAACTTTTAGAAGCAATAACGGATGCTCAACTAATTTGAAAGACAGCTCTTTGTAGCATGTAGTATAAGTTTCATGTGCAGGATCCCTAAATAATTTCTATTTCATTCACAACTATATGACCAGATCAGTTTTTTGGTTAACTTTCTTGGTAGTGGAATCATAGCAATATGTGGAATATGTTTATTATGTTTGCTTATATGGAGGTGAATTGCTTGAAGCCTTGAATGCCATTACTATTAGCAATCGTTCTGTTCATATAGACATGATATTTAAACCCTGCCCAGTTGGATGTCATAATTTCTCTATGCTTTTCCTTTATCCCAATTGTACGTATCATTCTATTTTATGTCTGTATCAGTTGATCTTCTGTGCTTATTCACTCAATCCTATGCTGTTACGATCTGCAGTGAATGCCAGATGCAGTACATGTCACCAATTGAGGGAATCTAATGTATATTTGTTATATCTTAACCATTTTTGTAACCAGTATCAAAAACAACTTTGGTTAGAATATTTTTTGAAAAACTGTAAATAGCCAAGCTTGGTCTGTTCAGAACTTCGATTTTTGGAACATATAAATATATGAAACTGGTTAGAACACCAGATTTTGAAATATGTACATATACATCGTGTAACGAAAAATTTATACATATACCCGCAGCATCGCGCGGGATATATACAACGAGGATTCAAACAGTTTGGGATCACGATTGTCAAGGGTCCTGTGATTAGGTGTCTATTTTCAAGCAAGCTTGGTGGTGTTGCCGCTGGTATGCGATTTTCTGGTAGCTGTTGCTGGGTGAACTAGGCTTCTGTTTAGATAGAATGCGGTGCAGGAAGTTTATCTTCCTGCCATTATTTACTATATACTAAAGGAGAGATGCTGTTCATTTCACTGTTCATTTAACAGTAAGAGGCTGTTTCTGCCCCTTCTCTTTTCCACAATTTTGGCCCTGCCACTCAGTCGTTCTAGAATCTGCGTTGTGTATGGATTTGTTGCGTGGCTTCTAGAGAAAGCACAGTGGAAAGAGAGACTCCATCGAGTGCAGCCAGATTCATTCTACTTTCGGTTTTGTTCTCGGATACAGACGCAGCGTGAAGAAACCCCTGAGGTTGTTTTTGTGTTCTGTGTTTGATAGAGAGAGAGAAATTAGATCCAGAGATAGAGAGAGACGGAGAAGGAGAGACAACGAAAGAGAACCAGAGAGGAGGCCCATCAGGATTTCGTCAAGGTTGACCAGGTCAGGCTCTTTGATCTAATCTTCGTGTGTTTCTGTTGAAGTTTTTTTTGGTTTTCATTGGAGTTTTTTTGTGGTTGGTTTTCAATTGATAATATGGGTTTTGATGTTTTAGGGTTATTGTTTGTTCTTCAGTTTGGGATTTCGGTTATTTTAGATTATTTCTGAATTTTGGCTTTCAGTTAATATGTGGGTTGCACGGTATGTGGTTGATTGGATTCGATGGATTTCGTTTCTCAAATTTTTACAATTTGCTCTGTGATTTGTTGATTACATTGGTTGCTATTGAATGTTGTTAATTTTTTCAGAATCTGTCAAATTTTGTTCACATAGTTATTGGATTTGGCTCATTTGTGATTAAGTGGTGGATTAGTTTTACTGACGGAAATTGATTATTGGTCTTGGATCTCATGTACACACATTCTTTTTTTGCTTCATTTTCACAGTCTTCGCATTTTGTTCTTGATTTCATTATTAAACCTCCTCTTCCTTGCCCGAGCCTCACTGATCCTGATCACTAACATCAAACTAATGATGTCCCCTGATACTAATCATGACTGTTTGGTTAAATCATTTTGACGTACGTGTTTGGGTTTGTTAGATTAGGGACCTGGGTCTGGGTTTGTTTTGGATTGTTCTACCATGATTTCTAATTTGTTTCATTTATTCTTTTTCAGTTGTTGCCCAAGGGCGGGTGATTGAAGCAGAGGATATATATGGTTCATATTTGGTGAGTTCCTTCCTGATTGCTCTGAGCACCTCATTTTTGTTTGGTCTAATTATTTATGTCAAAAGCCACGTTTCTACTCATCAAAATCGTTACTGGGTTTTGAAAATGATAAATCAAAAGAAGAACATGAAGGTGGCTCTTTTACAGTTTCATACCTTTTTTTGGATTCGTCTATATCGCTTGAGGAGGGATTAGATTGGAAGTTTCAGGCTTTGTTTTTGTTTATTAGTATTGAAATTTGGTTTTGACCTAAATGAAATTTTAATGTCTGCTCTTTAATTGATAGTCTGGTTGCGTTTTGTAAAACATAGATATTTTGGCATCTGTTTTGCTTGCATTGTGACATGGATATTTGTTTTGCTTCCAACTGAATTTTTTTGGCAGGCTGAAATAGTAAATATATGAATCATGTGAATGAAAATTATACAATAATGAGTGCAATTTTATGACTTTATGTTCCAAGTTAAGTTAATAATGATTGTTATGGTTTTAGTTTAATTGTGTATTGGTTGCACATCTTATATCATCATAGATCTTATATGATCCAAATGAAAATTAAGTCACAGTAAGCTGATGGTTGGAAAAAGGTTTTTGGAGCAGGTTAAAACTCTGAAAGGATTTGTAGAGGCAAAATTTGTTGGTGAAATTCATTACGGTTTCCTATTGTGTTTTGATATAGGTTAACAAACTTTTCTTATTGGGTTCGCCTCATTGAAATGTAGAAATGTAATCCACTTTTTGTGTATAGAGGGAAAAACGAATAAATGGAAATTAAAAGCTTTCCAGGTGTAGGATGAAAACTGGTGTGATTATTATTCTGTGTGTGAAAGGTTTGAACTTATAAGCAGTGCCACTATTGTGTTTGAGATGCTCAAGTGAACTCTCAAATAAGAATGGAGCATAGGACCTACCTAGATTCAGAAGAGCCTCTTCACCCAGCTAAACCAACCCTTAATAGACTAAGGGCCTTCCTTTACCCAGCAATGATCCTATCTCTAAATCCCCATTGTTAATGTTTCGTTTAAAAAAAAAAACTGCTTTTAGATGAATTTATTTGAAAACAGGGGTCAATTAATAATCAGTTTGATGGAAAAAAAGTTACCAGTAAGCATGACAATATTGAAATAAGCATACTACTGCTCTCATGACTAAATGCATTATAACAGATGGACTTCAGGACATTCATTCCCACCACAATTTTTTTCTTTTCTTTGGCACAAATGAGGAAAGATGAGGACTACAGTCGGAATCACCGGGTAGAAAGTTACAAGTTCATTTGGTTGCAAATGAATATGAGGTAAATATCTTATGTAGATATATTGTCTTTAGATTTCTGTGAATTCTTATTACAAAATTATTAAACTTTGTGTTAAACTTCCATAGATTAACAGGTATCAGCATAGAAGGCCAAATTCATCAAATGGTAGAACGAAGATCAGGCAAGTAAAGATCAGCATTATCGTTTCTTGGTTAATCTCTTTAAGCAAAAGGATGGAACTTTTTATTTGTAATTCAAATCAGTTGCTAACATATTACATATACAATCTTAATCTACAGTTGGGTTATGGAATGGGAGGTGGAAGACGGTCAAAATCAGATTGGAGGTACAACAGATATATTTCTCAATTTGTATCAGATCCTTTGTAATAGGAAGAAACTGCCATGCATTATTAATTGAATTGTATAAGATTAAAAAATCTTATCCTTGGGTTAATAATATTTTCTTGATCTTCTAAACTTCTTCATTTTAAACAATTCCAATTGTTTTAAAGAGTGAGTAAATCAAATTGTTATTTATCTACATGAGCACATTACTCACCGCACCTCACATTGTAGTTTAACCTAGCTAGAATACATGACTACAAATAGATCGATTGATAATAAAACCCGCGGCAACGCGCGGACGCTTTTTCTAGTACCTCACTATAACGCACGTGTTTTAATTATATAGCAGGTTTTACTTGGGTCGATCTTCACGAGTTTACATATTATTTAGTGATGTTTTTAGTGATGTTTTTAGTTTCTATTGGGACCTCCAAATCTACTCACCTCATTCTATTATGAATTATTAAATGACATATATAACCTACTATAAAATGACTATTAAGAACAATAATTATACCAAAAAATTATTATATGTTGAAGGAAAATCTAATTTGTGTTTAGCCCAAACTCTAGGTTACTTGACTAGTGGTAATAAGATTTAATTAGAAGGATCTAGAATCCTAATCAATGTAGAATTACTTTCCTTGTATGATTGAGATTCTATGCATTGTAATCCTCTATATAAAGAGGCCCCTATTATCAATGAGAATACACAGTAAATTCCTCTCAAATTCAGTTTCTCTACAACACGTTATCAGCACGAAGCCCTAACCCTGAAGCCCTAAATTCGTAGCCTTCAAATCCCAGAAACCACCGCCGACCACCTTGAAGATCTCAACTCCAGGAGTCCATAACCGGCGGCCCCACCCCCAGAACCGGCCGGCGAACCACCGAACCGGCCACCGGAAGTATCGAAAGTCCCTCTACCCGGTTCGATACTTTCCTCCCAGCCAACTGCTACCAAACTTCACCAGCAGCTGTAGCCGGACCCCAGATCACCGGAGACGAAAATTCATCACCGGAACCGGCCTAAATTCGACTGAACCGGCCACCTGAGCCCACCAGACCTGAACCGGCAGAAAGAAAAAAAAAAAAAAAAAAAAAAAAAAGAGAAGAACCTGCGAAGCCCAAGCCAACCTGCAGCCCAAGCCAGCCAGCAGGCCCAGCGAAGCCCAAGTGAAGAAGTCGAGCCGCCGAGCCGCCGAGCCGCAAACTACCTGCCACGTCAGCGCCCAGTCAGCCCTGCCGCGTCAGCAACCTATCTGCCACGTCAGCTCCGATTGCCACGTCAGCGACCGGTCAACTCTCCGGTCAACACTTCCGGCGACTTTTCCGGCCACTTTCCGGCAACTTTTTCGGTCAGCTACAGTAACTTTCCGGCGACCACTTTTCGGCCATCTGTCAAGGTAATTTTTCTAAAAGTTCCCGTTTTTTAAGTTTTTTTCAATTTCTTCTTCTTTTCTCGGGGACTTCCAAAATCCCTTCTTCTACCCCCCTTTCTCTACATAGGGGAGACCAAAAGCCGAACTGTGGGGGTTCGTGCTCACTCCAAGCTTAGAGCTTGTAGAGTCCTCCAAACTTAGAGTTTGTTGAGAAGAAAACGATCGACCATATACATCGTCGTTTCGATCTAATCCAAAACCCCTCTTGGAATTCGATTTTCTTGGAAGCAACTACGCTCAGAAAATCCCTAATTTCTTGGAAGCGACTACGCTCAGAAATTTAATAGTTTTTCGTGGTAGCCTTTTCGCTCCGAAACTAACCCTAATATTGTGTTGTTTTTCAGGATGAGTTACCTGAACAAGTTGAGCTTTGTTCCACTCGAGACAACTGGCGCAGGATACCATAGGTGGGTTCGAGATGTGCGCCAACATCTTAAGGCTGATGGAATTCTGGAAACCATCCAAGAGCCTAGTCAGAACGTGCTCTCTATTGAGCAAGCAATTGCTTTTGAAGCAAAACAAGCTAAAGCCATAATTCTCATGACAAGGCACATGAATGACGCGCTCCAAAATGAATACCTCAATGAGGAAGACCCAAGAAAGCTATGGGTAGAACTTGAGCAGCGATTTGGCAACATTCGTGACTCCCTGCTTCCTGATTTAGAAGTGCGATGGCATAGCCTCCGCTTTTGTGATTTCAAGTCTGTGCTTGATTATAACTCGGAAGCTCTTCGTATCAAGTCTCTGATGGAGTATTGTGGCCAAGCCATAACTGATACGATGTTGATCGAGAAGACTCTCTCTACCTTCCCCGTCTCTGCACTGATGATTTCAAAGAATTATCGGATTGATGTAAATGCAGGACGTATCACAACGTTTCATGAGCTCATTGGCGCCATGAACGTAGCTGAAAAGCACGATAATATCCTTGTGAAGAACTATAATGCTAGACCCGTGGGAACTAAGCCTATTCCGGAGTCTAACTATAGTCGCGCCCCCAATGGAGGACGCAAGGAGCGAAACCCTAAGGATATGGACAATTCTAGACATTCTGGTCCATATGTTCGCCCTAAAGAGGAAGGAAATCGCCAAGAGAGGCGTGCATGGAACCGTGGAGGTCAACGTGTGAAGAGAGAGAGAGTCGGAGCCTCCAACCATGGTGGTGACGCCACCAAGAGGATAGGTCGTCCAAATCGCGCCCCAATGGCGCCTCGATCAAGGGAGCCTGACCATAATGATGTTTGTTTTCGATGTGGATCAACTGAACATTGGGCCAAAACATGTACCGCACCCCAGAATGTTGCAAACACATACAAGACGTATTGTGAAGCAAGGGAAGCAAATTACATGGCACAAGAGGATCAAGATGGTGATCTAGATCTAAGGGTGGAAGACTACAAGGATCAAGACCCAGAAACTGACGATTTTGATTAAGTCTTTTTATTTTCCAAGAGATGTAGGCGATTGCCATATTCCTTTTTATTGGATTAGATTTTCTTTGATCATAGAAACAATGATGTATTCCGTTGGCTTATGAATAAAATTTCGAGTTCTTTTCATTATGACTCAATTTTGATTCTGAGCATATGACTTTGTGACTACGATGGCTAGGCCATCAATATTAATTCAAGGACATGGAATAGCCCAAGTTCCACTTGCCAAATGACACCTTGATTACAGTTGTCACAGAAACTCTCTACGCTCTTAGGGCAAATAGTACCCTATGAATAGCCAACGAATTCCATGCGAAAATGCATGTAGAGAACGGAAATGAGTTCCTTTGCATTACCTCTAATGATTGCGAACAAAGACGCATCTTAGAGACGTTTATGTGTCTCTCTAGTGGACTTTATGTCACTATTCGAGCTCTTAAATCCAATAAACTTATGAGAGAAGATCTCTTGGATTTAGACACATATTGGCTTTGTCACGACAGGATAGATCATCCTAGTCATGATATGATGATCCGTCTACAAAAGACTTCACATGGACATCATTTCTTTTGAGCAAAATGAAGCAAGATACCGCCATAAAAGGCGCCAACCATGGGCATAACGCCATGGTTGTCCCTCCTTGTGGCCATGATGCCATACATGCTAATTTTCATGGCTCCCACGCCATGATGGGAGATGTAGTCACACATTTTGCTTCTAATAGCGCTACAGACGCTTAGGCCTAACCAAAATCCTCATTGGTTGCTTCTAAGGCCTCTCGCTCGTTTTACTAAGCCCGTTCCTTAGGGAAATTAGGACTGAGACCGTCCTATGCAAAGGATATGACAATACTCATTCTGTTCTTACAAAGAATCCGTAGGGATTTTGTGGATTGATTCAACCAACTTGCGGACGCTTAAATATTTCATGATGTTGGTTGACACGCAAACACGTCGGTCACGTGTTGCGTCATTGCCCACCTATAAATGCTGCTTATGCTACACTCCTAGCACATATCATATGACAATGGGCTCACTCCCCAAATCATCCTATTCAGTCAATTGGATTTGACTATGCTAGAGAGTTTACATCGAAAGACTTTCGATGGATATTGCAATGGGTTTGATGTTGGACATCACATTCCCATGTACACACCCAATTGGTCTCGCGGAAACGACTACGATGGTAGTCCGAACATTGGTAATGCGCACCAATCTTCTTACATCCGCTTGGGGTGATGCGATATCGCATGCAGCCATGCTAATTCGTCTACGACCTACCGCCACTCAATGTACCTATGCGTTACAGCTAGTGACTGGGTACACGTATTTTGTACTTACGCACATTTGAGTGAGCCATTTATGTGCCAATTGCGCCGCCACAGCGCTCTATGATGGGTCCTTACAGACGAATGGGCAACTACGTTGGATTTGCGCTTCCAACAATCGTCCGCCACTTAAATGCCCTTGCTAGGCGATCTCCTTACCGCTAGATTTGCGGATGTCACTTTGATGAGACAGTCTTCCCGTCGTTAGGGGGAGATAAGAACACAATGTTCAACAGGAACGACAGGAATTGTCGTGGTCTGTCCCCACTATGTCTCATCTTGATCCCTGTTAAAGTGACGAGATCACACAAATATGCTGCAAACATGCCTGCAAGGAAGGACGTCCCTACGAGAGGACGTAGCGCCACCCTACACGGAGGTAGGCATGGCGCCAATGCCAAAGAGAGTGGCACTCTGGCGTTACAGGCCATGGCCCCAGCTAGGATGCGTGGGAGGCCCGTGGGTTCGAAGGATACTTTGGCACATTCCAATCCTTTAATCATCAAGACTCAAAATCCGTCTCATGAGTATCTTCCGGGTTATGGTTATCGTTGGGGGACGCCTCAACGTCAAACCCTATTCCTGAGAATATAGAGCTCTATGAAACTTACACTAGTGTACATGAGACGTGGGATAGAAACTCCATCATAATTGATGATGTAGTTACGCATTTTGTTGCGCATGAGTTTGCTGAGTCCGATGATATCGAACCACGCTCCGTTGATGAATGAATGCCAACGTAGAGAGTTTTTGGCCTAAATGGAAAGATGCGATCCAGGTTAAGATGGATTCTCTAACGAAGAGGAAGGTTTTCGAGCTAGAGATGCCAACACCTCCTAACATAAAACCTGTTGACTAATGGGTCTTCGTTAGAAAGCGTGGTGAGAAAAAGAGATGGCAATCTCGCCTTATGGCGCAAGGCTTCTCACAAAACGCCCTGGAATCGACTACGATGAGACATATTCTCTCGTAATGGATGTCATTGCACTCCACTACCCTGTCAGTTTGGTAGTTTCCGAATAACTGATTATGCAGCTTACAAATGTGGTCACTACGTATCTCTATAGGGATCTAGATACGGAATATACACGAAGGTTCATGGTGAACTTCATTTACCCAAGTCAAGTGGCTCTAGACCATGGAGCGCGTTTACAAAGAGATTGAAACGCTCACTAAAGTGACTACTTGATTGGAAAGGGATATGCCCGTACTTTTCTATAACAAGTTTCAGATTCTATCGGGGTTCATGTTGGACATGATATTCATTGGAAGCCTTTAAAGAGTTAAGGGAAATCGATGAACACTTGAAATCCGAGTTTGAGATGAAGGATTTTAGGAGAACACGATTATGTCTCGGTTTGGAACTTGAGCATCGTGTCGATAGATGCTTAGGCATTTTGACAAGGTCAAGCCTTCAAGCACCCCCATGATCGTCCGTAGTCTTGATCCTGAAAAGGATCCTCTTCGTCGAAAGGATGATGACGAAGATGTGCTAGAGGAAAGTGCCTTACTTAGTACAATAGGCGCATTATTGTACTTATCTCAATGCACAAGACCGGACATCTATATGTGTGAACTTGTTAGCTAGATATAGCTCTGCGCCAACGCGACGCCATTGGATTGGTGTAAAAGATATCTTTCGATACTTGAGATGTATGAATGATATGGGCTTGTTCTATCCCTATAGAGAGATGATGGATTCGGACCCATCACACACCAGAAACGCCGCCAACGCTGGCCTGCGTTCTCTATCCCCATCCCAAAACGACATGTGTTTTGGAAGGTTTTGCTGATGTTGGGTATCTGTCTGACCCACACAATGGTCATTCCCAATCCGGTTAAGTGTTCACCATGGGAAAAGACCGTGATATCTTGGAGGTCTACATAATAGACCCTAGTCGCTATATCTTCGAACAATGCAGAGATCATTGCTCTTCACGAAGTGGTTCGTGAATGTATATGGATTGGATCCATAATTACGCATGTTCGAACAATTTTGGTTTGAAGTCTACCACAGATGAGCCTACGAGCATTTAGGAAAATGCTACTTGTTTTGAACAAATGAGGCAAAGGCTACATCAAAAGCGACAACACCAAGCATAATCAGCAACAACAGACACTCCTCGAGATCAAAGTGAACTAGGTTCGATCTGAGGACAGTGAGGCAGACTTGTTTACTATGTCATTGCCCAATACCACGTTAGAGAAACATGTGGCAAGAATTGGCTTGCGGAAATTATCTGAACTCCCATGATCGTAGTCATCAGGGGGAGGTGCAGACATCAGGGGGAGATGTCTACATGATTGTCTCGAATCGTGAAGGGTGTGTTGTGCTCTTTTTCCCCTTCGACCGAGGTGATTTTTGTCCCACTGGGTTTTTGTTACTCGGCAAGGTTTTTAACGAGGCAACGAGAGAAGCACCGCGTTTGGGCAACACAAGGGGGAGTGTTGAAGGAAAACCTAATTTGTGTTTAGCCCAAACTCTAGGTTACTTGACCTAGTGGTAATAGGATTTAATTAGAAGGATCTAGAATCCTAATCAATGTAGAATTACTTTCCTTGTATGATTGAGATTCTATGCATTGTAATCCTCTATATAAAGAGGCCCCTATTATCAATGAGAATACACAGTAAATTCCTCTCAAATTCAGTTTCTCTACAACATTATATTTATTTTATGTAGACTTTCCAATTCAATAATATTATATTGTATTCCTTATTATTTTCCTTATCTATTTTCATTTTCCAATTTCACTACATACTCATTAAAGCATTCATATATATTTAATAAGAATTAAAAATATGATTAAGATCATGTAACATAAAAATGTATAATATATATGTTGAACGCATATTGGTGAGGGAAAACAAAATAAATCCTCTTATGATTTATTACCTAAATCTAAGTCAATCCATTATATTTGCAAAAAAAAAAAAAAAACTCTCTAAAAATATTTAAATAATTAATCATGTGGTAACAAAAAATACAGAAAAAAAAAACAAATGATTTTTTTTTTTTGAGAATAAAAACAAATGATTTCTTCATTATTTTTTTTTGCACAGCTAAAATAGAAAAAAAATTCAAAAACAAAAACTAAAAATATTTAAATAATTAATCATGTGGTACAAAAACTACAGAAAAAAATAAACATTAAAAAACGAATGATTTTTTTTTTTTGAGAATAAAAATTAATGATTTCCTTTTTTTTTTTTGCACAGCTAAAATAGAAAAAAAAATTAAAAACATAATAGTTCATGGCATTTTCTTATTGATTAGACATTAATTTTTGAAACTCAAGTTTGATTAAGAATGTATATTTAAGCTATGAGACCTGTGCAAATTAGAGAACTAAGAGAGCCGTGGTGGCCATGCGTCGTCAAAGACAAGTGCAAATTAGATAACTGAGAGAGCCAAGACTCAATGGAGATCCAATTACAGGACAAAGGTAAAGCAGGGAAAATGATGAGGTAGTTATTTCTCCAAAAAAATTACGCTTAAGTCTTGCTATTGGGAAGAAAAATTTGGATGCAGTGACTATGGGTCTATTGGAGGGACCTTCCAACAACAGTGATCAACCAAAGAGAAAAAGAGGACGCCCTGTTGGAAGTGTGAATAAGCTGCCTTATGGAACAGCAGGAAAAGGAAAAAAGAAAGACGGTGAACCTGAAAAGACAAAGAGCAAAAAGACTAACCTGATGCCGAGGTTGTTAGCTGCTGAGGAGCCTGAAACTAGTACTAGCTCTAACCCTAAGGGGAAAGAGATGGTACTTGCTTAAGGTACAAAATTTCAAGACATTCTGAACTTCAAGCCTTCTCAAGTGGGAGTGATTTCTATATGCTTTCTAAGATGTTTCTAGTTGATATGTGTACCACAATATATAATTGAGTGCTGGCAGATTAGACTAGATGAATCATTTTGCCTTAGGAAGTGAGATTATTCTTGCTTAGTTTGTTGGCTTGCTGTTTCAGCGAGCGATTATTTAGACTTTAATGAGTTTAGGTGTGACTTAGATAGGACATCCGGTTTGTTCCGGCTCTTCTTATATAAGTTATGTTAGACTCTGGCCTGTTTGTGCATGGCTATGATATATAATAAAATCAAATCCTTTCAAAAAAAAATGTATATTTAGTTAAGATTTATAGAGTGATTAAATCATTGAAATGACTAAAAGTTTTATTTTAAAGATAATAATTTGTTTGCAAATTATATGAGTGAGGTTATTTGAGGAAGTTTAGTGAATAAATTTAGTATTTGAAGATTTTTTTTTTTTTTTTGAGGGGCAAGACGACAGTAGAGCCTTTACACACCCACCCATGCAATGTATCCCAGCATTGCCAGACTAATCACTGCACCGCAGACGCACGAACCTTAGGTGTTAACAAACCCAGGTCCCTCAAATCTGTTGGCCACGGGGTGGAGCTGGGAATCGAACGCAAGACCTGGGGGTTCTAGACTAGGCCGCTCGTCCACCACACCACACCACGTGGTTTAGTATTTGAAGATTTGATAAGAGGTGTAAAAAACATAGAGGTCAAGTGAGTAAATTTGGAGGTTCCAATAGAAAAACTCTTTTAAAAGTCACTAGGTGGTAGGCCGTTGATAGTAGGGTTGGGTTCGGTTTGGTATCGGAGCTTACGGGCCGATACCATGTACTGTACCAACTTATAATGGTATGCAAAAAACCATACCACTACCGGCCATAAAATCTGGTATACCGAGAAGTCGGTATACCGAATTAATCAGTCGGTTCGGTACAGTTGGACTTGTAACCGATTTTGACATTGGGCTGCAAACCAGTCACCAGTACGTCACCGATCCCTTATTCTTCTGTTTTCTCCTTCTGAGAACTGTTCGACCCACATGGTTATGGGTCTCTCCAGTCTCCATACTACACACAGTGATGGAAGAGTGATTGTGGTGAAGGAAGAAGCAACCTCAGATCTGCAACCTCTGCTAAAATCAAACAAAAGTTTCAAACTTTATTCATCTATAAAGCATGATTCTCCGAATTTCTAACAACACTTTATCTGGGTGTTCTCCAAATTTCACAACTAACAAAGTTGCAAAACCCGAGACTCAAAGAAACAAAAGACCAAAACTTTACTCAACACCAACTAAACCCAAAACCAGATTTTTCCTCCCAGTAAAGAAAATCAAAATAAGCAAGAAAAGAAACTTACTTGAAGTAAAAGAGAGATCCAAGGCCGAGTTTGAATTAGATTCTGGGAAGAGAGCAGAGTATGAGAGAAGCACTTTACAGGTTGCAATTTTTCAAGAAGAAGAAGATAAGAAACAGAAGAGACGGGAAAGAAGAAGAAGAAAAAGAGAGACAGGAGATAGGGAAAGAGAAAAAGAAGTAAGAAGAAAGAAGAAAGAGAAGAGAAAAAAGAATAAAAAAAACTAAAAAGAAGAAAGACAGAAAGAGAAGGCAAAAGAAAGAAAAAGAAGAAAGAAGAAAGAGAAGAGAGAAGCAGCGCCCAGAAAGAAGAGAAGAATAAAAAATTAAAAAAATATGAGTATTATACAAGAGTTCGGTACGGTACAGTATACCGTGTATATATGAAAATTAAAACAATTACAGTACCGTGTATGTGGAGTAGGTACGGTTGTACCGTACCAAGACTTCGGTTACCGACAGTATAGGTTACCAACTTCTTTGGTTCGGCACGGATTCGGTTGGTTGGTTTGTCTCGGTTGAAAATGCCAACCCTAGTAGTAAGAACTAAGAAGTCTGAGCCAAGATGTTTAAATAGATGCACATATGGATATTTATTTTATTTTAATTTGATTATACAACATATAAAAAAATACAATAGAAACCAAAAATTATAGTTAGTACTTAGTACTTAGTACTTAGTAGCATAATTGATTAAACACATAGGAAAATAGTTAATCATATAATGATTACTTTATTTTACAAATAAAAATTCATTTTTAGGTATTTGACATAAATAATTGAGAAAAATTCAATCATCGTCCCCAAACTATGCTGCCAAGCCCAATTTGATACCCAAACTCTCAAAAGTATTAATGTGATACCCAAACACGTATTTTGACATCAACGTGATACTTCCGTCAAAAATTCCTAACGGGGCAGTTTGTTTGCTGACGTGGCAAGCACGTGGGTCCTATATGATATTTTTATCAAGGGCAGAATAGTCTTTTACTCCTAACTGATTAAAAAAAAAAAAAGAACGAAGCACAGAGCTCCATCCCCGCCAACTCGGTTCTGGTTTTCGGGTTTCTGGATCAGTCTCTCGCTCTCTCTCTTTCTCTCAACCCCCGTCTCCTCTCTCTCACCAACTTCATCCTTGATTTCTTCACTATCCACCATGCCTCCATATCCATAGTACCTATTGGTACTCCTCCACGACCAGCCGATCCGAACTCCAACATCGACGACGAAGATGCCGCTGCAGCCGTCGATTTTGAAGACGACAAGGATCACCATCCTAAAACGACGCCGTTGTTTGCCCACTTGCAGTTGCTCCCAACGGCGAATTATGAACCAGGGGCGAGGGGAGTGTCGCTCCTCAGATTAAACGACGACGTCGAGGGTTATGGGCGGCTGCTAGCGGAGGTGGCGTCAGAGTCGCAGTGGCGGAAGTGGTCGAGCGGCCTTGATGGTGGCGGTGGCCGTGCGTTCATCGACGGCTTGGGTAAGGATTATATTTTTTTTTTTGTGGTAAATTCTGGGTGTGTGATATTGAGGATGGTTGATGTTATGGTTATTGGGTTTGTGATTGTGATTGTGATTGTGATTGGGTGTGTTCACATTGAAAAGAAGCATAACGGCGAGCTTGTGGAGGGAGGACTAGCCGCCGGGAGGCTCAGAGAAGGCGGCGGAGACAAGATCGGAGACGACGAAGCAATGTTCTAATCGATCTGTCTAGGCTTTTACTTTCTGGGTTTTCAATCAATCTCTCTCATGAACATCTCCATTACTTTCTGGGTTTTCAATTGAAGAACCTCAAACTCATGGTTGCTCTCTTCCTCAAGCAACAAAGCAGAAACTCTTGGTTATTTTCTGGTTCGATTTCTGATTCTTCAAGGTTAAAGTCTCTCTCTGAAACTCTTGGTGACTTACTGTGTTGAAGACAGAAACATGTTATGCTTGGGAGCTTGGTTGACCGATTCGTTGGTTGGGCGCTGCCGTTGCTTAGCAATTTCACTGTGATTAGATTGATCGAGCTATCGAATTGTATTGGCTTGTATTGTACTATTGATGATTAAAATCATTAAATTGGGGTGGGTGGCTGGTGGTTGATGACGATGTCAGGTAAGTAAGGAAATGTGGTGGCGGAGCTTGCGGCGGAAGTTGCGGCGGTTTGGCTAGTGGAAAATCCCAGAAGAAGAAGAAGAGAAAGAACAAAAAGAAATGAAAAGAAGAAGAAGAAGAAGAAGAGAAAGAAGAAAAAGAAATGAAAAGGAAAAAAATGAATTAAAAAAGGGTAAATGGGTCATTTTACATTTTTTTGGGGCCCACGTGCTTGTCACGTCAGTAAATAGACGGCCCGTTAGAATTTTTTGACGGAAGTATCACGTTGATGTCAAAATACATGTTTGGGTATCACACTGATACTTTTGAGAGTTCGGGTATCAAATTAGCCTTGGCAGTATAGTTTGGGGATGGTGACTGAATTTTTCTCTAAATAATTAAGTATTTAAAACATTTTTTAGCTTTGGCCTGCCTAAGTACTGCCCAAACTAATTGAACTCATTGAAGCAGTTGGCCACTGCCTAGCGTCTAGTCGAGGACTGGGCAGTCGACCACCGGGAATTTTAGAATATTGTTATTTAGTCATGACAACAGAGCAATATATTGTTTCCACTCGTTGTGTCTGGGTAGACAAATTTATTCAGTTACTGTATATTGAATATTCTATTAATTTATTTATTGTAAGTGAGAAATATATGATGTATTTTTTTTTTAGAAGAAAATGATAGAAATATATGATGTAAATAAATAGTAGTTATGAACATTTTGGAAATGCAACCGACAAAATCATCAAATATTTTAGGTGAATATGAGTTGGCACCGATTTTAATTTTTTTGGGTAGACAAATTATATCTCCACTAACACTTTTATTGTTCACAAAACCACCGACTACTTTTTTAAAAAGAGTGAAGCAACCACCAACAACTTTAAACAAACCAAATCAATTGCACACTATTCAATCTTAGGGTTATTGTCAATGTAATCTTATATAAGATTTTGGATAAGATTACGAAGAAGGAAGTGTTGACACGTGCTCATATCTATTTATCATGTTTTGTAAGAAAAATGTCAATAAATAGAGGAAATTTATGCACTCCATTCACACACAATCTGAACTTGGCAAATCTTCACATTTTTCAAAGGACTAATTTCAGTTTACCCCTCTGAGGTTAGGGGTCGTCATCATGTTAGTCCCTCGAGTTTCAATTTAATCAGTAACACCCTTGTAATCTCCAAATTCATCAGCCGTGTCCAATTTCTACTATTCCGTCTAATTTGGACCGTTAAGTCTGACTTTTGAGGGCTAAAATGGTCATTTCAAGACAAAAACAAAAACAAAAACAAAAACAAAAAAAGAATTTTTTTTCATTTTTTCATTTTTTTTTTCCTTGTTTTTTTTTCTTTTTCTTCGCTTATTATTATTATTATTTTTTTATAATTTTGTCTTCAACCTATACACCACAAGTTATAATAGGTTTATAAAAACAAAACAAAAAACTCTAGGTGGTCAAAAAGCCGCTCGCTGGTCTACGACATTTGTGATATATCTCCGATGAAGCAAAGAATTTTAGGATATATCTGTAAAATATAATAGGTTTATAAAGTGAAGAATTTTAGGATATATCCCTAATAAAGTGAAGAAATATCTATAAAATATGATTAAAAAAATAAATACATATATTTCTTCACTTTATTGGGGATATATCCTAAAATTCTTCGCTTTATCGGAGATGTTCCACAAATATCATAGACCAGCGAGCGAAGAATTATAGGATATATCCCCAATAAAGTGAAGAAATATATGTATTTATTTTTTTAATCATATTTTACAAATATTTCTTCACTTTATTGGGGATATATCCTATTATTCTTCACTTTATAAACCTAATATATTTTATAGATATATTTTACAAATATATCCTAAATTTTTTCGCTGGCTGGTTACAAATAAACCCTATATTAGGTTTATAAAAAAAAAAAAAAAATACTCTAGCTGGTTAAAAAGTCGCTCGCTGGTTTACGATATTTGTGATATATCTCCGATAAAGCGAAAAATTTTAGGATATATTTGTAAAATATATCTATAAAATATAATAGGTTTATAAAGTGAAGAATAATATGATATATCCCCAATAAAGTGAAGAAATATTTGTAAAATATGATTAAAAAAATAAATACAGATATTTCTTCACTTTATTGGGGATATATCCTCAAATTCTTCGCTCGCTGGTCTAAGATATCTGTGGAACATCCCTGATAAAGCGAAGAATTTTAGGATATATCCCCAATAAAGTGAAGAAATATATGTATTTATTTTTTTAATCATATTTTATAGATATTTCTTCACTTTATTGGGGATATATCCTGAAATTCTTCACTTTATAAACCTATTATATTTTACAGATATATCCTAAAATTCTTTGCTTTATTGGAGATATATCACAAATATCGTAGACCAGCGAGCGGCTTTTTGACCACCTAGAGTTTTTTTTTGTTTTTATAAACCTATTATAACTTGTGGTGTATAGGTTGAAGACAAAATTATAAAATAATAATAATAATAATAATAAGTGAAGAAAAATGGAAAAAAAAAAATTTAATGAAAAAAAAAACAAAAAAAGAAAAAAAAAAAAATTTTGTCTTGAAATGACCATTTTAGCCCTCAAAAGTCAGACTTAAAGGTCCAAATTGGACGGAATAGTAGAAATTGGACACAGCTGATGAATTTGGAGAGTACAAGGGTGTTACTGTTTTCAAATCTCTAGCATTACACATTTTCTCTCATTCCCTCAGTTCAATGAATAGATTGTGGGATCAGATTCGACAGTCTCGGGATGAAGATGATGAAGAGATGATGGCGACTAATGTCATTGTGGTGCATCAGTTGTTGAATCTGCAAACCATACTCGAGGGCGCAGTTCTCACTAGGGTCATGCACCAAACCAGAAGAGATTTAGGGAAGAAAGAGGCAAAAATATGATGGTCGACTACTTTATCGAACGTCCAGTGTTCAATGAATGAGAATTCCGAACACGCTACAGGATGAGTCACAATGTCTTCGAGCACATATGTGGTGACTTTTGCCGCTATGACTGATACTTTGTTAAAAAATTAGATGCTGACAAGAAAGTCGGTCTACTTCCGGATAGAAGATGACATGTTCCTTACGAATGCTTGATTACGATGCTGGTGCAGATCAATGCGCTGGGTATTGTCGAATGGAGAAATCTACCTCCATGGAGACCCTTCAAGGATTTACAAGAGGAATTGTTAATCTGTACTCAACAGAATATCTCTGGGCTCCTACTGTGTTCGACCTTAGAAGACTTTTTGCCAAAGCTGAGAGAAGAGGTTTTCCAAGGGTGATTGGGAGCATCGACTGTATGCACTGGAAATGGAAGAATCGCCTAATCAGTTGGGCCGGAGAATATAGTGGTCGGAAACATATCCATACTATCATCCTTAAAGCAGTGACATCATATGATACTTGAATATGGCACACATTCTTTGGAATGACCAGGGCATGCAATGACTTCAATGTCTTGACAAAGTCCACATTGTTTAACGAGCTTAGTGTCGGTTAAGCATCTCAGATCCAATTCCAAGTGAATTACAGAATTCACAATTTGGGCTACTATCTCACTGATGGTATATATCCTAGGTGGGCGACTTTCGTGAAATCAATTCCAAGGCCAACACGACTCAAGGAAATCAGATTTTCCAAGGCTCAAGAGGGGCATAGGAAGGATTTGGAAAGGTGCTTCGGTATTTTACAATCGCACGTGGGTATTGTTAAGAGGAGCTGCTCATGGGGTGGGATATAGAGGACTTTCAGTACATCATGTTGATCGACTTGTATATATTACACAACGTGATAATCGAGGATAAACAACACGAAGACAGCAGTGAGGATTTGGAGTCCAATGGAGAAGAGGAGAACAATACGAGGCCCAGGAAGGCTACGGTCTGGGAATGACCTTTCAGTGATGACTTTGATCCTGTTAGTAGAGATGGTCATAATATGGACGGATTCCTGGATTGATACCAAGAAATTAGATGTCAGTACACTCACTCAAACCGTTAGGAAGATTTCGCACTATAGACAAATAGATCATTTACGGCATGCAAAAAACACCGTAAATGACCTTTTTTATAGCATGCGGATAGGCGCCCTTATAGACCGCGCAATAAAATTAAACTCAATTTTTTAATTTTATGGCGCGCATTTTGTACGTCGTGAATAAGCTCTATGCACTTCGTAAATGATTATTTACGGCACACGTCGAACGTTGTAAATGAAATTTTACGACGCCGTAAATAATAAATTTACTGCTTGCTTTGCACGCCGTATATATCATTCTAATTTAAAAAATAATAATTAAAATAAAAAAATGACAATTAATTTCTGCGAGGAAAACATGTGTAACTAAAATAAGAGTAGAAGAAAGATAAGAAACTTCACTTTTCAATCACTTCAATTATTATATAATAACAAACCTATTGATCCTAATCTACATAAAGTGATAAAACTGCATTCTAGCTTTCAACATGTTCACTAAAACAAACTAGATAATATTCATTCCTACATCCAGAATTGCCAATCCTCAAAATCACTTCCAAATAGGGATCAAGCCTGCAATTACAGAAATGTATAAGAAAAGGTGAAGAAAATTCAAATGTTGAAGACCGGCAACTAATAATATCATAATAATTCGGACAACCATTTGCCAAAAGGAAAATAAGTTAGGACAGCCAAAACATGAAAGATCAAAAGGAAACCGGTATTTTCTGAAGGTGAAATATAAACTAGTAATCATGCTGCTAAAAGTTATAATCTTGGTTAAATTATAAATTTCGCTCTAAGTTAATTCTAAAACGGATCCAGCTCCTCTAAAGTGAGCAAATCATGAATTTCGTAAAGTTCATAAAATCTCCAACCTCGATGTAATCTAATGGTTAGAAAGATATCCACGTCAATTAACATTAATATCAAATTCTTTTTTCACATTTTCTTTCCAAAACAAATTATGTTTCACATTAATGTAAAAATTCTATGTTTTTTCTTTTAGAAAATAAACTGCAGTCATTGATTTTGGCCTACCAGTTCGTGACTCCAACCCCAGAAAAGAGAGTGAATGAATGTTGAACCTACTTTCTTATCACTCTCATTACGATTTGTGCTTTGTATCCCTACTTTTTTTTATCGATGATGGGTTTCTAATTGCCATGTATAATTGTTGGTTTTGGGGAAAAATTCGATCCCTAATTTATATTTTTGTGTGTCATCTGTTGGCTGCATGCAAGAGTCTTAATGTGTGGATTATACTGGTTTGAGAAGACAATTGCAATTGTTATTTAGTTTCTATCCACCCATGACCATGGATCGATCTCCCTAGTTTTTCTGTTTTGAGAAATCCATTGATGCGTAGATAAAGAAACGCAGGGAGCAAAATATGAAGATTGAATTGGCCCAAAAATAAAAATTAATTAAATAAGATTAGCGTAAAAAAACAAAATTTCTTCCAAAAAAAAGTCAAAGAATTCTAAGTGACGTGGATATCTTTCTAGCCATTAGATTACATTGAGGTTGGAGATTTTATGAACTTTACGAAATTTATGATTTGCTCACTTTAGAGGGGCCGGATCCTTCTAAAACAGTTGTGAAATAGAAATTAGTAATGACCTTGTTAGCAGTGTTGTTGGAGAACCAATCTAGGCCTTCATATAGACCCTCTCCAGAGGTTGCACAAGTGTTCTGGATGTACCTGTAAAGACAAATAACGCATATTGGAGTATTGGACTAATGAAGATTGAATGAATACAGAAGCGGACGAGGGACATGAAGCCACTGGCTAACTGATTTTATAACAACCTTACATTCATTTCTATGATTTACAAGTCTTTCATCTCTTCATAACTTAAACCTCATATACCAGAGCTAGGAATCTAGTTATTGCAAGGATAAAAAAACAAGTCAGTAAATGTGCTCTCGCAAGATGAGAACAAACTCATTCAACATCCTGTGCAATTCATCCTTTGCCTCAATAACACGGTCTCTGTCATTGTTGTCTACAACAAAGATAAGACCTTGTGTGTTCTGGAAGTAGTGCCTCCATAAAGGTCAGATCTGAAAGGAAGAAAATGGGTATCTCAAATCTGTCAAGCCTTTTTGATACAAGAAAGTACTGCAAACTTTCAGAAATAAGCCACCTTAAACTTCATTTCATAACTCCATGTGGCTCTTTAACAATCACCAACTTCTCATGCCTTGTCCTGACCCCCAACATCCCAGACTGAAGCTGATGTTCTTGTATTCCACGGTCTCAATATTGAATCCTGCCAATCAATAAATTTTTATTATAATGAAATTCACATTTGCAATAATGTTAAAAGCATCACAACCTAATCAACTTCATTGAGGAACATCAGAATCATTGAAATTCACAAGGCAACCAAGAATCCAGCTTAAGCACTTTCAGCACATTTGCAAGTGGGAAGAAATGAATGAACAGGGCAATGAATCTGTTCTGGTATTAAGACCCGGCTAACAATTTTACAGTGGATTTCACCTTCTTTTACTATTTTCCAGAACCTAGAATCTTAAGTAGCTTAGCAGCATATCAAATGGAATATCTAGTTATTTGATGCATTCAAACAAAACTGAACAGAAAGAGAAGCAGAAATCGACCCTATTAGTAGAGGGAACCGAAGTGGCATGCATGTCGCTCCCGCCACTCCATCAAATCTTTCCTAACACCTCTGTAACATGTAAATTTAAAAGAAAAGAATCAAATTAAACTGATATACAAATGCAAATTGACCAAATAACATATACATATGAAAATCCAGAACCGAACAAATTCAAATTTGACAAATCAAACTTTCAGATACTAAGCTCGGATATCATGAAAGCGTCCCTTAGAAATTGAATTGAACGAATGTTGGGATCAAATTCAAAAAAAAATTCAAAACGAAAAAATCAAATTGAAACCCCTAAATTACTGACCGAACTGAGCTGCGAGGAGCAAAGTGCAGAGTACCATGTTGTTAAGCATATGTTAGAGATATTAAATATATAACGTTATATGCCTTCTGATGCAAAGCCAGTAGAGAACAAACAACTAAAGAGTATACTACAATAGAATGGCTAAGGCATAGCAATTGATAATTCCAATAGCAGCTAAGCACAGGTCTTTCAATTGATAATTCCATCCTAAAACCCCAAATAGAGCTTAAGAGGAATTTAATAGAACACCTGATGTGCAATAAACACCCATTTCCACAAAAAAAAAAAAAAAAAAAGACATTTCAAGAGAAGAAATAGTGCATCGATCTCAAAATTCATATTGCAAAAGAAAACGATTCTAGAGTGGAGAGTAACAATCATTCAGACAGACTCTAGCTAAGCAACCAACACGGATAGCAATAGCAACATCACTGGCCTCACAGAAATTTCAAATAAGCAAATTCCGATTGTGATAAAATAAGATAGAGGCGTACCTTTGATTTGCATGGTGTTTCCGATCCTGCGAGAGCTGAATCATCGATGATGAGATCTCAACTCTTCAGGCGCAGATGAAACTCTGAGAGAGAGAGAGAGAGAGAGCAGAAATCGATTTAATCGAAAATGAGTAAGGAACTTTCAAGGTCTGAAGATGCAAAATCTGAATACAGAATCAACTTTAGCAGAAAGATCAGAAAACCTAAATCGAAGCATACCTCTGCACTTTCAAATTGCTTGTGAGCTGGTTCGTCGATGGCGAGAGAGACGCTCTCCGGTTGCAGATGCAGAATCAAACTATTGGATCGAAACGGTGCGCATTTGAAGATTCGAATCAAAAACTCGGAAGTGAGTCCCTTGACGAAGTATCTGAGATGGTCGGAGACGCCGAACTTCTGGAGCTCCGCCTCCGATGGCACACTGGCGGAGGCTGGAGAGGTGAGGAAGTATGATCTCGGAGACGGAGATTGACTTGATTTTGGCGGGAGGCAGAGGAGCTGGTAAGGGTGAGGGAAGAACTGAGAGGGAGATTTAACTTTTGGGCCAAATTTTGCAGCGATTTGATTACCCAAAGACCGCGTCGTAATGAAAATTTGTAGCCTAGTAGACACTGCGCCTTGTTTTTTTACTTAAAAACTTTAGTTTCACGGCCTGCATTTAATGTAAGAATGTACGCCGTAAATTACGCGTTGTTAATAATCAGTTTTTTACTGTTCTTGTAGTGGGCTCATAGAGCAGTTGTGGGAATTTCAAGTCAACAAGAAAATCTAGATTTAGTAGAAATTTGAATAATTGGCTATTGTCAGGCCTAACTTGCATTTAGTTTGTGTGCTTTCAATTCTTAGTTGAATGTTTGCTACCATCTTCCTTTCAATGTACCCAAACAGTATAACTTATTCAAATAAAATTTTTATTTCATGACACTTATATTACAAAATTACCAAGCCAGGCATAGGAATAAGAACAATAGAATGATTTGAAATACATAACTCCCTAATTATCTTAATCATCATCGTCATTAGAAATTCAATTTGTGCTCGAATGCTCATCATTTGGGTTCAGGTTGGTGGATTCATCCGTAGAGAAATGTGAAAGGTGAGGTTGAGGAAGGAAAGGTGGTTGCGGATAGTAACCACCGGCTAAAGTTGGTGGTGGTAATCCACCGGTTAAAGGTGGCTGTGGGAATGCACCGACGAAATGTGGCTGTGGATAGTAACAACCGGTGAAATGTGGTTGTTGGAGTCTACCGGTTAAAGGTGATTGTGTGAGTGCACCGGCAAAAGGTGGTTGTGGATAGTAACCACCGGTGAAATGTGGTTGTGGGTATCCAAGAAAATGTGTTTGAAAGTTTGACCTACCGCTATCATCATCTTCTCTCTCTGCTATCTTCTTTTGCTTTCTTTGCCAATATTTCTTTTTGGTTGGTGTCATTTTACTTGTATCCATCTCCATAATTCGCTCTTCCCTCTCCATAATTCGGTCTTCCCTCTCTTGAATTTTAAATGCCTCATTTTGCATATCCATTTGGAAGCGTATATACTCTAGTTGTTGTTGGTCTTGCAGATGTCGAACAGATTTCTCATCGCGTTTTTCCTTGGCCGACAGTTCTTTTTGGTTGATCGCTATAATCTCTTTGGTCTTTCCTTTTCTTCGAATAGCTTCTTTCATAGCCTTCCTTCCTTGATGCCTCATCGAAGGATTTGGAGTTACATCAGCAGTTACCTCATCTACATCTTTGTCCATATTGACAAGAGAATCATCAACAGATGGTTGTGTGTGCATCTGTTGACCTTCTCCTGCTAATGTTGGATTCCTCTAGTCGAGACGGTATGGCTAGGGTTGTCCCTAAATTATGCAAAGCCTATCACTACCTGGTAGCAATCTAAACTCTAAAAATCAAACCTTTTTGACTTCCCTGTTTTCTTTATCCGGTCATGCCATAATTTTTGTGCTTTATTGAACTGTGTTATTTAAAAAAGAATAAAAATCAATTAGTACAAATGTAAACATAATTATAATTAACTAATTATTTATCAATTAATAATTTAATTATAATGTATCGAGTAATTACAATGTATGAAGAAATTAATTTATTTATATAAGAACAAATTCATACCTTATCAACCGCATTCGAACTACTCTTGTTCCAATTATAAGCCTGGCTTAATCCACAATGCCACTCATAGAGTTTGAACTTCAGAATTTTCCACCTCCCCAAAAAAGCAGAACTTGATCGGACACGTCCATTCCAATTTGCGGCATAGTGTTGTCGAACGTTCTCCCATAGATTGGGTTTCTTTCGATCTTTGCCCGAAACTGGATTTTGGCTAACAAATTTCCAAGACTTGCACAATTAAAGGTCTTCTTCCGACGTTCATCTCGAACTAGCTACACTTTGATCTTCACCTTGTACGGCCATATCGAAATCAAAAAATTTAAGAAGATGAAAGCTATAAGAGGAGGAAGAAAAATTGGCTATGAAACCATGAAAGATAATTTTTTGGGTGTGAGAGGTAACATAAATTGTAGGTATTTATAGGGAAATTTTTACAAATTTTTTTATTTTATTTTTGTTACCGTTTATATTACCGTTATACATATATATACATCAGATTAATTAAAAAACCGTCGGATCCCCTCATTAATTGAACCAACGGTCCAGATTTAGTGACCGTTGGTTTCAAATTCCGAGATCAACCAACGGCTACATTGCACGTGGCCCAAAGTGAATTTTGTCATTTGTCACTACACGACAAAAGCGTGTGAAACACTCGAGTAACTTGAGTAAATTAAGCTGACAATCACTTGAGTAACTTGATAAGGGGATTTACATTGCAGATTGCTTCAATAAAGCAATTTAATTTTACCACAAGGAATCAAACAATGACTACAATACAACAAGAATGACACAACCATGACACATAACCTCTAGGACAACAATTAGCCCGAAGGAGCAACTCTAAACCTCGATGCTTCTTTGTACCCGCTATTAAGGACACTGGTTTGAAACAGCACAAATGCGAGTCCTTTCTCTAAGTCGGCAGATTGCTACAGGTAACACTTTTAATTAGCAGGAGCTGCAGGACATGTGGAAGCAAATTCACAGCTGTAGCATTTCCCTCGCTCTTCTTCAGGTGTGTAACTGGCTTCTCGCTTTCCTAGCCAGAACTCAAGACAAACCTGAAGTTGCTTCTTAAACACATCAGAGTCGTATGCAAATATATCTTCACCGATTACTGAATAATGCTTTTGTAACTCGTATCTGACTCAATAACAATCATATCAGTGTCTAGCCATTGTGACAAGTAATTCCACATCAACAAAGAATTAGTAAAGCTATGCATCCGAGCTAATTTCTATGATTGAGATTCAGCAGATTTATATATAGTAGATTTTACTAATTTAGCTATACTTCTTAGCATATCTGTTCAATTCTTCTACCTATTTTAACTTCTCTGTAAAAGATCTACATGAAATGGGAACTTCAATAATTGTATATGTGGTCACCTCAATAAAAGTTGGTCATGAGCACGGGGTAGCAGGATCCAGGATTTTCTATAGTATCTCACTACGTCATCAAGGGTCTGCAAAACCAAGAGATTAAACCAAATATGGAAACATGAATTAAAGTAGTAATAGGAAAACTCTATGTTATCATAATCTTATGCATGCACCAAACTCCATGTCATTTGCAGGCTGGTCAAATCATCAATAAAAATAAAAATCAAGAGAAAATTAGAAAAAAAAACCCAAACAATGAAGCTCCTATTAGGAAAAATCCATTCCTATATTTTCTTTTAATTTACACCCATTCACATAATTAAACCTTCTTTATAGGTTTTTAATCTATAATTATGATTTTTCTTGTTTTTTTAGTTTGACTATTCTACTATTCTGATTGAATAGGTAAAATATTCCTCAAATATAGTTGTTGACTTTTTAGTAAAATATTCATTTAATCTCATTTACCGGAAATGAAATAGAATAATCCAACACCCTCATCATTAACTTTCACTTGCTAATTTTGGTATTTCTGGATGAACCATATGCCTAACTGTATAATTTTTCCTATCGTACATACATGTGTTAAATATCATGTGAGTTTTAACATATATAAGCAAATGATTTAGGTAACTATCATTTAGGAGTTCACAATTTGTACCTATCAATCAGGGAATAACTTAGGTAGAATGAACCATTGGTAAAATTGCATAATTTTGTATCATTCTGGTGTTAAACATCGTGTGGATTTTAACATATGCAAATGATTTAGGTACTTATCATTCAAGGAGTTCACAATTTGTACCTAAATCATTAAGAGAATGACTTAGGCACTTATAATTCCAGCTTCTGAATGTGGAGATTACATAATCTCCAACCCAGGTATTGATTTCAATTGCTAAAATCAAGAGTTGATTAATTCTAGGCAATGTCTTTGTGCGCACAACCGTTTCAATACTTGCATCTGCAGAAAGTTTGGGGATGATGGCAGCTTTAGTAATTATTAACAACAATGAGTTTTAATATTTATCCTATTTAATAGATTTTTTTATTTTTTTTATTTTTATAGATAAACCTAATTAATAGATAGGTTTGAGTGTATATTAAAACAATCTTATAGATTGGTTTAATCTAAGAGCTCTTGACCATTTACCCAATTTGAGCCTAACAAATGTCCACTTGCTCCACTAAAATATATGTGTCCACTCACTCAATTTGAAACTAAAATGACAATTTTAAATTAAGCACAATCAATAATTTACAATATATGCCACTGTTTCTATCTCTCTCTCTTTCTTCCCCCTAGCCTCTCTCTGTTCTCTTTCCTCTCTCTCAACAACTGCGTTGTCGACGTCGGTCTCCGGAACCTTGACCTCCTCCTCGGCCTCGAGAACCGCGTCAAATATACCGTCGTCGAGGTCCTCAACGGCGACTACAGCCTCTCGAGATCGGGATCTGATGCCTTGATCCGATATCGGAATTGCTGCCGCAACGGCGAGCATCTCGGCACCTACGTTGGCTGTAACGGCGCCGTTTGGTGCTGCGACATAGGGCTTAGTTCACCAGCGAGCCCACCTGAGTCAATTTTTCGATGAGATTATTGTACCGGAGGTCCAAATTGAAGATCAAAGTTGCAAAGTTCCGTCGCCGAGCTCCGTCAAGTTCTCCGGCTTCTCTGCTTTTGATATGAAACTCTTGGTTCTAATAGATATTGACGAATCGTAGGGCAAAATACTCATCTCCAACTAGTGCCCAAAGCAATTTTGTGAGAAAAGCATGGGCTCAAAGCAATCAATGCTTAGACAAACAAAGAAACAGAGAATCTATGAGCCCTATTGCTGCTGCTTCTTCTCTCCATCGCGGCAACGAACCATGAGGAGGACTCTGACACAGAAGCATTATTATCCTTCTCAGGAAATCATGCTGTCATGGAATGGAAAGGAAGGAGTGACAGAGAAAAGCTGCAAAGCGAGAAAAAAAAACATGGCAGTGACGCAGTGTGGGTATGGTTAGTTTATTCCGAGTTAGCTTGGATACTCACGTATAGAGCAAGGGTTGGTGATGGAAAATACATATGGGGAAGGATTTTAAACAGATGGAATCTTTTCTTCTTTTTGATGTATGGCTGGTTGATCTTTTTGTCTTTGATCTTAGTTAGATGCCAATTTGGGATTGGCATATTTGGAATAATTCACTACTAGCAAAATAACAACACACACGGATTTACTGTAGTTAAAAGCCACAGATATCCGTGTGAAATAGAAATACTGACAGAAATCCGTGTGAAATGAGCATAATGGGGCCCACAATAATTTATACAATAACAATATCAACGGATATCCGTGTGAATAAACAACAGTCACAGATATCTGTGTAAAAACTAAAACATTTTCACACGGATATCTGTGTGAAAAACAATTCACACGGATTTCTGTATGTATTATAAATTAGTTTATTTTGAAATCATTAATTTTTTATGTTATGTGAATTATGGAGGGACGGATTTCCGTTACAATAAGTATTTGATACAGATTTCTGTGTGAAATGAGTAATACACACGGATTTCGGTGTGAAAATGTTGAAACAGTAATCCGTGTGAAAAAGCCAAAAAGGAGACTACACACAGAAATCCGTGTGCATAAACAATAGTAACTGATGTCTGTGTAAAAACTAAAACATTTTCACACGGATATCTGTGTGAAAAACAATTCACACGGATTTCTGTATGTATTATAAATTAGTTTATTTTGAAATCATTAATTTTTTATGTTATGTGAATTATGGAGGGACGGATTTCCGTTACAATAAGTATTTGATACAGATTTCTGTGTGAAATGAGTAATACACACGGATTTCCGTGTGAAAATGTTGACACAGTAATCCGTGTGAAAAAGCCAAAAAGGAGACTACACACAGAAATCCGTGTGCATAAACAATAGTAACTCATGTCTGTGTAAAAACTAAAACATTTTCACACGGATATCTGTGTGAAAATAACAATTAGCTACAAAATTCCGTGTGAAAAAATATAGGTGTATATAAGGTTGACCATTTATTTGATATCGAAATAACGGCTGATTGAGTTAATTTTTTTTACACAATATCTATTAATACACTATAAATAGATGGGTAATGTCAAATTTATTGATTTTCAATTTTGATTTATTGGTTCGCACCAAATTCTTATATATCTACTAATGTTGTATAACTGGTTTATTAGTTGTCAAGAAAAGTATACATTTAATGAGCAACAATGTGGAGCAAATAGATTTTATCAAAATCGACCGTTGGATGTTGTCTTGATTAGAATAAATAGTTATGGTCAAAATATCATCTATTTTTGTTATCGTTTAGGTCTCGATCTACTATATCAACTCTTAACCCTAAATACCACATAAAACTAATATGCTCATAACCGCTCATTCGCAACTTATTTTTTCGATCTGTCAGCTCTCATGCTCTCATACTCTCATGAATATGAGGTATACCAAATAATGTAAAAATTTTGTAAAATTTATCTCCTTGTGGTTTAACTCCCCTTGGGGAAGTATCGATGTATATAAGGTTAACCACTTTATTTGATATTGAAATAATGGCTTTAATTTGAGTTAATTTTTTTACACCATACCTATTAATACGCTATAAATACCCATCTCAAATTTATTAATTTTCAATTTTTATTTTTTGGATTGCACAAAATTCTTATATGTCTACTAATGTGGTATAACTAGTTTATTAGTTATAATGAAAAGTATACCTTCCATAAGCAACAATGCGTAGGAAATAGACTTTATCAAAATCGACCGTAGGATGTTATCATGATAAGAATAAATGGTTGTGTTCAAAATTTCAGCTATTTTCGTCGTCGTTTGGGTTTCGATCTAGTAGGTCAACCCTAAACTTTAAATACTACATAAAACTAATATGCTCATAACCGCACACTCCTAACTTATTTTTTTGATCTGTAAACTCTTATGCTCTCATGGGTAGAAGCTATATCAAGTAATGTAAAAATTTCTGAAATTTTATCTCCTCAAGGGTCGGCTCCCCTTAGGGAAGTAGAAGCGTTTAAAGGGTTGACCGGTTTTTGGTACAGACATCTGTGTGCAATGAGTAATACACACAGATATCTGTGTGAAATGTTAACACAGAAATCCGTGTGAAAAGAACAATGAGCTACAAAATTCCGTGTGAAAAAGGAGACTACACACAGAAATCCGTGTGAATAAACAACAGTAACTGATGTCTGTGTAAAAACTAAAACCTATTCACACGGATATCCGTGTGAAAAGAAAAATTAGCTACAGAATTCCGTGTGAAAAAGTATATGTGTATATAAAGTTCACCACTTATTTGATATTGAAAGAACGGCAGATTGAGTTAATTTTTTTACACCGTACCTATTAATACGCTATAAATAGATGAGTAATGTCAAATTTATCAATTTTTTATTTTTATTTTTTGGATTGCACAAAATTCTTATATGTCTACTAATGTGGTATAACTAGTTTATTAGTTATAATGAAAAGTATACCTTCCATAAGCAACAATGCGTAGGAAATAGATTTATCAAAATCGACCGTAGGATGTTATCATGATAAGAATAAATGGTTGTGTTCAAAATTTCAGCTATTTTCGTCGTCGTTTGGGTTTCGATCTAGTAGGTCAACCCTAAATTTTAAAGACTACATAAAACTAATATGCTCATAACCGCTCACTCGTAACTTATTTTTTTGATCTGTAAACTCTCATGCTCTCATGGGTAGAAGCTATATCAAGTAATGTAAAAATTTCTGAAATTTTATCTCCTCAAGGGTCGGCTCCCCTTAGGGAAGTAGTAGCGTTTAAAGGGTTGACCGGTTTTTGGTACAGACATCTGTGTGAAATAAGTAACACACACAGAAATCCGTGTGAAAAGAACCATTCGCTACAGAATTCTGTGTGAAAAACTCTATTAGCTACAGAATTCCGTTACAACAAGTGTTTATTACAGAATTATCTGTGAAATGAGCAACACACGAATATCTGTGTGAAATGAAAAATTAGCTACTAAATTCCGTGTGAAAAAAATAGAATAGAGACAGAATTCAGTGTAAACAATAATTAACATGACAGTTATATATTACCAAGATAAATACACACGAAAATCAGTGGTAAATATATATGTATTTCACACGGATTTTCGTGGTAAATTTTTTCCCGCTAACTTTTTTGGAACAAATTCAATTTCCCTCCCGTAGTAGTATTACACACGGATTTCCGTGGATTTCTTAAGTACATACACACGGATATCTGTAGCAAGGTAAATGTATTTCACACGGATTTCCGTGTGAAATACTATAAACACACAGATATCTGTGTATAATGCTACTTAAAACCAGAAAATTTTCCACAAAATAACAACACACAGGGATTTACTGTACTTAAAAGCCACAGAAATCCGTGTGAAATACTAACAGATATGTAGCTCACACGGATTTTCGTTGTAAATTTTTTCCCGCTCACTTTTTTGGAATAAATTCAATTTCCCTCCCGTAGTAGTATTACACACGGATTTCCGTGGATTTCTTAAGTACATACACACGGATATCCGTAGCAAAGGTAAATGTATTTCACACGGATTTCCGTGTGTAATACTATAAACACACAGATATCTGTGTATAATGCTACTTAAAACCAGAAAATTTTCCACAAAATAACAACACACAGGGATTTACTGTACTTAAAAGCCACAGAAATCCGTGTGAAATAGAAATACTAACAGAAATCCATGTGAAATACTAACAGATATGTAGCTCACACGGATTTTCGTGGTAAATTTTTTTCCCGCTCACTTTTTTGGAATAAATTCAATTTCCCTCCCGTAGTAGTACTACACACGGATTTCTATGGATTACTGAGCCATACACACGGATATCAGTAGCAAGGGTAAATGTATTTCACACGGATATCCGTGGAAATTCCGCTTATAACCAGCACATTGATCCAAATCTGAAGCATATCGATCCCTATTTCTCTCTCTCCTCTCCCCGAGCTGAAAACAGAGCATGGAGTCTCCGGCTCTGTTCTCCCTCCTCCGGCCACCGTTTGACGCCAAACCACATCCTACAGCTTCGTATCTTCCTTGTGCAGCTGCCTGTGTAGCCTTGAGAGGCGGCACGGCCTGTATCGGCGGCGGTAACCACGTTTCCATTTTCGGCCGTTTTGGTTCAAACCGAGATTTCTCCTATCTCCGGCCACCAAAACTCGAGTTCTTTAGTTTGTTGAACTAGTATCAAGGAGTAGAACATGCAGAAAGAAGGACCGGACCCGAAGCAACCGTTTTTACGTTTAACGGAGCATCTATCGGAAACTGCAGTTTTTCCGGCCAAACCGGACTGTTTTGGTAATTTTCGATCACTTGTACTCATTTTCTGACTTCGTGCTAGTTATAAATGTTTCTCAAAATGATGAAACGAAGCGGAGAAGCTCGGCCCCAACACCATTGGAGGTGGTCGGCGGCGGCTCTGCCCGTAACTCCGGCGACCTTTTTCGGCCAGTTCCGGGGGTCCCAAGAGAAGTTTCTGCTCATTTTTATATTCTACATGTCGATACGATCATTTTGATATATAGCATGTGAATTTTGGATATCGTATGATTTAGTTGTGAATTTTACAATTTCGATCGATTTTGATAGTTCGATTTGTGATATGTGAAGATCGGACCATCCGTTAGACTTGTAATTTTGATATGATGATCGTAGGACTGTCACAAATGTGGGTCTTGCAGAAACTACCTACCTATATTGATTTTCAATTTGCTTGAGACGTGTTACTCTATGACATTGTCTTGGTTGCCATACAGACGAATACCGGTAATCGAAGACAAAGTTCGGTTATGTCAAGCTCTCATCCAAACTTTTCACATTTCACTTGGAATGTTGCAGCTTGGGCAGACAATGAAATTAGTAGTACTTGCATTGTTGATGATCATGTACTAATTTTTATTCTAATTAGCATTGGTATGAAATGTAAAAAAATATCTTGCTATGAATGTAAAGTTTGAATATTTTCGATTGAGTTGTGGATTTGTTCATTTTATTGTAAATATTTGTAATATATTTAAATTGTAGAAAAATAAAAGTATTTTTTTTGAATAAAAAATAAAAGTATTATTATGTTTAGGTTGCAAATTAATTAGCAGAAATTTTTTTTTTTAACATGCTGTTACTTTTACACACAGAAATCCGTGTGAGATTGGTACGTATTTGGTACAGAAATCCGTGTGAAATAGAGTTGTTCACACGGATGCATTCCATTACGGTGATCTATATTTACGGAAAGATAGTGGGGCCCACTTCTAATATTCACACGGACAAAATAATCCGTGTGAGATAGGTATGTATTTGACACAGAAATCCGTGTGAGATAAGTACGTATTTGGCACAGAAATCCGTGTGAAATAGAGTTGTTCACACGGATTGCAGCTAATTCCGGTAATTTATATTTGTGGAATTATAGTGGGGCCCACGTAAGTATTTCACACAGACAACATAATCCGTGGTGGATGAGCATTACCCCCCCTCCAAACCACACGGTAATACCAATCTGTGCGTGCACCGTGGGTAAAAGCTATCACACACTGAAATCCGTGTGAGATAGTCTTATTACCCACAGATTAAAATCCGTGGGTAATTGTTGTTTTGCTAGTAGTGATTCTTTTGTCCTCTAATATGAAGCTCAAGGGTCTGCTTACAAGCTTACATTTGCTTGTAACTCTTCGAATTTGCCGTGGGTGATGTATAATGCTCTTAAAATTTTTATTGAAAGTCAAATAAATATCCTAAAATTTTTAAAATTATGAACATTTCCATTTTTCATTTATTATTGACCCTCAACAAAACTTTTATTGGAGGGCAACAAAACTGTTATTGAGGGGCAATAATATTGTTATTGGGGGGTAATAAAAAAATTATTGAGGGGCAATAAAAATGTTATTGGGGGGCAATAAAAGTCTTCGGCAAAGCTCGGTGACTGGCCAGTGATCTGAGTCCGACTGCCGGTTACCGGAGGCCGGCAACCCGTGACCGGAGTCCCGTGAGGTCTCCCATGACTTCTCTCTCTAAGTGACAAAGAGAAGGAGGGCAAAATTGTCCCAAAAATAAATAAAAAACAATAAAAAAAAACTTAATTGGGTATTAGGGCAAAAATTATACCTATAATTTATTGGGTTAGTGAGCAATCTTATGAGATGCTTGGGTAAGTGGGGTTAATGTAGCTCAATTTTGGGTAAATTGACATTTTCCCTTAATCTAAAAGGTGTGTGTGAATTTGGGTGTAGAATCAAATTCCCCAAAAATCAAATATACTTAATTTGTTACCTAATGACTAAGACAGAGGACAGGCAGTGACTTGCTTTAAAAATATGGTAATAACAGGAACATTATGCACCAACAAAACCAGATTTATCAGACTAGTTGTTTAATATTTCAAGTGGAAAGTATCTTTACCTTTGCGGGATACCCTGATTTAGCTCGGACGACGTCCCTGATTTCTTCAGATAAGTCACAATCAGGATTTAAGGAAAATTGATCAAAGAATTGGTCGGAGGGGAATCCAGATGCTTCTAGATTATCCCACAAATACTTGTAGAACATCAATTGAAACCTGCCAAAATGGACGTGCACATCATGACTATATTTTCGGGCCTTCTCTCATCAATGGCAATGAAACATAAGCCAATAGAAGTGCATATATACCTTCCATTCCTTCGTTGTGGTTCGGAAGGAAGTTTATCTTTCTCACGAGTCTTTGTGTCAACTAATAATGGATTTCTCTGGGTTTCTGTGGCAGGCATTTGAACCTCATCAATCACTCCCACCATCCATATACCTTCTGCAAAACCTACGCTGATATCATAAGAAAGATAGGCAATCACTTAAGGAAAGAAGGTTAAGACATGAGAGGATCAATGTTCTAATTCTATCAATGAGAAAAGGATGTAGACAAAATAAAATGCATTCCAATATAAGAATATATAACTGCATCAGTTCAACAGAAGCATCATGAATCGTTTTCTAAGAACCAATCCTCTCAACTTATAAAAAGTATGGGAATCCATTTCTACTAAAGCTTCCTCATCGTGTATCATTTCCAATACTGATCACCATCAACAATCAATTCTGTATATCAGAGTTTTTTAATCACATTGATCATCTCCAACAGACTAGCCAAAGTTTACTTTGTTGGAGTTGTAAATTACTTCAAAACTATCCCAATTTTAAGTAAAGTTAAATTTAAGTTTAGCCAAATCTGATACCTATATTTAGCTAGGAAGGAGAGCTAGAGAATTTTACTTAAAGTTGAAACTTTTCTACACTGTCTTTTCTTTTAATCTGACTTGTTTGATTTTAAATTAGTTTGAAAATACAATACAAATTAATTAAATTTGTACTTAAAATAGCTAGAGCTGATGGAGTAGAACTCTAAAAGTGCCTAGTCATATGACAGTTTCTCACCATTTAGCTAGTTAAAATGGCTATCATTAGACATGATAAGATGTAGAAACTTTAGTTGGTACGGATAATTCTATCAAAAATCCAACTTAGATCCAAGCTATAGTGAAAATGATAAGCAAGGATTAGATAAGTTTGGCCCATATGTCATTCCTTACAGATTAGAAGTAAGGTATCCCATAACAAGAATGAGCCATCCGGATTGATGATCCAACAATATCAATATTGATAGAGTAAAATTAATTGTAAGGAAACTACCTCTATCTAACTCATTTTAACAAAAAATCTCTCAACATAGACATTCTTTTTCTCACATAGCCAAAAACTATAATATCAGCTATCCATTTTGGAGATTATATGCTGCATGAATAATGAATCAGGAGTAAAAAATTTAATCAAGAGACAACCAATGATTTAACTTACAGAGGCAGCTCTCGAGTCAATCCTTCAGTATATAATTGATTTATGCCTGTAATAAACTTCAAAAACCTCAGGGCCCATTTATCTTCGTCTGAATTGACAACAACTTTAAATTTTGTTACAAACTGCAGAGAAATATAACCAGATTGTGATTAGTATAGGAATCTAAGAAAGCAATTGATTCACTGCTTGGCATGTGCACAGAAGCTTGGAGGTATGAAAGAGGAGGCCGGGCTTTGTTCTAAAAAGTAACTACCAAAAAGTATGGAAGATGAGGGGCTTATTCGTTGGTAAAATAAAAATTCAGTTCATCTACCAAAAGCTGACTATTATTCAATATGCCATATCAACTTTATTAAACCACCGAATCTTACTCATACCAATTAAAATGCTGACAGTCACAAAATTCATTGCTTCATGCAGGGAAAAACCTGAAGACTACAACATAGTAAAATCGGGGTTCTGATGCGTACCTCTTCATCAAGTTTTGCATGGCGCTCCCTACCAGTTTTCATAGCCTTACTGATTACTCTGTTGCCATTCAGGAGAACGTACAGCATTTGTCTTTCACACCATTCCTATAGTGAACATATGAGAAAGATCTTAGTGAATCTCTTTCAGTTGCTTCAATTAAATGTAAAAAGACTTGGATATGCATGAAACAGTCCCCCAAGCCAAGAATTCATCCAAAAAACAGTTCATTAAATCCCACCAAGACTCACAATCAAACCCAGTTCCCCAAAAGACTAAACGAAGAGTCCCAAAGCCTAGAAATTCCCATACCGACTTAGCAAAATCGGAGGCGGACAAGCCCTTCTTGTTCCTGAAGCGGTGCAAAAGCGATTCAACCTTGTTCTTCTGGGTAGTAGTGTTGAACCCGCCCGAATCGTCTAAACCGGGTTGGGAGTAACCCGAAAGGCTCCTCTTGGAAAGGAGGGTGATGGAGTACTGAAGAGACCTGACGCTGGAAGGGAATGCTCTCACTGTGGAAGGGATTAGAGAGCGAGCGAAGAGCAAGGCCATCTCTTCGTCGCTCACAATCTCAATTGGGATTTGGGGCACAAGATGAGGATGATGATGATCCAAGAGTCGTGAGTCGGAAGGCGACTCCGTCATTTTGGGTTAGAGGTGACCGTTGGCACCGGGACGTTCGCTTATGGGGCAAGTTGTTCAAAACGTCCCGACTCCTGTCTAACTTGTTAGGGTGCGTGGTACGTGCTCTTCACGTGGGATTCAATTGAATCAAGATTTTTTTTTTTTTAAGGAAAATTAATGAAAAGTTACGAGTGTACAATTATTGGCAGTTCTCCTCGAATGGTTTATTGATTTCTTACTCAATAGTACTTTTATGTCAAATTAAGTAGTTTTAGACCACATTTTAGTGTACCAATTAAAACTCGTCTTACGTGGTAGCAGGGCCGGTCCTGAGATTCTAACGGCCTGAGGCGAATAATTAAAATGTGGCCTACCATATTTATATACACGTGTGTGTATTTTTTTAATTTTTTTTTTGCACCAAATAATAGTACAAAATCATGTATTATATGTATATTTAATCCTACATAAATTTCTGAAATACGAAAAAAAAAAAAACCAAAAAAAAATACTTGAAAGGGAGATGCAAGGTACGAACTGGGCCCAAGGAATGACTTAACTAATTGAAAAATTAAACAAAAAGAAGTGAAAGAGAGGCAACATTCGAACCTTGGTTGGTGGGCATAAGGAATAATGTCAATTCCGCTAGCGCAAAGCATCAACATGTGTTTTAGAAGGCACAAATGTATATATACTAAAATATAACATATATGCAGAATTAAATTACCCGAGGCCCCCGGGAACCGGTGGCCTGAGACGGCTCCATCAGGAGGCAGCCCTCAGGGCCGGCCCTGCGTGGTAGCTGATATATGTATGATTTAATCATTCAAGAATCACAAGTATTCATTAAATAATGTGTTGCATTTGTTGCTTCATAATGTGAGCTTCGGGTGGTAGATGATTTAGTTAGAATGAGGTGTGCTCAGCTATATGACAGTTTTTAAATAATGGTAAGAAATAAGTGAATCTATCAAAAATAAATGCAAAATTTTAAGTTGTTATAATTTCAACTTAAAAATTTAATGCGTGTGGCTGAGATCTCTTTTGTCTTTTGCAGTCTCTAAAAAATTGTCTCTAAGGTGAGCATGACTACACTTGATATCCTTCAACTTAGTATACCTTCATAATTTTAAGATACAAACATTGGAGGTTCAACTTCTCTAGTTAATTCACCTTGAGGAACCCAAAATAATTACCAAATGAACAAAAGAGCAACAAAATGGTTGAAAACAGTGTCGGCAGACCAGCAGATGGAACCAAATATGCATTATTCATCCCACCTCTCGATTAGTGAATACAAGTGATAAGATTCATTTCAACCTCTTCATCACTATGATCAGTTCTGTAATATGTCATACGACAACATGACCACCAACGGATCAACTTATAAGCACTATACAAACGTAACCAAAACAGAAAACAAAAAAACAACAACAACAACAATGCTTGATGGCCAGCCTCAGTCTAGTTTAGTTTTACTTTTTGATGTAGTGCATTTGGATACTCGTGTTGTGAGGATTCCCAGTTGAATGAGGATAGCTACACTCGCATGAGCTACTTTGTGGTGCTTCTTGTGTCAGATTTAGGAACCGAGTCTGATTTGAATCCTGTATAGATTTGAAGTTTTTTGGCACATACATTTGTTCTGAGTCGAGTTTGGTTCTACCAAGGGGTCGGGCCTTCTTGATGGAAATTTAGTTCTGGAACTGTATTTTGAATGTTGTGGTATCCTTCTGGAACTGGATTAAATTAAAAGGGATGCAAGTGTAACTTCGAAATGAATGAATAGAATCTGCTGGGTATTATAAATAAAAATGGCATTTCTTTCATGTGAACGGTCTGATGATAAATTAAGCTGGCAATCTCAACTTGAGAAAAGGATTTGCATTGCACATTGCTTCAATAAAGCAATTGAATTTTACAACAATGAATCAAATAAGGCTTACAATACAACAAGAATGACACAACCATGGCACATAACCTCTAAGACGACAATTACCCCGAAGAAGCAACTCTAAAACACAACAAGAAGCAACTCTAAAACACAACGCTTCTTTGTACCCGCTATTAAGGACACTGATTTGAAACAGCACAAATGCTAGTGGCCTTTCTCTAAGTCAGCAGGTTGCTGGAGGTTACACTTTTAGCAGGACATGTGGAAGCAAATTGACAGAAGTTGCATTTCCATCGCTCTTCCTCAGGAGTGTAACTGGCTTCTCGCTCTCCTAACCAGAACTCGAGAGAAAACTGAATTTGCTTCTCAACCCAATCAGAGTCGTATGCAAATTTATCTTCGCCGATTAGAGAATGGTCTTTTTGTAACTCGTATCTGACTCAAAAACAGTCATATCAGTGTCTAGCAAAAGAGATTGTGAACAAGCCATTCCACATCAACAAAGACTTAGTAAAGCTATGCTAATTTCAATTGAGGTTCAGCAGATTGTTCATAACAGGGACCCGAGATTGGCCTGCAGCCTCTCAGCATTATGTATAGTAGATTTTAATCCGTAATTGTGCAATTCCTTATGTTTAGCTATATTTCTCAATTCTTGTACCTAACTTAACTCCTCCATAAAAGATCTACATGAAATGGGAACTTCAGTAATTGTATATGCCCCAAAATATATGAGTAAATAAAGAAGAAGAAGTCTCCATCATAAAACATAAATTCTATATAGTCACCTCAATAAAAGTTGGTCATGAGCAGGGGGTAGCATGCTCCAGGTATTTCTATAGTATCTCACTACGTCATCAAGGGTCTGCAAAACCAAGAGATACGGAAATATGAATTGAAGCAGTAATCGGAGAACTCTATGTTATCATTATATTATGTATGCACCAACTCATGTCATTTGCATGCTGGACAAATCATCAATAAAAATCCAATGTACTTAATAAGATGTTCTGCTCTTTGAAAGACTTAGACAGAGGTAGGCAGTGACTTGCTTTAAAAACATCATAACAACAGAAACATTATGCCTCAACAAAACCAGATTTATCAGACTAATGTTTATATTTCAAGTGGAAAGTATCTTTACCTTTGCTGGACACCCTGATTTAGCTGTGACCTCCCTGATTTCTTCAGATAAGTCACAATCAGGATTTAAGGAAAAATAATCAAAGAATTGGTCGGAGGGGAATTCAGAAGTAACTAAATTGTCCCACATATACTTGTAGCACATCAATTGAAGCCTGCCAAAATGGTTGTGCACATCATGACTATATTTTCGGGCCTTTTCTCATCAATGGCAATGAAACATAAGCCAATAGAAGTGCATACCTTCCATTCCTTCGTTGTGGTTCAGCAGGAAGTGTATCTTTCACACGAGTCTTTGTGTCAACTAATAATGGATTTCTCTGGGTTTCTGTTGCAGGCATTTGAACCTCATCAATCACTCCCACCATCCATACACCTTCTACAAAACCTATGCTGGTGTCATAAGAAAGATAAGCAATCACTGAAGGAAAGAAGGTTAAGACTTTAGAGGATCAATGTTATAATTCTATCAGAGAGAAAAGTGGAGAAAATAAAATGCATTCCAATTCAATATAAGAATATATAAGTGCATCAATGTCAGAGAAGCATCATAAGTCTTTTTCTAAGAACGAATCCTCTCAACTTATCAAAAGTACAGGAATCCATTTTTACTTATTTCATTTCCAATACTGATCACCATCAACAATCAATCGTGTATATCAAGAGTTTTTTAATCACATTGAGCATCTCCACCAGACTAGCCAAATTAAAATTTGGCTGGTTTTGAAGCAATTTACAGCTCCAAACAGAGTAAAGTAAAGTTAAATTTCACTTTAGCCAAATCTGGTAACTATGTTTAGCTAGGAAGAAGAGAGAAATTAACTTAAAGTTAGAAATTTTATATCTTGTATTTTCTTTTATTCTGACTTGTTTCATTTCAAGTTAATTTGACAATACAATAAAATTTCAATTTTTACTTAAAATAGTTGGAACTGCTGGAGTAGAACTCTAAAAGTGCCAAGTCATATATAGCAGTTTCTCACCATTTAGCAAGTTAAAATGGTATGACTGTTGGAAATGAAAAATGTAAAAAGTTTAGTTGGTACTTGGTATAGTCATTGTATCAAATCCAGGAATTCAAGTTAGACCCAAGCTATAATGAAACTGATAAGCAAGGATTCTAGCTGTAAGTTTGGGCCAGACATCATTCCTTACAGATGAGAAGTACGATATCCCATAACAAGAATGAGCCATCAGGATTGATGACCCAATGATATGAATATTGATAGACTAAAATGCTAAAGAAACCCCCTCTATCTAACTCATTTGAACAAGAATCTCTCAACAAAGACATTTCTTTTTCTCACATTGCCAAAAACTTTATAATATCAACTATCCATTTTGGAGATTGAATGCTGCATAAATAATGGATCAGGAGTCAAAGATTGAATCAAGAGACAAGCGATGATTGAACTTACAGAGGCAGCTCTCGAGTCAATCCTTCAAATTGTAATTGATTTATGCCGGTAATACAATTCAAAAGCTTCAGAGCAAATTTATCTTCGTCTGATTTGATATCAACTTTAACTCTTGTTAGAACCTGCAGAGATATATAACCAGATTGTGATTAGTATAGGAATCTAAGAAAGCATTTGATCACTGCTTGACGTGTGCACAGAAGCATGGAGGTATGAAAGAGGAGGCTTTGTTCTAAAAGGCAAACACAAATAAATTCCAGTGCAACTGCCAAAAAAGTATGGAAGATGAAGGGCTTGTTACTTTGTAAAATGAAAATTTTATTCATCTACCAAAAGCTGACTATTATTTGAATATGCCGTATTCAACTTTATCAAATCACCAACCTTACTCGATACCATTTAAAATGCTGACAGTCAGAAAATTCATTGCTTCATCCTGGGAAAAACCTGAAGACTACAAAATAGTAAAATCGGGTTTCTGATGCGTACCTCTTCTTCGAGTTTTGCATGGCGCTTACTACCAGCTTTCATAGCCTTATTAATTTTTTTCTTGCCGCCGAGGAGCTCAAACTCCATCTGTTTTTCACACCATTCCTATTATAAACATATGAGAACAGATCTTAGTAATTTCTCTTTAGGTTCCTTCAGTTAAATGGGAAAAAGACTTGGATGCATGAAACATTAATCTCTTTCAACACAGATATTGACAATCTTACCCATAACATTCACTAGAATATACACTTGAAACCTCAATAAATCTCAAAAGTTCACCAAAGCCATCCAAACCAATCCCACAGGATACACAATCAAACACAAAGCTTCAAAACTGACCAAAACAAACCAATTACCCAAAAGACTGAACAAACAGTCTCCAAGCCAAGAATTCATCCGAAACCCAGTTCATCAAATCCCACCAAGATTCCAATCAAACACAAAGTTTCAAAATTGACGAGCGCAAACCCAAACCCAATTTCCCAAAACGCTAAACAAAGAGTCCGAAAGCCAAGAATTTTCCATACCGCGGAAGTAAAATCGGTGACGCACAAGCCCTTCTTCCTCCTGAAGCGGTGCAAAAACGACTCAGCCAACCGGGTCTTCTTCTGGCTAGTGTCGAACCCTGAAACCCGAATCCTCAATATCGGTTCGGAGCAACCCGAAAATCTCTTCTTGGAAACGAGGGTGATGGACTGAATAGACCTGACATTGGAAGGGAAGTGAGAGGATCGAAATGAAGGGAATGCTCTCACGGAAGGGATCAGAGAGCCAGCGGAGAGCAACGCGGCTTCGAGCAGAGCCATCTCTTCGTCGCTGACGATCTCAATTGGGATCTCAGGAACAAGATGAGGACGAGGAGGATGATTGAGGAGTGAGTCGGAAGGCGACCGGGTCATTTTGGATCGGAAATGACCGTTGGCCGCGGCACGCTTATGGGGCAAGTTATTCAAAACGTCCTGGACTCTGTTGCACGCGCTCCTCACGTGGGCTTCAATCCAAAACGATGCACGGGTAGTGTGCTCCATGAAACATCAGTGAGCCCAATCAGCCCATTTTTGGAGGCAGACACAAGTAAGGCCTGCCCAAACTAAAATCTGGACGGACTCGGGTCGGGTACTCATCTCATATTTCTTTTCTTCTTCTTCTTCTTCCTGTCCGAGCAATTGAAAGGCTTAAACCCTCTGTTTCACAACAATTCCAACTTTCCGAGTCCCAAAACCCTAATAATAAGAGCGCCCCCAAATCCATGTCGGAAAATCTGAAGCACTCACTAGAGAGTCGCTCCCAATCGCCCGAAAGGTCTTCAAAGATTTCGAAAACCAGGGAGGAGCAAGAAGCAGAACCGATGAGCCAACCCTCCGGAAGACAACGCTATCTGATCGCAATAGAGTACATTGGTACTCGCTTCTCTGGCTCTCAGCAACAGTCCAATTGCCGCACTGTAGTTGGCGTTCTTGAGGTAACTTCTCACGTTCTCTTTTACCCTTTTCTTTTTTAGTGATCATTGCTGGGGTCCATACTTTCCACTTCATAATGCAACTGTGTTGGGATGAAATTGAACCAAAGTTTATGAATATTACTTTGCGGTTTATGAGTTACTCATATTGTAAATTTGCCTCAAATGAACGTAGTGATTTGTATATTGTTTGCACTTGTGTAGGAGGCTTTTCGTAAATTTATTGGGCAGCCGGTTTCAATCTTCTGCTCAAGTCGAACTGTAAGTTTATGTTTTGTTCACCAATGATTTTATTGGATTGTAAATTTAAACTAACTTTCTACTTCTTGTTTTATAATCAGCAGAAGATTACAACTTTTTTTTTTTTTTTCTTTGGTTTATTACACATGTAGCATTGTATAAATTAATCTGCTGCATATCCCTAAGAAATAAGGGAAAAGAAAACTTGCATCTGTGCAGTCAGAAATTTCCCCCCTCAAATGTACAAATAGGTGGTATAATATAATTGTTAGGGACAATCTTTGCAAATGCTGTTAATCTTGATTTTTAATTTAGAAGAATGGAAAATTTAGTTTATTTATCTCCCTTGAAACAATGAAAATAGAAATGTTTTGAAAAAACTCATTAATCGTCCATCCAGTTTAGAACTTTAAAATTTGGTCTTTAAACGTACTTTCCAAAATAAAAAGTAATGACTGGTGTTAAAAATTTTCTACATTTCTAGGTGGTGTCGTTTGTGTGTACTGGTCTGATAAATACTGTTTCTAAAGCTTGCCCAGAAGAAATGGTCATCGTATCTTTGCGACCTCTTATAGACGGAAATTTAGTTTCTGGAACCATATTTTGAATGTTATGGTAACTACTTCACATTTAATAATTTAGCCTTCCATTTTCATTGATCTGGGCCTATATTATCTGGCCTTTTATACTGTGGCCTGTTAAGCTATAAATCAAGCAGTGAAAGGGTGTGATATGGATGTAGAAACTTAAGGTCAGACCTCATCAATTAAATGCAGAAAGAAAGAAAAAAATAGAAGGTGAATGCTATGTTCTGTAATTCATACACCATTGGCATGTGGAATGTTTCTTAGCATGTCTTCATTCATCATATACAATTTTCATAAGTTTGGATTGACCTGATAGAACCATTTGAGTAATGTTATGGTATACATGCTTTGCTGAATTGAAGCTAGAGTTTGTTGTATACCCTACTTTTAGCAAAATAAGAATGTCGCAGAGCGCAATTTTTCTTCAAATTCTGTAACAGCAATTACTTTAAAATGTTCAAGAAATTCAGTTTATTTTACAATTCCATATTTCTATCTTATTGTACTAGTTATACGGACTTCGGCGTCAGACCTGTAGTTATAATATTGAGATTCCACCAATTTCATACGTCCCATATTTAGTTTTGATTTTTATGAGAGCATATTTAAGAAACCATTTAAATGATTTGAGTTGCAGCATGTTTATGGCTAAGATAATTGACTCGGCCATCAGTTAGATCATCAAAATGCATACAACTATTGTGTAAAAAAAAAAAAAAAAAAACTAAAAATTTCTGACAGAATTTTATATTTGCATGCAGCAGAAAGTTTCTTTCTGTCAGTTTTACCTTGTCTTGTTTTGTTAAATTACACGGGACATGAGGTGGATGCATCCTTTTGTGTTGTAGGATGCAGGAGTCCATGCCTTATCCAATGTTTGTCATGTAGATATTGAACGCATAAGCAAAAGAAAGCCTGGTGAAGTGGTATGTTATATAAAAGTTAATCTTTTTGAGATGTTTTGCATACATGAAAGGAACCAAATATATCATATTTCTCTTCTTCCTCTTGGGAAAAAAAGAAAGATATGATATATCAACAGTGCTTGTTGCTAAATTGGTTTTATTTCTCTTGACATGTAGTTACCACCTCATGAACCTACAGTGGTCCAAAAAGCTGTAAACCATTTCTTACAGGTATTGTATTTTGGATAAGAGAATTGAAAACTGTGGATTTGAAAACCAGAGTCAATTCTGATGCGTTATTTATTATTGTTTTAATTTTTAATTTTTTGGTCTTGTCAGAAGAATGAAGGTGATGTAATGGTGGTGGATGTACGAAAAGTTCCGGCTGATTTTCATGCTAGATTTAAAGCCCAAGAACGCACGTAGGTACTCATGAATCTATAATAGGTCAGAATAATTTAAATCCAGACAGGACATTGATTTTTGTTAACAGTAGTCCTGCAAACTTATCTATGCCATTTCACTATAATTTCCGAGTTAGTCTGGTACATCTGCACATAGGTTGCATCAAATGTTCTCATTGACGAAGGCGTAAAAACAAAACATTTATCAACCCTTACACCTAGTAAGCCTTGAATTTTTGAGGCACTTTAACTATCTTGAATTATTGTCTTGCAAAAATATAGTATAATTAATTATTAATTGCAATTTAACTATCAGAACCATATAGAACAGAATAATACCATCCAACATGAGTAGGAAACTCATGAAATTGAAGGAGGCACTTTCCTTAAATTTGAAGCCCACATTTCTTGTTTCTCATATTTTTTAGGGATTTTGGAGGCTCTTTATAGGGGAAAAGTAGCCATATTGGTCAATTTAAATAAGGAAACCAAGTGGTGTCATTTGTAATTTTGAGAAAGTCCTAGGCAAAAGTACATTGTTTAGTCTTTAGAAACAGAACACCGAGGATGGGATCTCAGGCTTGTACATACGCTGCTACTTGTTGACGAGCTTCTGGTGACTTTTGTAGAACAGAGGTATGCTGCAAGCGCATTTTTGAAAAGCTTGGTGGGATCCAACTACCATTTCAGGGTGGTGGTGCCCACCATAGAAACTGCTGTAGAATTATCATAACCTTGCAATGGTTGAGTTATGAAGTTGATTGCAGTTATTCGGTATGACGGCATGTTCTCTGGATAGCTTCGGAAGAATGCTGCAGTTAGGCCTTGCATTTATCTGTTATTATAAATACTTGAATTATTCTATGTGGAAGATGTTTGATTTATTATCTTTAATCTTCATTTAGGTACTTCTATCGCTTGCTATCTGGACCAGAGCCGTTATCAATCTTCGAAAAAGACCGCTCATGGCATGTACCTGAGGATCTGGATATTTTGGCTATGCAGGTAGGCTTAACAGTTTTCACAACACATTATGTTTGCTTGAATATATCCTTAGTAGTTAACCTTGTCCAGGCAATTTCATTAGTTTAAATTCTTGCAGGAAGCGTGCAAAATTCTGGTTGGACACCATGATTTTAGTTCCTTTAGAGCAGCAGGTTGTCAGGTAGCTCTCTCTCTCTTCTTCTTCTTGTTTTTCATTTTTTTATTTTTTATTTATATATATGTATGTGTGTGTGTGTGTGTGTATTGATATCGTATTATGAGATGAAATCTTTATTATATAGTGAAGACTCAGGGCTTTGTTAACCACTGTTTTAGAGATATTCCTTTAATGTCTATTCATTTGAATTTCAGAGGCGTCTCTGAACTTATCTTAGTGTTGGTGTTTTTGTATTATTTATAGGGATGCTTACTAGAAAATAGATAGCATTTTGATATTTTGGCCTTGGATAGGGAAGTCTAGTCCACGGTTTGAAATTTGAGTTTGATTAATATGTTTTTTTGTTTCAAAAGAAAAAAAAAAAAGGTAAATTCTAGGGCTCCAATTAGATGGTTTGATTCCAAATCTAAGGATGGGTTAAGTCTTAATTAAAGCACAGTAACACATACGTCTGAGGATTTGTAGAAAAGAAAAGAAAAAATGTTCGTTGGTGTATCTAGACTGACAGATCAACCTACTTGGCTGCTTTATTTTGACAGTTATACCATAGCATGCTCATGTTCTCTCAATACCTTCTTCTTTTTTTCTATAAATGGAAAAGACTACTTAGGGTTCTAAAAGTACATTATTTTCAGGCGAAGTCACCGATCAGAACACTAGATGAGTTGAATGTGTCTGAGGTTATCTCAACTCCAAACTTTCCAACAATACCAGAGAGGAAAAGTAATTTAGTGCAGGAAGATACTCATTGCACCAACAAATCTGAGACCAACTGCCACCCTAGTTTCAATGGAGGAACTTATCAAGGATTTGGCTTGAGAAAAAAACACAGATGCTTTGTGGTAACAGCTCGAGCACGTGCTTTTCTATACCACCAGGTCTTGATTCTGTCTTTAGGTGTCTTGTTTATTATGGTGTACTGTTTATGTTCTTTGGGTTTCCAGTATTGAGGCTTTTGTTGATGGTAAGTCCGTAAGTGCTTTGTTATCAGTCCACCCTTAAGGTGGCGAGGTCTTTTGAGTTTGTACTGTTTTTTTGTTACTTTTGGGTCCACCATGGTAACTTTTTTAACTATTTTACTGTTCGGCATCCATACGACTATACTGATATACCCAAAAAATAACCTATAAGTTCATTCATTGGTGACCATGAAGATTAATTGACTGTGTCAGTTGGAATATGCAATCTGATCTATTATTTACTTTTTTTTTCTTCCCCCACTTGAACTTCAAATTTATTACTTCCCCTTCCTATTATGTTTTACATGAGTAGCAACTTCCAGCATGTTTTAGACTTTCAGTCTAATGGTGTGATTATGTTGTGCCCCATGAGTACCATGTTATGAGTTCTACAGAAATATTTATATTCTTATTGAAATTTAATGGATCATCACTTTAATTGCCACAACAATATTGTGTAATTTGTTTTTCCAAATGCCAAAACAAATTCTGATGGGTACCCTTAAGTTATTAGAAATTCATCATGGAGTCCTACCTATCTAGTTTACTGGAGTTCAAGTCCTTTTGGACCTATTCACTGAGATTTTAAAATTTATACAGGTAAGACTGCTTGTTGGTGTCCTCAAATGTGTTGGAACTGGAGATCTAAAAATACCCGACGGTGGGGCTTCTTTTTCTTTTATTTCTTTTGGGTAATTCATTGTATTTTGGTACTTCTCTTGCGATTTTCTAACTGTTCTTTTTCTCTCCGTAATAAAAATGGAATATTCAGTGGAGAGGATCTTGAATGCAAAGACAGTGACTGCTGCTAGCCCCATGGCACCTGCGTGTGGTCTATATCTTGGACATGTGAGATACGATTTGCCATGAGACCAAAACTCAAGCTCAATCGTTTATACTTATGATGGACTTGTGAATCTTGAAGAAGACATTTGTGCGATTGAGATAGCATTCGGGGAGTTACCAGTACCAGTGGGTGAAATTTTAACCACTTTCCCTTTCAGCCCTCCTTTAGGTCAGTTTATTTATTGTTATTGTTGGTTGTATTAGTAGTATTCTGATCTGTACCAGGTAGCCTCATGGGATTTGTTATTCATACAATTTGCCTCAGTTCCCTATAGCATGCAGTAATTCCCAATTTTGTTACGGATTGATTTTATCTGTAAACTATGTTTTAGTTTTCAAATTGGTAAAACTGATACAGGGTCTGTTAGTCCACTTGTTAGCTCATTGCAATACCCAATTACTCACATAGCTCCTATTGTTAGGCGAGCTTAAGATAATAAGTTCATAATAACCCTGGAGCACTAAATTGTTGAGATTGACAAAGGCAGTTTCACTGCTTGATAGATTTTTTATTTTTATATGTGGCAAGGACTATTATATGGAGCACTAGATTGGTGAGATTGACAAAGGTACTTATATACGTATGTTGACAGGCAAGCCTAAACTGACAATATCCTAACCATCATGAACTCATTTTCAGTTTATCCAGAAAGTGAATACTCTTCAATACGGAATGCAGTACATTGGTTGAGATTGACAATTGACAAGATAGTTGCGTGCAACTCAAACTTCAATTTTCTTTTCTTTTTTTGCATATCAATGGAGGAGGGGCATTGAACTGAGACTTCACCCAACGTTGTGTTAAAGATAATATGTTACACTGAACTAATTGACTTGTGCAGCTATAGTTGAATGGATTTCTTAATTTTTTACCAAGAGAAGTCATATTCAGACATCACAATAACCTATAATGTCACATTTTGGTATTGTGATTACAGTTAAAGCATTTTTAATGGTTTAATTGCAGATTGATAAGAAATGTTTCAATTCAAGGGGTGTGTCTGTGTATGTGCTTAATTATATATAAATGCCATAATCAAAATATATTTGCTCAGTTTCAAGGATTTAAAGTGAAACTATGGAGGTTGGGCGTGCTACTTCACGGTTGGAAATGGGTAGGTTCAAGGGTAAATATATAATATATTTATTTTTTTTTTTTTTTTTAAAGAGGATCAAAGGGTTTCACTCCTGAAACTATGGTGACTCGAACCTATGACTTCGTACATAGGTTGTGGGTGTTCTAACCACTGAGCTAACACCACTTCAAATTTTTACATAGCACTCTACAAATAGACAAAACTTAAAAATCTTAAAAAAAAAAAAAAACTTGGACTATAGATTGTAAAATGAAGAATGTGAATTTCACTCCCTAAAAACAATTGTATGCTAGTGAAGAGGATGTAAATTGACAAAAACAATGTTCTTCTGCTACTGTTCAGGTTATTTTTGGTTGGGTGAACAAGTTTTGTGTATAAAACATTTTCGATATTTTCAATTTCAGGAATGTCACCTTTCAAAAAAAAAAAAAAATTTCAGGAATGTCATGCTATTATAATAGTATAGCATTCTTTTCTGTATAGGATTTCTGCTGCTGTTCAGTCCATTCTCTACGAGTACAATTGTAATATTCAAATATAACACAGAGTTTAGGTTTTATATTTTCTGCATATGAGTCCCTTAACTTGATTGGGATTCAAATCTAATTTCTTTTGTTCCTTTTTTTAATTTCTTACAAAACGCTAACCCTCCTAAATTTTATTAAGAAGCTAATACTTGTTGAAGATCAGTGCCTTGTAAACAAAATTATTCTCTTCTCAAAATTTTCTCTTGAAGGGCGAAGATCAATGTTAACGGAGTTTACGGGGACTGACTTTAGGGAGGTGTATTTTGGTAACGGGGTAGGATGTGGAGAGCATAGAGAACATATTAGTGCAAAATTGGAACATATATGAAGAAAAAAAAAGTGTTTCTAGTGAAGAAACCTAGTGTGCTAGATGGCTGTAAATAGCCACACCATAAAGTTACTCAGAGGTACTTACCACATTGATTGGCCGTGGTAGAGAAATATACTTTAATCATGATTACTTGTAGGTCTCTCCATCATTAATGGAAAGGTTACGGTGTTGGGTTTTCTTAAAAGTTATATATCAAATCCATATATAAAACCAAGCTTCATATAAGTTTTTAGTGCAAGTGCTAAAACAAAAACAAAAACAAAAAATACACTGTTTGTGTTGAGAACGAGTAGAAAGGAGATATTCAAGAGCTGAAGACTAGCTTTATCTTTCTAGTTTAGCACTGTTGGAAAACTTCTCTGTGCGGATGCACCTACACCTGTCTCCCTCAACTCCCTTGCTCCCCTCTACTTAAAACCCCACCCCACTCCACCATTTCACACAAACTCATTAGAGTAACCCTGAGAAAGCAACAAATCAATCAAAAATGGGAAACAGAGTGATGGTGAGCCTCCTGATTCTTGTGCTTGTGCTTTCCTATGGAGTTATGGCAATGGCTATGAGGTTTAATCATGAAGATGAAGAGTGGGGAAGAGATCAGAGAGAAGAAGAGTGGGAAGGGCACCGAGGGCATCGCCATCTGTTCCTTTTGCAACAATCAAGGCTCCTGGTGAAAACTGAAGCTGGGCAAATGAGGGTGGTGAGAAGTGCAGGTCAGAGAGTGGTAGATAGGCATATAAATGTTGCCTATCTCACCTTGGAACCTAACTCCCTCTTCATCCCCCAGTACCTCGACTCCAGCTTGATCCTCTTTGTCCAAAGAGGTATTCATTTTTTTTTCCCTTGACGTATACCTTTGATCTGTGGATCTTTTGTATATGTCCAAAACGAGATCATTTTTGGAATCCAAATGTTGACCTCAGATGCTTATTTTGCTTCTGTGTTACCAGAAAACCTTATGTTGCAGTTTCATACCACTTGTCCATGTGGAGTGGCAAGATAACCCACTTTAAGACATACATTTTCTTAATAAATTTTCTCATTCAGCATAAACAAAATGACTTGCATAGTTTTCTTCATGCATAAGTAATAATATGACTGTTACCATGTAGGAGAAAATTACTAACAAGAGGTACTCAAAATTGACACTGCTTATCAGTAGTGACGGAATCTTTACTCTATTTTTTGCAGGGCAAGCAAATGTGGGACTGGTACACCGACAGGAATTGGGGGAGAGACAATTGAAGGCTGGGGATGTGTACAGAATTCCAGCAGGTTCCACATTTTACTTGCAGAATGTCAGGGAGAACAGGAGACTTCAGATCATTCTCAGCATCGACACATCTGACAGTTTGAGAATGGGTACTTTGGAGGTACACTAATCATTTCTTAATCATCCCAAGTCTTCTTAATTAACTAGATTTATAGTCCTCTACTTCTCACTGCTTGTACCTAGGTAGTATTATAGAGCTCATTTGGTTTACAAATGCAGAATTTCTTCATTGGTGGAGGAACCTACCCAAAATCTGTACTTTCTGGGTTCGATTCTGAGATACTCACAAATGCATTTAATGTAAGTATTGCATTGACTTCAAATTTGAATCCTCTCCTTGTCTTGACAATCCTAGATTTCTAATCCAAATAGTCGTTAGAATTTTCCAATCTTATCCAAGATTTCAAGTACAGAAACCGAAGTACATTGTAACCCATAAACTTGAATATGCATATCCATGGCAATGAGGAAAAATTTATTAAAAATGACTGACACACTTTGTGTCCATTTCAGGTCTCATCTTCAGAAATAAGGCAGGTTTTGACAAGGCAACAAGAGGGTCCAATTATATATCTAAATAATTCCCAATCATCATCAAACCTTTGGACCAAATTCGTAAGCATGAAAGAGCAGGACAGACTACAAGAATTGAAGAAAATGGTGGACTTCCCAGAAGAATCAGAACAAACCCTAACTTGGTCATGGAGGAAACTGTTGAACTCCGTGTTCGGAACACTTGAAAATGAGGAGAGGAAGCAACATCATCATGAGCACTCCCAGAAATCCTACAACCTCTATGATAGAAAGCCAGATTTCAAGAACAACCATGGATGGACCCTCTCAGTTGATGAGTCTGATTACTCTCCCCTAAAGGACTCCGGCATTGGCGTTTACCTCGTTAGTCTCAACGCAGGGTCAATGTTGGCACCACATGTGAACCCAAGAGCAACAGAATACGGCGTCGTTCTGAGAGGCTCAGGATCACTGCAGATTGTATTTCCAAATGGTACCTTGGCAATGAAGGCGAAACTAAAGCCAGGGAGAGTGTTTGGGTGCCAAGGTATTTCCCATTTGTCCAAGTGGCATCTAACGACGAGCAACTTGAGATTTTTGGGTTCACTACCTCAGCACAGCCGAACCGGCCACAGTTTTTGGCTGGTTCTAGCTCGGTGCTGCAAGCTCTAAGAGGTCAAGAACTTGCAGCTGCTTTTGGTGTGAGTGAGGGAAGGTTGAATCATTTTGTTAATGCTCAGCGCGAAGCTGTCATTTTGCCATACAATGCAGAGAGGAATCAAAAGGCATATGGGATGGCAGACCGGTGAGCTTTGGGAACGACATGGTCATGGCCGGCTTTAATTTGTTTGAGGACTTGGTCTGGCGAATAAGATGAATAATTTTCTTGTGTTTCAGGCTAAGGATAGGGTGCTGCAGTTTAGGCTCCCTATTTGAGCATTTTTGTTTCATGCATTTTGTTTGTAAATAATTTTTAATTAAAAAAAAAAAGATCTTTGGTCGATCATCTTTCACTTCATCTTTTTGAATAATTCACAAGTTCATCATCTCATTCATCCGCTAGCAAATTTTATAGAAAATTACACACAATGTCATTTTAAAACTTTAATTAGCCATAAACCCACCTAATTTTTCTTGTACACATAAGGTCATTTGCATTCACAAATTATTTCATTGATGACAATTTTACCCTTCTACCTAAGCCCAATCCCATTTTTACATCGATCACAAATCCATCTGCTTCTCTCTATCTCTCCCCCCTCGACCACAGTCTCTCTCTCTCTCTCTCTCTCTCTCTCTCTCTCTCCCCCCCCCCCCCCCTCAATCTCTGCCTCCGATTCCGGCGACCACCAGCATGACGCTCTCTCGGTCCCTCTCTCTCCTCCATCACAGTCGCACAAATCACATCTTGGTCTGCACCTCCAATTCCGAAGACAACCATCGCGGTGCTCTCTATCTCTCACTTTCATCGATCATGGATCTTCGTGGCGCCGGCGTGATGGTGCTGCTCCACTCTAATTCCACCGCCTTATGTCTATTGATGACTGAGAGGACGCAATCAAGCGATCAGAATTGGATTGGGTTATTCGAACAATTCGGCCGCAAAAGGACTCTGCTCCACCGCTGAATTTCAAGTCATCCAGAAGACGACGATGACGACGACGAAGAAGCTCCGATTGGGAGCTACCTTACTAGAGGCTAACTCAGATCTATCTGATTCCCTACTCTACTCATATCTCTGAGATCAGTAAGTTGCAAGAGGTCCTTTCACTCAGTTCCGGCGTGCAATTGTGCTCGGACCAAGCGACAGTGTCGGAGAAGGAGATGGACGGTAACAGAGCATCAATTCCAGAATTACATTTCAGTAGACGTTTGATTTGTGCATTTGTTCTCTTAATATGTCTAGGATCATTAGTTAATTTTGTGATTTTGATGGATTAGTTTCTTAAGTTCTAAGACCATGATTGGAATAAAACTATCATATGCTGGAGAATAGAGAGGCTGAAATTGTTTATGTCTATCTATACTGAGGACTACAGTTGCTTTATAATCTGCAAGTACAGTACCATTTCAAAACATGTTGAGCAATTGAGAGTTTATAATATGATGCTACTGTAAACATAATTTTGTGTGTTATCAGACTTCTTTTGAATGAAATTGAATCTTAATTTTATGCCTCATTGTTGAATTTGGATGCTATGGTATTTGTGTTAATTTGTCAGTTTGATATTTGGATTCAAGTTTTGAGCCCAAGACATGGCTTAATCAAAGAATTCACCTTAAGCCTATAATGTTATTTTCTTAGTTATTAGGTGTTGTGGAGTGTGGCATGTGAATATCTATTGACTGGTTTGTTATTGATTTTGGACGATTTGGCAAAATTTGCGCCCAATTGGATTTGTGTTTGTTGAAATCAGGAGTAATAGTTTTATCTGTCTTCAGGAGTAATTTGGTTTAGTTTAGTAGTACCTTTTGGTGCTGGTAAGAGTAGGTTTTGGTATAGATTATAGTGGCTTTTGTTGTTGGTGACAGTTGTTTTTCTTGTTAGTGAGAGTAGCTTTTTATGTTGGTGACAGTAGCTTTTGGTGTGGGTGACAATAGCTTTTGTTACCTCGCCAGAAAACTCACTGGAGTAGCTTTTGGTGTTGGTGAGAGTAGATTTTAATATTGTTGACAGTAGCTTTTGTTTCCTCGCCAGAGAACTTACCGGAGCAGCTTTTGGTGTTGGTGAGAGTAGATTTTAATATTGTTGACAGTAGCTTTTGTTTCCTCGCCAGAAAACTTACCGGAGTAGCTTTTGGTGTTGGTGAGAATAGATTTTAATGTTGTTGACAGTAACTTTTGTTTCCTCGCTAGAGAATTTACTGTAGTAGTTTTTGTTGTTGGTAAGAGTAGATTATGGTGTTAGGATAGTTGTTGGTGGGGATAGTAACTTTTGATTTTGGGGAGCGTAGCTTTTGTTGCTAGTGATAGTAGCTTTTGTGCCCTCGCAAGAAGTTGCCGGAAATCTCATCAGAGTAGTTTTTGTTGCTAGCTACAGTAACTTTTGGTGTTAGTGACAGTACCTTTTGTGGTCGTCGGAGTTAACCGGAGACCTCACCGGAGAGGAGAGAGAGAATGAATGTTGATTTTGTACTCTAGTGGCATTTATGTAAATATATTACTTTTTAATATCCAAAATATAACACCCTTTTTAATCTAGTGGTTTTGAGGGAAAAAAACTAGTTGGTGGCCTTCTGACTAAAAAACATTCAAAGATGCACTTATATGTACGTAATTAACCCCAAATTTTACCATTAGATAACTCATGTGGTAATTACAAATAAATAAACGATCTTACGTAATTTTATGTTTATCATATATTAATATATTTTTGGACAAAATACTGTTTACTCCCTGTATTTGTAGGGGTTCGACGTTTCAGTCCCTCACGTTTCAATTTCACCTGAAAGCTCCTTAAACTCTCCAATTTCACCCGATTAGTCCTTGCCGTCAATTCTCTGTTAAATTTTCCGTCAAATTGCTGACGTGGTACCATTTTCTCACCGAAATGTCTATTTTACCCTCACTAACTCTTTTTTATTTTTATTATTTTTTTCCTCTCTTTTCTTTTCTTTTTATTTCTTTTTCTTTTTCTTTTAACCTATTCTTCTTCCAGCTCTCTCTCGTCCTCTCCTTTGTTCTCCGTCTTCTTCTTCCACCATGCCCCTTCTCTCTCTCCAAAAACAAACCCAGTAAGTGAACTAACCATCATCTCAAATCTGCAATCGAAAATCCAATACCACACAAGAACAACAAAGCCAAACTCAACAAATCATACGGCCCAACCAGATTTTCTATTAAGTAAATCGAAGATTGAAGTTGCAACAATGAATCACATTTTAAACTCGGTTTAGCAATTCTAATGAGTATACCAGATGACTCAGATCACAAATTGCCAAAGCAAAACCAATCCGACACTATAAAGAACAAAGCTTTAACGAATTTAGATTCAAGAAACTGACCAGAGAACCGGTTTCACAAATCTCTCGAAAATCCAATAGAAGAGTATCATCAACATCGAAATCCACACAGAGCTTAAGCTACATTGTAGCACTCAATTCAACACTCTTGGTATAAACCCCAGCATCGTTAGAAACCCTCTCCAAATCAATACCATAATCCCAGCCGGTGAAGTAGTCCTTCACATACTCTACACATTCCTCGGGGATAGTCTTCTATGGTGGTACATTGTAGCCTAAGCTCTTCCTCAAGCTCCTTGAAATGGGGCTCGGTGTGCTTATGATCAACGACCGCAGTAGGAGGTGGGAATGGAAGAAGATGGGGAAGAAAGCTAGGGCTAGTAGCGGAAATAGAAGGAGAAATTTCCAGAAAATCATGGCTGATTATTGTGAAATTAGGGGAAATTGAATTTCTGGGTTTTGGAGATGAAGTGAATCTGAGTAAAAACCCCCCAAAAAAGGTAGATGGAGAAGAACCGGTTCAAGTCCAAATCGTCTCAATCGGAAGAGGAATTTGGAGTGAGCTCCGACATGGGTTCGAAGCTGGAGTGAAGAATGGGGTGTCCAAATCAGATCTTGGTACCGCCGGCGTCGGCGCGTGGGTCACTTGCAGACCTCGCCGGTCGACGTGAAAGCTGGTTTCTACTAGCCGGAGACCTGTGAGTGTGGTGGTGGTGGAGGTGAGCTGCGGTGGTTACTGGAAGTAAGTGGTGGAGGAGAGAGAGAAACTCAGATCGACTTTCTCTCTCCTCAAACTCTTTGTAATTGAAACCCAGAAGCTTGGTTTTGATGTTGAGCCTAGAGGGAGATGTGGGAGAGATTATAAATCTTAGTTTGATTAATAATGAAGGCCAATTTCGATGAATTGTGCGATGAAGATGAGAATTTTGTGTTCTTCACTTCTTCTAGAGATTGTCGAGGAAGAAGAAGACGGAGAACAGAGGAGAGGAGGAGAGAGAGCTGGAAGAAGAATAGGTAAAAAGAAAAAGAAAAAAAATAAAAAGAAAAGAAAAGAGAGGAAAAAAATAATAAAAATAAAAGAGTTAGTGAGGGTAAAATATACATTTCGGTGAGAAAATGGTGCCACGTCAGCAATTTGACGGAGAATTTAACAGAGAATTGACTGCAAGGACTAATCGGGTGAAATTGGAGAGTTTAAGGAGCTTTTAGGTGAAATTAAAATGTGAGGGACTGAAACGTCGAACCCCTATAAGTACAGGGAGTAAACAGTATTTTGTCCTATATTTTTTTATCAATTTGAAAATCTTTTAGTTATCCATATGTATCAAATATCAACGATTCATGATTATGATCTTAATTGCCATGAAAACCGTCCATTATACAATTTCATTACTATAATCCAAGCCACGCCGCTTCATTCATTTTTGTAGCGATGATCTTAATTTATTCTTTAACAGTTAAAAGTTGTGTAAAGTTATGATTAGTTAATCAAAATTGGGTCTAGGATAAAATGAAACATTATTATTTAACATTTAAGAAAGATTTATTCACTATTTGAAGTCATCATGCACTCTTTTCCCTCTCCTTTTTCCTTTATTGTATGAAAATGAGATAAAGCCTAGTATAATTTGGTTTAATGGCATTAATATGCCCTATGTAAGTTGGAAGTTGTGAAGTTCGACTTATGAATGACTAGTTGTGTATTCTCAATTGTTAATGTAATTTAAAAAGGGTGATGCTATTCACACACCTATTTTCTCTATTCACACACTCCCCTCTATTTTTCTATTACTTTAATTTAATTTTCTTTTACAAATGGGAAAATATCACAAATGGTCATTGAGTTATGACTCATTCGACACTTAACTCACTATATTTTCAACAATATCACTTAACTCACTCACTTTTACATCCTACTTTCACTTAACTCACTGTCATTAATTCTACCATTAAAAGTCATTAAAATTGAGGTTATATCTGTCTAAACACTAAAGAAACGCATTTCTAACTTTTAAAAAAAATCTAAAAAAAGAAAAGACAAATTTCTTTTTTTTTCAAATTATATTTAAATTAAAATAAAATTTTGTTTCATTAGAAATTTCAGAAATAAAAAAAAAAATTTGACAAAAAAAAACTAATAAATTTAGATTTTTTTAATGTTCAAAATGTATTTTTAAGCGTTTTGACAAATATACTCTCAATTTTAACAGCTTCTAATGGTAGAATTAATGACAATAAGTTAAGTGAAAGACGGATGTAAAAGTGAGTGAGTTAAGTGATATTGTTGAAAATATAATGAGTTAAGTGTCGAATGAGTCATAACTCAGTGACTATTTGTGATTTTTTGCCTTTACAAATTACCCTAACTACCCTCCATGCAATTATGTTTCTTTTACTTATTTCTTTTTTCTATTTGGCAAGTCAATCATGAATCAACCATTATTATACAATAAATCATTTTTTTTTTTGCTACTAAGATATTATGATATGAAGATCTTCCAAGTGATACTAATTTTCAGCAGTAAATATGGTTTGCTCTCCACACTCTGATTGTTAGGTAAAAAGGTATTGGACCTAATTCAACATTGTGAAGAGAATGCCAATACAATAATTAGTTGGTTATTTATAGTAGTTATAGTTACTGAACTAAAATGTATAGATGGTAAAAAGTTGGTACGTATATAAAAATGAAATGCATAAACCATAGTTGGGGCTGCAAAACCAGAGAGTAAATTAAAGTTGGACATGAACTTACAGTAGTAAAGAGCAAGCTATCTTTATCTCGACACATTTAATTCCTTTCAACTAGAAGCAATGATAAAATTGTCAGCACAAATACTTCAATAATGTATATTGGAGCATGAATTACCCAAATAATTTGGTAGAAAATAACAAAAACCAATGTACCAGTCCACAACATTGCTTCATAAAAATAAAAGCTAATAAATAAGAGTAACTAGAAGCATCAAAATCAATCAACCCTCAATAAAAAACACAAACCCTTGCTGAAACCCACCTCCACCCCCACAAACAACCACTCCTTATCTCTGAAAGTCCCCTAAACTCATATTTGTATAATTTTCCTATGGCAAAATCTTTCGTGTTCTAGCATAATATAGTAGAACAAATCATGTCTATAATCATAAGGCTATCATTATTAGGCTGTTGAAAAGTTCTATAGTTACTCAATGGATTCAAATACACCAAATAATTTCAGTTAGAAACTTGCTAGGAATGATGGATTCAAAGGGACTCGAATGATGACTGAACTCATATTTTTCTTACATGTCTCCATTGCAAATCAAGTGTAAAATTTTCTCCAAAAATGGGTCTAAAGTTGCTTGTTCTGCTTTGATTGAACTTCAAAGCATCACATTAGAGAGATAGAATGACTATGCTAGAGAAGTTTTTGATGGAAAGAAAAAAGGGGGAATTGAAAAAAGTTTTCAAGTCCTCTGTGCTTGCGGGAAAATAATGGTTTAGGATTTGGGGATGATTTAATTTCCAAATAAAAAAAAGAAAAAAAAACTTAATTGCAAGAGAGGGTAGTTAGGGTGATTTGTAAAAAAAAATTATTTAAAGTAATAGAAAAATAGAGGGGGTGTGTGAATAGAGAAAAATGGTGTATGAATAGCACCACCCTTTAAAAAATGAAAAAATTGAAAGGAAGAAAAATTTGTTTGATCAAAATAGTTGAGATTCAAACAACCACGACTAAGTGGTCTAACAAGAAAACAATTTACAGTGCACTTGACGTATTGATTACGACTGGGCATAGGCAGTCTAAGGGGTTTGGTTCCTAGCGGCGTTGCGTCATTGATCATGGAAGTGGTATACGTTCTGTGCTCAGAACAAGAAGATGAGGAAGATGGCACGCCGTTTTGCTGGTGTGGTGGAGAGACTTAGAACAATGCTTCACTTTCGGTTGGCGACAGTGCGTTGCTTTGTTGAGGGAGTGGCGGCAATAAGATGTGTACAATAAGGTGTAGGGGTAGCGAGGAGATTGACGCCACTGGTGAAGAGACCCAATTTGGGTTGGGTGCCCATATCACTTTTGTGGCCTAACTCAATCTGGTGCCGTATTTGGTTTTGGAAGGTTTTGGGCCTGGGTCTTATTGGGCTGACTAGGGCAGTAGAACTTAGATTTTGGAGTTGGACCCTCCTTTCAAGGTGGGCATTCTTTGGGTTGATTATGCTACTGTGGGCCCCACATACTTCAGGTTTCGCATTTGGGATTCAGGAGATTTTGGTCATGTGTACTTAGCCTGTTTACTATGTCTTAGTGTTATCATAGTTTATAGGCTTATATTTTTCTTAGTGAGCACTGAATATTTAATGAGTGGTATATCTCTATGTACCACTGTGATACCACCACAACTTCTTGTCTGTCCTTAGATGACAGCGGAATAGTATGTAATGATCATTCTAGCTTGAGTATTAATATCAATCATTTATGGATTGATTAAAAAAAAAAAGGTATTTAGGAATGGGGAGAATTCACACATGGTCACTGAACTTTAACTCATTCGATACTTTGGTCACTCACTTTTCAAAAATATCACTTTGGTCACTCAAGTTAGACACCTTCTTTCACTTTAGTCATTTCGTTAGATCTCTTATATATTACACATCATTTAGATGAAGGGCATTTGTATCCAATCACTAAACATCTATTCATTTACCATTTTTTCAAATTTTTTTTTCTATTTCAGTAGCAAATCATGGTTGACTCAACCAAGTTGAGCCACTTCAAGCTTGACCAAATCTAACTAATCTCAAATGAGTTTCACGAGCTTGGATTGACCCATCTGAAGAACTAGCAGTGAGCTTCCTGTAAGAATTCTATACAAGATTTTGGTCAACTTGGGTACAAGATTGCATGTCGAGTTCTATAGTCGAAGGCCTGGCAAGCTTCATTCTAGAGATGATGGCCTCTGGGTTTCGAATTCGTTGCAGCCAATATGTTTGTTGGGGTTGTGGTTGTAGAGGTTGCATTGGAGTGTGGGGATGTTGGGTACTGACAAATCTGGTGTGCTTCATTGGATCCACTTTCTTGGTTTTGATTTCTACTTCACTCTTGTTCACAGCTTTGAGAGCGAATTACTTGAGTAAGGATTTGGATTCCTATTTGGATATTTTTGTTACATGTCTTATTATTTTAGAAACAATGACAAATCAGATTGGATATAAGAAAGTTTCCTTGAATTATGTTCAATAATCCTCAAACAAATAAAAATGATGATAGACTAAAATTCATTGAATAGTGAAAACAGATGTCGAGTTTTTTTATATATTTTTTAGTGCAATAGTCAACCACTTTATTAATAATAAAAATAATAAAGATTACAACTTATAGATGTAGATACTACATCAAACTAAAAAATAACAAAAACAATACTAGATGCAACAAGACATTGGAAATAAAACCTAGCGAGGATAGTAAGGGATGCTAAAAAGCATTTGATGAGGCACCGGGCAGACCCCGGGCTATGTAAAAAGGTACCAATAGTATGGTTGACCATACTTCCATGCAAATATTTGAGTTGAATGGAGGGTAACCTTCTATCAAGGTAACCGGCGGTAGTGTGACTGACCTTGCCCACCCCATGCAAAATAATACGTTGAGTAGAAAGCAATTTTCTACCTAAGTTGCTGCAATTCCAATTCCAAAGTGTAGCAGAAAACAGAGTCCCGAAAAAGTCCCCTGGATCCCAAATGCGGATCCAAACAGAAGACAAGGCCCATAATGAATGGCCCAAACAAAAAGAAGCCCAGATCCACATTTGGGCACCCAAACTTGCCTTGGCCTCCCCTGTTCCGCCATCAATCGCTGGAGAAATCCGGACCCAGTTTCGGCCGCTCGATTCAATGCGCCGCCACCTACCCCACCAGACTTGGGGCAGTTTCCATGAAGAACCAGAGGTACGTTGTTTCTCAGCCCAACCCAACCCCCTCTGATCAAAGCTGCAAGGCAGCGAACACCAAAGCCAAGCCCAGATTTCGGCCGTCAATCTGCCATCCTCCCACCACCTGTAATCAAGGTCCAACAACGACCCGACGTAAGCCTCTCACCTAGCTGCATCGCCACCAGACCTGATTTGTCTAGCAAACCCAATTTTAGCCTTGCCCAACACCATGATGCCTGCAGAAGCCCTAGATCCCAAACCCACCAGTCACCCGCAGCCACTGATCCAATAGAGCAGCGAACCGAGGACAAGCTCAATCCCCTGCACGTGGCAATCAGAGGAAAAGAGAGGGTCGGCTCAACCCGATTGGTGAATATCGATGTCTTGGAGATAAAAGGAAAAAAGGAGGGTATGGCCTCTACCATACACGCCAACTGCGACACTATGACATGAAATTTGCTCCATCAGAGATGGAGGGAGGTATAGAAACGCCAACCCATGGGCAGCCTCGCACAAACCCTAGCAGAGCTCTGCTAATCCTGTAAATGAATTTGTTATCACTAACAGATGTCGAGTTTGTTTCTTAATCACATTTCTTGTTATTCCTTATTTTGATGGTTTTCAAAATTTTCAATTTTTTTATTAATTTGAGGAAATTATCCTTGTAATAATGTATTAATTACGAATCTGTAATGGAAAGAATTAACGGAATGACTATAGTGAAAGACGATGTTTAAGTTGAGTGACCAAAATATCGAATGAGTCAAAATTCAATAAATATGTGTGATATTCTCCCTTATAAATATGTCCCATCATGTGTTATTGAATAAGATATTTCGAACTATATGAGCAAAACCAAATCTAAGTCAAGGTGCTAGAAGCTAAAATTACATGGGTAAAAACCGTAAATGTAGCTTAAAGTTAATATGACAAGTCGTTGAATTGGATATTAATTAATATCAGCATATTAAACTAAAATTTTTGTATGTTTGACCCTACCTCTCTTGTTCGATCAAAACTTGATTAGTTTTATTGGTAATGAATGATATGGTTAAACCAAATTCGGCGGGTCGCTAGATTAAAGTTTGCATATCCAGTGCATGAGCAAATTTAGAAAGATATAGGCACCAAAATATTAAGTAGGGCTGGGCACGGGCAGGGTCCAACAATAATTTCACTGGGCCCGGGACCGGCCCGTTTTTCATTGGGCCCGGACCCGGCCCGCTTTGACACAAACAGGGACCGGCCCGTTTCATTTCGGGCCGGGCTTGCGGGTTTTCGGACCCAAAAACCTGTATTTTACCATTTCTATATCTACTTTGCTATATATCATTCAGATCAACCTGGTGAAAATTTGAATTAAAACACTATCAAAATCCAAAGTTCAAGCTGCAAATTCTAATATCCAGAATACATAATATCCAAATTCAAGTACTCTTCAAGAACAATTAAAGCTACAATTGAAATACAAAGTGTCCAAATTTAAATATGAAGTCCAAATTCAAGTACAAATATGCAATGAAATAGAAATTAGAAAGTCCTAATTCAAATACAGCAACTTAGTAGCCATTCTTCCAGTCTTCAATCCAGCAGTTCACCAACAATGTAGCCATCCATTAATTGGTGGCCATTCCCATCGGTGGCCATTCTACAACCAAAACAGGGAGTAAAACAAAGTTTATACTTTATAGGCTAAGCTGAGACCAGATTATACTTTAGTAAAACAAAGTTCCTTAGCACAAATAACTAGAGCATTGAGATAACATCCAATGGTACACATCATGATCAGCCCTGGTCATTGTCAAGAGTTTTAACACCATTCAACAAACGAACGCCCTTGCGTGCAGGTATATATGACTTTCAATTTTACTGGAGATAGAGAATACTGCATTGTCCTTATTGCTTCAGCACATTCAAATATCTATTTTTCTTAGTGTTGGAAATCAGACATCGTATTCGATTTTTCTTTGTAAACAGTTGCTCTATTCAGAAGTTTCAAACTTCTAAACTGTGATATTCAACCAAATCAAACAATTACATATCGTCCATATTAGTTCCACACACAAAAAAGCACTGACTACAGTAACCACACATTATCAAATATCAATCAATCATGCATGAAGTAAATTAACCAACACCAAAATCACTAAGCAATTCAACAGAGACTAAATAGCCAAATTACTCTAATTTTTTGCACAAATTAACCAAAGTGAACACTGAAATTGAAAACTTCAAATCTTAGAATTCTCAGTCACATTTAGTTGAAATGAATCATGAATGAGAATATTCATATCTTCTCATTTATCGCAGAAACCAACAGGAAATCAATTTCAGGGTTCAATTAGGGCTTAAATTCACCTGTCGAAGGATCCCTGATCAAATTAATTATGATTTTGTCCTGCAAGAAATGATCGGGTGGAAGACTCCAGTCCTGCAAGAAATGATTGTGTCAAAAACTCAAAATACTTAATCTTGGAATGCAAAGAGAAACTAACAGATCGAGTACGAATACGAACCTGTCAAAATACTAACAGAAACTAACTGAAACTGAGCAAAGAGAAACTGTCAAAATACTAACCTGCCCAGATCGAATAAGCTAGCTGAAGGTTCAGATCGAGTATGTAACTGAAGGTTCAGAACTAGTTTGGGAACTTCAGATCGAGTATTTTCAATGAAGGTTCAGATCGAGTATAATGAATTAGGCTGAGACTAAAGTGAAGAGACAGAGAGAGAGAGGTCTTGGAGATGGCGGAGATGGCGGAAGCAGCCGGAGGAGAAGCGCCTGGGCTCGGTACAGATCGGCTTTGTGAAGGAGAAGGCCTCTCTCAGATCGAGTTTGGGTTAAATCCTTTAATTGAAGGCTAAAAAGGAAGTGAAGAGAGAGAGAGAGAGGGCTTGGTGTTGGCGGACATGGCGGAAGCGGCAGGAGGAGGTGGCTGGGTTCTGTTCAGATCGGGTTTGGCCTCTCTCTCAGTCTCAGATCGGGTTTGGCCTCTCTCTCAGTACATGGCGGAAGCGGCAGGAGGAGGTGGCTGGGTTCTGTTCAGATCGGGTTTGGCCTCTCTCTCAGTCTCAGATCGGGTTTGGCTGTTTGGGGGAAGAATGAGGCTGCGAGAGTGCGAGACTGCGAGAGTGCGAGACAATGACACATTTAGTTTACTTTAGGTTTAGGTCAGTGGGGAATATAATTCAGTATACCTGATCCTATGATAATATTTTGTGGCCTTATATTGAGCAATAAAACACTGACATGTGTCTCTCTTTTACCTAATACGGGCCTGACAGGCTTTTTCAAATTTGAATTTCAAGGCCCGGCCCGAACCGTCACTTTGAAAGTGAAGGCCCGGCCCGAACCGTTTAAGTGAATAAAAAAATAGGGCCCGGCCCGAACGGGTCGGGCTTTCACGGGCCGGTCCGGATTTACGGGTTTTCAGGTTTAAACGCCCAGCCCTAATATTAAGGGCTGGTTTGGGATTGCTGTAATTTTTTAAAAAAACTGCTGCTGCTGTATTGTGAAAATAATCAGCTATGAATTAAAACAGTTTCGTGTTCGGTAAATAAAATTTTAAAAGAGTTGTCAGTGCATAAAACAATTTTAGAGCATGTTTTGATCCACAGCAGTCAGCAGCTTCTAAAAGCAACTTCTAGGTTGCTTCTAAAATCTGTTGTCACTATCTATAACTTTCAATTAAAACTGTTGTTTATTTATTTACCAAACACAGTAAAACCGGATTCTTTCGTTCATATTTAAAGAAGAACACAACAAACTAACATTAGCGTCTTTGATCAAGAATAGTTTTGGGGCCTGGAGTGTTTTGGGTGTCCAAAACAGTTCGAAGTGCTTACTGGCCTGGATCTGCGGCCGAGTAGGGACCAGACTGACGGGTTTGAGCTGGGGTTGTCTAAGGCATCGAGTTTAGGATCCAGTAAGCTCAAATATTCCACAGAGCCATCATAGACGATTGAACAAATTAAATTCCGAAACCAAAATATTAATTCCATGCCGTTGGAAAATTTGATATTTCTTTGATTTTGAGCGGAAATAAACGAGCCCGATAATGAAAAGTTGTCTTTATATGCATACTGCACAAGCTTTCTAATGAAAATAATATATAAAATGGTACATATATATAGAGACCGGTGAACTAGTAGTGATAACTTGTAGTTTGAAAAAAAATATATTAGATGCCTAGCTATAACCAGAAGCTGTATAGATTGATCTGAAATATGATTCAAATCCGATATAGCACCAATAGGTGCTTAACAAATGTATTGAATCAATTGTTTTTAATCAATAGATTTGATTCCGCAACTTCGAATATGGAATTCAATGGGATCAAATAGAAAATGATACTCTAAATCATAGGACTATAATAAAATATATGATCAACCAACATTAATTAAATTTGAAAAAGAATTACTGAACTAATTAGAGCATCTTTAGCAATGCTAGCTATATTTGAGTTAAAGTAGCTAAAAAATTATTTTGGCTAGCTACTTTAAAATACGTCTGCATCAGTTTTCTCTACTTTAGCTAACTTTGAATTTATATTATTTTTTTAATGAAGATTAAATAGTATAAATGTATTTATATATCACAAAAAATAATTCAAAATGAATGTTTTAAGTTAGCATAAATTATAGAGAGCCTCATCTCGCTCTCTATATTTAAGAGTCTGGTGGTGCAGCTACTAATGCTCTCCAAAATAGCTAAAAAGTCAAAATAGAAAGTCTGCTAAAAATGCTCTTAAGAGCATATTTAGCAATGCTAGCCACTTTTGAGTCAAATTTTAGCTAAAATAGCTAAAAAGTTATTTCAGCTAGCCACTTTAGAATTACGTCTGCATCAATGCTCTATATTTTAGCTAGTTTTGAATTTATATTATTTTTTAAATGAAGATTAAATAGTTTAAATGTATTTATAAATTACATAAAATAACTTAAAATGACTGTTTTAAATTATAGAGCCTCATCCCGCTCTCTATATTTAGGAGCGAGATAGCTAAAAGTTATAATAGAGAGCCACTTAGGAGTCTGGTGCAGCTGTTAAAATATATAAAAAGCTAAATATGCTCTCCAAAATAGCTAAAGAGCCAAAATAGAGAGTCTGCTAAAAATGCTTTTAGTCGATTTAACTTTTGTACCGACAATTAAGAATTGTTTATTTCCCCAAATATAATTTTGCGATTTGATGAAAATTATTCGAGACATTACTTGCTTTTATTTGGTATTTTGATGTCATTTGAAGATCCACTAATTAATCAGTAGTATATCGCGTGTAACAAGATTTGTGCAGTAAGGATTAGTTTAGGTTAGACTTGGTTTTTGCAGTAATATCGGCAATAGACAAGCCCTTCTTCCTGAATCCTGAAGACTATTTCTCTTTAGATATGTTCTCTGCACACTGGATTCAGGACACTTGTCGCACTTTAAGTTTCTTGCTCCCTCTATTTAAATCCCCACACCCCATACCACCACTTCACACAAGCTCATCAGAGTATTACTGAGAAGAACTCAACGAGTCAAATCAAAATGGGAAAGAAAGTGATCGTAAGCGTCCTAGTTCTTGCACTTGTGATGTGCTTTGGAGTCATGGCAATGGCTATGAGCTTCGATCACGAAGACGAGGACTGGGGATGGGATCAGAGAGAAGAAGAGTGGGAAGGGCACAAAGGGCATCGCCATTGGTTCCTTTTGCAACGATCTAGACTACTGCTGAGAACTGAAGCTGGGGAAATGAGGGTGGTGAGGAGTGTAGGTCGGAGAATGGTCAATAGACATATAAATGTTGGGTTTCTCTCCATGAAACCCAACTCTCTTTTCATCCCTCAGTACCTTGACTCCAGCGTGGTCCTCTTTGTCCACACAGGTATCCGTACAGATCTCATCATCTCTGATTTCGTTGTTGTTTTTGTGCTTATATTTACAAGTTATGCATAAATTATCTTATAGTTTATTAACTATTAGGATCGTAATGGAATTTTTTTATAATATTGTTCCAGGGCAAGCAAATGTGGGACTAGTGCACCGACATGAACTCGGAGAGAGGCAATTAAAGGCTGGGGATTTGTACAGAATCCCAGCTGGTTCAACATTTTACTTGCAGAATGTTGGGGAGGGCCAGAGACTTGAGCTCATTCTCAGCATTGACACATCTGACAGTTTGAGAATGGGTACTTTGGAGGTACACTAATCATTTCTTAATCTTAATACATCCTAACCTTAATTAATTAAGTCTATCCTAGTTGTCAATCGTACGTAGTACCTTTGTAACATAGACCCATGAGTCTCTAACTAACCTAGCTAGCTTCATTGGTTCTTACCTATGCAGAATTTCTTCATTGGTGGAGGAAACTACCCGAAATCTGTCATTGCTGGGTTTGACTCTGAAATACTCAGAAATGCATTTAACGTAAGCTTGTCTTCACAATCTCAGATTTCTAATCCTAATGATCGTTAGAAATCCAAGTGTTTCTCGATCATGTAATAGAATTAGATCTCAGAAATACGTACACTAATAATTAATAGACAAACCATTTAAATGATGAGGAATAATTTGTGTCCATTGCAGGTCTCATCTTCAGAACTAAGGCAGGTTTTGACAAGGCAACAAGAGGGTCCAATTATATCTTTAAATAATTCTCAATCATCATCAAACCTTTGGACAAAATTCCTAAGCATGAAAGAGCAGGACAGACTACAAGAACTAAAGAAAATGGTCGACTTCCCACAAGAACAAGAGCAAACCCAAACATGGTCATGGAGGAAACTCTTGAACTCTATGTTCGGAACAATCGAAAAAGAGAAGAGAAAGCAGAATCATCATGAGCACTCCCAGGAGGCTTACAACCTCTATGAGAGGAGGCCAGATTTCAAGAACAACTATGGATCAAGCTTGGCAGTTGATGAGTCTGATTACTCACCGCTACAAAACTCCGGCATTGGCGTTTACCTTGTCAATCTTAACGCAGGATCGATGTTGGCACCACATGTGAACCCAACAGCAACAGAATACGGCGTCGTTCTAAGAGGCTCGGGATCACTCCAGATTGTGTTTCCAAATGGAACCTTGGCAATGAAGGCGAAACTAAAACCAGGGAGAGTGTTCTGGGTGCCTAGGTACTTCCCATTTGTCCAAGTGGCATCTAACAACGAAAAACTTGAGATTTTTGGATTCACTACCTCGGCACAGCCGAACCGGCCACAGTTTCTGGCCGGTTCTAGCTCGGTGCTTGAAGCTCTAAGAGGTCCGGAACTTGCAGCTGCTTTTGGTGTGAGTGAGGAAAGGTTGAATCGTTTTGTTAATGCTCAGCGCGAAGCTGTAATCTTGCCTTACAATGCGGAGAGGCATCATGAGACACATGGGATCCCCATGGCGGACTGGTGATCGAGCTTTGGGAATGACATGATCATGGCTTTTGATGAAGGACTTGGTACGGCGAATAAGATCAATAGCTTTTTGTTTTTCAGGCTAAGAAGCTCTAGGGTGCTGCTAAGAGCAATTTTGTTAATTAGCCTCACTTTTCTTTGTTAATTTTCCTTTTACATAAAAGTTGTCGTCGAATCGATCCATCTCTCGGTCACTCAATATTCTGCAATTAATTTAAGGGTTTTTGTCTATTTACCCAATTTTTAGGGATTTTTTTTCCACTTATCCCATTAAGTTTTTTTAATTCTCTCTTACCCAATACACTCTAAGGGAGTCTTCCCTAATACCCCATTAAGATTTTTTTTTTTTTGTTTTAAATTTTTTTTTAATATCATTCTACCCCTCACCCTTTTGTTACTTAGAGAGAGAGAGAAAAAAAAAATGGAAGAGAGAGAAACCATAGGAGACTTCGCCGGAGCCCGTCACCGGCAGCCGGATTCCTGTCACTGGTTGCCGGACATGTTTATTACCCCAATAAACGTCTATTGCTCCCTAATGGAGGGGCAATAGAGGTCTATTGCCCCCAATAGATGTATATTAGCCTCCAATAGTTTATTGCCCCCTAATAGAGGGACAATAGACGTCTATTGCCCCCCAATAGAACTTTCGGTCGCCGAAATATGAACTAATCTCCCAAAAATTAGACAAATAAAACTTTGATTAAAGAAAAAAGAGCTGATTATTATCAATCCAAAACGTCTATTGCCCCCTAATAGATGTCTATTGGCTCCCAATAGAACCTTCGGTAGTCTGAATAGGAACTTATCTTCCTAAAATTAGACAAATAAAACTTTGATTAAAGAAAAAAAAAAGGGAATTACATCAATTCAAAACGTCTATTGCCCCCCAATAGACTTATTTTGTCCTTTTTTCTTTCCTTCTGCCCTCATTTTACCAAAAAAAAAAAGACAACAAAATGAGGAACTACAGTAAAAAAACCAAAGCCCTAAAATGAAACTTGTGGACATGAATCCCCACCCATTATTTAAGACTCAACTCAAACTTTTCAAAAAAAAAAAAAAAAGCCCAGACTCAAAATGGCCTGAATTTCATCTCGGAAGATCCGAACCCGCTGTTGAGTGGAGGCGGTGGAGACCGACCCGACGCGGTGAGCGAGAGGACATACGCCAACGCATTATGTGCCATAACCTCCGCCATTGACCCCTCGAAGTCCCTGTAGAACAAGTACTCGAAGTGTTTCGCCGTTCCTTCTTTCGAGTCGCTCACCTGTCTGATCGGACGGTTCCGGTGCGGTGAACGCCGATAGCACCTTGAATAGCACCGACGTCCCTATGTCGTGTGAGAACAAGATGCTCGTCTTCAACGGCTTCGGAGCCGTGTCTGGTGGTTGTTGCGGTGGCATTGTGGGCGGCAATGGGAGGGTTCATCTGAGACTTGACCTTGGAGTAGTGGTCGGAGATGTTGACCATGACCCGAGGGTGGAGCTTGAACGTGAGACCACTGCTCGATGACTCAACCATTCTTCTCCGATTTGGGCGTTTAGGCTTTTTTGCCTTTTTGGTTTTCATAGCTGATCGGATTAGAATGGCTTACTTGAGCCAGAGGTTGGAACGAAACTTCATGCAGGGATTTGATCTTCAACCCTACACTACCGTCACCGGTGAAAGAAAGGAGAGAGAGAAGGCGCGGAGGAGAGAGAGAGAAAGAGAGAGATGGCGTTGGTGATGGAGAGAGAGGAGTTGAGTGGCATCTGTGTAATTATTTAATTAGGCTGAGGGTAAATTTGTCATTTCTCCTTAAATTGGGTTAGTGGGAATAAAAATCTGTTGCTGGGGTAAGTGGGATAAATTTGGCCAATTTTGGTGCATTTGGTCAAGATCCCTTAATTTAATTGTTTTTCCCTCAACAAGCGAGAAATTTTGGGCAGTGGGTCTTTGGGTCTCTGTCTTCATGGGCTGCAGAGATGCAGCTTAGTGAATTGGGTCTAAGTTAGCCCAATTCCCCTATTCTCTCACTCTCGGATTGAGTTTGGGCCTTCTTGGGGTGGTTCGTCCTACTCTTAGTTCTATGCATGTTCCTAGAATGTTGTTGTGGGTGTGTTGAATGTTGCGACATACACCAAGGTTAGGCGTCAAGATATTCAGGACATTGGTACCATCTTAGGGCAGTGTAGGGGTAGGGAGTTTTTTTTAATTATGTAATTTTTATTCTGCAGTTCCTTTAGGATTTTATTTTTTTGGAGTTTCCACTTTGAATTTTAATCATTTTTACCTGAGCATTGATTTGTAATATGAGTGGTTTTCGGACCTCTCAAACCTGACCGAGTGAGGTCATATGATTTAATATCAATAGATCAATGTTCCGTTGCCCAAAAAACAAAACATGCGAGAAATTTTCTTAATTAAAAAAAAATACAACAGAAGGACATAATAACTATAATTTCTCAAGTAATTATTGAAAAAGAGCAAATAAATGTTGTATTGAAACAAAAAAAATTGCAAAATATATGAACATCAAAGGAACAAAGTTTTAGAACAAAGTTTTCTTCACTATGCGCATCCTATTGCTAAAAGGATAGCGACCTTACAGCTTACTTGAAATGATTTAGTATGAGCAGGTTTTAGTCTCTTTAATTTCTTCTTCTGTGCCTCAAGGCAAAACTTACTAAACTGATCATCATTTAAGACTTAAATAACCTTTTCCATATAAGCACAGTCAAATTCAATTTCACACACTGTTCAAGACTACTATGTGCTTTCTGAAAACAATATTATGCCAAGACCTGAGAAGAGATAAACTTTCGCCATCACTCACACTTGTGCCAATAGTCGAATGACAAGTGAACAAAGCACTCAAAGGCTCAACTCCATCGTCACGTAATGCATTAGCCACAACTTCAACAATATATAGCAATGGGTTCAGAAGAATCAACATGAGTAATATGTGCAGCACGATTAGCACGAGCAACATAGAACCTTAGGAATGAATGTTAGTGCAATGTTTATTTTGATTGGCATTTCCTAAGCGCAACAACCAAGAGTCAACGTTTCTTGTAATAGCTTTCTACTCTTTGATCCTTGAAAGAATGGAATGTTTCAAGCTTCATGTACCACTCTCATCAATCAGGTATGTCTTGCATACATGTGCATGCTTGTTAAGAGGTTATGACTAAACTTGTCTTTAAATCCTATTGCAGGATGCGAAAATCTTTTCAATCCTAATGCATGTACTGATATACTAATTTTCAGATGGTTTTATCTAAAGCATTCAAACTTTCTTAAATTGGTTTTTGGGCTTTTCTAAATGATAATTCTATTTTACTCCATGCTTTTTAAAAGACGTCATGAAGCCCAAGTACATCAGAAACCCTAGCTCGTACTCTCCTATATATATGTTTCTCTTAGGGTTATTCAGTGTGTGGAACATATTAGAATATTTGGTCATTGCCTTCTTGAGGTTTTCTGCCTTTATCTTCAGAAAGCATTGAGCTAAAGTTTCATGTGAGAATCCTTCATAAGCTGTTCCTTGTTTAGCTTTTGAAGGATTATCAAATCCCAAGCTTTTTCTGTCAAAAAAGTTTTCTGGTTTTATACGTCATGTGTGTTGGTAGTTCATGCATGATTTGTGCCTTGAGGTGATTGACAACAGAGGTGAGAGTTGTGCCATCTCAAGATTGACAAAGGAGAACAAGGTCATTGATTTGGAAGTAGCAAAAACGAGGAGACCCCACTAGATTGGCTCTAGTAGATGAGTTGTGTAAGATGTTTATGTACTTTCATATTCATATAGTGGATTGTATCAGTATAGTGCCCGCAATTGTTTACCTCTTTGGAGGGTTTTACTGCGTCAACAGATCTTGTGTTATGTGTGATGATTTTACTTTGGATGGTTTGGCAAATTGAATAAATCATAACTTCATTAAAGATTTGCAGTTTCAATTAGGATTCAAGTTCTACTGCAATCCTATATTAGGATGCGAACAGTCCTGCACTCCTAAGACTGATTTCTAAAGTTGTTGTCATATTGATCAGTTTTGTTAGTTGGGAAATACACATACCCATTATGTAATTACAATTGGCATCAGAGCAGGTCGCTACACAAATTTAGCGTGATCCTGGTTAGTAACAGAATGAAAGGCACTAGTGATCGTGCTGCTGGGTCAACAAGTCACCCTCCGTTTCTTGATGACAAAACAAACTATGCAGCAAGGAAGGCTAAGATGAAAGCTTTTTTGTGGGCAAAGGATGTTGCTGTATGGGCTGTTATCGAAAGTGGTTGGGAATATCCAACTAAGACTGAAAAGGTAGACACAAAAGAGACTGGAGAGGGTAGTTCTGCTGTTGAAGCCAAAGTTAAGAAGCCTATGAGTGAATGGACTGCAGATGAGAACACCAAGAGTACAAATAATCAGAAAGCATTAAACTCTATCTTCACAGCGGTATCCTCTAATAAATTTCATCTTATTTCTCATTGTTTCTCTGCAAAGCATGCATGGGATATTCTCCAAGTTACTCATGAAGGCACTACAACTGTTCGAGAATCCAAGCTTCAACAACTAATCCAGCAATTTGAAAATATGAAGATGGGTGATGATGACAAGTTTACTGATTTCTATGCTAGGCTCAGTGTTGTTGTGAATGGTTGTTTCAACTTAGGAGATCCCATACCTCAGCATAGAATAGTCAAGAAAATACTCAGGTCTCTTCCTATGAAATATCTTTCCAAGAAGATAGCCATTCAAGAGTTGAAGGACCTGAATACCTACAATCTGCAAGAACTGATTGGAAACTTAACCACATATGAGATGGAACTCCCTGATGAAATGAAGAGCAAAAGCATAGCTCTTAAAGTGAAGAAAGACATTGAAGATGAGTCAACAGATGAAGAGGATGCTAATGAAGATGAAATTGATCTTGTCACAAGAAAATTCAGAAAATTTCTCAAGGATAGGAAATCCAAAAGAAGTGAATCAAGGTCTGATTTAAGCTCCAAGAATACAAGAATAAAAGAAAAGTCGGGTATAAGGTTTTAAGGTTTGAAAGAGCACATGAAAAGAGAAACAATAATGCTCCAAAGTGTTTTGCATGTGAAGGGTTTGGTCACATTGCATCTGAGTGTGTAAATACCTTGAAGAAGTCTAAGAATAAACGGAATAAAGCAATGAATGTTACTTGGAGTGACAGTGATGATGATTCAGTGCTTGATAGTGATTCTGAAGTGGTGGCCTTGGTAGGATTAATGACTATTAATGGTGATGAGTCTAAAGTTGAAGTAGTTGATCTTGAGGAAGTAATGCAACAATATATCATGTTGTCTGAGGCTTCAAAAGAACTGAAGAAAAGAAATTTAGAGCTGAGTAATGAAGTTGAGAACTTGAAGATTCATATCAATAAGACTGAAGCTGGATTTCAATCCCAATTGGAGGCACGTGATGCAGTAAGAAAATCTGTTGTGGAGGACTTTCAGTCCCTTCAACAAAAGTACCAAGAGAGATGTGATAAAGTTGAAGAGCTTAAAACTGAAAAGGCTTGTCTATTTTATGAGCTTGAGCAAATGAAAACCAAGGCTGGATGTGATTCTCCAAGTGGTGAAAAGTTGGAAAATATTCTAATGATTGGTAAAAAATTTGGAGATAAACATGGCCTGGGATATGATGCTGAAAGTTCATCCAAAGGAGAGCATGTCACCAAGTTTATAAAAAGCTCTGATCATTCCTCATCACAATCTACTTTCCTTGTGCTTGAAGAACCTAGACCAATATTGAAGAATTTTGTGCCTGTGTGTCATCATTGTGGAAAGCGAGGACATATAAGACCGAGGTGCAATCAACTAAGAAAAAATTCTTGGAATGACAAGAAGCCACTCATGAACAAAAACAAAGAATATCTTCAAGAAAAGCTGAAATTTCTTTTGAAAGAAGTAAACAATATAGCAAGATTTGTTTCAGTTCCATTCTCACCTATGCCCAAGATGAAGCAAGACTGGATACGAAAAGAGCCTCATCTTTCTAAGCTTCCACATACAGGTAAGTGAACTCCTCAAATATGTGCTTGTGAAAAATATATTCTTGGATGCCAATAGCATGATTTTTCCATCATAAGCACATATATAGGGAGAGTAGTGTCTTTCTGTTTACATTAGTTTTCTTATTGCTAGTATGTTCTGGTTTGTTAGGACTGAATATGCTTTTCAATCCTAAGATCTTAGTAGCTTGTGTTTATTTCTGCATTTTTCTATAAGGATGTTCTTTTCTCTTTTTGGGTTTTGTTTTTGTAGGGACTTTATTTAACAAAAAAAAAAAAAAAGGGAAAAACTGAAGTGTATGCTTTGATTTTATACCATACCATGCCATGCCTCACGGGTATTTCTGTTTTGAGAGTGTTGATTTGTAGGATTAATGGATGAATGTTTGGATGCTCAATTTCCAAAGAAAGCTAGGTTGTCGAAGTTTAAAACAAAAAAATTGGTCTGGAACTTTGGCATCAACAACTCAATGCCTTGGAAAATTTCACAATGGTGTTACTGAATGTGTGAATCAAGTTAATCCGATCTATCTTGTGGTAAGTTGATAGGTAAGGTTAATAATATGAACATATCATATGGTGTTTTAAATGGCTTTGAAAGAAGTTCTCTTGCACTTGAGTTCATGTTAAATGAATGCCAACTTTCAATGCCCTTGGATTAAGTATGTATTGACAATCTCAAGCGATTCATTAGAATTTGTGATCTAAGTTGGTTCCCAGTTTTTAACTTGTGCTTGGCAACTGTGTGTTTGCATGTAGTATAGATTTGATTACTGTTGTCCTCATTTAGTTTCGAATTACTTGACTATTATCTGCATATTTGTTGCAATTCTGCATTTAGGATTCCAGGTTTATTTCAATCCTAGTTTAGGATGCATTTTCTATTGCAATCCTAACATGTGCATTGTAGTACATTATCACCTCAAGAGCAACTCATGAACTGAGACTTAGTTACATCACTTGGCCTTCTCCTATAGTGATCTGTTCTTGCTTTTTGAGTGTTTAAAGGTCCATAATTAAACCCTATTCTTTTCCCTCCCTTCTTGTGTTTACGGCAACTGAAGTCTTGCTTTGTCTCTTGCATTTGCACACCTAAGATGTTGAGTGGGGTATGCAGACTGAGTTATCACTCTTGTAATGGCACCGTTTGCTCTTTAAGGAGACATCCAGTCTACCACCAAATGTAGATGGGACACCTGCCTTGTAAAGCTAGAGTGTTTCAGGTCGAAACGGTGGTGGTCTAGGCAAGTCAGGCTATCTCCAAATGTAGATGGGACACTTGCCTTGTAAAGCTAGTGTGTTTCAGGTCAAAACAGGGATGGTTTGACTCATGATCTTTCTGTTAAAATTTTAAAAAAAAATTAAAAAAATAAAATACAAAGAAAACAGGGGTCGCAAAAAAAAATGTATATCAGTTGCTCAACGCTCAATGCACCCTCATAGATCATGTCTCCATTTATATATATTGTGCCTCTTCATGATACTCTGTCTAAAGCCTCTGATGATTTGGGTTCACTTTTCAGTATAGCACTTTTAGTACCCTAACTCAATTTGGTTTTGAAATAAATAGTGTTTAGTTGTTGAGACCTGTTCTCTTTCAAATCTGCTGGTTGATGCTCTTGAGAAGTATTCATGTTGATGTTATCTTGGAAAAGCTCTGCTTGATTGCTCTGTGTCTGGTGATGGTCTGTCTCATGCATCATCTCTACTTGGTTCTTCTTAATTGTGTCTGCTACAAAGTGCAGGTTACCATGGTACAAACATATACCCTATTCTTCTTGATCTTTTGAAAGTTGTCATAACATACTGATATTCAAGAGTGTTTGAAGGTTCAATTCTATTGCAAGATCAGTTTGACATTTTATTCCTAGCCCCCTGATTAATGTTTGTTTACACTACTACCAATACATGAGTATTGAATTTAGGGGGAGTGAAATCTTATGCACAATATGCTTTGGTCCCTTTGTCCTTTCCAAGCAAAAAGGACAAGAGATTGGAAGATTAATGTTCTTAATGTTTCATATGCTTATGCTTACACCACTTCAACCATACATGTTCTTCACGGGAGTTATGTTTCTTGTGTGCATAGTACAACTTGGAAGTTCATATTTCTTGGGTCATGGTAGTATAGGATCAACTATTTTGTATGATTAAATGTATATGTTGTTTTGCCTAGGAAATGTCAAAGGGGGAGATTGTTAGTGCAATGTTTATTTTGATTGGCATTTCCTAAGCGCAACAACCAAGAGTCATCGTTTCTTGTAATAGCTTTCTACTCTTGGATCCTTGAAAGAATGGAATGTTTCAAGCTTCATGTACCACTCTCATCAATCAGGTATGTCTTGCATACATGTGCATGCTTGTCAAGAGGTTAGGACTGAACTTGTCTTTAAATCCTATTATAGGATGCGAAAATCTTTTCAATCCTACTACACGTACTGATATGCGAATTTTTAGATGGTTTTATCCAAAGCATTCAAACTTTCTTAAATTGGTTTATGGGCCTTTCTAAGTGATAATTCTATTTTACTCCATGCTTTTTAAAAGACGTCATGAAGCCCATGTACATCAGAAACCCTAGCTCATACTCTCCTATATATATGTTTCTCTTAGGTTGTTCAGTGTGTGGAACATATCAGAATATTTGGTCATTGCCTTCTTGAGGTTTTCTGCCTTTATCTTCATAAAGCATTGAGCTAAAGTTTCATGTGAGAATCCTTCATAAGCTGTTCCTTGTTTAGCTTTTGAAGGATTATCAAATCCCAAGCTTTTCTGTCAAAAAAGTTTTCTGGTTTTATGCTTCATGTGTGTTGGTAGTTCATGCATGATTTGTGCCTTGAGGTGATTGACAACAGAGGTGAGAGTTGTGCCATCTCAAGATTGACAAAGGAGAACAAGGTCATTGATTTGGAAGTAGCAAAGACGAGGAGACACCGCTGCCCACTAGATTGGTTCTAGTAGATGAGTTGTGTAAGATGTTTATGTACTTTCATATTCATATAGTGGATTGTTCACCGGCATAGTGCCCACAGTTGTTTACCTCTTTGGAGGGTTTTACTGCGACAACAGATCTTGTGTTATGTGTGATGATTTTACTTTGGATGGTTTGGTAAATTGAATAAATCATAACGTCATTAAAGATCTGCAGTTTCAATTAGGATTCAAGTTCTACTGCAATCCTAAATTAGGATGCGAACATGCCTACACTCCTAAGACTAATTTCTAAATTTGTTGACATATTGATCAGTTTTGTTAGTTGGTAAATACACATACCCATTCTGTAATTACAATGAACCTTAGGAATGTTAAATTAATTAATTGCTCTATATCACCAATACACTTTTATACTACTATAAAAGTCAACATTTGTCATAGAAAGAGGCATATGATGTTGACAAGAGCAAAGCACAGCCGCATTTTCTCACTTAAAGGGAAAAATTATAACAACCATACTGTACTGCACATCAAACATGTTAAAGTAGAAAACTCGGAATTGAGGAATTACTCGGACCTGAAAAATACAAGGTATGTAAAATGCAAATTACATTCGACTCATTGGTGATGCTGACTATAAGGCAATATCAACCCTGGAATAAATCTGTAGAGGACACAATGAAGCATCATGAACAAGTACCCACCATGGCCTATTGCAAATGCTAACCAGAAGGGCCTTGCGTAATTCAGCCTGCACTGTCTAGGTGCCTCAAAACTACTTACCCTTATTTGTCGGTCGACCCAACTACAATATATAGTTTCAATCATCTCGAACCACTTCCCCAATGTTCCTAGTGATGCGAAGGCTACTCCTTTGTATTCTCTAAGAATGAGATAGCCAGATTTACTACGAGGACCATTCCCTATAAATCACCCCAAAGCCAACTACAGTTGAGGAATAACACGGTAACAAGAGATAAGTATAAAGTATTTACGAATGTTTATTCTTTAAAGTTTTAGATTATATTAGTATGAATAGTAATGACTTTGTTCTCAGAATTCAAAAGAAGCTTGCAGGTTGAAAAACAGAAACAATGTCCAGAAGTGGTCAACTGACTTTAATTAAAGGAAAATTTTCAGTTTACTACCCTGTACTTTGCACTCAACGTCATGTCAGTCCCTTCCCTTTCAATTTGATCAGCAACACCCCTGCACTTTCAATTTCAATCAACCATATCCAATTTTTACTATTACGTCCAAATCAAACTTTATACAATGAGCTGGCAATGACCAGCTGATTCAGTGGGCCCACTTAAAGGGTTAAATTTGACAATTCACACAATTTTTCTCCAAAAAAAAAACTGATCGAATGACCCTAAATTTTGGAAGACGACGACTCGTCGAAGATGGAAGATTGCAGCTTGCTTAGTCGCTCCATGAACAGAACCAGGTTGCAAAACTGATGTAGATTGCAGCTTGCCTAGTCTCTCCATGAACAGAACCAGGTTGCAAAATTGATGCAGATTGCAGCTTGCCCAGTCGCTATCTATCATTAGTATTTGGTCATATTCTTAAGAATGCAGATTTTCTCAAGTTGAACCAACCATTTGGCATGTCTCTGCAAGCTCTATTTCCAGGTTTTGAGACCATAATCATAAACTCACCATCTAGTTTTTGAGCTTGTCCATGTCACTTTGTATCAGAAACTGATGGGATGCTAAATTCCTAGTAGAAATAGTAAAACTGATGCATACCCACAAATAATAACTCTTCTAATATCAAATTGATCAGCAAATAATGTTAACTGAAATCAGAAGATTTATGGGACCAAAACTAAGAAGAATCGGTAACAACTCAGGAGCAGCAAAAACAACCTAATTTTCAGCTTCTTTTTCAAAAACCAACAGCTTGTGAACTTCAACCAAACCGCAAACCAAATTCTACTCAAGACTGTTTCTTTCACTCACCAAACACAAACCAAAACAAAATCTTGCATTCATAAGAAGATAAGAAAAACAAACAACAAAATTATGGAACAATTGTGCCAAAATCTAGAACCAAAAAGCTTAAAATTGAACTCAGAAAGAGAGCAAGATAGAGATAAAGAAACTTAATTTACTCAAACCTACAGCGCCACCATCTTCTTCATCAACTGGGTCTTGTTCTTGCCTCACCATTTGCTGCTGTGACGTTAGCAAGCGATTGAGGCCATCAACAACCAGAAAGAAGCTCTGGTACAAGTCCTGATCAGCCACTGGAATATCATTGAGCACATGGACGTCACCTATCTTGATCGAATTGATAATAAACCTTCTTCAAAAGTCGGCAACAACTTCTGGATCACGTGCTCCCTGAAAATCAACGAGTAATCGAACAAGAAAAGAGTCCATGATCGAACAACCTTCAGACCTAAGCAGATCTGCAACCTACCCGAAAGGCTGGTATGGCTGACTTGAAACTCCAGCAATCGGTGCCGGCTCTGAAGCTTCATCAGCCTCCAAGAAAGACAAGTTAAAGAACCGATCGATGGTGTATATCATCATCGACCCATTATCCAAAAAGAAATTCGGGTCGACCCGAACATCATTGATTGACGAATAGCCTCTTGAAGTCGGAGATGAAGTCAAAATCAGTGTGTAATTCAGGAGAAGAGTTTGGATTTGTGAAGAAGACATGTCTAAACTGAGAGAGAGAGAGAGAGTAGAGAAGAGGAGAAAGACCTTGGAGAGGTCCGGTGAGGGCAAGGTGTTGATCCGAGGGTCAAGGGAGAGGAGGTGGGTGGAGATGGAGGAGTGGAGCTCTGAGCATATTTTTAGGGTCATTCAATCCTTTTTTTTTTTTTAGGAAAATTGTGTGAAATGACAAATTTAGCCCTTTAAGTGGGCCCACTGAATCAGTTGGTCGTTGCCAAGTCATCACTTAACGTTTGATTTAGATGGAAACAATAAAAAATTGGACACGGTGGATTTAAATTGAAAGTGCAGGGGTGTTGCTGATCAAATTGAAAAGGAAATGACTGACATGATGTTAAGTACAAAGTAAAGGGTAGTAAACATAATTTTTTCCTTAATTAAATCAAATCATGTCATTTCCTATTTTAAATGTCCCATGAATATTACACAAAAAATTGACTATGATCAAGCTTAGAAAAAAAATTTGAAAAAATAATTACTCTATTTTTCCAATAGCTTGGAACCCAATTTTCACACCTAAACATCTAGGAGGTCTAGGTATTAGATCTGCTCATGTTTTCGATACTGCACCCTTAGCAAAATTAGGATGTAAGATCCTAACAGAGCTGGATAATTGGTGGGTAAAGATTATTATAACAAAATATTTAAGACATCATTCTTTTTTCACTATTAAAAAGACATCTTGTTCCTTTATGGCTTGGAAAGGTATTTTAGATTCTAGGCACATTCTTCTTCAAGATATGAGATGGATTGTGGGCATGGTGGGCATGGCTCAAACATAAACTTCTAGTTTTACAATGGGTGGATTTATATCTTTCCACTTAATAATCTACTGAGTCCCGAATCTAGACACCAAATACTTACTTCTGAACTAGTTAGGGATTACATTACTAATTACCAATGGAATGAAAATAAGCTAAAGCAACATTTGCTTGTTGAAATTGTTTAAAGAATAATGACTCTTCCTTTACCTTTCTCTGATTAGTGATTACCATGATGAATTTGTCAGGCCCAAATGGTCATGGTAAATTCACTATTAAATTAACCTCAGAGCTTCATTATGTAGTGACTCCTGATTATTCTCAGTCTAAATTACTAAATACAAGGGTTTTTTTTTTACCATTTACCCTAATTCTAGAGACTTTTTTTTCCAATTTTTCAACTTATTTTTTTTCCCACTTACCATAAAGACTCTAATAAAATCTTCCCTAATACCCAATTAAAGGGGGTGTATTGTATTTGGATTTGTGCAGACTTTTTTTAAATGACAGACTTTTTAAAAAGTCCATAGACTTTTTAAAAAGTTGATAGACTGTTATGGATTTCTTAAAACCATTGATTTTAGCAACAGACTTTTATTGATTCATGAAAATCTATATACTTTATTATGAATGACTTCTACAGATTTCTTAGGAGGTACAAAATATTAAAAAAAAAAACAAAAACAAAAATAAATAAATAAATAAAACAAATGCAACCCAAACACAAAACAAAATAATAAATGTTGTCTCTTCAATGCTCCAGTATCTTCTAATAGAAATTGACTCAAATAAATGATTGTTAGTCTGTCTAGCGAGTTTGTTCTCATTCCTAATCTCCCAACAACATAAATATACAATATAGATCACTTGATGTTTATGGTTAATTATTCTCATGCATCATTTTTGTTGTAGCAATATTGATCAATGTCTTGATCTATAATCAATCAATATAAATTCAATTGTTCAACCTTTTTTTTGAACCATAATATAAATTTAAATTAATGAGAATAATTAATTAATAAAATAAAATTTAGTATGGTTCAAGGTCTTAGGGTTAGACCACAATATTTGAGTTTTAGGGTTTCATAAATCATTTTTATTGCTATTAGGATTCGAAGTATCACAATTGAAAAAAAAAAAAAAATCACATTCAACAACTACAATGAACATGTTGGGTATCAAAAAAGGTTGATATCATAAAAGATTAGATAAAAGACAAAAAATTAAAAGAGGGATGATGAAGGACAAACTTCTTCGTGTGTAGAGAGAAGAACTTTGATAAACTTTTTTTTTTTTTTTGAAGAGGAAACTTTGATAGACTTTTTGAAATCTTTGGTCTAGAGGCTGGAAAATTATTGGATTTTGGTATGTATAGTTAACACTACAAAGTCCATGATTATCCATGATTTTCTAATTCCATAAGTATGAATGATATTTTGAATACCTCTGTACTTTTATTCATTTTTAAAAGTCCTAATTGAATACCCCTAGATTTTGGTGAAATTCATTAAGTCTTTAAAAATCCTAATTGAATACCTCAAGACTTTTATGGACTATTAAAAGTCTATATTGAATACACCCAGACTTTTAAATTTCTGTTGTAGAGAAACTGAATTTGGGAGAAATTTGCTGTGTATTCTCATTGATAATAGGGGCCTCTTTATATAGAGGATTACAATGTATAGAATCTCAATCATACAAGAGGAAAGTAATTCTACATTGATTAGGATTTTAGATCCTTCTAATTAAATCCTATTACCACTAGATCAAGTAACCTAGAGTTTGGGCTAAACACAAATTAGGTTTTCCTTGAACACTCCCCCTTGTGTTGCCCAAACACGGTGCTTCTCTCGTTGCCTCATTAAAAACCTTGCCGAGTAACAAAAACCCAGTGGGACAAAAATAACCTCGGTCGAAGGGGAAAAAGAGCACAACACACCCTTCACGATTCGAGACGAACATGTAGACATCTCCCCCTGATGTCTGCGCCTCCCCCTGATGACTACGATCATGGGAGTTCAGATAATTTCCGCAAGCCAATTCTTGCCACATGTTTCTCGAACGTGGAATTGGGCAATGACTTAGTAAACAAGTCTGCCTCACTGTTCTCAGATCGAACCTAGTTCACTTTGATCTCGAGGAGTGTCTGTTGTTACTGATTATGCTTGGTGTTGTCGCTTTTGATGTAGCCTTGCCTCATTTGTTCAAAACAAGTAGCATTATCCTAAATGCTCGTAGGCTCATCTGTGGTAGACTTCAAACCACAATTGTTCGAACATGCGTAATTATGGATCCAATCCATATACATTCACGAACCACTTCATGAAGAGTAATGATCTCTGCATTGTTCGAAGATATAGCGACTAGGGTCTATTATGTAGACCTCCAAGATGTCACGGTCTTTTCCCATGGTGAACACTTAACCAGATTGGGAATGACCATTGTGTGGGTCAAAGATATACCCAACATCAGCAAAACCTTCCAAAACACATGTCGTTTTGGGATGGGGATAGAGAACGCAGGCCAGCGTTGGCGGAGTTTCTGGTGTGTGATGGGTCCGAATCCATCATCTCTTTGTAGAGATAGAACAAGCCCATATCAATCATCCATCTCAAATGTCGAAAGATATCTTTTACACCAATCCAATGGCGTCGCGTTGGCGCAGAGCTATATCTAGCTAACAAGTTCACAACATATGAGATGTCCGGTCTTGTGCATTGAGATAAGTACAATAATGCGCCTATTGTACTTAACTAGGGCATTTCTGCCCTAGCGCATCTTCGTCATCATCCTTCGAACGAAGAGGATCCTTTTCAGGATCAAGACTACGGACGATCATGGGGGTGCTTGAAGGCTTGACCTTGTCAAAATGCCTAAGCATCTATCGACACGATGCTCAAGTTCCAAACCGAGACATAATCGTGTTTTCCCAAAATCCTTCATCTCAAACTCGGATTTCAAGTGTTCAGCGGTTTCCCTTAACTCTTTAAGGGCTTCTAATGAAGATCATGTCCAACATGAACCGCGATAGAATCCTAAACTTGTTATAGAAACACGTGGGCATATCCCTTCCCAATCAAGTAGTCACTTTGTGAGCGTTTCAACCTCTTTGTAAACGCGCTCCATGGTCTAGAGCCACTTGACTTGGGTAAATGAAGTTCACCATGAACCTTCATGTATATTCCGTATCTAGATCCCTATAGAGATACGTAGTGACCATATTTGTAAGCTGCATGTTCAGTTATTCGGAAACTACCAAACTGACAGGGTAGTGGAGTGCAATGACATCCATTACGAGAGAATATGTCTCATCGTAGTCGATTCCAGGGCGTTTTGTGAGAAGCCTTGCGCCATAAGGCGAGATTACCATCTCTTTTTCTCACTACGCTTTCTAACGAAGACCCATTAGTCAAGGTTTTATGTTAGGAGGTGTTGGCATCTCTAGCTCGAAAACCTTCCTCTTCGTTAGAGAATCCATCTTAACCTGGATCGTATATTTCCATTTAGGCCAAAAACTCTCCACGTTGGCATTCATTCATCAACGGAGCGTGGTTCGATATCATCTAACTCAAAAACTCATGCGCAACAAAATACGCAACTACATCATCAATTCTGATGGAGTTTCTATCCCACGTCTCATGTACACTAGTGTAAGTTTCATAGAGCTTTATATTCTCAGGAATAGGTTTTGACGTTGAGGCGTCCCCCAACGATAACCATAACCCGGAAGATACTCATGAGACGGATTTTTTAGTGTTGATGATCAAAGGATTGGAATGTGCCAAAGTATCCTTCGAACCCACGGGCCTCCCACGCATCCTAGCTGGGGCCATGGCCTGTAACGCCAGAGTGCCACTCTCTTTGGCGTTGGCGCCATGCCTACCTCCGTGTAGGGTGGCGCTACGTCCTCTAGTAGGGACGTACGTCCTTGCAGGCATGTTTGCAGCGTATTTGTGTGATCTCGTCACTTTAATAGGGATCGAGATGAGACATAGTGGGGACAGACTACGACAATTCCTGTCGTTCCTGCTGAACATCCGTGTTCTTATCTCCCCCTAACGACGGGAAGACTGTCTCATCAAAGTGACAACCCGCAAATCTAGCGGTAATGAGATCGCCTAGCAAGGGCATTTAAGTGGCGGACGATTGTTGGAAGCTCAAATCCAACGTAGTTGCCCATTCGTCTGTAAGGACCCATCATAGAGCGCTGTGGCGGCGCAATTGGCACATAAATGGCTCACTCAAATGTGCGTAAGTACAAAAGACGTGTACCCAGTCACTAGCTGTAACGCAAGGTACATTGAGTGGCGGTAGGTCGTAGACGAATTAGCATAGCTGCATGCGATATTGCATCACCCCAAGCGATGTAAGAAGATTGGTGCGCATTACCAATGTTCGGACTACCATCGTAGTCGTTTCCGCGAGACCAATTGGGTGTGGACATGGGAATGTGATGTCCAACATCAAGCCCATTGCAATATCCATCGAAAGTCTTCGATGTAAACTCTAGCATAGTCAAATCCAATTGACTGAATAGGATGATTGGGGAGTGAGCCCATTGTCATATGATATGCTAGGAGTGTAGTAAGCAGCATTTATAGGTGGACAATGGCACAACACGTGACCAGCGTGTTTGCGTGTCAACCAACATCATAAAATATTTAAGCGTCCGCAAGTTGGTTGAATCAATCCACAAAATCCCTATGGATTCTTTGTAAGAACAGAATGAGTATTGTCATATCCTTTGCATAGGACGGTCTCAGTCCTAATTTCCCTAAGGAACAGGCTTAGTAAAACGAGCGAGAGGCTTTAGAAGCAACCAATGAGAATTTTGGTTAAGCCTGAGCGTCTGAAACGCTATTGTGAAGCAAGTTGGTGATTGCAGCATCACCTAGGGCGCCATCACCATGATGGACGCCATCCATGGAGTCATGGATAGGGACTACGCCAGCCCTAGGCTGGTGGTGGACGGAGGCGGTGCCCTAGGCAGCAGCGTCGGTCACAGTTAGTCTAAGAATCAACTTTTGACTCATGCTTCATTTCGCTCGAGAGAAAAAATGTCCGTGTGAAGTCTTTTTGTAGACGGATCATCATATCATGACTAGGATGATCTATCCTGTAGTGACAAAGCCAATATGTGTCTAAATCCAAGAGATCTTCTCTCATAACTTTATTGGATTTAATAGCTCGAATAGTGACATAAAGTCCACTAGAGAGACACATAAACTTCTCTAAGATGCGTCTTTGTTCGCAATCATTAGAGGTAATGCAAAGGAATACATTTCCGTTCTCTACATGCATTTTCGCATGGAATTCATTGGCTATTCATAGGGTACGATTTGCCCTAAGAGCGTAGAGAGTTTCTGTGACAACTGTAATCAAGGTGCCATTTGGCAAGTGGAACTTGGGCTATTCCATGTCCTTGAATTAATATTGATGGCCCAGCCATCGTAGTCACAAAGTAATATGCTCAGAATCAAAATTGAGTCATAATGAAAAGAACTCGAAATTTTATTCATAAGCCAACGGAGTGCATCATTGTTTCTTTGATCAAAGAAAATCTAATCCAATAAAAGTAATATGGCAATCGCCTACATCTCTTGGAAAATAAAGACTTAAACAGAATTGGCGATCTATTGATCCCAGCCAGATTTGTAGTCTTCAACCCTTCACTCTAGATCATCTTCTTGATCTTCTTGTTCCACATAGTGAGCTTCTCTTGCTTCACAATATGCTTTGTAGGCGGTGACAAGTTCTTCACGAGCTCTACAAATGTGTGCCCAATGATTGGATACTCCATATCGAGAACGTACATCTCTTTGCTCAGACTCCATTGATTGAGGCGCTTTGAAAGCGTCATTTAGATGGCTCTTAGTGTTGGTGGCGCCACCAACATGGCCAGAGGCGTTGCCTCCCTCTCTCTTTCCACGTTGACCTCTTCGGTTCCGTGTTCGCCTATTTTGGCGGTCACCTTCCCAAGTAGAGCGATTATATGGACCAGAACGTCCAGAAGTATCCCTAAGATTAGGGTTTCGCTCTTGGCGCCCTCTCTTAGAGGTGCGACTATAATTGGATTCCGGAATATGTTCTGTTTCCACTGATCTCGAATTATAGTTCTTCACAAGGATATTGTCATGCTTTTCAGCAACATTCATAGCTCCAATGAGCTCATGAAACCTTGTGATCGGTCTTGCATTTACATCCATTCGATAGTTCTTAGCAACCATCAATGCATAGACGGGGAAGGTAGAGAGAGTCTTCTCAATCAACATCGCATCTGTGTTCTTTTTACCACAGAATTCCATTAAGGATTTAATGCGAAGTGCTTTCGAGTTATAGTCAAGAACTGTCTTGAAATCACAAAAGCGGAGGCTATGTCATCTCACTTCTAGGTCAGGAAGCAAGGAGTCACGGACGTTGCCAAATCTTTCTTCGAGTGAGACCCACAACCTTCTGGGGTCTTCTTCATTCATATACAATTACTGGAGCGAATCATCCATATGACGAGTCATTAGGATGATGGCTTTCTCCTTATTTGCCTATAAGGCTGCTCTATTTGTTTCCAAAGCTTGAGCTTGCTCAACAGTTAGCACGTCCTGGCTAGGCTTGAGAATCATATCCAGGATTCTATCAGCCTTGAGATGCTGGCGGATATCACGAACCCACCTGTGATATCCAGAGCCAGTTGTTCCCAATGGAGCAAAGTCCAATTTGTTCAGGTTACTCATCCTGAAAGAGAACAAGAAATTAGGGTTAGTTTCGGAGCGGAAAAGGCTACCATGAAAAATTATTAAATTTCTGAGCGTAGTCGCTTCCAAGAAAATCCGATTCCAAGAGGGGTTTTGGATTAGATCGAAACAACGATGTATGTGGTCGATCGTTTTCTTCTCAACAAACTCTAAGTTTGGAGGACTCTACAAGCTCCAAGCTTGGAGTGAGCACGAACCCCCACAGTTCGGATTTTGGTCTCCCCTATGAAGAAGAAAGGGGGGTAGAAGAAGGGATGTTGGAAGTCCCCGAGAAAAGAAGAAGAAATTGAAAAAAAAAACTTCAAAAACGGGAACTTTTAGTAAACCATACCTCTTAGGATTGCAAAGCGTATTTGATCCTCGTTGTAGGATTGCAGAGCATATTCGATCCTCTTTGTAGGATTGCAGACGAGCTTCAGTCCTAGGCGAATCAAACTTGTTGAAATTAGGAGCAGATTCGCTTCTGAATAGCTCCCACTCCGATTGGTGTACAGGTCACAAAACTACTCCGATTGGGCTTAAATTTGGAGGTCAGATAGAAGAGACATAGCTAAACAACTTTGATGAAGGAAGAATTTTTATCTGAAGTCCTGAACAAGACGTTTCGGGGCTTGCAAACTGACTGATATGCACAGGAACGAGCATGCTGAACAGCTCCCACCTTGAATACTTTACAGATCTCAAAACTACTCCAATAGGGCTGAAATTTTGAGGTCAGATATAGGAGATATAGATGAACAACTTTGATGAAGAAAGTATTTTGATCAGAGGTCCCGAACAAGATGTTTCTGGGCGTGCAAGCAGCCTGATCTGTACAGAAACGAGCGTGCTGCTGTGCTGCAGGGGGCAGCAGGCGTGAGGCAATGCTGCAGGGGCAGTAGGCGGCACACGGGTGCGCAAGGGCTTCAGGGGCAGCGTACGGCATGGCTAGCAAGGGCTAGGAGCTTGCGGTAGTTTTGGTGAGAAGAGTTTTGGTTTTTAGGGCTAGGGTTAGGGCTCGTGCTGATAACGTGTTGTAGAGAAACTGAATTTGGGAGAAATTTGCTGTGTATTCTCATTAATAATAGGGGCCTCTTTATATAGAGGATTACAATGTATAGAATCTCAATCATACAAGAGGAAAGTAATTCTACATTGATTAGGATTTTAGATCCTTCTAATTAAATCCTATTACCACTAGATCAAGTAACCTAGAGTTTGGGCTAAACACAAATTAGGTTTTCCTTGAACAATTTCATAGATTTCTTTAAAAGTTCCACTAATTCCATATACAATACACCCCCCTAAGTTATTATTTTTTTGAAAAGACTATTTTTCCCTCACCCCTTTGTTACATAGAGAGAGAGAGAGAGAGAGAGAGAGAAGGGCAGGGAAAATGTAAGAGAGAGAAGCCATAAGAGACTTCGCCGGAGTCCGATCACTTATCGCTGGAGTCTGATCACTGATTGTCGGAATCCAGTCATTGATCGCCGGCTGCAGGACTTTTCTGAAAACCTCGCTGAAGGTTCCCAAAGAGGTCGTTGGAGATCTCATAGGTCACCGGAGAGGTTTATTATCCCCCCCCCCCCTAATAAACCTTTATTATGGAGCAATACAATTTTATGAAACCTCGCCGAAGGTCCCAAAGAGGTCTTCGGAGATCTCATAAGTCGCCAGAGAGATTTATTGCCCCCGGTTTATTGGGAGACAATAAATGTTTATTAGAGGGGAAGGGAAACTAATATCCCTAAAATTAGACAAATAAAACTTTAATTGAGGAAGAAGATGAGAATATTACGTCAATTCAAAACCTTTTAATGGGGAACAACAAACATTGCCCAGCAATAAACCTTTATTATGAGATAATAAAACTTTTTTTTTCTTTCCTTCTCAGCCTTCTGCCCATAGTTTACTAAAAAAAAAAAATTGATTTCAACACCCAGAAAATGCTCTAGGCACCAAATCAGAGCAAACCCACCCAGAAATCAGGTCGGACCTTGGGTGCAGTCGAGGGATCCAAGCTCGAGACCCCTCCTGCCGAGGACAAAGATGATGACGGTGGTGCACGTCCGTCTCAGTCGTCTGATTAGGTTGACGAGTCGTCAGCTCCACCTCCCATAGTTGGAGATGTCTCGATTGAATGTGAAAAGTTCATGGAGAAGAGAGAGAAGCGAGAGAGTAGCGTGGTCGGAACTGGAAACGGATTTTTGGAGGAGCCGGAATCGGTTTATCTACTTGCATCATCGGCGTCGTGGCTAGATATGTGGTGCTCGATGTCATGTCGTCTGCGATCGATGTCGTGCCGAAGGTGGAGATTTGGGGGGAGGGGGGAGAGAGAGTGATCAGGAATTGAATGCTAGCTGGATTCACGATGAAATTGAATGTTAACTGGGTTGAGAGCGAATCATAGTTCCAGAGAGAGATAAAGTGGCATGGATGTAGTTTCTTAGTTATACAAAGGGCAAAATTGTCATTTTATTTCAAACTGGGTAAATGGGAATAAAAATCTTTTGCTGAGGTAAGTGAGATAATTTTGGCCAATTTTAGTGCTTTGGGTCAAAAACCCTAAATACAATGTAAAGAAATAGCTGAAAGGCTTCAGCTGGTGCGCAGCTTATTTGATAAAGATTAAAGATCAGAGATAATACCTACACAAATGTTTCAATCGACAGATCTTGTCTTTTTTGCCATTCTAATCAAGAAAGTATTGATCACTTATTTTTGCACTGCTCCTATACTCAACAAATATGGTCTTTTCATTCTACAATATATATATATATATATATATGGCCTTTTCTTCCTCATCATCTGCAACCTACGAATTGACAATCTTTTTTTTTTTTTTAAAGCAGTTTGGAACCTAGCCTAACTGCGAGACTCAGCCTCACGCCTGAATATTATTAATAATAGGAGAACCATTGTACAATGAGGGGGACATATAACCTTCATCTCGATTAGTAGTACAAGAATCCTCATAGAGGTTTGGCAATCTTATTTTATAGGTTGGCTTAATTTTATTAAGGCAAATAACCCAAAGGATAAATTTAAATCCTTAGAGTATATTCTCTCTTTCTGATATACAATCTCATGTTCAAGAAATAGTTTAATTTTTAGACACCAAACACACCAAAAAATGAATCCTAATCAAGTAGATTTCATATTTACTACTATGATTAATTGATTAAATGCATTTCTATGCATATAATTATATTTAAAACACTATAAATAAGCTAATCCCTTTTTTTTAGTTGAAAAGGTCATCCATTATGCAATTCAGCAAGCAGTACAATAATGACTTGCCCGTTAGGGCTGTCAAAAAAAGCCATTACATAGAGTACACTATACTAGCACACCCCTCATACAAGCATACTACGCAACACACTCCTAGCACACCCATCTTTTTTGGTTAAGCGCAAAACAAGAAAACTAAGTAACCCCAAAAAATAAATAAAATTAACAAGAGGCTACTAGATCTTGTCGATCTTTCCCACTCAGAAAAAGAAAATAAACCTAACATCCTTTCGTGAAAAAGAGTGCAGGCCCAAACTTAAAATAAAAAATAAAAATCCAAATACCAAAAAGGCCCCAAACCACAGGACGCGGCCCAAAATCCACTCTCTAACCTGTGAGAACCCTAGCAAGCATCACGTCTTTAGCCCCTACAGAACCGCCACCACCGACCATTCCTCCATTGCCGATGCCACCAAATTTCGGTCAAGACAACCAATAGCATGACCGCCACTGCAAGTCTCGGCCATAGCAACCCGGCCACCCCCCTAAAATCCGCCACAAACCATGCGGATCCAAGTCCCAGCCTTCAATGTCGAATCCACCAACACCCCGCCTTAATAGCCGATCCAAATATCAACCCACCGCCATCAGTATTGAGCCTACCACCACCACCACCATAGAGCAGCAAAACGAGGGTAGAGCCTCCATCAACAGAAGATCCACCATCAAATTCATTCTTTGCCACTAGAAAACCAGAAGCAAAGGAAAAAGAGTCACGGGGCACACGAGAACTGCCACTCAAGGGACGACCAGAGAAGAGGGCAAGCCCAACATGTTCGATGGTAGATACAACACCGCCGCTAGGGTTGGTCAGCTGCGAGCGAGAAACCTCTCGTGAGAGAGTCAGAGAGAAAATCATGCTTTTTTTACTCTTTTCAACAAAGAAACCAATTTATCATGTAAGCTAAGCTAGGCAGCTATTGAACATGAACGTATAAATAAGCTAATCCCTAAATCAATTAAAATCAATTAATATGTGATTAATTCATTTTTATTTGTTTTGTATAGTTGAAGATTTCTGAAGAAATTGGAGCAAAATTAGAGTAAATTAAGGTTTCCAACAAAAAATGAAATAGTCGATTCAGGTCGACCATAATCAATGTCGGTAAGAGAACGGAACCCGATCAAGGATGAGAATGTTTACGATAGTACTTTGAAGAAAATGAAGAAAAGAAGAGAAAAAGAAAAAAAATATTAATGCAGCTTAATTAATTAAGTTAATTAATCAAGTCATCAATTACTTAATTAATCAAGCTATGGTGCAGCTTTCCCACTTAGTTTTTGTGAGGCCGGGAAATTTCAAGTTTCTCTTTTAACGAATAAGTTTTTAGTTCTTTCTTTCACTATCTTTAACATATCTCTTACGATAATCCTTGCAAAATTATTATTTGCAAAATTTGTTACAGCTTTCTATTTTACATTTTAAGAGTATTATCTCGTTTCTACATTGATTTTCTTAACATATTATTTTCATTAACCACTTTAGAGAAATCCACCACTAATATTATCTTTAAGCCCAATTCTCAAATGTGATTCTTTAAGAAACCATTTCCCGGAATTTGGTTAACTACACTTTGTGCTCTCAAGAACTAAGATCTCGTTTATTCAAAAAAAAAAAATATATATATAAGATCGCGTTTGGTTTGCAGAATTAAATAATCAGAAAAGAAAACTTAATATTTTCTTGTGTTTGGGATGCAAAAGAAAATGAAATACTTTTTTAAAGGAATTGAAAATAAGGAGAAAGTGGTTCCTTCCATACCTCTAAGGATTCATTTTTCCCACTTTTTCTTTACATTTATTACTCACATCTCATTAACATTGCATTAGTTACGAACTTTTGAATTACTTTTCCAATAATTTTTCTTATGTTATCAAAATCGGAATTAAAAGTTCATAGGAAATTTAATTTCTCATCTTATGCCATGTTTGGTTCGCCTAAAGTAAGCATCAGGAAATGAAACTTGTTCTTTTCTTGAGTTTGGCATGCAAACCCCCCCCCCCCTCCTTTTTCATTGTATTTATTACTCACAACATATTATTTTATTTTATTATTTACAAATTTTTTAACAACTTTCCTTACGTTACCAAATATTGGAATGGAAAGTTCTTGGAAAACTTCATTCCTCTTCTCATGGGAAAGACAAATGAATTACTTTCCTTTCCGTGAACCAAACAGGGCCACAAAAATCTCCCATTTCTTCTTCTCCTAAAGCTTCTTTTAGGCTTGTTTACGTCAGCCAATTTCATGTGTTGATACATCTAGATCAGATCCTCTGATTGAAAAATGTTCTTCATAAAAGTTGTTCATTATCATCTCTTCTATAACATATCCAAAAATCAGCTCGATCAGATATATAATGAAGTCTGTATATCGATCTGTGTAGAGGTTTCTCAGAAATCAGCAGATTTCGAGTTTCAGCTTTTCTATATATTTCCGGATTACGGCCTCCTATAAACCAAAGGAGATTAATGGACGATGGTGAAGCATTGGTCATTCACCCTAACATCACTTAGCTTTGGACTCCAGGTAGGGGGACTCGCCCTAGTTAGTGGTTTTCTATATTGTTTTATAGTTTGAAAATTGGTTTTCTATGGTTATTCTTATTTGAGATAATGAGGGTGACCCGAGAGTGAGAGGAGTATAGCGACTTCCTTGGGGTTCGATCCCCTAAACCACAGGAGGGGCCGTATGGACGGTAGAGTGTCTGACATCCTTTAAGGTGTGGCACTGCTTCTAGGTGATACGGCGTAAGTAGACACTCTCACTAAGCCTTGCCGGTTTAAACGATAGTAATCACAGTAAAGATGTAGTTGGCTTTATGATCGGTCATTAGGTTTGTCAATTGGATATCCAAATATCCAAGTTTATAGAAAATAGTTTCAATGTGGGATTTATCTATATATGTAGTTTTTACTTACTCACCGGCACCTATGTTTATATATTAGAATTGTTTTCAAACCTAGCTGGGGTTAAGCCCTCCACTAGACTAGCGAGGACGATTGCTCACCCCTAAAACAGTTGTGTGATTGCAAGGACTGTGCATGAAAACGAGACAGTTAGGACTGACGCTGGGTGTTTTCAAATATTTGTTCTACTTAACAGGTTTTGATTTTGCATTTCAAATCCGACTACCTATTTCATAATTCCTTGTTTTGTAGTAAGTTTGTAACAATTGATCAGAACATCTTCTTCAATTATTTTATGTCGATTATGTGTTTGCTATGAAGTTATTGGTTCAGAAATAGCATACTAAACTCCTTTGATATTCTACTCAACTTGATTGGAATATCTCTGTCCAATCTTCTTAACATTAATATGTTACGTGTTTGCTCTCAATTAACATTACTTAGAAAAATGATTTGGAACTCTATGAAACTTGGTTTTAGAAATGGAATTTATTTTGGTATTCGACATAACAAGATATTACACCAAAAGTCTTCTCAATTTCACCTCATTCATATTCACGCTTCTAGCTCGATTCTACCTTCCATTGAAAAGTAATTTTAGTGTCAAATCTTATTCAAATGCCTTGCATATCTTTAGGAGTATGGCTGAACTATTTTTGCTTATGCTCCTAACGGTTCGCGGCACTGTAATGTGACCGATTTGAGGAGGTGCAAATCAAGGCGTTACAGTTTTCATTCTTTTCCTCTCTAATCACACAATATCTTTACGACAAAAGCCCTATGTATGAAAATGGCCTGAAAATGCATAGTATAATTTGGTTTATTGGCATTAGTTTGTCCTATGTAAGTCGAAAGTCATGAACATCTACTTATAAATGATTAGTTGTTGTGTATTATGAGTTATAAATGTATTTAAAAAATGAAAATGAAAGGAGAAAAATGTATTACATCAAAATAGTTGAGTCTTAACAAACGAAAATTTCACAATACACCTGATGTATTGATTAGGCCTACGTTTGGGCGGAACTGAACCCATATAAAGTGGGAACTAAGATTAAACAAGTACTCCATGTCAGTCTGATCTTATCATTTTATGAATCAAGAACCGATTGTTGAAATATCTGGGAAAAGGTTAAGAACAATGAATGAATAATATGACTGAATCTTCTTATCTTCATTGAATATCTTCCAGTTACATATATAGTAGTCCACACGAACCACTTTGACTCAAACTAAGGAGATAAAACAGCAACAAACTTATCCACTACAACTGAACAATTTAAACTTCTAGGACTCCTAAAGACTTGGTCAGTAGCAGGAAATCCCAAATGAATAGGACTTGCAACCACGACTTATTCAAACCAGAAAAACAACTTATTCAAAGCAGAAAATAACAACCAAGTTCCAACATTCCCTCCCTTAAACTGAATGTCCTTCAAACATCAGTTTACAGCAGAGGAAACTCCAACAACCCAACTTTTCATCATCCCAACCAGCCTCCTTTCTTGAACAAACTCCGAGCAGACTTCGAAGCTTCTCAAACACAGCTGTCTTGAGAGGTTTTGTCATTATATCTGCAATCTGATCCTCACTCTTGCAATAGATAACATTAATAACACCATCCTTGCAGAGATCACGTAGGAAATGATACCTCACATCTATGTGTTTGCTCCTCCCATGCAAAACTGGATTTTTTGAAAGTTTGATGGCAGAAACATTATCACAATAGATATCAGTTGGACCTTGCTGATTGTTACCTAACACCCCAAGTAATTTTCTCAGCCAAATGGCTTGGCACGCACCAGAAGTTGCTGCTACAAATTCTGCTTCTGTTGTAGACAAGGTCACAATTGGTTGTTTCTTACTACCCCATGAGACAGCTCCTGACCCCAACAAGAAAACATTCCCAGAAGTGCTCTTCCTATCATCAACGTCACCAGCATAATCGCTGTCAGTGAATCCATATAAACCAACAGACATTCCTGCCTCAGTCTCTCTTTTGTACCACATACCAAAATCAATGGTACCCTTCAAGTACCGAAAAATCCTTTTAGCAGCAAAAAGATGCAGTTCAGTTGGACTTTCCATGTACCTGCTTATGAGACTCACTGCATACATAATGTCCGGTCTGGTCGTCGTTAAGTACATCAAACTCCCGACAATCTGTTTAAACAGAGTAGCATCAATCTTCTTTCCTTCTGAATCCTTCTTGAGCTTTATAGTTGGATCTGTTGGGGTAGTAACTGAGTTGCAGTCTTTCATCTGAAACCTCTCCAACACTTCTTGAGCATATTTTCTTTGTGTAACAAAGATTCCACCAGATGATTGCTTGACTTCAATCCCGAGAAAAAAATGCATCAACCCAAGATCCGTCATGTCAAACTCAGACATCATGGATTTTTTAAAAACAGCAATCATGGCCTCATCATTACCTGTAAAGATCAAATCGTCCACATACAAACACACAAGAAGCACCTTACCTCCATCTCCAATTTTTGTGAATAAAGTGTGCTCATATGGACATTTGTTAAAGCCCTCTCTAGAGAAATAGGACTCTATACGACTGTACCAAGCTCTGGGTGCTTGTTTCAGTCCATAGAGTGCCTTCTTCAATTTATAAACTTTCTCTTCATTCCCTTCCTGTACATAACCCAAGGGCTGCTCCACATATACATCCTCCTCCAAGTCACCATGTAAAAATGCTGACTTTACATCCAATTGAAACACAGACCATGCATTATGAGCTGCTAATGAAAGTACTAACCGAATAGTGTCATGCCTCACAACCGGAGCATAGACTTCATTAAAATCAACTCCAAACTCCTGCTTATAGCCTTTTGCTACCAACCGTGCTTTATATTTCTCCACTTCACCTTTCTCATTCAGTTTGGTCTTGTAGACCCACTTGACACCAATCACCTTTTTTCCCTTTGGAAGATCTGTCATCTCCCAAGTCTTGTTTTTCTCTATGGCTTCAATCTCCTCATTCATGGCCTTCTGCCACTTTAATTCTTTGATGGCATCATGAAAAGCAATAGGATCACGGTCTGAAAATAAGGCAAAATGAGTAAGTGGATCATCAGTGTGATTAATTCCACTAACCTCATAATCTTGCATCCATGCTGGCCTTCTTCTTGAACGTTGGAGTCTAGATTCATGTGACAAATCATCTTCCACTTCTCCTTGTGAATCTAACGTGGGAGTAGGTGGTGAACTTGTGACAATAGAGCTTGAAAGAGGCCGACTTACTTCTCCTTCTTCACTTTCAACATCACTTACTGGAACGTACTCTCCGGTGCTATTAACAGTCCACTTCCATGTCTTGCTTTCATCAAACACCACATCTCGACTGATGATTATTCTTTTTGTGATTGGGTTGTACAACCTGTAAGCTTTTGAGTGCTCACTAACGCCAAGAAATATACATTTCTCTGCCTTATCATCAAGCTTCTTCCTCTTCTCATCAGGGACATGAGCAAAAGCTATGCAGCCAAAAATTTTGAAATAATCCACGGTTGGTTTGTTTCCCTTCCAGGCTTCTTCAGGTGTCATGTTCTTTACTGCTAAAGTTGGGCTTCTATTCAATATGTGGATGCTCCAGCTAACAGCTTCTGGCCAAAAACATTTGGGAATAGCTTTTGTAGACAACATACTCCGAACCATGTTCAAAATTGTACGATTCTTCCTTTCGCTTACACCATTCTGCTGTGGTGTGTAAGCTGCAGTCAATTGTCTTCGAATGCCATTCATCTCACAAAAGTTAGAAAATTCTTGTGAGTTGAATTCCCCTCCACGGTCTGTTCGCAACACCTTAATTGCTCTGCCAACTTCATTCTCAATCAAGGCTTTGAAGCTTTTAAAGGCTGTAAAAGCTTCTGACTTTGCCTGCAAGAAATATACCCAGGTCTTCCGACTATAGTCATCAATGAAGGTTATAAAATACCTCTTATTGCCATTCGAAGTTGGACTTATGGGTCCACAGATGTCTGAGTGAATCAACTCCAGTGGCTGCTGAGCTCTCCACGCTTTTCCCTTTGGGAAATGATCACGTTGCTGTTTGCCAATCACACAATCTTCACAAACTTGTGATGGAGGAGCAATTTGTGGAAGCCCTGTCACCATTCTCCTTTGTTGCAAAGTCTTCAACCCATTAAAGTTAAGATGCCCATATCGAAAATGCCACAACCAAGCTGTGTCTTTCACTTTTGCAGAGAAACAAGTTTGAAGATTCGGACCATCATCTACAATGATAATTGGGAACATTCGATTCGCTGTCATGTGAACTCGAGCAATAACACCTCTCTCTGAATCTTTGATAAGGCAGGTCCCACTTTTGATGGTGATCTCATACCCCTTCTCTTGGAGTTGACCCAGGCTAATCAAGTTGCTTTTCAAATCTGGAACATAAAACACACTGGGAATTCTTTCAATAACATCATTTTTCATGCGAACATTGACACTTCCTTTCCCCATAACAGACACAGTAGAGTTGTCTCCAAACTTCACAGTATCTCTAAATGACTCATCCAACTCAGAGAATAAAAACTTATTGCCACACATATGATTACTGCATCCTGAATCTAAATACCACAGATTATTAGACTCTTCTTCCTTGTTATGACATGCCATCAATAAGGTTGTTTCTTCTTCTTCTATCTCAGCATAATTTGCTCTTTCTCCCTGACCTCTAAAGAAATTAGGACACTCTGACCTATAATGGCCATACCTGTGGCAATTGAAGCATTCAATATTGGATTTGTCAAACCTTGATCCTTGACCACGCCCTCTACCTCTGGAATAGGAATTGAATCTGCCTCTGCCTCTTCCTTGACCACGTCCTACACCCTCAAAAGCAATTGGAGTGTTGGAAGAGACCTTCAAAGCTTGCTCCTCTGTTGTAGCCCCTTGATTAATTCTCTGCTCATGAACCAACAACGAACTTTGCAGCTCATCAATCGAAACTTCATCAATGTCATGTGATTCCTCAATCGAACATACAACATAGTCAAATTTTGTATGCATCGATCGAAGAATTTTTTCAATAATGGTGACATCTCCCAGCTTGTCACCATGGATTCGCATCTTGTTTGCAATAGCCATGACTCTTGAGAAGTAATCATTGACTGACTCTCCCGTCTTCATTTGAAGAGTCTCAAAATCTCTGCGGAGGGCTTGAAGCTGTGCACGCTTTACTTTGGTTGATCCTTGATACTTCTTCCTCATCGAATCCCAAATTTGCTTGGATGTGTCCTTTTGGAGAATAGTCTCCAAAATTGTGCGGTCAATTGCTTGAAACAAGTAATTTTTCGCCTTGAGATCCTTCAACTGCTGCTCTTCCTGCACCCTTTTCTGTGCAGCCGTCAACACTTCTCCAGCAGCGGCTGGTTCAGCAATCCCGGTTTCAATGATGCTCCAATACTCCTTGGACCTCAGAAAATTCTCCATGAGCATGCTCCAATGGTCATAGTGTCCATCAAAGCGTGGAATTGCTGGTTGCACATAGTTGTTGTTGTCGGATGCCATGTTCACTTGCTACTGCAAGAAAGCTGCTGCTTCTTTCTACCTCAGGCCCAGTGGGGGCTCTGATACCACAATGTTGAAATATCTGGGAAAGGTTAAGAACAATGAATGAATAATATGACTGAATCTTCTTATCTTCATTGAATATCTTCCAGTTACATATATAGTAGTCCACACGAACCACTTTGACTCAAACTAAGGAGATAAAACAGCAACAAACTTATCCACTACAACTGAACAATTTAAACTTCTAGGACTCCTAAAGACTTGGTCAGTAGCAGGAAATCCCAAATGAATAGGACTTGCAACCACGACTTATTCAAACCAAAAAAACAACTTATTCAAAGCAGAAAATAACAACCAAGTTCCAACACCGATGAGGACCTGAACCAAAGCCTTACAGTTTAGTTTCATCGGGGTTTTTGGTCACAAACCACATGCCTTCATTGTTTATTTCTTCTCTAATTCTTCTTCAAAGGTTTTGGGGGATGATCTATTGACATGGATTCTTGACTTCTTCGTTGTTCTCAGGCTCTTGGGATAGTGCAAGAATCTCATTAATTCTCATGGAATTATGAATTTACCGAAGTTAGGATTAGAGAAATAAGCCATCAATTTGGGAATTTTTAAAAGTGAAGATAGTCTGGATGCTAGAATTGATCTGTATAGGAAATTAGGCTAACAATTGAATGAAATTAAGTCAAGGTTTATTCAATTTTGAGAAGAATGGAAGAAAGTGAAGAAATAGATCTAGGTTTTGGAGAACTCAAAAGAGAAGAGGAATTAAGATAATGGAGGTGACTCTCTCAGTTGTAATTGGGATTATATCCTTGGGCTTTGCTGTGGTTAAGTTGCCCGAATAGCATTTGACAAAAAAAGAAAGTTATTGAAATAGTCTGCATAAATGGAATACGTGAACCAGGTTCGATTTCAGTCCAAGATGAGATCAGCAATCAAGGATTGGGACCTACTCATTTCTTTATGACATAAGTGGCATGTCAGTCAAGTGATACATTGCCTCTCCCTCCCTCCTCCCCCGCAAGGAGATTCCCACATGTTCCCCCCCCCCCCCCCCCCCCCCCCCCCCCCCCCTCGCTCACCAATGTCCTTGATGTTCATTTCATGAACTGATGGGGATAGTGTCTAGTTATCTAGACAATTTCTTCACAGCTCGATACTGTTGAAGGTTTTGTGTTCAAGTCGACTATTTCATTAATGAGTTGATGTACTGTTGAAGTTTTTGTTTTCTTTATTTCATTGGTTTTCACTTCGTAAAAGATGGGATTCAATGGCTTGACAGCTAGGTATAACAACTACTTGGTTTGTTTTCTTCTATTTTCTTGTCTTTTTTGTGATTAGATTCATGGCATCTGTTCGTGGGTTCATAAGTCCCAATGTTTGTGCTCATCAACTTTGCTAACAATTTCAAGATGACTGTTCCGAGATACTTGATGTGGAACAAACTAATTTGGGTGGAACGGCCAGGGGATGATGATGATAAGAGTTCTGGTTAACGGTTGGTCATGGTTGAGGATGGTTTTTCAGCAGTTTATTTGAATGCAATTGTTGTTGCTCTTTTTTTATCTATCAATGACACTTGTACAGGCCCACTTTTTGGGTACCAGTTACAGATTCCCTTTAACAAATATTATGGAAGTTCCGCGCTTTGTTTTAGATCATAGCAGAGGGCTTTGATCACATGCAGTTCATGCCAAGGAGTTGTTTTACAATTTATTCCCAGTGGTGGAATTCTTGTTGCCAATCCTTATCGATTTCTTTGCGATGATGCGACGATTTCAGGCGGTTTATTTTCATCATACGGATCAACATCCATGTTGATATCGGAAGATGTCCCGCATTTCAGTCGCTTCACTCAATTTGATTTCATCATCTTTACCAAGCAAGCTATGTCTCAATCCAAGACAACAGTGGTCAACTACAGTCTTGGCTTTGGTATTTTGACGTACTCTTTCCTCGGTTCAGAGTTTTGTCCTAATGGATTTTGTCTGAACAGCGTTTTAGTGAGGCCATCTTTAGAATAGGTTTGAGAAGAAATGAAGATATTTTTCCACTTCTTCCAAGTAGTTTATAAGTTTACTTTTGCGATTGTTGTAGGCAACCAACTTAGTTAGTAGGTAACTGCTTATGTCCTGGCTTTTGCCCTAGGTTGCGTGTACTTATATTCCTATGTAGTATCTCTTGAACTTAACATATGTTCATTCCAATTCTCAAAAAAAAAAAAAAAAAATCTTTATGACATAAGGACCAGAAAGAACCGAAGAGGGAATTTTCAATCGAGTGTGTTAACAATTTTTAACATATTTTGGCAATGTCATTGTATTTAGGGTTGTCAATTCCAACACGACTCGAAACTCACACGAAATAAAGCGGGTTGAACCCGCACGATTAAAAAGCGGGTCGGTAGTGGGTCAACCTATCATGACTCATTGAATAAACGGGTCGGTCGCGGGTCAACCTGCCAACACGAAGTGAACTCGTATAATCCAATTATGCTATACTTCTTCTTGAAATTTTAAACGTTGGGAGTATTTGATCATAGGATTGGACAATTTGAAATATTTTGCTTCATCATTATTGGATTTAATTATTTATGAATTATATATAATTATTTATATTCTTCATCTTATGGAGTTTTTAGTGAATTTAATCAATTTATGCATTTTTTTAGTTAAATGAATCGCATTGTTAACCCTTAAATGGGTCATTTTGTCATACACGACATGACATATTTATTAAATGGGTTAAGCGGGTTGGAAATGGGTAATTGGTTTAATAAATAGGTTGGGTTTAGGTTTGGGTTTAAATTTTTAACACGATTAATAAATGGGTTGGGTTTGAGTTTGTCTCTTGTGACACGACATATACCTTAACCCGACACGACCCATTGACAGCCCTAATTGTATTTTGATGATGTCCCTATGATACCTTTCAATGTGTCAAGCCATACAAAACCCTATTGATATTCAAATCTTTAAGTTTCTTAACTTGATCATGATTGATAAATCATGATATCAATCATGATCTTTAGAATGTGTTTTGATTGACAGAAATTCCAAAATCTCGTTTTACGATTTTTCAAAGTCGAAAGCAAAAAAAATTCATAATGAAAAAAATCATTTCAAAATCAATTTCAGTGTTGCACAAGTTCAACCAAGTTCTAAAAGTCATGTCTTACTAGTGGTGGATTCGGTAGAAAAATGTCGACAAATCGCGTCAACCAGGTACCGAATGTTGGTTGGTTTTCCAAATCTGTAACTGAAACCGAGCCACCACCAGAGCTTACCGACTAATCTGTATACCGAGTTTCGGCTCAAATTCGAAGAATAACCGGATCTTAAAATTAGGCTTCGCCACCAAGATAACACCGATCACAGTCTCGATCACACTTTCCTCCATCTGCAAGCTCTAATTGAAATTAGAAACACGGAGCTCTTCCTTTAGGACACCTCAATCTCTTCATCCAAAACACCTCAATCTCCATCATCATCATTCTAGGTCTGATTGGGAGGGGATATTGGAAATCGGGTCAGAGGGAATTGAGTTGGGTTTTGGGGGTTAGATTCAAAATTAGGGTTATTGATCGAATTGAAGAAGTTGACATTTTGTATATTATTTAGATGATAGGTCTATTTATTTAGATGATTACGTTATATCAGCTGCCACATATAGTGGGCTCTAGTCTCTAGGTGGTTCATCTACCATTACTCAATATCAAATGACACACGGAATTCAAAAGATGACATGGCCCATCACACATCCAAACATGTCAATCCATATTTTTATTCAAAATATTCTTTCAGGCCATGAACTCACTACTAGTAAAGCATTCCGTTCAAAATGGTATTCCAATTGACAAAACTCAAAAATATCGACCTGTTTGTCATGATTTTCCTAATTTTACATAATTGGAAATTTTAAAAATAAAAAAATGAATTTGTATTAATGTTCACGCAAACATTCTTTAATTTTTATCAGGTAATGATTTTTTTATATACAATCATGACTCCTTAGATATGATGATATGTTTCCCATGTTAAGTAACGATTTAAAAAATATGCAATACATGCGAGAATCATCAGTACATAAGCTATAAAGATTCTCAAATTTTTATCAATACATAATGATTTAGATGCCTATAATCAAAAGCTATATAGATTAATCCAAAATCTTATTCAAATCCGATATAGCACCTATCAGTACATAAGAAATATATTGAATCGATTCTTTTAATGAATAGATCCAATTGCAACTTTGAATATGGAATTCAAAGGGATCAAATAGGAAATGATACTCTAAATCATAGAATTATAATAACATATTTTTTTTGAATAGAAGTTGATTGTTATTCAATAACCAACAGCCAATAGGTCATAGCTTATAAAACTTACATATGAGTTCAGGCAAGAAAATCCGGAAAAACCTATCCAAGCTAAAGCAAACTGATTAACATCATTGGGAAGCTCACAATTAAGCAAGCCTTAGAATTATGACAAAGCTTCGCTTATTACGGAAAGAAATCATTCAACTACCCCTCTCTTGCTAATTACGCAATTGTGGTACCAAAGAGAAACTAGAGACGTCATAGAACTCATAGAAACTTACTCACCCTCGCACAGGCTTAAACCCTAAATAGAACAGCTAAGCAATAAACAGCTCCTTCCTATTACAGTCGGAGCTTAAATCCACGTACACCTGCATTTTTACCTTCCGCTTTCTTAAACCGGCGACCAGATGAATGGCCCCTCTTCTTCTTTGGAGTTGACCTTATTGAAATCGGAACCTCCACCAACTCACAGAGTTGGAATTCCTGCGATATAATTGCCAAACTAGGCTTGAAGATCTTCTTTCTCACACCCAAATCCAACATTGGGCCTCTTTTAGTTGCAAGCCTAGAAGATGACCCAGCAAAGCCCACAGCCACAGTAAAATTGTCGCCCAGCCCAAAGGTGTGCAACCCAATCAAACCTATGGTCAACCCTAATCCAAAATTAGGGTTTCCCGCTGGTTTTTCCGGAGCAGCCACAACTACACTTGCTGCAACACCCGACGTCATTCCATCCACTACCACCATATCTTCAGCCATCTACGACATCAAGCCCAGCTCCGCCGATCCCATAGGGAGCATCTTCGGCCCCGCCACAATAATAATAGAAGCCTGCGGACTGGGCACCAACTCAAAGCTCGATTCCAAGCCATCTTGGTCCGACCCCCACCAAAGCCGCCACCATCCCTTCAAGATCTTTGTCACAACCCTCCTGCCCATAGACAAAGAACCCACACCTCTTGCAGATCCTATGGCACTTTTTGTACCTAAACTCTAGAGCCACCGCCACCTCCAGCGAAAAGTTGTACTAGCGCCGAGCCCATATCCGACGTAGTACATCATGGATCACCCAGATCCTCTGAATTGGATCCTTCCTCTCCATCGCCGCTTGATCGTACCATACAAACCACCCCAAATAGTTTTCAAGGAGGGTTAGGACTCGTTCATTGGGCATAGCAATACGAAGCCCCGTTACTGCCACCCAAACCTCAAGGTAGTGCAGCGATACCTCCTCCACAGCACGAACACCATCGTAATCCGCCACCACCAACATCGAATTATTATAAAACCAAGGGCTGCCATTGAGGACATGGGTCTTTGCCTCCTGTTCCTTGAACTGGAAAACGAAAATACCTCCCTCCTCCTGTTAGATCAAAACACATTCTTTTAGTCTCCAAACACTAGAGATTGTCTCTGAGAATGACGATACCACCACGCACTTCGGAGATAGCAGACGTCCACAGTGATAAAAGGAAGGATCATGGATCCGATCGCCACCGCCAATCAGATTCACCACAGCCGCCTCAATCCATGCAGGAATAGCCACCGCTTCCCCCGTCGTCATCGCAACCCAAACTGATCAATTTCTCCCTTAGAGGGAAACCTTAGCAGAGAGAAAAGTCGACTTGTATGTGCAAAATAAGTTGCGTATATAAGGGACTATAATAAAATATACAGTTTACCAACATTTATCAAATTTGAAAAATAATTACTGAATTAGCCACATTATTTTTAGAGAGAAATACACAAATGGTCACTCAACTATGACTCATTCAACACTTTGGTCACTGAAGTTTCAAATATATCACTTTGGTCACTCAACTATTACACTATCAATCACTTAAGTCACCCAAAGAGTATTTTTTATAATTTTTTTTTTATGAAAAAAATTAACAAAGTGACTTAAGTGATTGACAGTGTAATAGTTGAGTGATCAAAGTGATATATCTGAAACTTCAGTGACCAAAGTATTGAATGAGTCATAGTTGAATAACCATTTGTGAAATTTTTCATATTTTTTATACCGATAATTAAGAATTGTTTTCCCCTAATACAGTGAACAGTGTTCCCCCAATTGTTTTCCTCTGAAAAACACCCTTTGCAATTTGATGAAAACTATTTGAGACATTATTTGCATTTATTTGGTATTTTGATGTCATTTGAAGATGAACTAATTAATTAGTAGTGTATTTCGTGTAATTATCTGTGCAATTGGGATTAGTTTAGGTTAGACTTAGTTTTTGCAGTAATATCGGAAATAGACAGGCCCTTCTTCCTGAAGAGTATTTCTCTCTAGATCGGTGCTGGAACATTTCTCTGCACACATGGATGCACGACACTTGTCTCACGTTAACTCTTGCTCCCTTCTATTTAAACCCCACACCACATGCCTCCACTTCACACAAACTCATCAGAGTATTACTGAGAAGAACTCAACAAATCAATTCAAAATGGGAAAGAGAGTGATGGTGAGCGTCCTGGTTCTTGCACTTGTGATGTGCTTTGGAGTCATGGCAATGGCTATGAGCTTCGATCACGAAGACGAGGACTGGCGAAGGGATCATAGGGAAGAAGAGTGGGAAGGGCACAGAAGACATCACCATTGGTTCCTTTTGCAACGATCTAGACTACTGCTGAGAACTGAAGCTGGGGAAATGAGGGTGGTGAGGAGTGTAGGTCAGAGAATGGTTGATAGACATATAAATGTTGGGTTTCTCTCCATAGAACCCAACTCTCTTTTCATCCCTCAGTACCTTGATTCCAGCGTGGTCCTCTTTGTCCACGCAGGTATATGTACTGCTCTTTTTGTCTCATCGATCTCATCGATCATCTTCTGATTTTAGTGTGGTTCGTGTGCTTATGGTTACAAGTTATGCATAGATAATCTTATACTTCATTAACTATACTAGGATTTTAATGGTACATTTATTATGATATATTGTTCCAGGTCAAGCAAATGTGGGATTGGTAAGCCAACATGAACTCGGAGAGAGGCAATTGAAGGCTGGGGATTTGTACAGAATCCCAGCTGGTTCAACATTTTACTTGCAAAATGTTGGGGAGGGCCAGAGACTTGAGCTCATTCTCAGCATTGACACATCTGATAGTTTAAGAATGGGTACTTTGGAGGTACCTACACCAATCATTTCTTAATCATAATAAATCTTCTGAATTAATCAGGTTTATCCTAGTTGTCAATCCTTGTGCCTTTTGTTACATAGGCTCATGAGTGTCTAAATAACCTAAATTTTTTTGGTTTTTTTTTTTTTGAAACGATTTTTTTGGTTCTGTACCTATGCAGAATTTCTTCATTGGTGGAGGAACCTACCCAAAATCTATCCTTGCTGGGTTCGATTCTCACGTACTCACAAGTGCATTTAACGTAAGCCAATCAATTACTTTGAAAAAATAAATCTTGTACTTCTCTTGGCAATCCTTGATTTCTAATCCTGATGAGTGATGATCATTAGAAATTCAACGGTTATCATGTTATCTAATTAGGTCTGAGACATATGTACATCAATAATCAATAGACAAACCATCTAAGATCGAGGATTAATATGTGTTCATTGCAGGTCTCATCTTCAGAACTAAAGCACATTTTGACAAGGCAACAAGAGGGTCCAATTGTATCTCTGAATAATTCTCAATCATCATCAAACCTTTGGACAAAATTCCTAAGCATGAAAGAGCAGGACAGACTACAAGAACTAAAGAAAATGGTCGACTTCCCACAAGAACAAGAGCAAACCCAAACATGGTCATGGAGGAAACTCTTGACCTCTATGTTCGGAACAATCGAAAACGAGAAGAGGAAGCAAAATCATGATGAGCACTCCCAGAAGGCTTACAACCTCTATGCGAGGAGGCCGGATTTCAAGAACAACTATGGATCGAGCTTGTCAGTTGATGAGTCTGATTACTCACCGCTACAAAACTCCGGCATTGGCGTTTACCTTGTCAATCTTAACGCAGGATCGATGTTGGCACCACATGTGAACCCAGCTGCAACAGAATACGGCGTCGTTCTAAGAGGCTCAGGATCACTCCAGATTGTGTTTCCAAACGGAACCTTGGCAATGAAGGCGAAACTAAAACCAGGGAGAGTGTTCTGGGTGCCGAGGTACTTCCCATTTGTCCAGGTGGCATCTAACAACGAGCAACTTCAGATTTTCGGGTTCACTACCTCAAAGCAGCCGAACCACCCACAATTTCTGGCTGGTTCTAGCTCGGTGCTTGAAGCTCTAAGAGGTCCGGAACTTGCAGCTGCTTTTGGTGTGAGCGAGGGAAGGTTGAATCGTTTTGTTAATGCTCAGCGCGAAGCTGTAATCTTACCTTACAATGCGGAGAGGCATCATGAGACACATGGGATCCCCATGGCGGACTGGTGAGCTTTAGGAATGACATGATCATCGCTTTTGATGAAGGACTTGGCGAATAAGATCAATAGCTTTTTGTTTTTCAGGCTAAGAAGCTCTCCGGTGCTGCTACTTTGGGCACCCTCCTAAGAGCAATTTTGTTTAATTAGCCTCACTTTTCTTTGTTAATTTTCTTTTTACATAAAAGTTGTCTCTCGCTTACTCAATTTATTTTGCAATTAAACGGTTTTTTGCTCAACAAGAGAGGAAATTTATTAATTAAGAAAAAAAAAACACAAGAGGGGGACATAAGAATCAAAACCGTCTTAAGTAAATATTGTAAAAGAGCAAAATAAATGAGCATTAAATTCTTTAAAAGAAACTAATCAAAAAGCTTCAATGTGCAGATCCTATTCCTAAAAAAATAGCAACCCTACAGAGCTAACTTATTGAAATGGTTTAATTAGTCTGAACAGTTTCCAGCCTCTTTGATTTCTTCTTCCGTGCCTTGGGGCAGAACTTACTATATAAATTTATCATCATCATTCAAAACTTCATTATCCTTTTCTATATAAGTACAGCCAAACTCAATATAACGCTCAGTTTCGCGACTTTGTTGTATGCTATGGGTTTTTTTGAAAGGTGTTCATCGTCAACCATATTATGCTAAGATTTCCGAGGAAATAAACTTAATTTCATCGATCACACTTGTGCCAACAGCCGAAGGACAAAAGACAAAGCACTCAAAGGCTCAACTCCAGCGTCACGTAATGCATTAGCCACAACTTCATCAATAAGAGCAATAAGTGCAGTAGGAACTGTAGGATCAGCAGGAGTATGTGCAATACGATTAGCATTAGCAACAGGAGAGTACGTAGAATCAGTAGAACCTTACAAATGATTAAATAGAGCGAAATATATTATCACCAATACAAAATATTATACTATTATAAAAGTCAGCGTTTGTCATAGATCGGAAGAGGCACAAATTTGACGAGAGCAAAGCACAACCGTACTTTCTCGCTTATAGAAGGAAAAATTGTAGCAGTCATACTACACATAAAAAATGTTGGAGAAGAAACAACTCGCAATTGAGGCATTGCTCAGACCTGAAAATTTTAAGGTGTGTAAACTGCAAACTACACTCGACTCATTGGTGATGCGTGCGAAACATAAGGCAATATTAATAAATCTAAAATAAACCTCCAAAGGACAAAGGACGTAAGCCATGAACGAGTACCCAGTACCCACCATAGCTTGTTGCAAATGCTAACTAGAAAAGCTTTGCAATAATTCAGCCTGCAATAATAAGTACCCAGTAATGCGAAGGCTATTCCTTTCGGTCCTTTGTATTCTCTAAGAATGAGATAGCCATATTTACTATGAGGACAATTACCCAACAATCACCCAAAAGGCCAACTACGGTTGAAGAATAATATACATAATACGATAACAAGATAAGCTTCAAGTATCTACGAATGTTTGTAAGTTTCGAATTTTAGCCAACATTTGAGAAACTCATTATTTTTTAAATTTATCCCTCCATCCAATACATAAAAAGGGATTGATAATTGAGTTCTTTACTAGCATTTTATAACAAAAAAGTCTTATCCATTACACCATATTAATCGCCTTCCAAACCACAATCCCAACTTTCATTGCTTCTAAAATAAATCATCCATATGTCTACGTGACAACAAGGTAAAATGGCAACCCGACCAGGAAAAAAAACGATGAAAAGAAAAACTAAATTGTGGAGAAGGGACACATGGAAAGTTGGACTCGTTCACTCCGACATGACTGTCACAGTGTGCTGCTGCTGCTTCTTTCTTTCTCCCATGTCTGTCTAAACCAAAACCCGCCACCAGACCTACCAGCTTTGCATGAATCCCACGTGTCTCCCTCACGTCTCCTACAAAATTCCACGCCACTTCACCCACCTCATTCAGAAATCTCAGACCCCGAACATTCATAGATCAAGAACAGAGAGAGAGAGAGAGAAACATAGCAAAATGGAAAACAGAGTCATTAGCCTCCTGGTCATTGCGCTCATTATGTGCTATGGATTGTCAACGGCCGTTGGATTTTATCGAGATGAAGACTGGGGGAAGCAGAGAGAAGACCCCGATCAAGAGCAGGAAGAGCAAGAGCAAGAAGCGATGATGGGAGACGAGGATTGGTTCTTGTTGCAGAACTCAAAGCAGGTGGTGAAAACTCGAGCTGGTGAAATGAGAGTGGTGAAAAGCGTAGGTGGGAGGATTGTTGATAAGCCAATGCATATTGGGTTTATTACAATGGAGCCCAAGTCCCTCTTTGTACCTCAGTACATGGACTCCAGCTTGATCCTCTTCGTCCATTCTGGTATGCAAAAACATTTACTCATGATCAATCTCCCTTTTAAGGGCTTCTGAATTGTATTGTATTTGGGTTTTCTTCACATCAGTCCCGAGAGAAATATTTAATATTGCATGTTGGCTAAGTAGTAGATCCAACATGGGGATTAAAACGCCATCGTTTTTCGGGGTTTGTTTATAATTGCTTGCAGGGGAAGCAAAGATAGGGCTGATATACAGAGATGAACTGGGAGAGAGGAGATTGAGGGCTGGGGATGTGTACAGAATTCCAGCTGGTTCGCCTTTTTATTTGGTGAATACAGGGGAGGGTCAGAGACTTCACATCATCTGTAGCGTTGATACATCTGAGAGTTTGGGAATGGGTACTTTGCAGGTACATAATGTCTCCTTTCATGATACTCATCACAAATTAATTTTCTTTTCTTTTTTTTGAAATTCAAATTAATTTTCTTTATTAGGAGGTATTTTATTCACAATTTTTTATCTTTATTAAGATTTATTACCGATAAATTTTTGTCCTCATTTTGGTATTTTACAAATGCAGTCTTTCTACATTGGTGGAGGATATAACCCAGCATCTGTACTTGCTGGATTTGACCAGGAAATACTCGAAAGTGCATTCAATGTAAGGCTTCACTTTGTACCACATTTTGTTGATTGTAATGAATCTAATTAATAGTCGATTTGTTATAGTGCATGGTTGGGTTCTTAAGCATGGTTAATAGTTGGTTTGTATTCAGCGTAGTCACTAGAATATTGTTAGAGAAATGATAGCAATCTTCCCTCATCTATCTTTTCTTTCAACCTTCCTCACTTATTGTCTGCCAAGTGTCTTTTATCTTTTCTTTCAACCTTCTTCACTTATTGTCGGTGTCTTTTGACTTCTCTCAATTTTATAAATTAAATGCTGTGCAAATCAATTTTTATTTCTTCCAAATTTGCCCATAATTAATGCAATATTTCGTTTATAATTAATGAAAAGATCTTAACCTTTACATTATTCTTTTCCATTCATTTCTCTTCTTCTTTCCCTCTTATCATGATTTTTTTGTTGCTCTAAGCTTTAAATAACGAAGCATATATATAATCTCTCCCAAAATTTGAGCTAAAGTCTCATGCACATTGTTTTTCTGGAATGAAAAAAAGTTCTCTAGGTTCCTCTTCTAATACTCTTTATTTGTTTAAACCCAATTTTTCAGAAATCTTTAGATCAAATCATTGCTATATATATAGCCGCACCCTTCAAATTATTAGCCAAACCCAATTCAGCTCTAGCAATCACTTCATTGAGATCTCAATGAAGTGATTGCTAGCTAGTCTGCCTTTATAGATTCCCAAACCCAATGCTATCATCCTATGAGTTGAACTAGTTTCACCAGCGTACTGGCGTAAAATGGAGGATGGTAATTAGGAGATCAATGACACAATGTGTTGCCATTATAGGTTACATCATCAGAACTAAGTGATTTTTTGTCAAGGCAACAAGATGGTCCGATTGTATATGTGACTGATTCACCTCATCCACCAAGCCTTTGGTCAAGATTCCTAGAGCTGAAAGAGCATGACAGACTCCAAAATATGAAGAGAATAGTGGGCTTCACAAAAGAACCTGATCACCAAGAAGAAGACCATTCATTAGCATGGTCATGGAGGAAGCTTCTCAACTCTGTGTTCGGATCAAATGACAAGAGAAGAGACGATCCTGATGCTTACAAGGGAAAAGGAAAATCTCATGATGCTTACAACCTCTTCAAGAGATCTGCAGATTTCAAAAACGACTATGGCTGGAGCAAGGCACTTGACGAATCTGATTACTCGCCACTAAAAGACTCTGGCGTTGGTGTCTTCCTTGTCAACCTTTCTGCAGGGTCAATGATGGCACCACATGTGAACCCAATAGCAACAGAGTATGGGATTGTATTGAGAGGCTCTGGCACAATACAGATTGTATTTCCAAACGGAACCTCGGCAATGAATACTAAAGTTCAAGAAGGAGATGTGTTTTGGGTCCCAAGGTACTTCCCATTCTGTCAAATTGCATCAAGAACTGGTCCTCTTGAGTTCTTTGGATTCACCACCTCGGCACGCAAGAACAGGCCACAGTTCTTGGTTGGTGCTAGCTCTGTTCTTAGGGAGCTCAGAGGACCCGAGCTTGCAGCTGCTTTTGGTGTAAATGAGGATCGGTTGAGTCGCATTGTTCATGCTCAGCGTGAGTCTGTTATCTTGCCTTCGGTGCAAGCAGCTCCTCCTTACAAGGGGGAGGAGAGAGAGTCAACCCCGGAGGAGGAGACAGGGAAGCAAACCCCATACAAGGAGGACGAGAGGAGGCAGGAAGACAGGAGGAGGCGGGAAGACGAGAGGGAGCAATCAGCTGAGGAAGATGAGAGAAGGCAATCCCCATACAAGGAAGATGAGAGGCAGAAGTCGTCACAGGAGAAGCAGAGGAGGCAACCTCCATACGGGGAAGGGGATGTTATGTTTCAGAGGCTCCCAAAGGTGATCAAGAGTTTCGGGAATGAGATGGTTATGGGCTTTGATTGAGAGTGGTGGTGATGGTGGTGAATAAGATGATGCACAGGGTTCTTTGGGTTTTTAAGGCTGTTGGGAGTTTATCTTATGCGTGCAGTTAGCTTTTGTTTTTGGTTTCATTCTATGGTACGTTCTGTTGTGGCTATGTGCATAAGAGTTTCTTGTGAATAAAAAGACAAATTCTAGTTTTAATATCCCTGGTAATCATGAGAATTAAAAGAGTGCTTTGTAACACCTAACCTTGAGTGGGTTGGTTAATTTTTTTTCTTTCCTTTTCTTAACTTCCCTTTACCGCACTTGCTTAATTTTCCTAATGCATGGAGAAGGCCTAATGCTAAAAGGTATAATTGATGAGACTTATATTAATCCCAAGAGTTAGAACCACTACTCCAAGATAAATTGTATGGTCTGAAGTCTAAACCGAGAAACAAAACTAAGAATCGATAATGGAAACAACAATTGGGAGAAAGAGGAAGGGGCGAACCCATACATTAGAAGCCGAAGAAGAAAATCGTACGCTAAAAAGGAAGATGCAAACCACACTGGGGAGAAAGACGAAGGAGAGAACACATACATTAGAAGAAGAAGAAGAAGAAGAGAATTGCAGGCAAACAAAAAAAGAGAAAAGCAAAATAGACGTGAGTTTCTCCAAGAGGCGTAAAGGGTTGTTTGGTAAGGCTGCTCGTTTGTGCAAGGATTTCAGTGACACACGAATTGCGGTTCTCGTGGTTTCGAAAGCAAGTAGACCTTATGCTTTTGGACACTCTTCGGTGGATGAAGTTCTCAATGATCTCTACCACATTCAACCAACAACTACTGAATCTGTCGAGGGGCTCAATCTGATGAGGCACCAACACGAGCAAAAAATGTTGATGGTTGTGAAGGAAGAGATTGATAACGAATTGAGGGCCTGTCAAACTGTTGAGGGACTTGCGTCGTTGAGAGAAAAATACTTGAAGCTTGATGAAGATATCAAAAAGAGGTTGAGAAGTTGTTCCTCTGAAGAAATCAGTTTTAAGGGTGGTGTGATTGATCAGAAGTACAATATCGACATCAATAATGTTGGTGATGAGGAATGTTCTTTGGGGTCAAGGCATGAAAGTAACTATAATAATTTTTCAAGGGCTGGTGGTCTAAGATTAGATGGAGACACTGGTGGTGAGGGGTATTGTTCTGGGTTAGGGCATAGGGATTCAACTACTGGATTTAGGGGTAATTCTTTGCTGGCTTCAACTGAAAGTGATTATGGTATTCATAATGATGGTTTAACAATAAATGGAGACATTGGTGGTGATGGATGTTCTTTAAGGTTATGGCATGATGTTGGTGATAATTCTTTGCTAGCTTCAACCAACTATTCTGTTAATGATGGTGGGTTAGGGTTAGGGCGTGAAGTTAGTGGTAATTCTTTGAGGGATTTAACTACTGGCATTAATGGTAATTCTTTGTGTTCAACTACAAGTAATTATGGTGATGATGGGGGTTTAAGATTAAATGGAGATATTAATGGAGACGGTTGTTCTTTAGGGTTATGGCATGGAGTAAGTGATAATTCTTTGAGGGATTCAACTACTGACATTAGGGGTAATGTTTTGTTGGCTTCAACTACAAGTAATTATGGTGTTGATGGGGATTTAAGATTAAATGGAGACATCGATGCCGAGGGATGTTCTTTAGGGTTATGGCATGAAGTCAGTGACAATCCTTTGAGGGATTCATCTACTGACATTAGTGGTAATGTTTTGTTGGCTTCAACTACAAGTAATAATGATGTTGATGGGGATTTCAGATTAAATGGAGACATGGATGCCGAGGGATGTTCTTTAGGGTTCTCGTATGAAGTTAGTGATAATCCTTTGGGGGATTCAACTACTGACACTATTGGTAATGTTCTGTTGGCTTCAACTACAAGTAATGATGGTGTTGATGGTGGTTTAAGATTGATTGGAGGCATTGATGCTGATGATGAGGGATTCTCTTTAGGGTTAGGACATGAAGTTTATGGTAATTCTTTGGGGGATTTTAAAATTTCTGGTGACTTTGATGATTCACCTCTAGCTTGGGTTTGTTCTTCTTCCAATGGTGCCTTGGAGACGTTGGAGTCATCTTCAGATTTTGTGCAATCCAATACCAACAAGGGATGTTATAGCTACTTGATGGAAGGAGACATAGACAGCGGTCCTCACAGTTACCAGGACTCATGTAACTTTTAATTCTAATCGAGTACTATGATCATATATGATCCCTTTCCTTCTTGCATGCATTTCTTTTTCCCCTTGCTTGTTATTAAATTTTTTTATGCTGAAGCCATTGGTTTCGTTGTGTTCTTTTTATTTTGAAGGTCATCATTTATATCCAAAAGTCGTTTATTAAATCAACGAATTTGTATAAAAGCTCTTGAATATTAAAAAATCTATCGATAGATTGTGAGTTTTTCTTTATCGGTTCACACGATATAATACTAGCATAGTTTCAATAAATAGTTTTTGAACCAAAAACCCTAATAGAGCTCTTGCCCTCTCCCTCACAATCTCACCGCCTTGTGCAGCCCCCGTCTAATTCCTCTATTTAAATCTAGTCCAGAGGCAAAGTGACCGGTTTGGATTTTTAACAAACTGTGGATCGCTCTTACACTCTCTCTCTCTCTCTCAATTTTGATTTTGCCAAATTTGGAATTCGATAAAATTATAGCCCTTACACTCTCATTTCCAAACCGTTCTTCAATAAAGCCGTCGTGTCACGTGTGTGATGCCGCAGGCCAATAAAAAAGTGAGAGATAGATAATTTCAAATTTTTACTCAACACATGCAAGCACAATTTAAGTATAAAATTTTGGAATGAAGAATCACAATCGGCGGGCGCACCACCGTGCCACGGCCAGCCACACCGAAAGCTTTCTCCTCATTCCCAATTTTGATTTTTAGCAAATTGTGGGCCTCCCACAGTCATCAAATTATTTCCAAACCGGCATCAGGCCCAATTTCCTCGGGTGTAAAATTCAGCATCAGGCCCGTAAAGCTCTCTGGCTCGTGCCGTCAACAATCCAAATAGACTTTTGACCCGAGTTATAATTTTTTATTAAAAACACCTACTATGTCACGTGCAAGGCACGTGGTTATAATCTAAGGCAAAATTTGGTTTAGGTATTTGGCTATCTGGGCGGAGTAGTGAAATTGGTCCGTCGTAAACTAAATTTTCCCCTGAAATTTGTAATCTTTGGATTTGGAAGAAGCGATGAAAACCCAGTTAGCAGCTTCTCTAATTTTCACGTCCCTTCTTCTTTTCCTTCTCCCAAGTTTAACAATTCATACCAAAGCTGAGGTTATAACCCTAACTGCTGACACCTTCTCCGACAAGGTATTTTCAAATTCCTCACTTATTTGAATCCCAAATCGCAGATCCATTCTACTTTTGCAGCCCCAGATTTGTTTCAGTATTTACAACTATCTGGGTTTGATGCAGAATATATTTTAATGGGGGGGTTTTACGCCTAACCCAGATCCTATATTATCCCTAGTGTTCTTGTTAATATTAGGTTTTGCTTTCAGTTTAATTAGTGATCAAGTATTTGTATCAATGGAATGACAACTGTATAGAAAAAATTGGGCTAGAAGTCTATAAATTTATGATTATATGGAAGAACAAGGGGTTGTTTTGAGTAGGATTTAAGGTAGTCTTGCTCATTGTTTATGTGTGTATGTGATTTTTCCAGGTGAAGGAGAAAGACACTGCATGGTTTGTCAAGTTCTGTGTACCATGGTGTAAACATTGGTAAGTTTTCCTGTCTTTTTTGCCAAGTCTATGATTGAGTTCCGACTTATTAGATTGTTGTTCTTACTAAGTGCTTACAACTGATAAATATAATTGCTTTTCAGTAAGAACTTGGGGTCATTGTGGGAGGATTTTGGGAAGGCAGTGGAAAGCGAAGATGAAATAGAGGTTGGGGAAGTGGATTGCAGTACGAGTAAACCAGTGTGCTCGAAAGTTGATATTCATTCTTATCCTACATTTAAGCTATTCTTTGATGGAGAAGAAGTTGCCAAATATCAAGGTATGATTCTGATTCTGCTACATGATCATGTCCTATTTGATCTGAATGTTAAACTTAGCCTTATACTACTATGAATCAATACTGCTATATTATAAGTTAATCAAACTGTGCCCTGCAAGTGTCTATGCATTTCTTCTCAATGGGTTTATCATATGGCATAGGCAGTCCTTACAATTTGCGAGTCTTGCATGATCCACTTTCCTCTGAAGGGCATGTTTATATATGTCTTTGGAGAAGCATGCTACTAGATCTCATATATTTATTTATCATCGCGTACATTTATTTGTTGATTCAGATTCATTTGGGGAATCATTACAATGTCTTCTGGACAGCTTGAATGATCAGATCGTCAGTTATTCTGTAGTTTCATATAATATTACTCTCTTGATAGTTGTGAAATCCTGAGAATATTGTACATCAATAAGATTGAACTCATTATTAATAAGAAGAATAAGTATACTCATATGGTTAGCTCTAGGTACTGAAAGAGGCAATACATAATGTGCCATTAGTTGCTATTGTAGAAAAAGTATACATGTTTGTAGTTTTATATGTTTTGGGTCTCTTTTCATTTCCGGTTGGAGAGGGGAAGTTGAGTGTACGTTGTGAAGTGGTTTAAGTGCAGACAATTTCAGTCAGTACCTTCAAAAGACTTTATGCTTCATTTAGTATGTTGCCTGGTGAAATCATTTATAGAAACTGTTTGCTTGTTGGCATTGGTAAACAAAACACAATGGTTGTCATCTTCACATGATGTATAAAAATGTCTATGAAGGGAAATAATTTTTGTAGGTGTCTAGTGATAGTCGATGTTTATACCTCAGATTATAGTCAACTAGTCTTGGTAATATCCAAATCTAGTTGAAAAGAAACCATTTTTGTATGACCAATGAGGTGTTAGTAGGAATGGTCAGGCTCATGATTTGCTCCCATGAGGTCTGGGTTTCGAACCCGCCACAGTACCTACCTCGCTATTTTCTGAAGTTTTGTACCTCCTAAAGTTAGGGTTCAGCAGGGACCCAGGTGTCGAGTCTGGGTCTGTGATGCGGGTTTGGGGGATCACTGGGTATAATAAATCATTTTGTATGTGGATAAATTATTATTTTGATGATTTGATCTTTTGTGTCATCATTGCAATGTGTGTGTGTTTGCCAATCAAACCATTCTCCCTTGAAATTCGAATTAGGTATGGAACTAACAGTTTTGTATGCTCTGCATTGGTTGATTAAATCAATTGCAGGCACGTAAGTCAAATTGTTTGAATATCTTTGTCTAGTCTATTATCTCACATAGTTATTGTTTCTTATGCAAATGATCAGGGCTGAGGGATGTTGAATCACTCAAGAATTTTGTCTTAGATCAGGCTGAAGAAGCAGCAAGAAAGGCACATCTTGGCAGTGATAAAGAGTTGTGATAAACTGAGGTAGATACCAAATTTCTCTTCATAGAGCTTTCTCAGTTGTACCACAGTATAAGATCCTTGGAACCCCTTGCAAAGGTGGAGTATGAAATCTACTTTCAAGAAAATTCTCTTCATTCACTCTATACCCTGCCAAAAATACTTGGGAGTACACTAATCGATAATTATCCATAGCATGGTGTATATTCTAAACTGGTTTTTATGGCTGCTTTATCCATTTGTTTGTAATAACTGGATGTATTTATCTGCTGCAGATGTGGGACTTGTGTCGGAACACATTGACCAGATGCTGGTATATGCTTCTATGGACATCTGCTGATTCTCAGTTTCTCACTAGCTGGCAGAACAGTCTTCTGGTGTGGCGAAAGCTAATTACAACAGGAGCAGCTTGTATTCATGAATGGATTTCCACATACAGATATTGTGTTTGTCATTACTCATTAGCTTGGCAAAGGTGTTCGGCCTAGATTTTAATTATTGTAGAATTCAAGGTTGAAAACCAATTGTGAACCAATTATTAGAGGTTCCCCATTTCCAAACGTCAATTCATCATCGTATATGAGACATCTTGCTTCTGAAATTAAATGACCTATTTATGCGCAACGTGAGCTGCATAATAACCTTGCCTAATGCAAAATGTGAGATGGAGAATAACCTCAGCCACTAAAGTGCCCAACCTTCTAAATTGGCACATATTCATTATGAAACCCAGTATAGTTCTTTTTTTTTTTTTTTTTTTTTTTTTTTGAGAATGCAGTATAGTTCATTTTAGGCGATGCAAAATGAAAATCTCGATCATTGATGGCTTTTACCGAACTAGCCTTGAAGAAATTTCCATGACTCAACAGCAATAGGGCAAATGGAAGAATCAACGTTCTTAGAGATTGGGGCAATAGGCATAAACGAACTTCTCTTGTTCTGAATATAGAGATTCAACAAAAAGCTAAAATAAGATCAACAAAACACGATAACTTAAATTGATAGTCATAGATATAAAAGTTACAACATTAAGAAGCTGTTCATCAAGCAACTACACAACTCACCTCAATGTATAACCGAAAAACACTGAAATTTAAAACAAAGAAAGCAACACAGATCGCCAAGCACCCAGAAATACATCTAGATGCCCAACTCCTCCAACCAAGGCTGGAGAACTGCGATGCAAGGTTTCATATGTGTCCACAAAACTTCCAGAATAACACAAAAATATTGAAATGGAAAGTGCATTAAACAAAACTAGCCTAGCTAAGGGTAGGACTGACTTCATTGGCACATCTCACTTCTTCTTAGCAGCAGACTTGGTCACCTTGGCACCTGATGGATCCTTCTTCTCAACACTCTTGATGACTCCAACAGCAACTGTCTGACGCATATCCCTCACAGCAAAACGACCAAGAGGTGGGTACTCAGAGAAGGTCTCAACAACCATGGGCTTGGTGGGAAGCATCTTAACCATACCAGCATCACCATTCTTCAAGAACTTGGGCTCCTTCTCAATCTCCTTACCAGATCGCCTGTCAATCTTGGTCAAAATCTCACCAAACTTAACAGCAATGTGGGAGGTGTGGCAGTCGAGCACTGGAGCATATCCATTTCCAATCTGGCCAGGGTGGTTCATGATGATGACCTGTGAGGTGAAGTTGGCAGCTTCCTTGGCAGGGTCATCCTTGGAGTTGGATGCAACAAAACCACGCTTGAGATCCTTGACAGCAACATTCTTCACATTGAACCCAACATTGTCACCAGGAAGAGCCTCCAGGAGAGCTTCGTGGTGCATCTCCACAGACTTAACTTCAGTAGTCAGTCCAGTGGGGCCAAAAGTCACAACCATACCAGGCTTGATGACACCAGTCTCAACACGTCCCACAGGCACAGTTCCAATGCCACCAATCTTGTACACATCCTGAAGTGGGAGACGGAGGGGCTTGTCTGAGGGCCTCTTGGGCTCATTGATTTGGTCAAGTGCCTCAAGGAGGGTAGGGCCCTTGTACCAGTCGAGGTTGGTGGACCTCTCAATCATGTTGTCACCCTCGAATCCAGAGATGGGAACAAAGGCAATTTTGTCTGGGTTGTACCCAACCTTCTTCAGGTAGGAAGAGACTTCCTTCACGATTTCATCATACCTTGCCTTTGAGTACTTGGGAGTGGTGGCATCCATCTGCACACATTTGAAAGACAGGAGTTAGAGCTACTCATCAATAATAAAAACCACAATGACTGATACCATAACAACTGAATTAGAAAGGCTCACCTTGTTACAGCAGCAAATCATCTGCTTGACACCAAGTGTGAAAGCAAGCAGAGCGTGCTCACGGGTCTGACCATCCTTGGAGATACCAGCTTCAAAACCACCAGTGGTGGAGTCGATGATGAGGACGGCACAATCAGCCTGGGAGGTACCAGTAATCATGTTCTTGATGAAATCACGATGTCCGGGAGCATCAATGACAGTGCAGTAGTACTTGGTGGTCTCAAACTTCCACAAGGCAATATCAATGGTGATACCACGCTCACGCTCAGCCTTGAGCTTGTCCAACACCCAGGCATACTTGAATGACCTTTTGTTCATCTCAGCAGCCTCCTTCTCGAACCTCTCAATCACACGCTTGTCAATACCACCAAGCTTGTAGATCAAGTGACCTGTGGTGGTCGACTTGCCAGAGTCGACGTGGCCAATGACCACGATGTTGATATGGAACTTTTCCTTACCCATGATGAATTGTTAGCAAAAACTGCAACAAGAAACCAAAACTTATCAGCATTTATTTCAAACAATGCACTAATGAAATCATTGCTTTTCCGCAAAAAATAGACAACACAGAGGATTACAATGCAGACAAACAAGACATACTGCTGTAGAACTCAGTCCCTTAGATGTTCAAAAAGATGTGCGATCATATTCGCATATCATTACAGGTCTGTAGAACTCATCATTGTTGCTACTAATACAAAACATATAATAAAACACATTGTATAGACCAAAACAAAACCAAAAAAAAAAAATACAGCAGTACTGCAGAACTCAGTCCCTTAGATGTTCAAAAAGATGCGATCATATTCGCAAATCATTACAGGTCTGTAAGAACTCATCATTGTTGCTGCAATACGACAAAAGACTGCAGAAAAAACAACACATAGCACAGAAAGATATAATGAAAACTACTGCAATCTCAGTCCCTTAGATGTTCAAAAAGATATACGATCATTTTCGCAAATCATTACAGGTCTGTAGAACTCATCATCGTTGCTACTAACACCTAAAACAACCAACTCCAACCCTCAGATAATTCAAACATCATCAGTCAAAAGATTTTCAAAATCTCAGAAAATATAGCTGCTTCATCGTTACTCAAATAGACAACAAAACCACTCGAGATTAATATAATCAACAAAGCAACACCTATTAATTTGGCTTCAAGGGAACGAGTCACATGGAACTAATCAAATCCACAAACCAGATAATGAAGCACAATCTAAAATTTCCATCTAAATTTTGATAGTAAAAAAAAAATGCAAACCGCAAAACAGTTTCAAAAACACAGCTCAAAACAGATCTTCCTGCATCATCTACATAAATCCAGACAACTTTCCTCATCAGGAAACTCAAACTGTAAATCTCAAAAAACAGTAAAATCAAGCTGACCTAGCAGTAAATCAACTAAAACGAACTAACAATCTTCACAAAAGCCACAGATCTAACCACACACAACAACCTTACACCAAAAACCAGTTCATCAATTTTCTTCAGTGAAAACCACAGCAAATCACATAGCTCAAAGTCACAAACAGATGCACAATCATACACAGCATACAATCAAGAGCAATAAACGAAAGCTAAAAGAGAAAAAGGAAAGAGATCTGGACCTGAGGATGAATGAACTAGAGGAGTTCTCTCTAGCCGACTTGAGGTGAGAGCGAGAAAGACAGGGAAGAGAGGAAGAAAAATGTGTGAGGTTTCGGACTTTAAAGAGGAGAGAGTCCTACTTCAGTCGACTAGGGTTTCTTTCTCCACCGTTGGATCTTGGTGCGATTCACTTCAACGGCTGTAAACTTGTCTCCCCCCTGCGGCTGCCCTAATCCTTACACACTTTTAAGGCGTTGTTCTCGCTTGCTAGGCATATTCCCTTTTTCTTCGCTTCAATGTCCTTTGTGCCCCTTGCTTCTTTTTTATCTTTTTCGTTAGATTCATTTATCTGGACCAGGCAGTTCATTTTCTCCTATATTTGTGTTACCATAATTGTTTCATTAATAAGTTGTTTTTTTTTATGGTAAAAAGTGTATGAACAATGAGGCTCGTGTTCATGTTCAAAGAGAAAAATGATAACCACTCACCAAATTTAGAGGAGAAGTGTAATAGGATGAGAGATATGAGAGCTATTTCCATTTTTATGTGTTATGTGGTAGAAATTGAGTAATAAATATCTAATTTCAACCATAACATGATTCATATAATGCATATAAATTGAAATTTCTAAAGAGTCGTGCCTAGCATTGAAAGAATGTTGACAAAAAAAAAAAAATGTATGTGCACATCATGTGTTCATGTACATTTAGATGCAATCATGCAATACTACTACCAATTGCTGAAACTCATACATTTACCAAATCCAAAACTCATGGTAGCACTGAAAAGAAATGTATGTCAACATTATGTGTTCAGTAATAAATTGTCTTATTTATGGTAAAAGTGTAAAACCAATGATTATGATATTCAAAGAGAAAAAAATGATAACTACTCACCAAATTTAGTAGAGAAGTATAATAACTCATGTGTTAATAGATAAATGCAAGCTATTTCCATTTTTATCCGTAAGTTCTGCTAAAATGAGTAATAAATATTTAATTTTTACTCATAACATAAATCACATAACGCGTATTATATATTCACACCAAAAAATCACATAACGCGTATATATTGAATTTTCAAAAGAGTAGGATGAATAGGTGACTACCATTCTTCTTGAAAGAGTGTCAACTAAAAGGAAATGTGTGTACGTACCGAGCTATATGTTCATGTTTATGGATTACCAAATTCAGAGCTAATGTTAGTATTTTATGAAGAATAAATATTTATGCATGTATACATTTTTAGCTCATATACCAAAAAAACACACTAATATTGGTATGGGTTATATATTCATTAGCTCAAGTCTAAACATAGCTTCAATAATCATAATAACTGTTTGGCTCTAAAACCAGTATGGGTGCAAACTGTCTCTTTTGAGCGTGTGCGCAGGCGTGCCAGCACCGTGGGGTGCAGTCGTCGGAGAATCCCTTGACTTGACTTCTTGATCAAACGATGTGGACGAGAAGAGCACCAACCTCATCACAAGGTTCTTTTCTTTGCCTTCCAGAAAATGACTTCTTGCCTTACGGGTAAGAGCTTTGTTGTGATCTCTTCACGTCATCGAATCGATACTCAACGTTGTAGGTTGAGCAGAGCAATCACTAGGAAGTTTGGAGAAAGCACGGGTTTGCTAAAGCGTATCTTTAGCTTCGCTGGGTTGTGAGTGCGTTACCCTTGCTTCGCTAGGTTACAACTGGATTGCAGGTAGGTTTGCTCCGGAGAGACTTTGATAATCGTTGAGATTGATTGGAGAGTAGTGCTGTACAGGGCCGGCCCTGAGTTTTTAGGGGCTCAAGGCAAAAAAACAAAAATGGGGCTCCCCAGCTTAAAATATATTCACAATTTTTTCTCTCTTTAAAAGTAAGTTGGTAAGTTTAAACAATATACAATTACTAGTAACACAGCAATATAGCAATCCCAATATCATTTGCCAAAATACTATATTAGTTCAAGTAAAGAACTCAAAATTATAAAAATCAATATTGTTATTACTGAAAAATTACCCTTCTTGCATTCTTAGCCGCAAAAGTTTCAACTAAGCTTGAATATTCAAGCTTTTCAACTAAATCTTTTTCAATCGATAACATTGCTAAACCATTCAGTCTTTCCTGTGACATAGTTGATCGAAGATAAGATTTGATCAACTTCAATTTTGAAAAGCTTCTCTCAGCAGATGCAACAGTAACCGGTATGGTTAACAAAATTCTGTAAGCAATCCAAGCATTTGGGTAACAACCATCCATTTGCTTCAAGTAGTTCAATAGTCCAACTGCCCTTTTTGTTCCTTTTGGTATTGCTCCTTTCAAGTACTGCAACTCAGAAAATAGGTCACTTCCATTAATGTCAAAAACATCACCATCCTTCAATAAATCTTCAAGATTCATACAATAGTTCATCAAATTTTATTATCTGTAGACTTCAACTTCTCCAACTTAAATAAAAATCCAAAGTCTTCTTCATATTTCTTAAATTGTTCAAACCTACTTTGAAGTGAAGAAAGAGCTTGATCAATTATATAATAAAAGTAACCAACCTTAAATGATTCCAAAGATGATTGTGTCACCTCTTCTTCATTGTCGCTATCATCAAAATGCTTCTTTGTTCTAATCGTTCTCTTTGCACGGAATATGGCTTCAATTTTCATCTCACTTGCAATTTTTTTAGCTATGGTCAAGGCCTCATCAAATCCAGTTTCTCTATAGTTCTGCATAAATGAAATAAGCTTTTCTAATTCTTCGATAGCAATATCAATATGCATGTCTTCGGTCTGAAGAATTTTACTGACAGTATTGATAGCAAGCAACAAATCATACCAAATAACCATGCCGAACAAGAATTCAAAATTCTCCATTTCATATGTTGCCATGCATTCGGCATCAGACCTTGTTTTGGAATCATCACCATTTTTTGCCAAGTAAGCTAACACATCTCTTATTTGGGGAGCTTGGTATCTAAATGCTTTTACACTTTCAACACGACTTTCCCATCGAGTTTCATACAATGGATTAAGAGTGAGACCTTCCACATGATCCCTGAAAACTTGCCACCGCTTTGTAGAAGATGAAAAGAATGAATATATTCGTTGTACCACTCCAAAAAAATAATCAGCCTTAGGAGTACAATTAGCCATATCACAAATTGCAAGATTCAAACTATGACAACCACAAGGCGTATATAATGCTCTAGGATTTACCTCAAGAAGTCTCTTCTGCACACCCTTGTGTTTTCCTCTCATATTAGAGCCATTGTCATATCCCTGTCCTCATATATCACCAATATCAAGTGTAAGAGTGTTCAGTGCATTTACAAGCTCATTAAACAGTCCAAGCCCCGATGTATCATCCACCTTTAAAAATTCCAAAAAGAATTATCTTACCACAATCGGACTTGCTGTTATATCAACACAACGGACAACAAGAGACATTTGTTCCTTATGACTTGCATCTGGAGTGCAATCAAGTATAACTGAAAAGTACTTTGCTTCTTTGATCGTTGCAATGATGGAAGTTTTTACCTCATTTGCTAATAGCTGAATCATTTCATTTTGGATCTTGTGACTCAAGTAGTGGTAATGAGTTTCTTTTTTTTAAATACACCGAACATGTTCTTGCATCACCGGATCAAATTCAGCAATCATCTCAATCACTTGTAAGAAAATCTCATTGTTCTCCTCATACACTTTCTCATTATCCCCATGAAATGCCAAATTATTTTTCAAAAGTCTTTTCACAACAGTTAGGATTCTCAAGAGTACCTGTCTCCAATGTTCTCTCTCCTTCTTTATTTGTTCTTCCACAGCTTGATCAATTGTTGCATTCTTTTTCAATCTTGTTTCCAGTTCAATCCAACTAGTAAAGCAACTGATGTGTTGACTATTTCTTTCATGGCTTGCAAGCCTTGCACTCATATTTTTCCAATCATTCAATCCTTCATTAGCAAATTGACCCAATAAAGTCTTGTTGTGGTCTTGCTTGAACAATTTACAACAAAAGCAAAATACCTTGTCTAACGAAACTGAGTAAATCAACCACCTCCTGTTCTTCTTTTCACCATTAGGAAAGACTACACAAAAATAATGTGTGGGACTGAAATGTCTCCCCAAGTCATCAACCGGAAAGGTAAGATCATTCTCTCTTTTAGGACCTCTTTCAACTAAAAAATCTCTGACATTTTGTTTAATCTTATCCCAATTTCCTGGATCATCAACGTCAAATGGAAAGTCAAATTCTGCACTTGAATCTTTGTTTTGATCATCTTCAACAATGATATTTTCTTCCTCATTCACTGGAAGATTTGGTTCGTCCGTACCACCACTATCATTTATAGGCTGACTAATATCACCATTTTCATTGGCATTAAGACCTTGACTTGATTCTGCACACTCATTTTCATTCATTAACTGATCATGTTCTTCAACATCCTTCTCATTCTCATTCTCACGTATTTTTGGATCAGCTGAAGTCTGTGCTTGTTTATTATTTGTGTTGAAGTACTTACTAAGAGATCCAGCTTGAAGCTTAACTAATGCATCTCTCTTTTGCTTCTCTTTTCTTTTTCTTTTTTGAGCACCAGAAGGATATTTTCTAATTGGAGCCATAATATTATAACTTGCAAAAGACAAAAATTTAGCTTACTCAACAAAAATATTCTTCTACACAGTAAACAAACTATTTTGGTCCCCCAAAAAGCTTCAAAATTTAGCATATATATATATATATATATAATGACTAAAATATGATGACTATAACAAAGAAGGCTGATCATATATTCATGATATATGTAAAATAAGAAGAGTGCTAGCTTTGTCTTCTGTGCATACCAAAGAAAAAAAAAAAAGGAATCAAGGATGCACTACGGCACTAGTACCAGTTACCCATTCGATTAACAATTAACAAAGAATCAAGGATGCACTTATATCATAATACATAATTAGTTATGATCTTCAGTCGAATCAAACAAGCAAAAAAAGTAAGGAAAACAAACTCAAAAAACTTAATCATTGATTCATTGAAAAGTTGGATTTGCAAAGAATGATTAGACTTACCCAACGAAATTTCGGTGCTAGTCTGAGACTCTGAGTAGTCTCAGAAATCCTTCTTGCCAAATGCCAATTGCCCCAATTCCCAAATCTGCCAGAAATTCAGAAAATCAATAAAACAACAACTAACAGAAGAAGAACAAGAAAATCAAAATTCTAATTGCAGATGATGATGATTATTGGCTACCGGGCGACGATGAATCGATGAATCGATGATGATGATGAATTACCTGTTACTCTGTTAGGTTAGAGATGTGAGAAATTGGGATTATGGAGAAGTGAGGGGGAAGAACGAGACGACGAGTAGCTGCGTCTAAGAAGAAGTGAACGACAATATATCTATAGATGTCTCCAGTTTTTTTTTTTTTACATATATATATATATATATATATAACTTGATTTAAGTTTGGGGGCCCGTGAAGTTTGGGGGCTATAGGCACAAGCCTGCTGGGCCTATACCCAGGGCCGGCCCTGGTGCTGTATTCGTCCTTGAAACCTAGTATTTATACCTAGGGTTTCGACTGTTCCTTGCCATAGAAGGATTATTTATTGAAGTTTCCTATTCGATCACCGCTACTTAACTCCAATAAGGACTCGTTTTCCTTATGGATCATGGAATGAGTGAAGCTGTAACCCAAACCGAAGTAAGTCTATTTTTGGGCCGCATGTATCGGCCCGCTATGCTAAATCCCCTAAGGGATCTTGCCAAAAATACTTTTGGGCTCAAACATTGCCCCCCCATGCCCCTAAATCAGGCCCGCGAAAATATAACTGTTTAAGGGGACTTAAACGACATGCCTGACGACCGAAACGAGGCCATTAATGAAGGTCACGTCTATTCGCTTTGCAAAACGTCTTTTCGTCGTATCGTTTCCCTCACAAAATCTCTTATTTAAATCACGCAGTCACTTCAGACCTGTCACATCAAAACCCTTCTAGTCTCCTAAACCCAGAAAACTTCTTATTCCATACACATCTTTATAGAAACCCAGAAATGGCTCCCCCAAAGAAGATGATCATCGACTAGGAAGAGAATCTTAACGAGAAAGCGGCCCATACTTGGGGAACCAGCATAGGTGCCTGTTGTTTCATCCATACCAATGTCCAGAGACCCCTGCTTCTCAGACTCCCAAACCAACATGCCGGATTAGGTCTTTCACTGTGAGATTCCATCCCAAACGATGCGCTCGCCCTCTATGGCCTGCCCATCCGACGACCCATTCCGATCCTCAGAAGAACACCTGGAGATTTCACTAGCTGAGGTGCGCATCCGCACAGAGCCAAAATAGGGCATTCGCCCACCACCATCAATGTAGCGGAACTCTCATGGTGTCGCGAAGAGCAAGCGCGAGATCTGACTTTTGCCTGAATGCCGTACTCAGACTATCGATCTTTGCTTTTGCCTTCCGCGAGGTGGCAATTGTTCTCCGCTGGCTGCCTTTCTTTATTTCTAGAACACCGCCACCAACACTTTTGATTTTCGATTCAGCCAAATGAGCATCACTCTACTAAACATCCTCACTATTACTGGGTTACCCATCGACAGCGAGCCCTACGTACATGGCCAATTTGACACTGTCACATTCACTTCGACAATGGCTCAAGCCAGCCGCAGCTCCCATAGCGGTTCCTACCCGCGGTGGCTGACCCATTACCGCAAAGAACACAATGCGACCGGAGGAATTGCCTTCCTGGAGTACTGGCTTTGCAAGTTCATCTTCTGCACCTCCGCCAACAAGCCCACTGGTCCTTGGACTTCTCTCGCCGCGGCCCTCTACAATGGCCACCACGTAGGGCTCGAACAACAGGTTCTGGGCGCCCTCTACCGTACTCTATACCAAGCCACCATGCATCCTTTCGAAACTAGCATCTCAGGCCCCTTTTGGATCCTTGATTTCTGGATTCAAATTTACTTTCCATTTTTCCGCCACGACGACATTTCGCTGCTACTACTGGCTAACACCTTTCTTGGTTAATAGCTCTGCCGCAAGTTAAGGTACACATCCCCACCCTATTTTGAGTGTTTCTCATATTTGTACCTCCTACACGAAAAGCCCTACTTCGACTTAGTGATCAATAGGAGATTCCCGCCTCTACTTGAACATGGGTTCCCTCCTGGGGATCCTAACTATAGTGATCGCGCACGTTTGGCTTTTTGCCTCGTGATCTCATGCTCAGACATCAGGCTCAGCACGGAAGAACTCAGTTATAAGCTTTACGGGCCCAACCACTTTGCTCGCCAACTCGGGCTGATCCAGTTAGTGTCATTCCCCTTCTTTGATGCCTGGAATTACAACACCTCCTAGCGCAAAATTGGTTCCCCAACTGGACCTCCGCCAGCCCAAAGCATGCTTGCATTGGTCGATCTCCCTCACTGGGCCAATGAAATGGCTCCCGTCGATGGGACCGCTGAAGATTATGATCAATGGTGGAAAGAAGTCTCTGTAAACTGCTGGAGACAAAGGGATGATGAACTCTTTGCGACCATCTTCCAAGATTTGAGGTATCCCTATGATGCTAATACTGAATTGCTTGCTCGCTTCCCTGAAGATGAGGCGTGATCTCCACTACCTGAGCCGGCTCCGCGACTCTCGTGAGTCCCGCGTCCTACTCAAGCTGGTATTGTTATCCGCGAGCCCTCACAAGAGGTAACTGCCCTAGAATGTCTTCATTTTCTTCTTTCGTTTTTACCTCCACTCTTTTCCCCTAACTCAAATTTTAATGCATCAGGGACGTATTCCGCCTTCCGGCAGTCGAGCAGTGGATGCTTCTCCTACCACTGGTCAGGCTGCTAAACAAAAAGCTATAGCAACAGAGCCTGAAGTTGAAGACTCTTCTTCCGATGAAGACTCTTAGAATCTAATATCACGACATTTATCTTCAAAGTCTAACTTGATTCTCTTTCGACCCTGACAGATTGCCTCCGCTTTGGCCCTCAAAAGCAGCCGCGCTGACCCCCAGACTGACCCGTGGGTAGAAGATGAACCACTCGCTTCTCGACTGGTACTTCATACTTAACGCGAGCACTGAAATTTTCATTCCATCATTATGTCTAAGCCTATAACGCTCCTCACTTGCAGGTCCGTCGTAGGCCCTTAAGGCCAACTAGTGAAGGATCATCTACGGCTGGCGACGGAGCACCCTCTTCTCAAACCCAAGCACGACCTGATTCGACCAATCCTCCACCTCTAATTAATACTGCGAGTGATTCGCAGCTACCCCTGGTGCCAGTGCAGATTCTGGATGACAGCTCGCCTGAAGCTGAAGAAAGAGTGCCACCAACAGATACATCTCGATAGCAGCCACCTGCAACCCTCATCCTGGAGCAGATATATCCTGATTCGGCCAACCCTCTCTATATTGCCCAAGAATAAGTGGCAACCGATGCTCCCCGCGAGTCACCTGTTGAAGAGGTATGTTTCCTTGTAAACATTTCCACTCTGACTCCCGCCTTACTCTTTTTACATTTTAACACCTCTTTCTAGGATCAGAATGTCGCTCCTAGTGAGGAAGTGGTTGTCGCTGCCGAGGAAATGGCTATCGAGAACCGCGCTGAACCGGATGGTGGAAACGTGGCTGACTAGGAACCTGCCCCCCAAGTGCTTGAAGCAAAGGAAGAAGTACCTCATGAACCAGTGCCGGAGGCAGTTCTTGTCGCAAAGCCTCTTGAGGCTCCTGTCGCTGTGGATCCCAACCTACTACTTGTGCCTCCTTCAAGACTAGAGAGGTTGACTCGCGTGCTTGAAGTGGTCCCACCTGAGGTTGTAGATGATGCCAGAGAAGGCCTTCGTCGCCTTCTGGGCCCTGAAATTCTAACCCCCGATGCGCCTACGAGAGCTTTGGAGTACCTAAAGGTACTTCTCCGCGAAGGAGCCATCACTGAAGCTCAGTTTATTGATATTGACCAGCTGCTGCAGGATCTCCCCCAATGGCTCAATGAGAAAGTGGCTGGGACCACGCAGGCTAGGCAGACCCAAGCACACTATCTGGCCCTTACTCATCAATTGGACAATTCACGCGACTCTTTTGGTGATCGAGCCAATCTCGTCAGGGAGCTAATGCTCGCGAGAAACATTGGCGGAACTGTGTTTCAGTCCGACGGGGTCCGGACCCCCCCCCCTCCTCTCCTCCTCCTCCTCCCAAATCCACGTCATAATCAATTCATATATAAAAGTTTAATAAAACAATCACTAACAGTAATATTAATTAAAAACCAGGTTTCTTTTTTGTTTTTTTGAAACCAGAGTTATCTATCGATTTGTTTTGAATTTATTGTTTATTTATGAATTATATTGAATATGATTTTTAATTTATTTCGGTGTAGGTTTTTTTTATAAAAAAAAATTTATGTACCGAACCCCCCCCCCCCCCCCCCAATGTTAAATCCTGGTTCCGCCCTTGGCGAGAAACCATCTCCGGTCCCAAATTCAGGAACTACTGTGATGGCCAGGTTTGCTCATAAGGAACCCCAACTGGAACAACCCCTAGCCGCTTTCGAGGGGCTATCACAGGACCTGGCCCAAGCCCGCGTGGCAGCCCAACAGGCCGCCCAAGCTGCCGCTGATGCTAGCTTTCGCCTGGACGAACATTTTCTCCACCTAATGTATGCAGGCCGGAGACTTTAGGCCTCTAGTATTAGGCCCATTATTTTGTATGAACAATATTAATATTATTACCAATTATCTATTTAGCCCACTTTGCTAGCCCAAATTTCTGTTTTATCTTTGTAGGTAACAAAGCGATATCAATTTCACCTTAATTGTTCATTAAAATAGTTTTGAAAGGGATAACCTCAAAATGGGGCAGTTACCTCCTTGGAGACTGCTCTTTTGTCCACGTGTATTCAATTTCGTTCATTTCTGAGATTGTAGTATTGAATTCCCTTGATGACCCTATTGATGGCGTTGAATCTACTTCAACTGCCCAGATCAAAGGGCTGAGCCCCCTAAAGTTGGCCCCTATAAATACCTATACTTGTAAGAGTGCAAATACACGCAATCATGATTTATCCAGAAAATGTCTTGCAATCCTTACTTCTCTTCCTCCTATTCCTGGAATCGTCTCCCCTTACTATCTCGCTTTTAGCCTCTATATCTTAGGTATTATGGCTAAATCTCACTTCCTAGCTAGGCCTTATGGCCTAATCTCAGGTCCAGCAGCATGTCTTTGGCCTCAAAAAAGTCTGGATGGGATTCACCTTTTCCAGTTAGGTTGAAGAACACGCGGTACTCCTAACGCGGGGTACCACATTCTAGGGAGTCTCTCTCCTTAGGTTCCCTCGCGTAGAGCAAAAAGAAGAAGGGTGGAAGGCCACTTGAGGCCCTACTCTCTTCTTCGGCGCCCTACCTCAGGGGTTTGAAGGACAGACTTCTGTTTTTCCCCCTGAGGGAGTTGAGGCAACTGGACTACGCTCTGCTCTGATGACCATCTCCATCCTGGAGGATAACTAACTGAAAGGGCTGCGATGAATTATTTCCTTCCCTCCCCTTACAGTACCAATGGTAGTAGCGGCGACTCAGATCAGAGGAAGGTGAAGAGAGGAAGAGTAAGAGTGATCATTTCACTGACCCCTCTGGAGACAAAAACTCGGAAATCCAGAAACTTTTCAGAAGATCTGAAATCCTTATGATTTTCAGCTACTGTTGGCTTTGTAATTTGAAAATGTATTTGTATTGCTTTTGGCCGCAAAGCCACTTTATGAATATAAACATATTTCTTCCTCCATTTTCAATATCTGTCTATATAATATAGCCTCTGGTATAGGCCCTGTTACATGCTTCTAACACTTATGGTAAAAAGAAATACTTGTAAAAATGTCATACTTGTAAAAATTACAACGAACAAAAGGGATATATAAGGCCGCTAATACAAGCCTTTATGCATAGAGTGTTGCCCCCTAGTCTTAGTAGGTGAAGCGAAAACAGGAGAATGAGGCCACAGAAAAGGCATAAATGGAAGGGAGGACTTGAACCAGGGAAGACTATGGTTGCCCCCTGTCCTAGAAACAGGCGGAGCTAGTGGATCTTCGAATTCCCAAACACTGGGGTAATATTTCTTCAAGAACCTACCATTGATGGGGTTGCGGTGGAGGTTGTCGTCCAAATCTTTTAGGTGGAACGCCCCGAGCTCCAAAATTCTGTGAACGACAAAGGGTTCTTCCCAACGCGGAGTCCACTTACCGCGGCCAGTCAACTTCTAGCCCAATGGCAAAATCGCCTTCCAAACCAGTTCACCTTCTTTGTAACTGAGGCCGCGTGTTTGCTTATCGTAGGCATGAGCAATGCGTTGCTTTTCCATCACTAAGCTGTACAAAGCCTCTATGCACTTGTCGCTAAGGTCTTCATGCTCATGCCACATAGCCTGGACATAATCTTCACCGATCAAGTGATGCTGATCTTGGACGCGCAAGGATTGAACATTCACTTCTAAAGAGAGAACCACATCGTGGCCAAACATCAACGCATAGGGGGTGGTGGCAGTAGGGTTCCGCTTGGAAGTGCGATAAGCCCATAGTGTCTCATACAATGTTTCGTGCCACTGGCGAGGGTTCTCAACAAGCATCTTTTTCAACAGAGTAATGATGATCTTGTTACTAGCCTCCGCTTGACCATTGGATTGAGCGTAATAAGGTGTGCTATGGATAAACTGGATGCCAAAGTCATTGACGAGCTTCTCTACATCACCCCCTATGAATGTTGCCCGCTGGTCGGACACCAAAACCCCTGGGATGCCAACCTGCAGATAATATTGTGAAAGATGAATTGGAGAATGGTGGCACCGGAGGCCTCCTTCAAAGGCTCAGCTTCCACCCACTTAGTGAAGAAATCAGTAGCGAAGATGATGAACTTGTGATGGAGTGAAGAATGCTGGTGAATCATTCCAATCAAGTCCAAAGCCCAGCCTCGCGCAGGCCAAGGTTTAATAATAGGTTGCATGGGAATATTAGGAATGTGCTGGACTGGTCCATGAGCCTGGAAATCTTGGCATCCTTTCGCGAATGCGATACAGTCCTTCAAAATGTTGGGCCAATAATACCCGTGTCTCCTGAGGAGCCAACGCATCTTCGGATTAGCTTGATGGGCTCCACACACTCCTTCATGCGCCTCTCGCATTAATCGTTTTGCTTCGCGGCCCTAGACACACCTGAAATTGTTGCCATCTTCGCCACGTCGACATAGCTCGTCGCCTCTGAGGAAGTAATTTAGCGCCAGAAAATAGATTTTCCTGTCTATAGTGGGATTTGGCTACATGAGGTAGGCGATCAACGGCATACGCCAATCCACATCAATAGGATCAAAAGCCACCACTGTGGGCTCCTCTGGCGGGTCAGGTCGTGCAAGCCACGAAGGCAGCGTGCGTCGCTCAACCTTTAGAATTCGCTCGCGAACTCCATATTTCAAGGTAACGCCTGTAGCCAACTGAGCAAGTTCATTAGCCGCAAAGTTGCGCTCGCAAGGAATATGCCCCAAGTCCACATCTTCAAATTGGGTTAGAAGTTCAATAGCGCAACTCAAATATGGTGCAAGCAAGTAGCTTATGCACCTGTACTTGTCGCGAAGCTGATTGATCACGAGTAAAGAATCGTCGCGTATCTAGATGTCTCTGACTCCTAGTTCTAGCAACAGCTCGAGGCCAATAATGAGGGCCTCATATTCTGCCTGGTTATTGGTGCACCGGAACTCTAACTGGAAGGAAAATGAAAAACGATCGCCAGCTGGATTTTCCAAGACAACCCATGCTCGTACCAGTGTCTCCGTTCTCGAGCCATCAAAATATAACACCCAAGATTGGAGTGAAATTGTAGCTTGATATAGCATGGCGTACTTAGGCAAGCATGCCAGCTCCTGGCCATCTACAGTTTCAGCAGCGACTTCTAAGTCTCTTACCTCGGGAACGTCCAGCGTGGGGTGATGTGCTAGAAAGTTTGCGATGGCTTGTCCTTTTACTGCTTTCTGAGGGACATATTGTAGCGAAAATTCTGAAAATGCAAGCACCCATTTGCCGATGCAACCCCTTAGGATAGGTCGCGACAACATATATTTAACCAGATCGGTCTGAGCGATGATGCAAGTAGTAAAGGATAACATGTAATGCCGCAGCTTGCATGCAGAGAAGTATAGAGTGAGGCATAGCTTTTCCATTGCAGTGTACCTTGTTTCGCAATCTGTGAGTGTCCTACTGAGGCGAAAGATAGTATGTTCGACGCCAGCTTCATCATCCTCAGGGAGGAGGCTACCAATGGAAGCCTCTGCTGCTAAAATATATAATTTCAACGGAAAACCAGCTCTGGGGGAACTAGTACTAACGTACTTACCAAATAGGCCTTGATCTTGTCAAAAGCCTCTTGATGTTGAAGTTCCCATACAAACTCTTTTTGTCCCTGCAACTTCAGCAGCGGGGAAAACGGCTGGATTTTACTTGCAGAATTAGAGATGAATCGTCGTAGAAAGTTGATCTTACCCAACAGTCGCTGTAGCTCGTTCTTCGTTCGCGGGGGAGATGCGTTGATAACCTCGTCTGCCTTATCTTCAGGGACCTCGATTCCTCTCTGATGGACTATAAACCCTAGAAAGTCACCTGCCTGAACTTCGAAAACACATTTGGCGGGATTCATCTTGAGCTTGTGTAGCCGCATGCGCTCGAAAACCTTTCTGAGATCTACGATATGGTCCCCTCGCTTCTTAGACTTCACGACCACATCATCAATGTAAACCTCTAAAATCTTCCCAAGTATGTCGTGGAAGATCAGGTTCATGGCTCTCTGATACGTGGCCCCAGCATTCTTCAGACCGAAAGGCATGACCACATATTTGAAAACTCCCGCAAAGCCTGGGCAGCAAACTCGATCTTGTGTCTATCTTTGTCATGCCCCAAATTTCGAATAAAGATATTCAAATCCGAAACGCGAAAACAAACACAAGAAAACACATATAGAAAATTTTTCATTTAAACTAAGTAACAAACAAACTGAACTCACAATGTCAATACCGACTCGTTCTTTAGAGTCACATATTACATTACAGATAGTTTACAAATCAAACTGAATGACAATTCAATAAGTAAACACACCCACCACAACTCACTACCCAGCGGAAGACTTAAAACTAAGAGCACATTTCCACGTCCACGTCATCGAACATACACTTCAGCTTTGATAATGATCACTCGATAATCAAACCTGCACAAAAACCCCTACACCATAGAATAGTGCACCGGGAATGAACAAAACAAACCCGGTAAGCTTTTCAGCCCGTATGAGTAAACTCAATTAAAGTGACTCACGACACGCATGCTTATAATTTCTCAATTCGTGAGATAATTAAAGAAACAACATTTACTTTCACAAGCAAATGCATCAAGTTCAAATAAATCTTTATCATGCTCAATAATTTCAACCCAACTAAAACCCACATGCTCTCTCTCTCAATTCATTTTATCTCTTTTCCCACAAACTCCAATTACACAAATAACTCCAAATATGTTAAACATTTTACGTCCCCACAATCTAACATATCACCATTCCTTGCCTCAATGGCACAACCACGAAATCATACTCATTGTCTCACTATAACAACCAACTGCCAACCTTAGGGTATCACAACTCAGTTCACCTCACTCCAAATCCCACAACACCACTGAACTCACAACAATCAATAAGTAAAATCAGTAATCCCTGCATAGAAACTTAGTTCAGGAGATCACATTAAAACAAACAACAAAATCATAGTAATCCCTGCATAGAAACTTAGTTCAGGAGATCACATTAAAACAAACAAAAGAAATCATATAAATCCCTGCATAGAGTTTAGTTCAGGAATTTACATTAAAACAAACAATACAAAAAGCGGTAATCCCTGCATATAACTTAGTTCAGGAGATTACATTAAAACAAACAATTAGGAAGAAAAGGAAAATAAATGAAGAAGTCAAACAACTCACACTAAAGTCAATAATCACCCATAAACTCCAAACTAAAGTCGATAGTCGATATTCACCCATCGACTCAGACTAAAGTAGATGATCACCCATCAACTCCCAATAAATCATCTCACAACAACCCACTACACACTACTAGAATAATGCTAATAGACATCACGTCATTTACATCGGTCAGAATTTCAGACGATGTAAAAAACTGTTGTAACATCGGTTTCTAAAAAATCGATTTCTATTTATATAATTGACATCGTTTATTACTGTTAACCGATGTCTATACTTAAGTTTAAAAATTTTCAGAAACGCGCGGAAAGACTGGGCTAAACATTTCGTATACGCGGAAACAAAGTTACACAGTCATGTTCCCACTTTTATCTCCAATATTCACACACATGAAACTGGCGACCCATTTTCTCTCTCCATCTTCCCTGAAACCCTATCCCTCTCCCCCCCCCCCCCTCCCCCCCTTCCGCAATCGAACCAAAATTAATAACCCTAGAAAATGATTTTGCAGAGATTTCTTTGTGGCTCATCTCGGGACAGAGCTGTGGTCATTCTTTTAGTCGTGGTCGGAGGACATACAGCCTGGCATTGACTTATTGGAGGAAGGCGAAGAAGATGGTGCTGCAGTGAGTCCACCTCGGTGGTCGGAGATAGGTGACGGAGGAGAGAGATTCCTCCAGATCCACTTTCTCTCTCCTCCCTCCCTCTCGTCTGTGCTTTTGTCTCCTCTAATGAGCTAAACGAATCCAGCAGCTAAAAAAAAGCTTGGTTTGGATGCGGATTTGAGATGTAAAGGAGGTTGATTTTCTTTAATTTGATTTATGCAGATTCTGGGTTTCGTTGTGGTTTCTTTAATATGGTGGTCAATCTTGGTGGTTCTGTACGGAGAATAAATCAAGAATCGTGGAGGAACAACGATATGGGTAGGCTATTTCTTTTCTTGCTCCTTATAGACCAAACCAAACCATCTTCCTTGCTCATCAAAACGAGGGTCGGCCGCCGGCGGGAGATTAAAATGTACATCCTTGATTTCACATCTCATCCTTGCCATATGTATTCAATTCGTTTTTCACTTTGATTTATGTATCATGCTCGATCAAACTTTAGCTCATACTACGTGCTCAACCTGGTTTTCTATGTACTTGGAAAGAACAAATATTAAGAACCTAGCTCTGCTGCTCTTTAGGGTTCTAAATTTTTCAGCTTGTTGAAGAAATAAAATTGCTAAAGCATGCTGATTGTTATTGTTGGTGAAAAATCTGAAACAACTTTTTTCATTGTTGGAGACCTGATTATGTTGTCAAGTGTTTATAGTATCATGCTGTCAGTTCTAACTTTGATGGGTGTGTGGTAGAATTGTAGTCTTGAAGTGGGGTGATTCAGTTCGTGGATTTTTTTTTTTTTTTTTTTGTGTTTATGTAGCTTTGTTGTTAAATTTTGTTTCTTGGTGACTGCAGGCGTGACTGCGCGAGGAAGCATTTGAAGATGCTCAATGCCCCCAAGTATTTGTAAGTATATTTTGTAGTGCAATTTGTTTTTTGTTTCAGCTGAATGTGTATATTGTGTTCTTTTTCATATGACAATGTTCGATGTGTTGATTGGATTTTGGAATTATACTTGTCTAGGCCCCCAAGCCCTCCTGGCACTGCCTCATTTTCTATATTACTGCTTCATTGTTCTTGATCCTCTTATTTTATCTTTGTACTGACATCCATTTGGCACGCTGGTTTGGGTTGAATCAGTCAAAATATCAGTGGGCATTTGATGATTGTTATGAAATCAAGGGATCGGTAAGCCGTTAATTGCTTCTATTCCTTGTAGTTACTTTCTTTTTCAAGCTTATATATTTCCATCTATAGCAGGGCATCTTTTGGAAATTGGATTGCATCGTGGAGGCCAAAAGTTAATTGTTCCTGTAAGCATTATCTCATTTTCCTGAACTGTAGATGTTAGTGTATGTGCTAGTTGGACTTGTAGTAATAAAAGGCTATTCATTTCTCTGCGCACCTTTGTATTAATGCAGTTTGGCATTATATGGTTTTGTAGGGGCTATTGATGCTTTGGTAGCTTTACACGAAAATCTTTTTGATGCAGTAGTGCCACTGGGATGATTTTAGTATAAGATTGACATAGAAGCAGTTCTTGATCTGATAATTTGTTAGTGTTCGTGTGATAATTTTAGATATGTGGCTTTACAATCATTTATTACAATGTTAATTGACAGAGGAAATGACATCATGTCGCAAAAGTTGTCCAAAAGATAACAAGCATTTTAGAGTGATAAATACTTAAGAGCTCAGTGAATATCTTATTGTATCTTCAACATGTCAAGGTAACATGTTGGCATTTCTAGACTTCAATTTGTTTTTTTCTACTGCCCCTTGGATGTGTGGTTCATTTTCAATAAGGAAATTGCAAAAGAAAAAAGTTTGCTGCCATAAATTCATTTAACAAATTCTGAAGGCCACTTCTATGGATAATATAAATACATGTTCATCTTGTATGTTCATCATACGTGATGTTTACCTTTCCTCTGTCATGCATATGCATGTGTACCTCTCCTGTATCATATACCAGTGAAACTTAATGGTATTCATTTGAATTGTACTCTTCTTAATTATTTCTGTTATGCTTTGTCGCTAAAGTCAAGTTATGATGATCGCTTTTGTGATTTTTGCTTCTATCCCATGCAGAAATTCAGAAGCCGAGGAAGAAATTTTTACAAGAGTTGATAGCAGATCCGGAGGCTTTTCTCCCTTCAAATTATAGACCATCGAGCAGCGAGCTTTCCAGATGTGCCAACAGGTGAAGGACACATGAGTAAGAATCCAATTTAATTGAGATTTTGAAAAGCTTTTGCTGTAAAATAAACCTGTGAGCCACTTATCAATTGTTGTGAAGCTTTGTTTCTTTGGTCTGTAGCTTATTGGACTTGCAAACCAAATTTTTTCTGTCCAACTAAAAGTTGCTATATTAGTTTGGTTACTGTATGTCTGTATCTGTTTTGACTTTTGATTCAAAATAATGATATTTGGCAGTTTTGGAATTGAATAGCATCTGTTTTGGACCTCTGGTAATTTGGAACTGAGTATGAATCAATTGATAATTTGTTTTGGACTTTGGTTACTGTCTCTAGTTTCAATAATAAAATTTGGCAGTTTTGGATGGGAATTGAATAGCATCTGTTTTGGTAATTTGGATGGGAGTTGAATCAATTGATAATAATTGATAAGCATCTGTTTTGGTAACATGTTTTTGCTAGGTCCATTGGCAGCTACACCAAAGACTGGAAACTCAAGTTACAAGTAATTTTATCTTATTTTGGAGACTTCAATCTTGTTCTTTTCTTCTATTGTTGTATATGGAGAAGTTTAGGCCATATGTCCCCTTCTCCCTACTCTTTGTACTTGTTTTATCAAAAATAGTATTAATGAGAATTTTCTTTGTTAACAACTTGTATTCTCATTCTGATATTTTTCTAGTGAATAAACTGATTTATGCACATAGGGAGCAAATCACCTTTAAACTAGAAATTGAAGCAAGAAGAACGAAAAGACAACTACATGAAAAAAAAAAACTGATGTTATAAATGACTAAGAACATCAGTTCTATAATAGTAGATTGTAAACTGATGTTAGTAAAGAAAATGTACATCGGTTCCTTAAAAGGAAGCGATGTCTAGAAGCATTTTAAACATCGGTTGTTTAAAAAGAAGCGATGTGTGGAGTAATTTTAAACATCGGTTGCTTAAAAAGAAGCGATGTCTGGAGTCATTTTTAACATCGGTTGCTTAAAAGGAACCGATGTCTGGAGTCATTTTTAACATCGGTTGCTTAAAAGGAACCGATGTCTGGAGTCATTTTTAATATCGGTTACTTAAAAGGAACCGATGTCTGGAGTCATTTTTAACATCGGTTAACAACCGATGTCTAAGTTTTCATGATTTTTAACATCACCCACTAAGACATCGGAAATTTTTTTATTAGACATCAGTTAGGAACTGATGTCTATGAACTTTATTCTAGTAGTGACATCGTAACCTGCCCCCTTGACCAAGGTACAAGCATCCGATAACTGAACCGTAACCTGTCCCCTTGACCAAGGTGCAAGCATCCGATGACTTACACCCTAACTGTATCGTAACCTGCCCCCTTGACCAAGGTACAAGCATCCGATAACTGTATCGTAACCTGCCCCTTTGACCAAAGTGCAAGCATTCGATGACTTAACAACAAGTTACCACTGTAACCATCGGACTTCGGACCACCTGGCCCTCAGAACAAACCCCTCCTAACAGGTTACCACTGTAACCGTCGGACTTCGGACCACCTGACCCTCAGAACAAACCCCCCCCCCCCCCCAACAGGTTACCACTGTAACCGTCGAACTTCGGACCACCTGGCCCTCAGAACAAACTCAGGTTTACCACTGAAACCTTCCGACTCACATTTGTCACATCACAACTTCAAATCACTCTTTCAACAATATAAATCAACAATTCACATTTCCGACAAGAGTAAATGCTCCAATATAATAATCCGAATAAAATCACAATTATTATACTTCACACAATGCTACACCATCCATATATATATATTCCACGTAAATATATAAATATATATATATATACACACACACGTAGTCATTCACGCATGAATGACCACTAATACCAACTCTAGTTTTATAAAATATACTTCTCAAAAATCATTTTATATCAAAACATTGTTTTAACTTACCCATGAACCGTTATCGATCAAGTTCATATATTTTAAAACAAATAATTTGTTTCGAAAATGATTTTTCATGCCAACAATTAAATATACTAAATTAAAACATAACTACTTTATCAACCGAAACATCGTGAGATTTACTCACCTTCAATCCAGCTGTGTCTTCTATACAACCCAAAATCACAATCACAACCGTCCGCCCAACCAAAACCGTCAGTCACCTAATCAAAATACGATCCTAACTTAGCAATTGATTCAGAACACACTTAAACGACAATCCAACAGTCAGATTCTCACGGATTGCCCTTGGGATCATCCTATCCAAATTATTCGAAGATCCAACGGTCAGATCTTCGCGGATTGGAAACCTAAGATAATGCGTAAAACCGAAACCCTAGCATGCATCAACTTTCTCCAAAATAACCTTATAATATATCAAAACAACTGTATCGATACGTAGATGAATAAACTGAAAACAGAACACAAAAAGGAAGCTAGACGTGCCGCCACGCGCCGTCGGCAGTGGGCGGTCAACACCCGGTCAACGGAGGCGGGTCAACGGCGGTCAACACTGGCCAACCACCTCCGATGGCAAAGTGACCAACAACAAACTTGTTCAAAATGAAGAGATGAGCAACTTTCATACCTGGAGCTAAGTCTGGATCGGCCTAGATTGTCCTAGATCAAGCCTAAAAGTTGGATTAATCTCGGCCCTCTTATCAGATTCCAGATTCGACCAGAACCGTCGATTTATTCAAACCTTGATCTTTTGCTCCACACTCCAAATCGTGATGCAAGGCCTATATAGGGATGATCAGCAGGAAGAGCCGATCCCAGAACAGTGAAGAAATCGACCGAGAAGTCGCCGGAAACTGGGATATCCAACCGGGTCGGTCTGCCGTCACTGTTCACGTCTCCGATCTCCTTCTAGGTTGCTCCACTGGCGCAACTGACACCAGGGTTCGACGGAGGAGAGCTGGGTGAGTCGATCTGGGCCGGGTCTGCAGCCGGAGGACGTTCAACGGTGCCAGAAAACTCGGGTCGGGTCGACGGAGACCTGTCGGGTCTGAAGAGAGAGAATGGAGAGAATCTGGGGGAGAAAATGAGAAAATGGGAAATTTTGGGATTTAATGAAAAATCCCGAAATTTCTCATATTTATAGAAATTTCCCAAACTTTCAATCGGTCATAACTTTCTCATACGAACTCTGATTTCCTCGTTCCACATGTCTACGAACACGTATTGACGCGCTCTACAACTTTCATGAAGGAAGTTTTCAGAGAAACCTAACGTATAAAAAGTCAACCTTTGCGCCCCCCCTAAAGTCATACTTTCCGAATAAAAATTCGTCCGAAACACTTCCGCTCTACCCTCGAATCACGAACTCGTACAAACGAACACTTTATTAATTCCAGGAAATATTTAGGAATTAATAACAAATTTTCGAGGTCTTACAATCTTCTTCCGCGACCGAAATCTGGTGGTATCATGCAGTTCCTTCCATGAAGGATAATAATTCATGTCCCTCTACTGCGTCTACCAACATATCTGCGACCGGCATAGGATAAATATCTTTAGGTGTAGCCACATTAAGGTCTCTGTAATCCACGCAGACTCGCATCTTGCCATTCGTCTTGCGAACAGGCACTATATTAGATAACCACTAATTGTACTTGGCCACCATGCTAATGCCTGATTTATGCATTTTCTTGACTTCTTCTTTAACTATAACTTGGGTCACTGAATTCATTCTTCGCGGCTCTTGCTTTACATGCCTCTTCTCAGGGAGTGTTGACAATTGATAGCATACCAAGTCTAGTGACACGCCTAACATGTCTTCGTATTTTTCCTCGAAGCAGTCCTTGAATTCCAGCAATAAGTCGATGAGCCTCTCCTTCTCGCTAGGCTCTAAATACACACTGATAGCCACTTCCATGGGCTAGTCAGTTGTTCCAAGATTGACCTTCTCAGTAGGGTCCCTGACCTTTGGAGGTGTGTCATCCAATGCCGATGGGGCGAGCTGAATGTCTTCTTCTTCCTTCTCATGGTCAGAGAGCTCCTCGTTAACTATTTCTAAGGTCGTGACTCGATCATAGGCCTCTTTTTCCACCAGATACGAGGATAATCTGTCGTACAAAGAGTGGAAGGCCTCTATCTCTTCCTCGGGAAGGTCGTAATCCATTAATTATTTAAGGGTTTGGGCATAGCGTGGACAAGCCTTCCTTCGCAAACGTGAGCCCCCACTGTGCCAATTCAGAGGCCGTCACCCCTGTGGGGCGGCCTTTGTCATCGATGCCACTGACCTGCAATGGAGTGATTGGCTCCAAGTAGTACCTAGCATCTACGCAATTCACAGAAACAGGGAACGGGCGAGGATCAGCCTTAATCACTTCAGCCCTATCCTTAGTCATGTTCCACATAATCAATTCCTGATGAAGAGTTGTCGGAACACAATAACTCTGGTGGATCCAGTCTCTGCCTAGAATGGCGTTATAAGCCACGTAGTAGTCTGTCACAAAGAAAGTATAAACTCCCTCTGTGGGGCCGACCTTGATACGCAGGAAGAATAGGCCCAATGTCCTCGTTACAGTCCCCGCGAAGTTCTTAAGAGTGAAGGACGTAGATTGGATCTTCTCTTTCTTAATTCCAAGCAAGTGCATAATCCTTGTAGTAATGACATTAACTGTCGCTCCAGTGTCGACCATGATCTTGCTAATTTTGGTGCCGCCAATTTTCACCGTGATATGTAGAGGTCTCATGTGTTGGACCATAGCAGGTGTTGGCTTTGTAAAGCTCATGAAGAACTCTCTGCTGTTGGCATCCTCTGTTTCCAAGAACACAGCCTCTTCTACAAGTGTCGTGGCTGTTGAGGTAATCTGCGAAGGCTGTTCGCTGCCTCCTTCAGCTTCCACACACTCTTGCGCGGCGACTAGTAGTGCATACCTCACGAAAAATACATAAACCATGCTGCAAGAGGTGTCAACCACTTCTGTCTCGTCCATACCCTCGTGAAGGTCGAGCTTGGGCTCATTAACTGGTACGTCAGTGTTGAATTGTTTAGCCAACGAAGCTACTAACGACTCTTCTGTAAGACCTTTTACCTGGCACTGCTATTGTGTTCCTGTGTCGCGGCAACTTGCTTTGGTGAGTCCGACCTTTGTTCCTCTGTTGGGTTCTTCTTTGGGGGCGAGACTACCAAACTTTGAACCTTTTTAGGTCTCCACTATAAGGCATCTGTAATATTGTCCTTGCCCCCTAGTCTCTAAAAAACTAAGGATTTGGTTTCTGGCTCTTCGCGAAACAAACTGCGCCTGATATGTGGCCGTCTAGTGGGCAAGCTTTCCTTCCTGGCTGGCGGAGGTGTTCTTTCTTTCGTGATCCTGCAGAAAACACTAGGCTTAGAAGCCCCTGACTCCGAGCGTGCTTGCTTTTGAAAATTGCACGGGGCCACCAATGGCTTAGTGGCTAGCGCCTCCATCTTTTTCTGATATTGCTAAGGTGATTTGATCAATTGTGATGGCTTAATCAGGCCCTGATCCAGAGCCTCTAGTGTTCGCTTGGCCTCTCCGAACCTTCACTGCAGCTTCCTTTTCTTGGAAGGGCTAATCTCCACAGCTTTCCCTTTCTCTCTGGTGTACCATTTTCCTTCCTTGATGGAGGACGTTGAAGAAGGTGGAATGTACGGCTTAGTCAAGATATCTTTGTGCTCATTCCTAGCCCTTCCATCTTGTTTCTGTTCGGCTACAAACGCTTTCATTTTCTTGAACAAGTTGGAGTCCCTTGGGGATGGCGGTGACCCTATCTTGTCTCTTGCTCTTGGGCTTGAAGGCTGATAGTTTCGAGACGGTGGGGCCCACTTGATTAGCTGAAAAGAGCCAAAACAAAACGTCCACTCAACTTCTTCATGCTACACTTGGATGCCACATTCTTCTTTGCATCGCGAGCAAAGGATTACTGGTGAGGCTTCGTGGACTGGCTTAGCTCTCTCCTTTGCAGGGGTCTTATCCCCTTCTGTCTTCTCTTCTCACCCCTTTGTAGTCAAATCTAAGGTTGGTTTTCTCTAGTTCTTCTTGGTCTAGTTCACATCAACCATATTGACCTCGGTGTCCGGGAAAGGGTTTAGGTCTACTAGTGCTGCCGCGGTCGTCGGAGCTTCCACCTGCAAACTACCATTATTGAGCCATACCTGAATTTGGTCCTTTAGCTTCACACAGTCAGTCGTGTTATGGTTCCACAAGTTGTGGAATTTGCAGTACTTCTTTCCTTTCAGCTGATCTGGTCGAGGGAAAGGTCCGAAGTCTGTCTTCACCATCTTCGTGGTGATAATTTCATCTAAAATCTCATGTGCCTTATTGGCATCATATGTATACGTCGTGAACTCAAGTTTGGTGAAGGCTACAGACTTGAGTTTGACAGGTTCCTTAGATATTTTCAATTGCTTGAGGGCTGAGCTCTTCCTTCCTGTCAGCTCAAACGCAGAGACATCATTCTCCTCTTCATCATCTTCTTCCTGGCAAACTTCCTCCCCTTGATGATGAAGGTAAAGATCATAAGTAGTCGGCTGGTAGTGCAACGCAGCTGTGTTTCCCTGGCACATATGTCCCTTTGGACGTATTTTTCCTGCATCAGTCTCTCTAAGGAGATGCTCAAAGCTACCTACCTCTGTGATAAGCTCTCCCATTGACTGGATCACGCTGCTATGTTGCTTCTTTCGCTGGCATGGTTCCAATCCTTTGATCGCCAACTTAACTAATTCTTTCTCAGGCAATACCATACTTAGTTTTGCCTTCTGGATCTGGAAGCGTTGAAAATAAGCAATAGCAGACTCGGTGGGCTGTTGGGCCATCTGGGTAAGAGAGGCCAAGTCAACCTCAGGCTCAATAGCTCCAAAAGTCTCTTGAAAGAGCTTTTCCATTGCTGGCCAATTAGCCACTGACCCTGGTCACAGTTTAGAAAACCATCTAAAAGCTGCGTCGGATAGAGAAGTGGCAAAGATCCTGCACTTGAGGAAGTCATCATTCTGGTATTGGCCGGATTGCACCCTAAACCTGGCCAAATAGGTTGCCGCATCCTCAGTATCAATATGATATTTTTGTAGCCTCTGGGAAAAGGCGCGAGCATTATATGCGGTGGGAAAGGTCCCTCATAAACCCCATCTAGGTGGGCCCTAGGGTTAGCTAACATGATCATCTCCTCAACCTCTTCGCGTCTCACATAGTCCGGACCAGGAGGATGAGGTGTTGTCACGGTCTGGCGAGCATTCTGCAGAGGTACAGCCTGGCTAGCAGGCACTATTCCTTCCCCAAGGCGAATTATCCGGGGAATAGAGGATTACTGCAGGGTCATAGCTGGAGCGGTCACGTCCTTTACCAGGGCCGTTATCTTGATCGGATTGCCAGCCTGGTCAATGCCATAGTAATTCCCTGGAAGTTCTTCATAGACATTCTCTACCCCGTCACTGTCGTATTGAGTAAACACAATAGGATCAGCATGACTGCCTTGAACGGTCTTCAAAGTCCTACTCTTTTGCTGGGGCGGTGGAGTGGCCTTGTTACCCCTAATTACCAGGGCTTTGTCCTTGCTTTTTGTTGCTGAGGCAGAGGTGGCTGCACATGGTGTAATGGTGTTGCCGCTAGTCTTCTCCCGAGCATTAGGAGGTATGTATTTGCCAGTATCTGAAGGTTGTCCAAGTGAACCAAGAATAGCATTAGGATCCCCCAAAGCTTTATTCAGAACCTCTTTAGCCTGGTCCAACTCAGCTCTTTGCATGGCGACTTGGGTTGCAAGATTGGATCCCTCTTTGCGAAAAACTGCCAATTCTGACGCAGTATGCTTGGCTTAGCTCGCGATGTCAGCAGAGATGTGCTTGCTTTAAGCAGCCTGATTGGTCATCAATCTACGAGCTCCTTGTGGTTTTCCTGGCTTTTCTTGTACATGTCTTGCCAATGTCCCTGCGTTTGTCGCGAACTCACTTCAAGATTTTACAGTGAGATAGAAACCTCATCAAGCCTTCGGCGCTCTTCCGCGAGGGCTTTTTCCATCCTTTCATTATATGCAGCATTATTCTGTTGAAAGATAGCAAGCCGCTCCTCAATGCTCACATTCGCCGGGGCAATAATGGGCACAAAGAAATTAGTTGTCTCCTCACTCGCGGCCACTTGGGCTGTGTTGGCCTCGTTGCCAGCCTCGTTAGGCTGGACAGGAGGATTTTTGTTGCCCTCAGTAGCAGGCTGGGGAGTTCCACCCTGTTCTGTTGACATGTCTGGTGATGGTGGGTTGAGTGAGAACTTTTGTGTTACCTGTTCGTCGGACAGACCACGACAGTCGGCACTAGAGTGCGGCCTGTAACTGGAAGTTCGGTGGTTTGGGCAGTTAACGTAAACCTTTTGGTAAGGGTTTGCACTTGATTTCCCAATGGGTGCGATCACGAAGAAACGCTATTTAGTCCCACTGGGCGTGCCAAAATGTTTGGCTCCAAAACCAGTGTGGGTGCAAACTGTCTTTTTTGAGCGTGTGAGCAGGCGTGCCAGCACCATGGGGTGCAGTCATCGGAGAATCCCTTGACCTGACTTCTTGATCAAACGATGTGGACGAGGAGAGCACAAACCTCGTCACAAGGTTCTTTTCTCTTCCTTCCGGAAAAAGACTTCTTGCCTTAAGGGTAATGGCTTTGGTTGTGATCTCTTCGCGTCATCGAATCGATACTCAACGTTGTAGGTTGAGCAGAGCAATCACTGGGAAGTTTGGAGAAAGCACGGGTTTGCTAAAGCGTATCTTTAGCTTCGCTGGGTTGCGACGGCGTTACCCTTGCTTCGCTGGGTTGCAACTGGGTTGCAGATAGGTTTGCTCCAAAGAGACTTTGATAATCGTTGAGATTGATTGGAGAGTTGTGCTGTATTTGTCCTTGAAACCTGGTATTTATACCTAGGGTTTCGACTGTTCCTTGCCATAGAGGATTATTGATTGAAGTTTCCTATTTGATCACCGCTACTTGACTCCAATAAGGACTCGTTTTCCTTATGGATCGTGGAATGGGTGAAGCTGTAACCCAAACTCAAGTAAGTTTATTTTTGGCCTCAAGTATCGGCCCGCTGTGCTAAATCCCCTAAGGGATCTTGCCAAAAATACTTTTGGGCTCAAACAATAACAAAAGCTAATAATCAAGATTGATTATTTTGAAATTCTTGATCAACCATATTTAAATTTTGATAGACCATGTTCCATATTCAATATTACTCCCTTTTTATACGTCAAATTCAACAATAAATTGGATAAAAATTAAATTACGAGCTACTTGTCGAGAGCCACAATTTAAAGAGCCACAATTTATTAGGGTGCGACTATTGTCACCCTACCATTTTCTTAGTTCACCCTACAAGTATTTGAATTATTAAAAGACTACATTACCATAGTGCAAAATGACTAATAAGTACACTAATTTTTTAAAATCCTAATCTGGATGGAAAACTTAATACATAACTAATTAATTAAATACAAAGACTACTTAATTTTTCATTAAATAACATTAATCTTCATCTTCACCACCCAAATTTGAATTTATTAATATTTTTTTTAATCTTTTTGTTGCCTCCTCATTGTAATTCGTTTATCAATTCACAAAATTATTACTGTTAACTTCTTCATCAATCCAATACCCTTTGTAAAACACAAAAAAAAAAAATCAATCTCTTATTCGTTGCTCATAGTTGTTAACTTACTAATCTTTTAACATGAATTAAAATTAAATGAACATTGAAATTGAAAGAAAAAAAAATGGAAGTGAATCAGATTATAATTTTATTAAGAAATTTAATATATTGTATTTTCTTTATTAGTATAAATTAAATGAAAGATTTTCGTTAAAAAACAATTCTTTAATTGGATATGTTATATAATGATATTTCTGGAAAGAGAAATTTGTTAGATAAGTAAATATAATAATTGACATTAATATGTAAGGTGTAATGAGCAAATAAGGTCAACAAAAAAAATAGTAGGGTGGCAATAGCCGCACCCATTTATTATTCTATATTCACTATAATGTTTTAATTTAATGATTATAACAAACTTATAACAAATATAATTTTAAATAATTAATATTTAATTACTGCACTTGGGCCTTAGCGAAATGCTAGTTTCAGTGACGTAGTATGGAGCATATTAACTCCTCATTAAGAGGCCTCAATCACACGGTGTCCTCAAAGACTTCCTTGGCCCAGAGACTAATCCGTGCTCGAGAGATCTTGTCAGAACGCTTCCTCCCCCCTAGCCACCAAGAATATATTGGGATTTAACTCCAATAAGCGTCGGCGGGATTCGAACCCGGGTGTGGGGGTTCCACACTTGGAGACTCTTACCAACTCGACCACCTGTGGTGGTTATTGCGTAGTTGGTTGTGTGTTTGGCAGTTGTGATGACTCTTAGCAAAGGTTTTTTTTTTTTTTTTGGCCAAATAGTTCATTCATTTGAACAGAAACTTATTATAAATGTAGATGTGCATACGGAAGTAAGAGTTTTAGGCCCAAAAGCCCAATAGACAAAAACTTAATTAACCTACATCGTACAGAAAATAAAAAATCGAGGCCCAAAAGCCCAATAACAACCAAAACAACCCTAGATCTACAACCACAAAGAACTGCCTCCAGCAGACTGGCCACCATGGCTGCTAACCACCAAGCTGCAGAGAGAGTAACATCGTCCAAAGCTTCACTTCCATATGCTAGAGGTTTGTCCACCATCATTCTCCATACCCGAATAGTCTGGACAAGAAGGACACAAGTACCAAAAAACATAAAAACAACCGTCGTGGTGGTGGAGACCACCGAGCAACACAACACTACTAGTCCCGCGACATCCATAAACTTTTGTGAAGTACCGATTCGGCAGCTATTTCCAGGAGTGAAGTTAGGTGTATAGACCCAGGTCGAGCACAAGTGTGATGATAGGATAGTGGAAAAAGAAAAAGACGGGGTAGAGGATGAAGAGGGGAGCTGTATGAGGATGAGAGAAGTGAAAATAAATCTGGGCATTTGGAGAGGAATTGGGCTGGAGTAAAGAGAACGATAAAGAAAATGAGACGTAAAGCCTCAGATTTGAGACAAAGCTCAGGGAAAACACACCACAAAGAAGGGTGGAGACACACCACAGAGGGTGGAGGCGCTGTCAACTCTCAAAACTATAGAGATATCGGAACCGATTGGGGTCTGAGGAAGAGCTTTGGAAATGATGACTCTTACCAAGGTTAGGTCTTATTTGGTTCTGCTAAAATAGGACTAGGTACCAGTGGTGTACTAATTTTATTCAAAAAACTATTTTACTACTCGTTGTGGCATTTTATTTTTTAATTAAGTTTAGTTTGTTACTCTCAATTTTACACTGAAAATCATGACAATTTTTGATATTTTAATTTCACCAGCAACATTCACATGTTTACCAATTTGATGAGTCTAGTCAAATCCGTCAATTTTGATTGTTAAGTGTGACGTGGCTCAAATTGGATCTACATTTCTTGATGACATGGCGAATTGAACTTTACTTATCAAATTGGTGGTCATATTTAAGCCACGTCATATCATCCAAAAAGGTGGTCATATTTAAGCCACGTCAGTACTTAATGGTCAAAATTAACGGATTGAACTTTACTTATCAAATTGGTAAGTATTAGTGTGTTGCTAATGAAATTAAAACATCAAGGTCTCAGATTTTCAATGTAAAGTTCATGGTAGTAAACTGAATTTAATCCTTTAAAGTTTTCATTTCTAACTAGGGTAGAGCCCTACTAGGTAATGAGGACAAAACTGACCCATTCAACTATATGGATACAAGTATTGTGCACAAAAACAATATAGTTGGAAGAATACTGAGTGTGGCTTACTGAATTGATAATTCGAATGATGTTATTGTTAGACTTTGAATTGTTTGGCAATTTCAATAAACCAAACTTTTAAAGCCTCTCGTTGATGTTATTGATTTTTCTTATTAAAGCCTCTCATTGTTTAGTATGTTGGTTCTCCATAAAGTCTTGCTTGGTTTTTTAGCCTCGTTATTGGTGTGTTGAGATTCGACATGAGTTCTTAGTTACTTAATTTAAACTTTAGTTACATATTATTTTTGTTCTCCATCGAATTTGTTTTTGAATGAATGTTTAAAAATAATATGTAATTACTTCACTTAAAATTAACGCTTTCACGTTAATTCTAAATTCGTCTTTTACAATTTTTATCATGTTATTTTTATTAATTTCACTTGCACATCTTTAAGGCATGCACTACTTATGCTACAATAATTAGGGGCATTGTAGTGTGGTCGATTTGATGAGATGCTTGCAACTTGTTAGCCCTAATAGTGGATATTATCAGATTTTATTTTGAATTGCTTATTGAGTGGTGATTGAGTAAAACACACCCAAAATGAGTAAAAATTATCCCACTTACCCAGCAACAGATTTTTGTTCCCACTTACCCAATCTAACAGAAAATGACCAATTTGCCCTCAACTCAATTAAAGAATTACAACTACAGCCATTGTCCCCTCTCTCTGACTCTCTGTCCAACTCGCTGGTTCTCTCTCCTCTCTCTCTCCAGCACGCCGACAAAAAATACCTTCGATTTTTCCACGCCGGTGAGATTCTCCAGAAAGATGTCGTCGGAGGCGAGGATGTGAGTGATGGTCGAGATCGACCTCATCGGCGACGAAGGCTTCTGCCTTCCCTGGGTCCTTGCCCTCCGGTCTCTCTCTCTTCTCTCTCTGTGTCGTCGAAGCTCCGGAGCTGGAGGATAAATCAGATTGGAACTCGCCCAACCCAGCTCGTCGTAGCGCAAACTCGTCGTTCTTGGTGGTTGAGGTCAACGAACATTGGAGATTGCTTTTGGTTGACTCAGCTTCATCGGCGACGAATTGGATTTCTGTCTCCATTTCAGAGGAGTAGCATCTCCGGCTGATCTATTGAGAATAAGTGAAGATGTGGCGGGGGTGGTGGTGGAGCTCTGACTGGGTCGATGGCGACATCAATCTCTCCCTCCCGGCGAAAGTTCACCAGCGAGCCCACCTAAGGCGGTTTTCCGGTGAGATCGAGCATGGCTTCACGGCTTCACAGAAGGGAGAAGGGGTGCCCAAATCAATTTCATCACCTTCCCTGGCGACAAGTACCTCTAAACAACTCAATCAAGCCGGTTCTTCTTTTTTCTTTTTTTTTTTTTTTTTCTCTATTCTTCTTTTTGGCCTTTTAATGAGAAATTTTGATGATATAAAATGTAGATTATTGGAGTAACAAGCTACAAAATGGTATAATGCCAAGGGAAATACAGGTCTATTGGGGGCAATAGACGTTTTGAATTGACGTAATCTCCTCTTTTTTTTCTTTAATCAAAGTTTTATTTGTGTAATTTTAGGAAAATTAGTTCCTATTTTGGTAATCGAAATGTCTATTGGGGGGGAGGGGCAATACATGGCTGATAGTCGTCTATTGGGGGGCAATACATGGTTGATAGTCGTCTTATTGGAGGGCAATAGACGTCTATTAGGGGCAATAGACTATCGGGGCAATAAGCGTCTATTGGGGGGCAATAGGGGTAATAAAGGTCTATTGGGGGGCAATAAACGTCTATTAGGGGGCAATAGACTATCGGGGCAATAGCTCGGTCACCGACCGTCGGAATCCGGCCAACTTAGCCGGAATCCAGTCACCGGTCACCGGAAATGTTTTTTTGCCCCCAATAGCGAAGTCCCCTATGGTTTCTCTCTCTTCCATTCTCTCTCTCTCTCTAAGTAACAAAGGTGAGGGGGTAAAATGGTATTAAAAAAAAAAACAAAAAAAAAAATCTTAATGGGATATTAGGGAAGACCTCCTTAAAGTGTTTTGGGGAAGAGGAAATTAAAAAAACTTAGTTGGGTAAGGGGAAAAAAATATCTAAAAATGGTGTAAATAGACAAAAATCTTTTTTTTCTTTTTCCAAAGGTTATGTTAGTTAGGCTTTCTAGCCTAGTCTATATAATAATAGTCTCTCATAAAGTTCAACCCACTTTTATCCAACTTACTTTGGGACATATGAGCAGCCTAAAATAAGTTCTCTAGGGTTTAGACAGAAAATCAGCCCTCGAATCACCCACGACAAGGCAATTACCATCACTATAGAAAAGAGGATGACAAGATCGATCACTAGTCATCTCCCACTAGTCATCTCCCACTTGGATCTAGGAAAGTTCCCAACCAAGAGAACAAGGCCCCCCCCCCCTCACGCATAATGCCAAAAGAAAAGAATCCAAGCTACTCCACACTCAACCAATCCATAATCACACGCCGAGTAAGGGACTAAGCTAAAATTGAAACTATTGAACCCACATAGCCCAGCCAAGCTAATAGAAGCAACTTACATGATGAACCAAATAGACTAACAGCAAGCTCCATCATGTTTAATTGCAATTACAACAATAAAAAGAAAATTCCAAGCATAACACAGAGAAGAAATAGTCCAAGCCACTCATGCCGAATCAATCTACTATCACGCATCAAGCAAAAAACTAAGCAAAAAAAAATTAAGGCCATTGAGCCCAAGCTGAGAAGAGACAGCCAATAATACCTTGCTGTATCAATCCCGTCGCTATCATGGCAGTAAAAGAAAAAATGGGGACGCGTTATGAATGGGAGGAAATACTTACAGGTTGGGTACCTTCCAAAACACATGGTAGCAAATCAATGCTGATAGCAAAATTGATCACAGCAGTAGCAGGTCAATCACAACAACGAACCAGTATGGCTAAGGCGACAAGCAATTACAGCAGCAGAATTGATAACACCAGAACAAAGCACGCGACATGCAATGGATTAATCACGGCAGCAAATCGACAATGTCACTGAGCAATATTTAATCACGTTAGCAAATTGATATTGCGTGAACCAACATAAGGCTACAATATGAGCAAATGCAGAATCAAGAAGAAGAAAATCGCACCGAACAAAGGAAGATGCAGTCGGCCAAGCTTACCAAGCACAGAAGGAATCGCAAATTGGCTCTACAATGGGCCCGACACACTCGATTTGTTCTGTAAAAGAGTAAGGGATTGGAGATGGAGTCTCTCAAGCCAAAGAAATTTGAAAGGAGAAGAGCCTTCTTTCCTTAGATCAAGGGTCTGACTCTTGAGAAGAAAGGCATCTTGTGCAAATCAAAATATGGAAGGAAAAGAAGAGAAAAGAAGAAGACTTTACATGCCATTACCGTTTCCCTAGAAGGAAAGTAACCAAAAAGTATGACTCCTCTCTTCTAACTAGGAGTCCAATGATGACGAGAATCTGTTGTCACGTGAGAAGCTTGATAAGCCATAGTTCGTATTGGTAAGATACGCAAGCCAACGAAAAAAAAATTGTTATCGCGCAGTAAGTCTTTGGATTTTTGATTATGTAGCCCGAGACATGGTCACGCGACCTACATAATCAAGGGGGCTAATGTTGACACCCAAATTTCCAGCTAACAAGCCCAATTCATGCTTTAAGCCCAACTCATATTTCGAGACAAATTACACCCGCAAACATCACACCACGCACGTGGACCCAAGCCACATTCACGCACTTGGGGCTTACAAGAATGGGTGTGGTGTGGAAGGTAACGGAATTGCATGAGGCTCGTTATTAGTTTTAGGCTTATTGATAATTTTGGACTTGGGACCAAAATTCATGCCCAACAGCCTAACTCTTAATACGGGTAAGTGAAGAAGAGAGAGAGCCCAAAAACCCAAGCCTAAATCCTTTTGAACCAAACAAAATAGTAAATGCTAAACATATGATTCTTGATCCTAGCCGTATAACATAATCCCATAATCCCAGCAACACAGCAGAAATCTTGGGATTGCAATCCCAGCAGCAGATTTCACGGCAGAAAATCTGCCAAACCTATTCCATAATCTTCTTTAGACAAAACCTGACAGATCAAGAGGCAATACAAAATCCAGTACAAGCATTTAACCCAAGCCATCTCTTTACCCAACAGTAGAGACCTTCCACCGAGATTCCTTTGGCTGCTAGAATTGCATATAAATAGCTACTGCTGTAACCAAGGGTGGGGATTAGAACGGGGTATGCTAGCAAGCTCTATAGCATTCTTCTTCTGCCATGCTTCATCTCTCCCAAATCCACCTTTAGTTTTCCATCCTTTCCAATTCATATCCTACCCAAATCTCTTATTCTATCTACCTAAACCAATATGCCATCACTGCTGAGATCTCTTCTTCTGAAACTCATGCTTTTCTAGCTCCCACGCCACATGCATCTTGCCAAGCCTCTTTTGAAGTGATCAACTCACTGCCGTGCATATACAAGGAGCTGCCAGAAAGAACACAATAGCAAGCTTCCTAGGATTCTCAGGCCCTTCGAAGTTTGTTGGGCCTAGTCTTCGCTAACTCAGACAAAGGGGACAAGATTTTAGGTTCGGCCATGGTGATTTCACTGCCGTACATCCTTGATAAAAAATGCCCCTACAGGGGGCAATACATGGTTGATAGTCGTCTATTGGAGGGCAATAGACGTCTATTAGGGGGCAATAGACTATCGGGGCCATAGGCGTCTATTGGGGGACAATAGGGGCAATAAAGGTCTATTGGGGGGCAATAAACGTCTATTAGGGGGCAATAGACTATCGGGGCAATAGCCTGGTCACCGGCCGCCGGAATCCAGTCACCGGAAATATTTTTTTGCCCCCAATAGCGAAGTCCCCTATGGTTTCTCTCTCTTCCATTCTCTCTCTCTCTCTCTCTCTAAGTAACAAAGGTGAGGGTAAAACGGTATTAAAAAAAAAAGATATTAGGGAAGATTTCTTTAGAGTGTTTTGGGGAAGAGAAAATTAAAAAAACTTAGTTGAATAAGAAGAAAAAAATATCTAAAAATAGTGTAAATGGACAAAAACCATTTTTTTTTCTTTTTCCAAAGGTTATGTTGGTTAGGCTTTCTAGCCTAGTCTATATAGTAATAGTCTCTCATAAAGTTCAACCCAATTTTATCCAACTTAGTAGCCTAAAATAAAAATATACTTCTCTAGGGTTTAGACAGAAAATCAGCCCTTGAATCACCCACGACGAGGCAATTTAATTACCATCACTTTAGAAAAGAGGATGACAAGATCGATCACTAGTCATCTCCCACTTGGATCTAGGCCCCCCCTTTAAACCTTCCACGCGTCCACATCTGTAACATACTTAATGATCCACTCACACCATTGTAATCTCAAACACTTTAAGCTTAACCTTAGTTCCAATGTGAGTGTCAAAATCAATCTTCTGGTGTGTGGAAAAAATTTGGTCAATCGAAAAAAAAAAAAAAAATTTAAACCCAAGATAAATAACGAAGGGGCCAAAAAATTGGGTCGGGCTGGTTTTGGAACCGCGAGGCCCAAGTCATCTTGGCATTTAAACCCTAAATGGTGATGAAAAAGCCGACGCCATCAGTGTTGGGCAGAAGCCGGTGGTGGAAGTAGGGACTGAACCAGAGAAAAGGGTGAGATAACCTCCTCCTTCTCCTTCTCTTTCGTTTCAGAGTTAAAAAGAGTTGAAGTAAATGTGAGACCCATGATCAATAGAGAGAAAGGAGGAGACTCTTCTGGTGACAAACAATGGCAATTGTAGGATGACAAAGAAGAAGAAGATTGTTCAAGTAGAGGAGAAACAAACAACAGTCAGATGGTAATATCAAACTAGTAAAGTCCATCTTGAGTCTTTGACGATGTGCTTTCTCAAGATTCAAGATTGGCTTATTACGATCTATATAACTTGCTTTGTTTCTCCTCTACTTGAACACTCTTCTTCTTGTTTGTCGTCTTACTCAAGATTCAAGATGGGCTTTGGCTTACCTATGTCGTCGGCTTTTCGTCACTACTAGAATTGAGCACCCGTTACCCAGTCATTTTCATACCCAAATACATAATATAATGAATTTATGTATAACACTCTGGCTGTTCTCGGTTGTTTTTTTCAGGCATTGTTTTTGGTTACTCTTCAAATCCCAACAGCACCACTCAGGATTTCAATGAGTTTTGCTTTGCTTACATGGTTGACTGAATTTCAATGCCATAAGCTTCTTTTATATTTTGGGAATAGCTGTTCTGCTTTGTTGGTTGAGTTAGTCTACAACTTTTTGCTACCATATGCATGGTTTTGTGTGTTTCAGTAGGATTGAGTAAGAACACTAGAATCAGATAATGGCGCCATATACAATCACAACTAGTCAGTGACAGATTGATGACTGAGTTAGTCAATCTGGTTCATGTAACAAAAACTTACTCTTACTAGACTATAGTGTGAAATCACGACAAAATAACAGAATTTAGTAAATGTCTCTCAATTAGATGTTAGGTCAATTATGTTCTTCCATTTTCATATTCATTTTCATCTTGCTTTCATTGTCACAGGAAGGTTCATATGAATGGCAAGTTCACAGTTCCATTGTCTGCAATCGATCAGAGTTTCTTCCCCGTCTCGGCTTTCCATATCTACTTCATTTTATCATGGTAGAGTGAATTTCAAAAGAAAGAACAATTGTCTTGTTTATGCTTCCACCAACAACTTCAACAGGGACCTTCACCTTCAATCAAAGGTGCCTATTTATGTAGTAATCCCATATTAATTGTCATTCTTGTCAGGTGTATGCCTTGTTCACTGTAATATGGTAGGGACTGGTACATGTCTAAAACAAAGACCTGTGAATGATATTAATGGATGGTTTTCTTTTACTCAGCAGATCCTGAACCTGTCAACCAAACATGAAACGACATAAATCATTTATTACAAATGATTATTTCTTCTTCTAGCTCAATGAAACTCCCACACTCTAACTAGTGATAGTGTCTAATGTATCATGTCTACCAAAGCCTGATGTGGTAGGGATGTTACATGTCTGAAAAACATTTGATACAGAATCAAATGCAATGGAGTTTCTCATTATATAACAAAATTTTCTCTTCAAAGTATCCATCATTGCCCTTTAGTTGATGTATAGTATATTGAGCTACCTCTGGCCTTTTCATACCAACCCCTTTTCCTTAACTGTACGTGTTATTTACAAACCATATACTTGTGAGTTTCCTTTTCCTTGGCTAACCAGGTATTGTCGCAAATGTAGTTAGGTAATTGCCATGTCAGAATCTAAACTTACTTTTCAGACTTCTTTCTCCGAGTGCACTTTTAAATCATATAATTACCAGTACCATCGACATGTCACTACAGTGTCTACCATATATTGATTAGGGCGTAGGTAGAAACATTACAAAATTTGGCAAAATAAAGAACAACATTTTCTATAGTGAAGTCTTAGTTACCATGTATTTGTCTTAGGGTGTTCATCATTCAGCACTCTTGTTTATCTGATGACACTCAACTAGTTTCAATTTTGTAATCCATGAGTTTATACTTGTTCTTTTTTCCCCATTCATCATGTTTATATGGATCCTGTTTGTCCATATTTATTTTCTTAGTTTTGGAAGATCCTCATCTGTGTGATTTACCACTATCCCCTATTCAATATGTGTGAATTACCGCAGATGCAATTTATTAGTTTTTACTGATTTTAGTTTATCATTTTCAATCACACAGATGCAATTTATTAAAGTTTACTGATTTTAGTTTATCATTTTCCTTTTTCCTTTCGATACCACTCATAAAGATTTGTCAGTTTCTTGTTTTCATATTAACATACACTTTATTTTTCCACCTTTGTTTGAATAAGCTGTTTAGTCTCTGCCAAACTCATAGAAGTTGGCTTGTGTTTAGTCAGCCATGACTACTCCTATGCAAATGAGTTATGCGTTAATCTCATTTGTTAGTCATCTTTTGTCCTCTTTTTCCTGTTTCTTCATAGAAACTTTGGACATGCTTTCAGGTCAAAACAGTGTTAGACAGTGTAAAGTGGGATGACAAAGGTTTAGCAGTTGCAATAGCTCAAAATGTTGACACAGGAGCCATCTTGATGCAAGGGTTTGCAAACAGAGAAGCAGTGGCTACAACAATCTCCTCCCGGAAGGCCACATTCTATAGTCGGTCGCGATCAGCACTGTGGACAAAGGGAGAGACCTCCAATAATTTCATTAATGTCCATGACATCTTCCTTGATTGTGATCGAGACTCTGTATGTTGTTGGTCTAGTCTTGTTGAAACATATTTGCTAATATTTACTTTTCGTGCTCGTATATTACCTTGAAATGGTACTTTTTCTCAGATAATATACCTAGGGAAGCCTGATGGCCCTACTTGCCACACAGGAGCAGAGACTTGCTATTACACCTCGGTGATTGATTTGTTAGAAGATCAGCAGGTTTTCAGCCTTAAACAATTAGAATAAGATTACCATGTCTTCTATTATTCTTCATTACGCAGGTCAAATTACACTATGTTTTGTAAGTGATTCAGATAATCTGTGACAGAGCGGAGGAGATAAATTCCCGTTGACCACTCTGAACTCTTTAGAATCTACAATTGCAAAGCGAAAAGGAGAACTAGAAGTCCCACAATCTGGAAAGCCCTCATGGACGAGACGACTACTACTTGATGAGAAATTGTTGTGTTCGAAAATCAGGTATGATGTTATGCGAGTTGTAATGATTGCATATTCTTTCTACATTCTGAAGAGAGTACTCAAAATTTATTCAAGAAATCAACAAGTTATTAAGGGAATTAGAGAAGTAATATGTATACTGGCAATGTATGTGTATATACTTGGAACACTATGCTAATACATAATCTATCTTCTGTATTTTCACGAGTTGATGATTTTCTTTTCTTACTCTAGGGAAGAGGCAGATGAGCTATGTCGAACATTAGAGGAGAATGAGGATAAGTCACGTACTGCCTCAGAGATGGGAGATGTGCTCTATCATTCCATGGTTCTGCTGGCCCTTAAAGATGGAAAAATGGAAGATGTTCTAGAAATTCTACGACGTAGATTTTCTCAGTCGGGTATCGAGGAAAAGAGAAGTCGCAAGACACAAGGCTAGACACGGACTGTATTCTGTCAAGTTTTGAGACATGCTATGCCATTCAAAGTTTAGATAGTCTGTTTGTTATGATTAAATATTCAAAGTTTAAATATTCTGCTTGTTTGCCTCTGTTCTTAATACTGAGATTTTATTAAATTAGGTTTGTGAGAGTTTGTAATATACATGTCTTCAGAAATAGTAGTGTCCAAAAGTGATCTGATCGGTAATTTGCTTATATTTATTTAAGGATCCTTTATTGAATATTGAATGTGGATTGTTGAACATAAACAACTTCCCATAACTATATGAATGATTGAAACTCAAAAGGTTAGAAGTCACGCAGGAAATTGAAGCGTAAATAACTTTCTTATGGTATTGTGTTCTCCTAGAAACCCTTTGATATCATGAATATGCAGACTTGCTTTTATTTCTATCAGTAATTTATTAGGAAAATTACACAAACATCACTAATCTGAAGATGGGATTCTCTTTTTGTTCATGACGCTCCAAAATTTCCTTTCAAACTAAGAATACGCCTATGGCACTTACAAGCAACAGGAGTGCTTTTTTTATTATATTGGGGGAATCAAACGAGTTTGGGTCTAGGTGACTGGCTATAATTCCCATGCATTATAAATCCAGATAGGAAAGATGAATAATTACAATTATTCTCAAATCTTTTTCTGAACCTTCAGAAATAACTCTTTCCCAAATCTGATCTCTTCAGCTCCATTTTTATTTCTTGATGATTTATAGTTGAAACTATAATAGACTAGACCAAGACATCTGTAAATAAAGCAGGTAAAAGTACATGGTAAAGATTCCTTCCCAGTTTTGTACATAAACTTTTTTGCAGTTTAATTAACTGCAAGGCAAATCTCGAACCCGACCAGAAAGAGACTCAACAAGCTAAGAACCAACAAACCCAACCTAAAGCACATCTAAGACTCCGCAGGTGAACCCTCTTGATGAAGACCCTGTGGGATAACAAGAATATGTAAAAAAATGTGCCAAAAAAATAAAAATAAAAACAATTCAGAAAGAACATACGGAAGATTCAGTACTTTGGAAGATCCAAGTCCTCCTGAAGCGGCTTAATCTCATCTTCATGCTGAAGCCTCAAAGCTCTCAGTCTAGTAACTTAGGCATATTAGACACAACTTAGTTTGAGCTTAAAGCTGCATGAAGAGGCAGTCAGGAAGATTGACCAACTGAAGGAGAGATAGTTTGCATGCAGAACTGAGGCATTTTGGGAATTTGCAGACTCAGCTGACACAAGCACAAGAAGACGTTCAGGTATTGAGAACCAGTGTTGGGAACAAGTACAAGAAAGCATTCAAGAATGTGTCTGCAAATTCCCGAATTCCCAACTTCGGTGTTCCATTCCTGAATGATTTCTTGTAATTGTGTCAATTGAGTCCCCAAAGTTCTCAATAGCTGAACGTCTTCTTTGTGCTTGTGTCAATTGAGTCTGCAAATTCCCAAAATACCCTCAGTTCTGCACGCAAACTCTCTCTCTCTCGTTCTTCAGTTGCTCAATCTCCCTGATTGCCTCTTCCAACTATCTCTCAACTTGTTTTCAGCTTGAAGTTGGATCTGCCTTAGCTCTTCATGTGTTTAGCTTTTAGACTTTGTTCCATTTTATCATGTTCCTGCTGAAAAGTAGACCCACAAATATGAAAGTCAATAATGTTCTCCTCCATATGTGGCAAACTAGTTAGTGTAGTTAAAAACAGTCAGAAGCATGTAACAGAAATGCCTCAGAAAAGGAGCAACTTCCCAAATCAAAACTGAGCTACTTAGAACAGGGCCAAGGGTAAAATTAGGATTAATTTTATGAAAAGAGTTGCCCAGTCACTAACAAAATTGCAGGTAGGCTATATAGTAGAATTATTACCGGTGCAAACAGACTTGAGTACAAAACAAATTTTTTCTGCTTTTGTTGTTTTGTCAGCTTATAATTTACATATAGACTAATGGTGAATGCTGAGGAACGAAGAATTTGTTCAATGCAACATATGCTGAGAGGTATTTAACATGTGGAGAATAATTACTCTACTAAATGTAAATGTTTGATAATGTCAGAGAATGCGTAGGAAGGAAAAACAAAAAAAAGAAGCCATCGTGTCAGTATCAAACAAATGTATTTTCTGCAAAAAGTGATTATCAGTTTTATGTTTAATAGTAGCATGCACCACTTTCCCACACATACCAGCGCAGTATGTTCCTCCTGAACACGCATTAAGTGCTGCCTAGATTCTTCTTCGCATTCTTCAAGCTTTTCTCACATTCTACCTCCCTTTCTCAAACAAGTTTTTCTGCCTGAAGTTTTAATTAAACGAAGTCAATTCATGAACATGATTTATCTCTAACATATTCCAGGAGATAGTAATGAGCACCCTTTTGCTTTTCCATGTCTACTATCTCCAGCTTCTCCACCTCATACTCCTTCCGGATGTCATTAATTGCCCAAGTAAATGTGTCTTAATGTCAATTCAAGAGTAGTTTAACAACTGTATGGTCTCCAGATGCTTAGATCATAAGAGGTCACCACTGATCATTCCTGTGAGATGTGGGCGACTGATAACCACTTATCAGTCTGCTTGATGGAGCGCGAAATGGTGGCAACCAATGCTTGGATTTCAAGCTCAATTCGCTTCTCGTTTATAAACAACTCCTTCACCCCACCATTCACTGCTTCGACCAGCCACACATGTCACGTTCTTCATTGCATCATTTTTCGCCTTCTCTGCCATGATCACTCAGAGTTTAGTAATTACTCATCTCAACATTAAAGATTTTCACAACATAAACTAAATACCCCAGATTGAATATTGGTACACTGACCGGTGAGTCCGTGGAGTCGAACAGAGGAATGGGGGTGCTCCTAAAACAACAGGATTTGTCTTGGACGAGGATGATGATGCCACATGAGCATGTGCCAGTAGAAGAGGGGCAGCTGAATACATGCTTGGCAACAAGAGCTGTGCTGATTTGTTAACAGCATTGTGTTTTGGTGGGCTAAGCTTTATTATTGCCTAAGAATGATTTTCAACCAAATGGCAACCCTTTCTGTGATCATCAAACTATATCTAATGAAGCATTGGCTAACTTCAGCTATAAAAAAGTGAGTAATCTTTAGACTCTGTTTATCTGCAAAACAACAAAGGAGCCACTGAATCAGACTTTGTTCAAACCAACTAAGCAAATCAAATAAGATGCAAACTAATAACTAGAGATCACTCCAAGGTAGCAGGCTTCCTGTACAGTGCCCTGTACAATCCTTAATAAGAAAGGTTCAAACAGGTAGCAGAGTATCAACCTGTTCTAACAGACAAATGTTTATTCGGTAAGTGAGAAAGTTTCATTCACAGACTTTGTTTATCAATTTTATCGTCAACTAGGCTACAAGTGAGAATAGGATAGTTATGGCTTATAAATTATAATCCAAGAACTGCATACCAGTACAAGTAAATAAGAAACAACAAAATTCATACTATTATCCTAACCAAATTGGCAATATTATTGACACAAACCAAAGAAGAAATTTTAACTGAAAACCAGTTTCTAACCACATATACTACTCCTTCAGCCAGTAGCCCAGACTAAAGATACTGGTAGTCCAGAAGATACATACATGTCAAAGTAAATTGAAGATGTGTTCATATATGATCAATAATACTACCTCAATCGAGTATGGGAAACAGAATCTCCATAGTCATCTTCAAGCACATATCGGAGCTTCCTGTAAGCATGCCCACTCAGAATGTCTTTCTCTTGAAATTCTTTTAGCAACTTCATTGCCTGTCCAACCTGTCCTTGTCTGCACATTTCATCAAGTACTGTCTTATAAGTAATGAATTCAGTTGACCTTCGCTTCTCAATCATCTCCCACAAATACTTCACTGCCTCCTCAATCTCTCCACTAAGAGCCAAAGCATTCACAAGCGAGTTGTAGGATTTACTACTCGGGATAAACCCTTTAGTCTTCATTTCATTGCACAACTGCTTAGCATTGTTTGTTCGGCCTTGAGCACATAATCCATGGATGAGATAATCATAGGAAAATGTGTTTGGCAGGCAGTTATAGACCACACCCATCTGATGGAATACTCTAAGTGCATCATTCACATGAAGGGAAAGAACATACCCCTTAATCATTGAATTCAAAGTATAAATATCGGGTTCAATCCCATCATTCACCATTTGCCTAAACAGACATCTTATGGTTTCCATATACATGTGATTTATGTAGGTATTACATCCCCTACTCAAAAAGGCAGTAAACAGAATATTGTATGTCCTAACTGAAGGCCTACAGTCCATGTTTCTACTATTCTTCATGTGTTTAAATATATTGACAGCTCTAGTCAACTTCCGAGCTTCTGTGAAAAAGTAGATAATGGAATTGAAAAGCGCCTCAGAACCCATGTGAGAGATAGCAAGCACTTGGTTGACAATGTCATCCATCTCTTCGTACATCTTAGCTACACCAAGTTTCTTTATTGTAATGTGATAGCTGTTAACATCATGTTTGAACCGCGACTGTTGCGATGCCCAATTGAACAACTCTAAACACACAAGAGGATCATCTTGCTTAGTTATAACATCGCACAGTTCTTCAGGTGTAAATCTAGGCAACAACTGGGATACAGATCTTTGAAATTGGGCTTCATTAAGGGTTGGTTTTCTACTGGATTCTAATCTTTTATTTTCTCTCCTTCTAAAAGATCGAGATGGGGATGAGTAAAACTTATGCAATGAAAATTGCTTGTATATACCAAGAAATCCATTGGAAGCAACTTTGGGTACTATGTCAAAGTGGGGTTCAGTCAAATAGTGTATTGGCCTCAGAGTACTATTAATGGGATTCAAACTATATGAATGAGCATCCATGCTCTTCAGGTTGGACACGTATTGATGAAAAGGGTGTTCACAAAAGAGCTTGTTATTGAGGTTTTTGAGTATGCAACCATTTCTGCAGCAATATCTACGAAGAGAAATCATATTAGCGATAACTGAGCGATTACCGAAAGGGTGAAAGGTGAGAAACACCAAGTTCTGCGCTATTGAACTTGCTAATTTGGTAGGTCTCCGTATACCATATGGCTTTTCAGCAAGAAAACTGAAACGACAAACAGAACAAGAAAAGAAAATTAAAGCTCAGTCAGATAAACAACTCTAATATAATGAAATTTTATAAAACAAGGGATCCTTTCTAAAATCATTAAAAATGTGGACTGCCATCATCTAACAGATCAACACACATCATAGACATATCAAATGCTCTACAGAAAAGTAAATGAAGAAACAAAATGGAAAGAAATTATTTTAGGGAGAGTAACTGGGAGAAGCACTACAAATATGGAACTGAGCCGAAATGTATGATAATACCTGCAAATCATTACAGGTCTGCAGGCTCATCACTGTTTCTCTGAAATGATCCCAATTAACAGCATTACAAAATTAAAACACAAAAACGAATCGTTTTGGTCATTTCAACAAATTACATAAGGGAGATACGTACTTGATCGTCTCCCAAATCAACAACCACATAGCATAAAAAAACCATTCAAAATAGACCTTTCTATAACCACACAAAGTTAATTGCATTTGATCAACAAACAATCACATAAATCAAGAAACAGGGTCTCTCTTTCATTAGGTACAACTCTAACTCATTGTGGATGTGCACATGGAGATAAGAAGGGATTCAAGCTGGACCCAGAATCCAAAATATGAAAAGAAATCTAAACCCACAAGCGGTTTACACTCTACACCAAAACCCATATCAAAACACAGATACCCCTCTTGAAACAAAAGCAGCAGATGAACAATTCACTAAGCTTTGAGAAATAGACATAGACAACACGCCTAGAGCCATGTAACTGGAAAAGGAAGAGCTATACGAACCTTTGGAGGTCTCCGGCCGACTACAGAACTGCTTCTGCTTGTCTGCTTGTCTGTATCAATAATTCAATATCAAGTCATAAACTACCTGAAAGGATTATCAGGAGAAGGTATGAAGGATGAGAGGATCGGATCAAGTGCTTCAGGAGGAGGAGATGTAGCGGTGGGAGGTGGTCGATAAAAGACTACTTTTCTTGTAGTGACTAGTGTGAGAGTAGAGGGTCAGTGTGTGTTTACGGAAGAGCGAGACGGAGAAGAAGAAGAAGAAGGCTGCAAAGGTGAAAAGCACGGCACGTGAGACTATAAACAGCCTGTTTTTACTAATTTACTAATTGTTTTTTTTTTTTTTTTGGTTATAAAACGAACACTCAACAAATTAATATCTGGATCCAACATCAATATCGAGTGACACAGAGCTCGCAAGCCTAAGGTTTTCCACCTTAAAAGCCCACAGACATCGGTAATCAGGCCTCGTGATGACCCATACTCTTAAGATGCTAACACATTTATCGGCGTCATCTGGACCCATACTCAAGTCGACTTGTGAGTATTGGGGCTCGAACTCGAGTAGGGGTTCCGCTCAAGCAAGTGCATTGTCTTCCCTGCCAACCCTTATCGGCCCCTCCTACTTGTGTTAGTGCTGGCTTTTTTTTTACAGAGCAAACTTAAATCAGCTGAAAACGGATCAAATCGAGCTAGCTCATACTGAAAATTAAGTTAAACTAGACATTCAGCTCGGCACAATCAAATCGAATGGCTCAACTTGTGAATACTGGGGCTCGAACTCGAATAGGGGTTCCGCTCAAGCAAGTGCATTGTCATCCCTGCCAACCCTTATCGGTCCCTCCTACTTGTGTTAGCGCTGCCTTTTTTTTACAGAGCAGACTTAAATAAGCTGAAAATAGGTCAAATCGAGCTAGCTCATACTGAAATTTAAGTTAAACTGGACCTTCGACTCCGTAAAACTGAACCGAATGGCTCAACTTGTTATAGTTCTGATTTATGCCAAGTATAAATTCGGCTTCAACCGAACCGATCGAAATAAGATTATTTAATTCAAAATAAATTAAAAGACCAGAAGCCTACACGATCTTTCTTTATTTTTTTTCTTCTTCAACCTCTATTCTCTTTTTCTTCTTCATTCTGTTATCTTTCATCTCTACTTTTCTTCGTTTTTTTCTTCCTCCTCATACTACAATCCTCATCTTCTTCACTTGACTTATAGATATGAGGTTTATGAACCTAACCATCTATAGATCAGAAGCTCATAAATCTCTAGATAACAAAAAATATAATATTTCATGGCTGAATTATCGCCATTTTTTTTCTGCAATCATTTTCGCCTCCAAATTTTGGCAATTGGAGTTTTCAAATATCGAAACCGTCATTTAACTCAGTAAACCAAACTTTCAGTAAATGAAAAGTATGGTACGGTTATGGTTACAAATCTGGGAAATCGAACACTTTCGGTTTGATTTCAGCTAACGCAAAAATGCTTGGTCATCGAGTGAAATCCAGCCCCGACTTGTGCCCAATTCTCAATCGTTATCTTTCACCTTTGGGCAATAAAATTCACCTAGTTTATACTTTTATGAATTTCATAGTGGTGAAGATGATAATATATATAACTATATGTAGAATCTAAATGAAAGTATTGAAAATATGTAAGAGAGAGGATGATTCTTAGTTTTACATCTTGGATGAACGAGCCCATTCACCCTATTGTGTTTAACATACTTTTATCATGTATGTAAAATATATGGATGGTTCTGGTGACAATTACTACATGGGATTGGGGTGGTTTTTAGGTTCGGGTTCAGATTTTCTTGTTCTGGGGAAGCCCCATCTACGTGGCGTGGTCATGGAAGTTTATGAATAAATTAGGGTTTGAACTTGACTAGCTCGGTTCATTCCGTAGTGTTAGGTTACTTGGTACTTGTATTACATCACTATTCAAGGCATCTTTACTTAGGGTTTCTAGATTTTTCAGGGTCTCTAGGCAGTAATTCATTTCTCATGGGCTCTTCATATGGCGGGTTACTTTGTAATGTTTGCCTCTCACTACTTTTAATGGATTAACACCCCCTTTGATTAAAAAAAATGAGACTGAATAAGATAGTTAATTACCTAAATAGTTTGTGACAATTACGCTTTAAAGATCAGTTATGCAAAAAAATCAGTCAAATAAAAATCATTCAATGATCTAATTGTATAAAATAAATGGATGGTTCTGACGACAATTACTACAATTTTGATCAACCGTCTATTTATTTCATATAGATATCTGGCCGATAGTGTAGTGAGATATTATTTTAATTGTCCTGTAGCTTTGCGTGAACGATATTCTCTTTTATGCGCGCCATCGTGTGGTGTACTCTTTTGTTAGGAATTCCTTGCCTAGTGTGGGGATTTGGTTGTGTGTCATTCTCTTTACTTCTTTTAATGCATAATTTTCAACTGCATAGTTGGAGTGGAGGTATTGGTTTGTAAGTTTCCTTTTGTTTGAAGTTGTAGTTTCATGTTATTTTGTGTAAGCAAGAAAAAAGAAAGAAAATCTTCTTGTCAAACTTTAACAATTCGTGTCTTGTTGACTTTGATTACAAACAAAAGTAAGGCACTTCAAGATTGTTGATGCTTTAGCTAATCATGGTGAAACAGTATTCTTCAATTTCTATTTATGTTTCTCAGCCGTAATTACTCATTGAGAGTTTCTTATTGTTGTTCATAACTTGTGGTTTCGTCAGGCTCCATTTTGTGAGTTTCAAATTGTAACTGCTTCTATTTTTTGTGTTGTTTGATTTTGCTATTTATAAGAATGGTTTTGGCTTAGTCCCCCGCTCTTCTCCCTCATACTCTTTTGTTTTAATAAAATGACGTAATGAGGGATGAGTGGTGGGTTCCAGTTGTATTGCTTCGGGATTGTGTTGATGTTCTGTCACCCTTCTTTGATTGATACAAATTAGGGCTGTCACTCAGTCGGTTCGAATCAGTTATAATTATTACCAACTTCAAAACCAAAGCTTTCAGTTTCATTATTGAGCTACCAATTACCGACCAAAATTTTTGATTTTTAATCATATCTACCAAATTTGGTATTTTGGTTTTCGGTATTGCCAACTTTAGAACAACTAATTCTTTTTAATATAAATTAGAATGAACAAAACTAGGTTTTTCAATTTTATAATCGTAAACTTTGTATTCATCTACTAATTATAGTTTTCTTTTGTATATATGACATCAAATTTAGCTATTTTCAATAAAACTAGGTTATTTAACCATCTTTGACTATGTTACTTAAAATACATGTAATATTAGTGTAGTATATGTAATAATGTTCATACTATTATGAAAATATTTATGTTTATTTCTTAATATACATTTATGTGTGTTGAAAATAATAGTATATAAAGTTAAAATTTAGATAATAAGTAGATTCGGTATTTATTAAAACCAAACCAACTTTTTCGATAATTTTTTATTTCGGTTTTATTGGTCTCAGTTACTAAAAAGTCGGTTTACCAAACCTAAAACATTGGTTGGTATTCGGTCGGTTTGATAATTACCAAATTAAGTGGCAACTCTAATACAAATGAACTAATATTATCATTTTTTATTTCTACCAAGGGATGGCAAACCCTAATATCTCCCTAACGACGCTTCTCTTTGCGCTCGCCCTAACGCGGCTTGTATGCGGCGGAGAGAATCTAATCGGCTTCGACCACATTGAACCACCAATTAAGAAGTCTCTCTCTAGTCCTAACAGAGGTGGCTAACCCTCTCTACCCTTAAGGATAAACCTCCTTACTTCTCTCGATCTTCTGATCTAATTGGGGGTGATGATGATGATCCAAATCGGGTGGAACCTTGGATCAAGAGGACCATGACGTGAATGGGTGGTGGTTTTGCAAGAAGATTGGTGACTGTGCTGCTCTCGGGGTGCGGTAAAGCATGGTTTTTGGTATTGCCAGATTGGGTGACCTCGGGGGGCAGGTTGTCTTAGCTGCCGGAATGGGTAGTGGTCTGCAGCTACGTTTGGGTGTCTTGGGTGCCCAAATCAATGTGGGATCAAACCCAAGTCCAGTTTTGGGTGAGTTCGATGGAGGAGACGACCGGGTTGTTTGCTCCTCTATTATGCGATCCAACTCGACCAACTTCTATCTACTCTATCTCCTGCCCAGACAGCTCTATTGCGTCTCCGAACAACAGCCTGGGGTGGGAGAACTCGGATTGGATCCGCAATGGGGGAAGCTCCGGCATTGGTACCCCAGAAGGCGGCGTAGTGGCCTTCAGCAGTTCAACGTGGCCTAGGGCTGAATGGGCTTATTAGGCCTCTATCTGGGCCTGGAGCCATGTTGGTTTTTGGGTTTTGACTTTTAGAGGTGCTACTGCCATCGAAGCTATGGGCCGTTATACGATCGGAGGTGAACTATGGTAGAGGTGCTACTGCCCTAGTGTTTTGGGCCCTTATTGGCTAGGGCAAACTGTTGGGCCCGTGCTTCGGGCTCTTAAAGGAAAGTGTGATGGGCTCGGGCTCTTCCTTAACGAGTCAATTCAAATCTTCAAGAATGTGGGTAGTTGTGGGGCCCACCTCACTCTGCTGTTAGGCCCAACCTCTCTATGGACCGGGCAACGATTGTTTTCGGAAAAATCTCATAGCCCTAGCTTGAAGGGCAAAGGAAAAATATAGGTAGGTGTGGTAGGGGCCTATTTACTATGTCTTACTATTCTCCATAGTTTATAGGATCACTTTAAATAAGTGAGCGGTTAGTTCGAATATAGATAGTCTATTTCTATGTATCACAGTAGTTCTCTTACTATAACTTCTTGATTTGTTTAGTTGAAGGCAGCAGAAGAGCACCCACTAGCTATGTACGAAGTCATGGGTTCGAGTCACCATGGGGGCAAGAGTGAAACCCTTTGATCCTCTTATAAAAAAAAAAAAAAAAGGTTGAAGGCAGCAGAAGGATATGTAATGGCTATCTTGACATGCGTTAATGAAATCCACATTTATTTCAAAAAAAAAAAAACTAATATTATCTAATTTTGTTAGTTTACAAAAATGAAAAATAAAAACTAAAAGAAGTAAGACGTATTGTATCAATTTTGGGTTCATATTTGCATTTCTTTGCTGTTTTATGGACTAATTTGGACTCGATATCTTTTATGTAATTTTAGTTGTCAATTTTTTTTTTGGTGTAAATTTTTAGTTGTCATTTTGGTATTTCACGGAGCCTAAAAGCCCTAATATATCGTTATTTCTTTCTATCTTAAAAAACATTTATTAAAAAAGAGACGGCTTTGAAGCAAACTCGTAACGTTTTGACTCCGTTTTACATGGTAACGCTCTTGGGATCAAACTCTACGCCACATAATGGGCCAAAAAAATCTGCCATCAAGAATATACTATAGGCCCGTATTTGTCATTTCATTATCTCACCCTCGCAAATTAGGTCATCACAGCCGCAGTGAAATGTAATTATCTCAACCGTCGGTTCCTGATCCAATGGCTGAGAAATAAACCCTAGTTAACCCAACAAGTCACTGCTCCTCTTTAAATTCACGTCTTTCTCACTCACAGTTCTCGCACTCCCTCTCTCTCTCTGACGCTCGCACAATCTCCAAGGCCGGCGACGTTTCGACAGCCTCATTCTCCTTTAGTCTCATTCTTCAGGTTCGATCTCGTTCTCCGATTCCGTTTATTCTTACGATGAAATCGTTTGTGATACTATTTGTGTGATTATATATGCACCATTGCTGATTTGATTGTTATAATTTTCTCCGTTTGAATTGGTTCTTGTTTGTTAAAATGAGATGAATCGATTGACTATTTTTTATCTGTGTATTTGTTGTTGTGTGATTAGATCTGGATCGATTATTGTTTTAGGTGTATATATCGGTTTTTACTGTTGTTCGATCTCATGCAGGCATGCACATTTTTTATTAATAAAATAATTAAATATTTAGATTTTGCTCAAAATCGATTAGTTTTGGATATGCTGATTGTTTTGCTTCATTATCTGGTTTGTGGATTTGATCGATCGGTTCCATGTGACTTATTTCCTTGAAGCAATATCAGTGCTCAAATGATTTTCTGTTTTTGATTTTTGAAATTCGAATTTATGATATTTACTTTGAGTTTTGTTTGGTTTTTGAATTTTATTTATTTGCAAGGAACAGTGATGAGTCCAACAGACCTGTAATGATTTGCGGATATGATCGCAGATTGTTATGAACATCTAAGGGACTGAGTTCTTTGTTTGTAATTTTTTTTTCTCGATGCGTTCTTTGTTTGTAAACGATTTTATGTGAATTGTGGTGTTATTTGTTGAGAAGATGATTCTGTTATGTGTCTTAATTTCAAAGAAATTGACTGATTTCAGTTTTTTGTGTTTTTGATTACAGTTTTCCTTCTAAGAGCTCATCATGGGTAAGGAAAAGTCCCACATCAACATCGTGGTCATAGGCCACGTCGACTCTGGCAAGTCTACCACCACAGGTCACTTGATCTACAAGCTTGGTGGTATTGACAAGCGTGTGATCGAGAGGTTCGAGAAGGAGGCTGCTGAGATGAACAAAAGGTCATTCAAGTATGCTTGGGTGTTGGACAAGCTTAAGGCTGAGCGTGAGCGTGGTATCACCATTGATATTGCCTTGTGGAAGTTTGAGACCACCAGGTACTACTGCACTGTCATAGATGCTCCCGGACATCGTGATTTCATCAAGAACATGATTACTGGTACCTCCCAGGCTGATTGTGCCGTCCTCATTATCGATTCCACCACTGGTGGTTTTGAAGCTGGTATTTCCAAGGATGGTCAGACCCGTGAGCACGCTCTGCTTGCTTTCACTCTTGGTGTCAAGCAGATGATCTGTTGCTGTAACAAGGTGAGCCTCAGTTGTCCTGGTATCTGAGATTATGGTTTTAATTATTGAAAAGAATCTCTAACTCTTTAAAATGTATGCAGATGGATGCCACCACTCCCAAGTATGCCAAGGCAAGGTACGATGAAATAGTGAAGGAAGTCTCTTCCTACCTGAAGAAGGTTGGATACAACCCAGAGAAAATTGCCTTTGTTCCCATCTCTGGATTTGAAGGTGATAACATGATTGAGAGGTCCACCAATCTCGACTGGTACAAGGGTCCTACCCTTCTTGAGGCACTCGACCAGATCAACGAGCCAAAGAGGCCCTCAGACAAGGCCCTCCGTCTCCCACTTCAGGACGTGTACAAGATTGGTGGCATTGGAACTGTGCCTGTGGGACGTGTTGAGACTGGGATCATCAAGCCTGGTATGGTGGTGACCTTTGGTCCCAGTGGGCTGACTACTGAAGTTAAGTCTGTTGAGATGCACCATGAATCTCTCCCAGAGGCTCTTCCTGGTGACAACGTCGGGTTCAATGTGAAGAATGTTGCTGTGAAGGATCTCAAGCGTGGTTATGTTGCTTCCAACTCCAAGGATGACCCTGCCAAAGAAGCTGCTAACTTCACCTCACAGGTCATCATCATGAACCACCCTGGCCAGATTGGAAATGGATATGCTCCAGTGCTCGACTGCCACACCTCCCACATTGCTGTGAAGTTTGGTGAGATTTTGACCAAGATTGACAGGCGATCTGGTAAGGAGCTTGAGAAGGAGCCCAAGTTCTTGAAGAATGGTGATGCTGGTATGGTTAAGATGCTTCCCACCAAGCCCATGGTTGTGGAGACCTTCTCTGAGTACCCACCTCTAGGTCGTTTTGCTGTTAGGGACATGCGTCAGACAGTTGCTGTTGGAGTCATCAAGAATGTTGAGAAGAAGGAGCCATCTGGTGCCAAGGTGACCAAGTCTGCTGCTAAGAAGAAGTGAACCGTTATGGCCCACCCTAAGATTTCGATAGGCGAAATCTTTCTTAATAAAAAATTAAATCTTGAAAACTTTATTAAGGTTTCTTTTGCTATTTTGTTGAGTCGGTCTATAGGTTTTAGTTTGTTGCCATCGTTGTTAAGTGTCCATTCCCAGAATTGGGTGCTTGACCGGCGGTGGCGCAGGAGTCTAGGTGCTTTTGGTTTTGCCAAAGGTGGCTAAGAATTTTTGTTCTTTTAATCATGAACTAAATTTCAATTGGTCTATTTCGGATTATCTTATGTGTTCCTCATACTTCTTAAGTATTACTGTTTTATGCTGTAATATCTGCATCCTCTGAAAAGCCTTTCAGGCTATAAGGAAATGCTGTTATAAAGTTTAATTGAACGCATGTTTTACGGCAATGGTTTTTGCTGACGTTATGGCGAAGGCATCTTTTCCCGGCTCTGAATGTCAAAGTGAAAAAATCTTGGGGATGCATACCATGAACTGTAATCTCCACCCTATAACTGTTCTTCCATTCCACACTCCACAGTATGACAAATAACTCTTCTTCCTCATAACCCCATCACTGGAGCTTACTCCATCCTCCTTTCAAACTTACAATATCTGGATGTGTGGTTTTTGATGGGAAGGAATTGAACGTCCCCGAAGGGGCAAAAAGCGGTTGATGTACAGGGTGCCAGCAGCCCAGCAGTTCTTTTATGTTGGTTTGGTGGATGCTTTTCGGTGAATTGGTGGCTTTTCTAACACAAGAATAGTAGAGAACTCGAGGAGATTTGGGCTAATGACTCGAGGTATATATGCACTGATCCGGTCCTAAATCCCTGTTCTAATTGTCATTACATTTGTGTTTCACAGTCTGCGACATGTAAAATTAAGTTGATTTATTGATGACAATCGTATGCATGTAACTAATGAATCGTACTGTCTAAGGAGTTCTAAACTGGAATCTGGTAGGCATTTGGATGAATGTCCCGTTGTTGATCTTCCATCTGGAGTAAGTCCTAGCCATATGCATAAAAAGGATACATAAATTTGGCATCCAAAATGACATGGCCGGTTAGATTAATTCTAAGAGCATCACCCACCATAAAGTCATATGGCTTTTGCTGTTTAAAGAAAAAAGTCATTATTTAATCTTGTACTTTTCATAATTTATTATATTTTTTGAAAAGATGATTCATTATTATGTATTAAAATAATTTAGTACAAATATAGGCTCAAATGAAGGACTTGTTGTGATTTTCGTAATAATATAATTTTTATTATTAACAAATTTATAGGCATAAAATTTAAAGAGAAAAAAGAATTTTAACTAAAAATAATAAAAGACACAAATGAAATAAAAATAAAGTGAGTTGAAAGGAGAGGGGCAAAAGACGAATAAAAAAAATCAAATAATAAAAAATTGACTCAATTTAGCTTACCAATTTGCATTTTCTCAAGCTAAATTCGGCTTGAACCTCTATAGTTAGTGAGGTCACATGCCAGGTTAGGGTTAACCTCAAGTTTCTGGTCATGTCACAGTCATATGTCGCTGACCAAGTCACTATCCAGGCCAGATCCCTAGTTAGTGAGGTCACAGGCCAGGTCACTATTAACCTTAAGTCACTGGCTATTTCACAGTCATGAACATGACACTGACCAAGTCCAATTGTATGTCACTGACCATGTCACTCTTATACATAAGTCACTGACCAGGCTAGGTCCCTAATTAGTGAGGTCACTGGTCAGGTCACTGTTAACCTCAAGTCACTAGTCTAGACACTTGTCAATTAAGCAGGTTCCTAGTTAGTGAGGTCACAGGCCAGGTCACTGTTATCCCCAAGTCACTGGCCATGTCAGAGTTATGAACATGTGACTGACCAAGTCACTGCCCAGGCCAGGTCCCTAGTTAGTGAGGTCACTGGCCAGATCACTGTTAACCTTAAGTCACTGGCTATTTCACAGTCATAAACATGTCATTGACCAAGTCCAATTGTATATCACTGTTATACATACGTGTTAATTAAGCAGGTCCCTAGTTAGTGAGGTCACTGTTAACCTCAAGTCACTAGTCTAGACACTTGTTAATTAAGCAGGTCCCTAGTTAGTGAGGTCATTGGTCATGTCATTGTTAACCTCAAGCCACTGGCTATGTCACTGGCCATATGACTATTATATCCATGCCACATGCCAAAAGTCACTGACAAAGTCACTAATATATCCATGTCGTTTGCCAAGTCACTGACCATGTCACTTTTATATTTATGTCATATGCCAAGTCACTGACAAAGTAACTGGAGACCATTCAAGGCCATGCTCCTTGAACAAACTAAGTTTTTCACCTTGAACAAACTAAGTGAGTGAAAAACTGCACAAATGAAAATAGGGGAGCCGCAAGTGACAGAATAGTAACATAAACTTCAATCTTAGATTAAAAAAGCAGTGTAATATGATAATCACTATAAAGCAAAATAACGTTTTGCCTCGCCAAGCCACTGGTTACCACAAGTAATTTCTTTAGGAAAACTAAATGTGAAAAAAGAAAAAAAGAAAACAAAAAAAAGGTAGCTCAAGCCAGAAATCATTCCACTACAGCTCCCTGTCGTTCTTTGAATCTCTCCCCAAAATTTCAACAAGCTCTGTGTCGAATATCAGTGTGGCACCACCTGTAATGTTCAAACAACCACAATCTAAGTTGGGAAAACTAAATATGAAAAACCAAAAAAGGAAGCTCAAGCTAGGAATCATTCCACACAGCTCCTATCAATAATTTTCATCTGAACTAAATATGGTTTTGCATATTAACTATTTTCATCAATTATTGTCAAATGTTCTCCAACCATTTTATTTCCTTTACACATATACTCATTGCCCAAACAGGAGGTCTATACACGAGAATCTCAGAAATGGAAGTAATCTTATTACCTGGGATTCAACTTGTGCTTCTCGCTAATGCACATAGCCCATATGTGCAGTAATTTTCAACTTGCGCTTCTCGCTAATGCACATTTCCACAATTCCTTGGTCCCATCTTGCAAAGCAGGATGTTTTGCACCAAAAATCATGGCATCACATGCTGCATATTGCATCAAACTGGTCCTCATTTTAATTGCATGAAAGTGATATTCAGGAGTCAATCATGTTAAAAGCACTTTATAATAGAATGCCGAGGACATAGAGCAAGACCCAAAAGTAAGTTAATCAACAAAAGAAGTCAAAGATATCCAGGATTGTGAAGAAATTCTCATAAAAAAAAATTAAAAAAACATCATAGCTGCAACAATCCAATACCTAAGAAACTTAAAACTCAACCAAGCATATGTAAGAAATGTTGCATTGCTTCCCAAAGCCAAAGGTGATCTTTAAAACTAACTTCACTTGACATAGGGAAGGATTCTACTTGATAATGCGGCTGATGGTGAGCCTAGTGAAGTGAAAAACTTTGGTCCCATTTTGTTTTTGCATTCTCGACACAAGAAAGCTAATAGTTACTTTCTAATTGCTAGGTGCCTCTTTTCCACAGGGAACAAATTTTCTAAGAGCTCTATAGCATCGTTTTCTAGAGAAATTTATGTTTGAGAAGGCCTATGAAGCAAATAGTGGATGTAAAAAAAAACCAGTGCGTGATCTAGAACTTCAGGTTTTATTGGGACAGTGCCTACAGTAATTAATACAAAAACATAGAACAAACAGGTCCAAATCTAATCGATCACAACTAGAGTAATAATACCGAACATGCTTAAACAAATTACCATTTGCAACAACACCATAACTACAATTCCAAAAAACTCAACCACACAGTAGATCCAAACACACCATAACTAAACCAGCAGCTACTTTTTAGAATATTAATCATTCTCAATTATTATGTCAAATGCAACTGAGAAATAACCCATGTGCAAATTTAAAAAAAAACATGGACTATGAATAGCTCGAGATGCACGAAGCCATAATCAAAGAACTTGATGCTAAAAGAAAACAAAAATGAACTACTCCACAGTATACTTAAACGCTTCAGATCAGTAATCTTCTACCTAAAATTCGATCTACATGGATCAAATCCATTGTATACACAAATTGAATTACTGAGAAAACAAGTGCAAAAACGAAAGTGCGGAAGCTTCATACTGAATTACCTATAGCTCATACTGAATTATCAAATCCTTTAAGAAACATAAGAAGAAAAAGAAGCATAAACAGTCGTTTCATCCAAAACTAAATTCTAGAATTCACGAAGCTATGAACAATTGCCAAATTTCTAATCCGATAAGCCAGTTCTCTACTCTAATACAGTGAATTACCTCCGAAACTCGAACCGCACTGCCTCCGGAACAGAAACCGCACCGTTTCGGGGCATCGAATAGGTCCGCGAGGTCGACTGCGAGGTTCTGAGGGAGAATGTCGGAGAAGAACTTGGAGAGCGCGGCGGTGATCGACAACTGTTCGATTTGGACTTGGAGGACGGGATGGAGGCGTAGGTTTTGGAGGACATCAGAGGTAGAGAGGTTGCGGTTTAGTGTATTAAGGTTATAAACATGTATTAGGCTTTAAGAGCATAATCGGAATCAAAAAAATTAAAAACTAACACTTTTTAACATCACCTCATTATTCATAAGTATTAAATTAATATTACTAACAATTCATTATGGATCTTTTTATCAAGTGAGAAACTATGTGACATTTTTATCATTTCACAATCTAATATTACCTTTTCCATAATTTCCCTAAAAAATAAAGGGTGTGTGTGAATAGATAAAATGAGTGTATGAATAGCACCCCCCAAAAAAAAAAAGAAAAAAAAAAGAGTTATTAATACTTAGTTACAAACCTCCGTTACCGGGCTTGGCAATACTAAAAGCTAGTATAAGCGATAGCCATAATAAATCTCAAAGCAGCTATATTTCAACTACACGTACAGTATCAATTTTGCCAATTTACATATCTCAAAATTTTTTCATTGCACCGGATTAATACATCTCAACAACATATGATTATTATTTTGTATTTCATGGAATGAGAAATTTCAAACTTGAGATTTCATTCAAAATTTGTTAGGAAATATAACTAAATTAATACTTAGTTTTCAATGTTATATATATATATATATATATATATATATATGTATATATATATATATATACACAAATTCTATCCAGAGCGAGGTTAGGGTTTAGGGTCACTTTTTGGTTGTATATCTACATCTCAACCCTTCAGTTTTTAGGTATTAATGTATAGATCATCTTTGCAAAATTTCAGCCAAATTGATGGTCTTTAAGGTCTCTAACTCGCTTAAACCAATGGACGAACTGAATCTGTCCAACCTAAACCGTACTAGCTTTAAGGTAATTATCAATGTCTTAACGACCATCAATTTGGCTGAAATTTTATAGAGATGATCTATACATTAGTACCTAAAAACTGAACGGTTGAGATGTGGATATGTGACCAAAAAATGACCCTAAACCCTAACCTCGATATGAAATTTCAGAGCAAGACCTCGCTCTGGATAGAATCTGATATATATATATATATATATATATATATATATATATAATCATTCTCAGGTGCGGATATCCGCACCTAAGAAAAAAGGTGCGGATTTCCATTTTTTCCCCACTTTCCGATCACATTTTCACATCTTAGCCGTTCAGTTTTTAGGTTCTAATGTATAGATCATCTCTACAAAATTTCAGCCAAATTGGTGATCGTTAAGGCATCCAAAACTGCAATTTACACGAACGGACCGAATCTGCCGAACCGGAACCGTTCGTGTACATTGTTGTAAATTGCAGTTTTGGATGCCTTAACGATCACCAATTTGGCTGAAATTTTGTAGAGCTGATCTATACATTAGGACCTAAGTACTGAACGGTTAAGATGTGAAAATATGATCGGAAAGTGGGTCAAAACTGGAAATCCGCACCAATGAAAAACTGCGGACGTCCGCAGTGGAGAAGGCCTGTATATATATATATATATATATATATATATATATATATATATATTATGTTTTCTCTCAACAGTGATATGACACTTATGAATAGAGCTTGTCACCAAAACAAAGGGCGTCTATATTGCCTCAACACTCACTTTCTCAATGTTTCTCTTCGGTAACTTGATTTCTCTTAGGCATTCTTGAGCTCTACTTACGCCTTAATCGGTGGAGAAAGTGTTACAATTTGGTGCTTCGGTGGTGGATTCACATTAATCGACGACTTGAAGTATTGCGACAAAATTTCAAAGAAATTATAGGGACTGCTAGTTAGTGTAGGGTTTCCACTTTTTAGCTTTGGGCTTCTATATTGTATACGGACCAAGCTGTTTTTGATGTTGTGTCTGTGTGCTTCTTATATGTATCTCTTGTATTTGGATGATTTGGGTCATCAACTACAATTGTTGGACCAAAGAAAAAAAAAAATCCTCTTATTCATTACTTTCAGCTTAAACTTCCTTTGAATTTAAAGGAAGGAATATGAATCTGCTGGCCAAAAAGAAGAAAAAGCCTAAACTTCCACTGTATTGATAGGAAACGGTTATAATTTGTATCATATGAATTATATCAAAATGACCAATGTGGTTCATATGATCAAAATGTCATCAAATTAGCCATGTGAGGTAATTGGCATTTGGCAATCTCAATAGTTCATGTTAGTACTTTGCCTCTTTGGTACTAGAACCAAAAACAAAAGTAGAAAAGATTAGCTAACAACAAGACATAAGCTCTAGTAATCGGATTAACCCCACATACTGCCCCAACCGGTAAATGGCTAAATATCTGGTCCCAACTGTAAACACTTGGATTTCTGGTTCAGCTTTTGGATGAATTTCCCAGAAATTTCATCAATTTGTCTTTCAACAATAATTTGAGCTTCAAAACATGGCCTCTCATTTGATCATTTCTCGAGTAATGTTACAATATGTGCAGAGAAACAGAGCAAAATTCCAAACCAAAACCAACAAACACGAAGAATAACATCAAAATCACCACAAAATCCATATAAAACATAATTTACCAAATTTAATTTCAACAAAACCCACATAGAAAATTGAATTAAAGCAGGTCCGAACACACAAATGCTAACTAGATCGAGATTTACGGTCCTAAACACTAAGCTTTTAGCTAGCTAAGCAGCTTTAGCAATACAATTAGCCAAATAACAAAGGGACAGATCATGCAGTAGAGCAGCTAGATCACCATCCATGATCTCTTCCGCCACTCTTCCTCTGATCCTGTCAATACCCAGTTCCTGATTCGCATTCAGCTCCTCTCTAGCTCTCGATCTCTGCTTTTTCATGGCCTCTCTTCTCCGATCATGATCCGCCATCCTAAAAATAAAAAACCACCCAACAAAAAGAGAATGAAAACCCAGATCACATATGCAAGAATGGACTCTAAGTGAAAGTGAACATACTCGTGGGTGAGATGAGGAGGATGATGAGTTATCCCTGAAACGCATAGAGGAAGGCCAAAGGTGCCATGAAGGTTCAACATGGACTGCATTTTGGGTGTGAATAGAAATTAATGTCTGGGAGATCAGTTTGGTTTGGGAATTTATGTTGGGGGACTAGGGATGAGAGAGATAGATGGGTATGCTTCTGATCGAGTGTTGAGAGGGTAATAAAAGCGAAAGGGTAGTGATCTAATTGGAAAGAGCAGTCTGCAGTCTTAGGCTTTTGTCCGTTATATAAAATTGTTGGGGGCGTGCACTGGAAAAGAGTACAAATGGTCCTCACATTTTATAAATTTCTGATCTAGGACTTTTTTTTTTATAGTTTTTTTTTAGTTTTTGGCTAGAGTTGAAAATATAATTTATTATGCAGCAAGATTGTTAGAAAAGTCATTAAAAAAAAAAAAAACCATTACACAGCATTAAAACAAGACTCAAAACAAAGAAAATTAGAATCCTTTAATAAAATAAAATAAAAAGTATTAGTGTTGTCTTTGCGATCTCCTTCTTTGAGAAAAACAAAGAAGAAAATAATCCTATTATCTGTCTTTATAGAAAGATGACATTTCAAAATAGCCCAATTATCTTTTTCGTTTCTATCAAAAGAGTGCTTAAATGTTGAGAAAATTATGGTAAATATAATTTCTAAGATGCATTTTTTCTTTTCTTTTTACTATGGTGTTAAAAATAAAGTGGCAGAAAAGTAATTTCTGCCCATGAGACCAACTATTTTCTCATGGTAGTGAGTTGATTAGCATCGCCTTATCGTCTCAGTAAGAAAAAGTTACTGCTTGGAAGTTAGATAAAAATTTCATAGTGTGACGATCAGAGTTAGATGTGAGAAATATATTGTAATTTAAATTTTGTTATCCAACATAAAATCAAATGCCTACTTCAAACAAAACAATATAATTCAAAATGAATTCGACCGCGGAAACGCTCCGCGGCGATTAATTTTTCATAAGGATATTGAATAGTTACGGGTAAACGATTTGCGTGAGATAAAGTAATCATGAAACTTTGACCAATGTACCTTGCAGCCCGTATTGTTTGTTGACCATAATTCATGAACCCAGTTACCATAGAAAACATATCGTGAATATATATATATGAATTATTTTATGTTTGTTTATTTCTCTTGTTTGAGACAAATTGTGAATATAAAAAAATAAACATGCAAAATGGAATGTTAATTGAAAACATGGTAAAAAGTCCTATGTCCACCCCACCAAGGTACCACCCAGCCTACTAGTCCGCGTAGGTAGCCATTTAATCCCCTATCTGATTCTTTTGGTGGTTTTCGATTAATCGAGATGGCTATCCACCGTCTAGGAGATTTTTAAACATCGGAAAAACAAAAGTAAACCAAAAGATAACTAGCTCCTTCCTTATTGTTATAATGTTTAATTTTGGTAAAAAAAAAATTAAAAAAATAAAAACTCTCTCTAAGAGAAAAGAACGCGCTACTCAAGCGCTTGAGCCTTCTCCTCTGGGCATCCATTTGGGTCTACGATGGAATTCCAGGCTCAATGTTCCTAGCAAGGATGATGGGGGAGTGACTTGGATACACATTTACGCAAGCGTACGTATACTTGTCAAGATAGGGAAGTATTTAGCCCAAAATTATCGTACTATGGGGAATTAGTCGCTAACAAACAATCATTGAGTAATCGGAACTAAAGCCACTAAGCAAATAAAGGAATATAAAAAAAATAAAAAAAAGAAGCTAATTTAATGACCAAATCTTAGCAATGCTCGGCTTTGGTTTGCACCAAAAGCCTAATCAAAACTAAGAGCCTAATGATGGCTATTTAAAATGAGATAGAAATTGTCATTCAAAATTGTGATTTTAATTTTATAAAAGACTAAGTCGAAAACTAAATGAACAACAACAATTAAAAATGAAGAAAAATAAGAGAGAGAGAGAGAGAGAGAGATTTGGATAATAGGGATCACTTTCTAGCAATTTCAATGCAAAGAACACATTTCAATCAAACAAACATATCTTCATGAGAACCAAATCCTGTACTTACTATACTTAATGTACTTAATGCCAGTCAAGGCCACTAAGCCGAATTTCCTTAAGTGTATTCGCATTTTTTATTAGGACAAATATGAACTCTCTGTTAATGTCTGAGATTTAGCGGTAGCTAAATCTTCTTTAACGCTGGTCCAAGCTTGGACCACTGCTGAGGAGGATTGTAGCGCTTCCGCTACCTATCAAGTAAAATACAGAGGGCGTCAGAGGGAGACTGCGGTTGGCGGTCTTCTCCACTCCGATGCCTAAGTCAGTCAATGTCTTTATGTTGACCAAATAAAGTTAGGTAAATAGTAAATGCGTATTTAATGAGGAGAGAAGAATGGACTTTTTATAGGTGAGGAAGGAACCGATCTCTTCCTTGTTTTCGATGTGGGACTTATATGCTTCTATTCCCAGCTTTTTATGCTTCAGAGAGGTGATCTTGGCGCGGCGCGTGGCGGTGCGTCAGCGGTGATCTTGGGCTGAGATGAAGCTCAAGAGATAGCCTTTCTAGCAGTGTTTCCGTGGGTCACACCTCTGATGGCTGTTGGTACCTCTGGCGGTAGCATGAGCATGGCTCATCATAGCTAATTATGGTTAGGTAAATCCGTAAATGTTCATGTAAGTACAAGTCCCCCAATCCCCAATCAAGGAGAGTTATATTGGTTGGGGAGTTGCCTAGCGGTTTGAAGCGTTACTTCTGTTAGTCTTACCAAAGCATAATTAGCTTCAATGCGTTGTCAACCATCAACTTGTTCTGAGCAAACGCTTTATACCCTTTTGGGTGGGCCCCTGCTAGGCCCCCAGGGAGTCCCCCACTCCTCAGCTAAAATAGGCCTTCGTTTGACCTGTTGATTGTTTAATGAGGGGCGCTGCATAGAGTAGTGGGTGTTAGGTAGCGAGTCTAATCTTTGATACCCAAGCATCGGGGTCAATTGCTTGATCAGGGCCGTCGTAGACGTTGTTGACTTGTCCCTTTACTCTTTACCGGAAGAGAAAAACTTGACGGTAACGCCGCATAGCGGTAATTGACGTTATGAGGCGTTGCCCTAAGAGATGTCGTTGATGGAGAGTGTTTCTCTGTTGAAAGTTGAAAATGAGAAATTTCGCTAGCGGTGTTTCGCTTAGTGGAGACTTTCTCCTTGAGAATTGAGAGTGAGAAGTTCCGCTAGCGGCCTTCTCTTAGCGGAGACTTTCTCCGTTGAAAATTGAGAGTGAGAAGTTCCGCTAGCGACGTTTCGCTTAGCGGAGACTTTCTCCCTTGAAAATTGAAAGTGAGAAGTTCCGCTAGCGGCCTTTCGCTTAGCGGAGACTTTCTTTGAGAGTGAGAAGTTCCTCTAGCGGCGTTTAACTTAGCGGAGACTTTCTCCTGTGGGCTGTCCGAATCTCTAACGGTTGGAGTGGATAAGTGTTACCTCTAACATCACCCAACACGTGTCAACCATTTATTGGGTTGGCGTGTATGTGCACATCCCTTTAGCACGCCTGTCTCTTCGCAATAAATGCGAGTAAATGCTAATTTTGTAATCGAGGCGACACCTTGGTTAACCCTGGTAGGGGGTGTGGTAGTGGGGCACGTGTAGGCATCTTGTGCGGTCTCATATTTTGATGGACGGCTCGGATTTATCTGATGTTGACATAAAAGAGGGGGAAACAAGAGAGGTTAACACTTTGCTTCGCACTTCAAACTTTGGTCTTCATCTTCCACCTTGTTTGCTTGTGAGAGACTGTAGCAGGGAGGGTTAGAGTTTTGGAGCGAAAGCATCGAGTTAGGAGAAAAGGGACCGAGCTAGAGATTAAACCAGGCATCTGCAAGCACATGGGGAATCTGTGCTTCACATATCCTAGGTTAGTGACCTCTGTCCCTTGCTTCGTATTACCGTGCGCTCTGTGTTATGGTTCTGTGTTTATTTTGATTTTTGGAATTTACAAATGATGTTGTTGAAATGTGAGGGTCTAGAGGGGTTTGGGGATTGGTTTTGGTAATTGAATAGAGGATTCTTGGTGGGTACTTTGCTAGATGGTCGAATCTGGGTTTGAGGTTTTGTCTTGTTGGTTTCTAGGTTTTGTCGTGCTTTCGTTCTTGGTGTTCTTGGGTAAAATCTATAATAGGAGTAGTTTAGATCTGTTTGGAACTAATAATTTGGGTTTTAGGGTGTTTGTGATGGCTAACGTCATAGAGATCTCAAGCAGTGAGGATTCCGGGTCTGACGTGTCGCTCAGCGCTTTCGATAGGATATTTATTGACTCATTGAGTCTGTCTAGCCCTGTAGGAACCTCACTGTCTGATCTGCTAGAAATCGAGTCCCTACAAACGATATACCCTACTATGGGCATGCAACGTGGTGGTCAAGCGGAAACTTCGGAGGCAGGGGAGGATACCGTCGCAGTTGTCAGCGGGAGGAAAGATTAGCTAGCAATAACGCCGCTAGCAGTTCTGAGGGTGGTGATTATAACCCCGCCGATAAGTAAAATGTGGAGTCGTCGTGGGAGCTGTGTGATGGTACCCTTGTCGACGAGCCAGAAGGGCCAATGACGCAGGCGGTGATGAACATAGTAAAGCGGGTGTATCACCTTCCTAGAGTGACGAAGTTGAGGCCACCGAAAAAGGATGAGAAAGCGTCGTTCTTGCCTGCCAGATACGCCGCCGTGCATGAGGCCGTGTTCCACCAGGAGGTAAGGTTCCCACTGTTGCCCAATCCTCAGATTCTACTGTGCGAGTTTGATATTGCGTTTGGGCAAGTTTGCTCGAATATGTGGAAGATGTTGATGGCGTTGAACGCTTTTTGGCGGTTGTCTAGCTGCGAAGGTCCCACTGTGGCCGAGGTTCTCCATTTCTACGAGATTGTGTACGTAAAGCGGAAGGGCTGCAGCGGGCAAGTTAATCTTAGCCGTCGTACTAGGGTGCCGAGGTGATTGAGAATCTGTTGGATTCCATGTCCCCCTGGTGGGCAACTTTTTGTGTTGCTAACGAGGCCTGGGAGTACAACGCAACTGTGAACACGGAACAACCGACATTTAGGATTAAAATTGTTCCAACTTCTTCGAGATTGTCGCTAAATCTTTTGTTGCTATTTGCCTTGCTTTAATTCTGTGGTATGCGAATAATTAATATTCTCCTTTTGTAGCAGGACTACGTTTTGTGTTGACGCCGGAGGAGGAGTGCCATATAGCGAGGATTCTTGGTTGCTGGAAGAACTGCAATCTTCTTGACCTGTGCTTATTGACTAGCTGGGAGGGCCGCCATCTATGGTGTTAATGTGACGAATGGGCTCGATGTTCGCAATAGCTGGCGGTGGCTGGAACACCTTGAATTGTTCCAACTTGCCATCCGATAAAGTGGCTCAATTGCTGTTTTGAGAGCATTGCAACTGTTGGTGTTGTGACCGCTGTCTTGAGGTATTTGCACCATTTGTCGGTGCTCCTTAGTTTTCCCACTCTTGGGTATTTTCTTGGGTGTGGCGGTGGGATTTGATCCTTGCACTGATCATATGTCTTCTCATGCGAGGGTATAAGGATTGTGAACATTGCATACCGTTGGGACGACGCTATTTCCTTATTACGGTTGTCACCATGGAAGGAACGATTGGCCTTGTTGTGGTATTGCTGATCCTTTTGCAGCTTGTCCTGCTAGTTACCCTACTGCCATTCTCTCTTTTTGTCAGTTGAGGGTGTGGCAGAGGGTTTGTTAGCGGTTTCCTACTAGGAGGAGAAATGCTGAGTTGTCTTGGCGGAAGTTTGCGGAGGTAGTGGTGTTTCCTTATAAGTGATGTATTCTGCCTGCGCATGGAAGATTGCCTCGCTCATGACATGGTCATATGCCGCGTTTGGGTAATTGTAATTGAGATGATAGAGGAATGGTCCCTTTAGGAGTCTTTGCTTGAAAACTACCAGTGCCATCGTTTTGTCAAGGTCGCGATACTGAGATGCCGCAACCCTCCACTTTGTGACGAACGCCTTTAATGTCTCTTCTGTGCCCTGTATGATGCTGAATAGCTGGCTTGTGTTGTGATGTCTTGCGGCTAGGAGGATGAACCGCGACAGGAAGGCGTTTGATAATGCATAAAATGAGTCAGTGGATTCGGGTGGGCACTCGAAGAACCAGCTCATTGCCTCACTATCCAGTGTTTCGCTAAATAGGTGGCACAGGGTGGCGTCATGAATCCTTTGTTGTTGGCTACCTTCTTAAACGTGTCTATGTGCAAGAAAGGGTCCATTAAGCTTCTATATTGGGTGATTTTTGGCCTTTTTGCATATGTCGGCTTGATGGTTTGTAAGACCCTAGCGGTAAATGGTCCTGGTCTTGATGCAAATAGTGGGTTTTGGATTGGCGCTGGGGCGCCTGCCTATGCTCGGACCAGTCTTTCCTCTAGATGCTGCATTCTTTGCAGCATCAGGATAGTGGCGTCGTCGGCGGGTCCTGCCTGTAGGTTCCCCCGTGCCAAACATTATCTGGGGGCAGGTTTGATATTGAAATAACGGTGGATTGGGTTAATTTTTTTGCACAGTAGCTATTAATACGCTATAAATAGATGAGTAATGTCAAATTTATCGATTTTGTTTTAGGGAAACGAGAATTGAGAGGAATTTGCTGTGTTTTCTCATTGATAATAGGGGCCTATTTATATAGAGGATTACAATGCATAGAGTTAGAATCATACAAGGAAAGAGAATCTCTAGATTCTTCTAATTGAACCCTATTACCACTAGGTCAAGTAACCTAGAGTTTGGATTAAACACAAAATAGAGATATCCTTAAACACTCCCTCTTGTGTTGTCCAAACGCGGTGCTTCTCTCGTTGCCTCATTAAAAACCTTGCCGAGTAACAAAAACCTAGTGGGACAAAAATAACCTCGGTCGAAGGGGAAAAAGAGCACAACACACCCTTCACGATTCAAGGTGAACATGTAGACATCTCCCCCTGATGTCTGCGCCTCCCCCTGATGACTATGATCATGGGAGTTCAGATAATTTCCGCAAGTCAATTCTTGCCACATGTTTCTCGAACGTGAATTTGGGCAATGACTTAGTAAACAAGTCTGCCTCACTGTCCTCAGATTGAATCTAGTTCACTTTAATCTCGAGGAGAGTCTGTTGTTGCTGATTATGCTTGGTGTTATCGCTTTTTATGTAGCCTTGCATCATTTGTTCAAAACAAGCAGCATTATCCTAAATGCTCGTAGGCTCATCTGTGGTAGACTTCAGACCACAATTGTTCTAACATGCGTAACTATGGATCTAATCCGTAGACATTCACGAATTACTTCGTGAAGAGCAATGATCTCTGCATTGTTCGAAGATATAGTGACTAGGGTCTATTCTGTAGACTTCCAAGATATCATGGTCTTTTCCCATGGTGAACACTTAACCGGATTGGGAATGACCTTTGTGTGGGTCAGAGAGATACCCAACATCAGCAAAACCTTCCAAAACACTTGTATCGTTTTAGGATAGGGATAGAGAACGCAGGCCAGTGTTGGTGGCGTTTTTGGTGTGTGATGGATCCGAATCCATCTTCTCTCTGTAGGGATAGAACAAGCCCATATCAATCGTACATCTCAAGTACTGAAAGATATCTTTTACACCAATCCAATGGCGTCGCATTGGCGCAAAGCTATATCTAGCTAACAAGTTCACAACATATGAGATGTCTGGTCTTGTGCATTGGGATAAGTACAATAATGCGCCTATTGTACTAAGTAAGGCACTTCTGCCTCTAGCACATCTTCGTCATCATCCTTTCGACGAATAGGATCCTTTTCAGGATCAAGACTACGGACGATCATGGGGGTGCTTGAAGGTTTGACCTTATCAAAATGCCTAAGCATCTATCGACACGACGCTCAAGTTCCAAACCGAGACATAATCGTGTTCTCCCAAAATACTTCATCTCAAACTTCGGATTTCAAGTGTTCAGCGGTTTCCCTTAACTCTTTAAGGGCTTCAAATGAAGATCATGTCCAACATGAACCGCGATAGAATCCGAAACTTGTTATAGAAACGCGTGGGCATATCCCTTCCCAATCAAGTAGTCACTTTAGTGAGCGTTTCAACCTCTTTGTAAACGCTCTCCATGGTCTAGAGCCACTTGACTTGGGTAAATGAAGTTCACCATGAACTTTCATGTATATTCCGTATCTAGATCCCTATAGAGATACGTAGTGACCACATTTGTAAGCTGCATGTTCAGTTATTCAGAAACTACCAAACTGACAGGGTAGTGGAGTGCAATGATATCCATTACGAGAGAATATGTCTCATCGTAGTCGATTCCAGAACGTTTTGTGAGAAGCCTTGCGCCATAAGGCGAGATTACCATCTCTTTTTCTCACTACGCTTTCTAACGAAGACCCCATTAGTCAACAGGTTTTATGTTAGGAGGTGTTGTCATCTCTAGCTCGAAAACCTTCCTCTTCGTTAGAGAATCCATCTTAACCTGGATCGCATCTTTCCATTTAGGCCAAATATCTCTACGTTGACATTCATTCATCAACGGAGCGTGGTTCGATATCATCTGACTCAACAAACTCATGCGCAACGAAATGCGCAACTACATCATCAATTATGATGGAGTGTCTCATGTACACTAGTGTAAGTCTCAAAGAGCTCTATATTCTGAGGAATAGGTTCTGACGTTGAGGCGTCCCCCAACAATAACCATAATCCGGAAGATACTCATGAGACGGATTTTGAGTGTCAATGATCAAGGACTGGTTTGTGCCAATGTATCCTTCGAACCCACGGGCCGCCCATGCATCCTAGCTGAGGCCATGACCTGTAACTCCAGAGTGCCACTCTCTTTGGCGTTGGCGCCATGCCTACCTCCGTGTAGGGTGGAGCTACGTCCTCGTAGGAACGTCCTTCCATGCAGGCTTTTTTGCAGCATATTTGTGTGATCTCGTCACTTTAACAGGGATCGAGATGAGACATAGTGGGGACAGGCCACGACAATTCCTGTCGTTCGACAATTCTTGTCGTTCCTGCTGAACATCCGTGTTCTTATCTCCCCCTAACGACCGGAAGACTGTTTCATCAAAGTGACAACCCGTAAATCTAGCGGTAATGAGATCGCCTTGCAAGGGCATTAAGTAGCGGACGATTGTTGGAGTCTCAAATCCAACGTAGTTGCCCATTCGTCTGTAAGGACCCATCATAGAGCGTTGTGGCAGCGCAATTGGCACATAAATGGCTCACTCAAATATGCGTAAGTACGATATTTGTACCCAGTCACTAGCTGTAACGCAGAGGTACATTGAGTGGCGGTTGGTCGTAGACGAATTAGCATAGCTTTATGCGATATTGCATTACCCCAAGCGGATATAAGGAGATTGCTGCGCATTACCAATGTCCGGACTATCATCGTAGTCTTTTCCGCAAGACCATTTGGGTGTGTACATGGGAATGTGATGTCCAACATCAAGCCCATTGCAATATCCATCGAAAGTCTTTCGATGTAAACTCTCTAGCATAGTCAAATCCAATTGACTAAATAGGATGATCTGGGGAGTGAGCCCGTTGTCATATGATATGTGCTAGGAGTGTAGTGTAAGCAACATTTATAGGTGGACAATGGCACAACACGCGACCAACGTGTTTGCGTGTCAACCAATATCATGAAATATTTAAGCGTCCGCAAGTTGGTTGAATCAATCCACAAAATCCCTACGGATTCTTTGTAAGAACAGAATGAGTAATGTCATATCCTTTGCATAGGACAGTCTCAGTCCTAATTTCCTTAAGGAACGGGCTTTGTAAAAACAAGCAAGAGGCTTTAGAAGCAACCAATGAGGATTTTGGTTGAGCCTGAGCGTCTGAAACGCTATTTTGAAGCAAGTTAGTGATTGCAGCATCACCAAGGGCGCCATCACCATGATGGACGCCATCCATGGCGTCATGGATAGGGACTATGCCAGCCCTAGGCTGGTGGTGGACCGAGGCGGTGCCCTAGGCAGCTGCGTCGGTCACACTTAGTCCGGAAATCAACTTTTGATTCATGCTTCGTTTCGTTCGAGAGAAAAGATGTCCATATGAAGTCTTTGTAGACGGATCATCATATCATGACTAGGATGACCTATTCTGTCGTGACAAAGCCAATATGTGTCTAAATCCAAGAGATCTTCTCTCGTAACTTTATTGGATTAATAGCTCGAATAGTGACATAGAATCCACTAGAGAGACACATAAACTTCTCTAAGATGCGCTTTTGTTCGCAATCATTAAAGGTAATGCAAAGGAACTCATTTCCGTTCTTTACATGCATTTTCGCATGGAATTCATTGGCTATTCATAGGGTACGATTTGCCCTAAGAGCGTAGAGAGTTTCTGTGACAGCAGTAATCAAGGTGCCATTTGGCAAGTGGAACTTGGGCTATTCCATGTCCTTGAATTAATATTGATGGCCCAGCCATCGTAGTCACAAAGTCATATGCTCAGAATCAAAATGGAGTCATAATGAAAAGAACTCGAAATTTTATTCATAAGCCAACGGAGTACATCATTGTTTCTTTGATCAAAGAAAATCTAATCCAATAAAAAGTAATATGGCAATCGCCTACATCTCTTGGAAAATAAAGACTTAAACAGAATTGGCGATCTATTGATCCCAGCCAGATTTGTAGTCTTCAACCCTTCACTCTAGATCATCTTCTTGATCTTCTTGTTCCACATAGTGAGCTTCTCTTGCTTCACAATATGCTTTGTAGGCGGTGACAAGTTCTTCACGAGCTCTACAAATGTGTGCCCAATGATCAGACACTCCACATCGAGAACATACATCTCTTTGCTCGAACTCCATTGATTGAGGCGCTTTGAAAGCGTCATTTAGATGGCTCTTAGTGTTGGTGGCGCCACCAACATGGCCAGAGGCGTTGCCTCCCTCTCTCTTTCCACGTTTACCTCTTCGGTTCCGTGTTCGCCTATTTTGGCGGTTACCTTTCCAAGTAGAGCGATTATATGGATCAGAATGTCCAGAAGTATACCTAAGATTAGGGTTTCGCTCTTAGCGCCCTCTCTTAGAGGTGCAACTATAATTGGATTCCGGAATATGTTCTGTTTCCACGGATCTCGAATTATAGTTCTTCACAAGGATATTGTCATGCTTTTTAGCGACATTCATAGCTCCAATAAGCTCATGAAACCTTGTGATCCGTCTTGCATTAACATCGATTCGATAGTTCTTAGCAACCATCAATGCAGAGACGGGGAAGGTAGAGAGAGTCTTCTCAATCAACATCACATCTGTGATCTCTTTACCACAGAATTCCATTAAGGATTTAATGCGAAGTGCTTCCGAGTTATAGTCAAGAACTGACTTGAAATCACAAAAGCGGAGGCTATGCCATCTCACTTCTACGTCAGGAAGCAAGGAGTCACGGACGTTGCCAAATCTTTCTTCGAATGAGACCCACAGCCTTCTGGGGTCTTCTTCATTCATATACTCATACTGGAGCGAATCATCCATATGACGAGTCATTAGGATGATGGCTTTCGCCTTATTTACCTCTGAGGCTGCTCTATTTGCTTCCAAAGCCTGAGCTTGCTCAACAGTTAACACGTCCTGGCTAGGCTCGAGAATCGTATCCAAGATTCCATCGGCCTTGAGATGCTGGCGGATATCACGAACCCACCTGTGATATTCAGAGCCAGTTGTTCCCAATGGAGCAAAGTCCAATTTGTTCAGGCTACTCATCCTGAAAGAGAACAAGAAATTAGGGTTAGTTTCGGAGCGAAGTAGGATACCACGAAAATATATGAAATTTCTAAGCGTAATCGCTTCCAAGAAATTAGGAATTTTCGAGCGTAGTCTCTTCCAAGAAATTTGATTCCAAGAGATATTGGATTAGATCGAAACAATGATGTAAGTGGTCGATCATAAATTCTCTAAAAACTCTAAGTTTGGAGATCTCAACAAGCACTATGCTTGGAGTGAGCACGAACCCCCACAGTTCGGCTTAATTTGGTCTCCCCTATAATGAAGAAAGGGGGGTAGAAGAAGGGAGGTTGCAAGTCCCCGAGAAAAAGAAGAGAAATTGAAATAAAAACTCAAAAACGGGAGCTTTTAGTAAACCATACCTCTTAGGACTGCGGATCGCATTCGATCCTCATTGTAGGATTGCAAACAAGCTTCAGTTCTAGGCGAATCAAACTTGTTGAAATTCGGAGCAGATTCGCTTCTAAACAGCTCCCACTCCGATTGGCATACAGGTCACAAAACGTCTCCAATAGGGCTGAAATTTGGAATTCAGAAATAAGAGACTGAGGCGAACAACTTTGATGAAGGAAGAATTTTGATCTGAAAATCCGAAATAGAAGTTTCGGGGCTTGCAAACTGACTGATATGCACAGGAATGAGCATGCTGAACAGCTCTCACCTTGAATACTGTACAGGTCTCAAAATGACTCCAATATGGCTGAAATTTTGAGTTCAGATAGAGGAGATAGATATGAACAACTTTGATGAAGAAAGTATTTTGATCAGAGGTCCCGAACAAGATGTTTCGGGGCGTGCAAGCAGGATGATCTGCACAAGAACGAGATAGCTGCTATGTTGCAGGGGCAGCAGGAGTGCCGCAATGCTTCATGGGCAGTAGGTGGCACATGGGTGCGCAAGGGCTGCAGGGGTAGCTTACGACATGGCTAGCAAGGGTTAGGAGCTTGCGGCTGTTTTGGTGAGAAGAGTTTTGGTTTTTAGGGCTAGGGTTAGGGCTCGTGCTGATAACTTGTTTTAGGGAAACGAGAATTGAGAGGAATTTGCTGTGTTTTCTCATTGATAATAGGGGCCTCTTTATATAGAGGATTACAATGCATAGAGTTAGAATCATACAAGGAAAGAGAATCTTTAGATTTTTCTAATTGAACCCTATTACCACTAGGTCAAGTAACCTAGAGTTTGGATTAAACACAAAATAGAGATATCATTAAACAGATTTCAAGTTTTCATTTTTTGGATCGCATAAAATTCTTATATGCATACTAATGTTGTCTAAATTGTTTATTAGTTGTATGAAAAAATTTATCTTCCACAAGCAACAAGGTGGAGGAAATAGAATTTATCAAAATCGACCATTGGATGTGATCATGATAAAAATAAATGATTATGGTCAAAATTTAAGTTATTTTCATCGTCGTTTGGGTCTAGATCTACTTGGTCAACCATAAACCCTAAATACCACATAAAACTAATATGCTCATAACCGTTCATTCACAACTTCTTTTTTCAATCTGTCAGCTCTCACACTCTCATGGGTATGAGCTATATCAACCATTGTAAAAATTTCGGGAAGTTTATCTCCTCAGGATTCAACTCCCCTTAGGAAAGTGTTAGTGTAAAAAAGGTTGACCGCTTTGTTTGATGTCGAAATGACGACGGACCGAGTTAATTTTTTTGCAAAGCACCTATTAATACACTAAAAATATATGGGTAATATCAAATTTATCGATTCCATGTGTTCCATTTTTTGAATCGCATAAATCCTTATATGCATACTAACGTAGTTTAACTTGTTTATTAGTTGTATGAAAAAATATACCTTCCATAAGCAACAAGGTGGGGGAAATATAATTTATCAAAATCGACCGTTGGATGTTATCATAATAAACATTAATGACTATGGTCAAAATTTTAGCTATTTTCGTCGTCGTTTGGGTCTCGATCTACTTGGTCAACCATAAACCCTAAATTCCACATAAAACTAATATGCACATAACCGCTCACTCGTAACTTATTTTTTCGATCTGTCAGCTCGCACGCTCTTGTGGATAGGAGCTATATCAACTAATATAAAAATTTCAGGAATTTTATCTCCTCAATGGTCGGCTCTGCTTAGGGAAGTAGAAGCTTTTAAAGGGTTGACCAGTTTATTTCATGTCGAAATGATGGCGGATTGGGTTAATTTTTTTTACACAATACCTATCAATACGCTGTAAATAAATGGATAATGTCAAATTTATCGATTTCTAATTTCGATTTTTTGGATCGCACATAATTCTTATATGTCTACTAAACTAGTATAACTAGTTTATTAGTTGTAATTAAAAGTATACCTTCCATGAGCAACAATGTGTAGGAAATAGATTTTATCAAAATCAACCGTACACAGGATGTTATCATGATAAGAATAAATGGTTATGGTCAAAATTTCAGCTATTTTCATCGTCGTTTGGGTCTAAATCTAGTAGGTCCATCATAAAACCTAAATACCACATAAAACTACTATGCTCATAACCGCTCACTCGTAACTTTATTTTTCAATCTGTCAACTCTCACAATCTCATGGGTATGAACTATATCAATTAATATAAAAATTTCGGGAAGTTTATCTTCTCATGGTTTAGCTCCCCTTAGGGAAGTATAAGCATACAAAGGGTTGACCGCTTCATTTGATGTCGAAATGATGGCGAAAATAATTAATTTTTTTGCTGAGTACATATGAATATGCTATAAATATATGGGTAATCTCAAATTTATCGATTTCCAATCTCGATTGTTTAAATCGCACAAAATCTTTATATGTATACTAATGTGGTCTAACTTCTTTATTAGTTATATCAAATACTATACCTTCCATGAGGAACAGTGTGGAGGAAATAGACTATATCAAAATCGGCCGTTGGATGTTATCATGATAAGAAGATATAATTATGGTTAAAATTTCAGCTATTTTCGTCGTCCGTTGGTTCTCGATCTACTAGGTCAACTATAAACCTAAACACCACATAAAACTAATATGCACATAACCACTAATTCGCAATTTTTTTTTCTCAATTTGTCAGCTCTTACACTCTCGTGGGTATCAGATATATCAACCAATGTTAAAATTTCAGGAAGTTTATCTCTTTGTGATTTAGCTCCCCTTAGGGAAGTACAAGCGTATAATTAGTTGACCAAATTGATTGAAGTCGCAATAATAACAACGTTGGCTGAATTTTTTACAACATGCATAAAATATTCCAATCCTCTTATCCTACGGTCGGTTTCCCTAGTTTCCTATGTCTTGATGTGTTGCCCTTTGAGGAATTTGATATATAAATATAGTTACGAAAGTGGATCGAAGTCGAAATGAATACAAAATTGAATGAATTTTTTACAACCAAAATGAAATGTTCCATGAGCCTGTGGTTTTTTTTATTAAGGAGTTAAAGTGAAATTATTATAAATTGCGTCTATGGTCTTGGTGATTATTTAGAGATCTCAAAAATATTTTCTAGAATTTTTCTTTATGTGGAATCTTTGATTGATGGATTTGATAATAAAGTACCGGACAAGACGAGTCCGTGAGAATTTTCAGGAAGCTTTTTAGACACCTAAGTTATTTATTATGATTTTTCAAAGTTTTCAAAATAATTAAAAATTATTAATTAACGTTGTGCAATGTTAGCCGTCAATAAACCCACCACTAGATCTCTACCCCTTATCAAAATTTAATTATAGGCTTTTGAATACCCAATTCAAATCAAAGGGGCCAGAAGCCGTTTTCCAGACTCGCGAAGCTACGACAGTGAGCCGACTGTATCTCGACCGCTAGGCCATGTCGCAACGAGGTACTGGTCCCATCCATCTTGCCCCTCCATCGCCGGCGTCCCTGTGATCTTGGTTTGTGCATTGGTCGAGTTAGAAGAGAGAATCGAAGGCCGAAATCTTCGGCAGCTCTGGTGGTTCTTTGATTCAGTTTTCCAGCGACTTGATCACCGCTGACGGTGCTGCTGTGCTCTAGTAACGGCCACGCTTTCTTGTATTTCTTTATTGTTCGCAGATACGGCAACCAAATTAAATTGAAACAAGTTGAAAAGGCCCATCAGTTACCCCTCCCTGCAACTCTTCTCATTCTCAAACCCAAAAAAACTCTTCTCATTCATACTTTCTCCCTCAAAATCAAAGCCAAAATTATTTCCTTGTAATTTGTTCGGCACTTTTTGGCTCAATCAAATCCAATTTGTAGACCGGGTCTGTGTCCCCATCTTCATGAAGAGAATGTCCAACAAAAATCAAGTTGCTATATCAATTTGAGATCTTCTGTAGGAGTTGCAGCAGAAATTCAAGACAACTGAAAATTATAAAATTAATTCAAAATGTTGATCTTATTTAATGGAAAGCATGTTTCTGTTTTAGTGGTGAAGATATGAGAGCTTTGAATTTGATTTTTGAGTTATAAAATCATACTTCTTTGTTGATGGTGAAGAGATGAGCAAGGAAGATGCTTCAGAATTTGATGGAGATGAGTTGCAGAGTGAGAGAAAGGAAACAAGCAGGTTTTAAGCAAAAACAAGAAAAGAAAAAGAAGATGTGAATATTGAAACGTTAGGCAAGAAGAGGAAGGAGAAGGTTCCCAACAGTCCTTTTAAAATTCTTAGCCAGTTACCCAGTTTACCGAAATATACGGTCACGATTATACTACAAACACTGACTGTTGGATTGGCTGATTATGTGGCCGAGCATTCCATGCTTGAAGTATGGAAGAATTTTCGATATATTTAACTTTTAAGCGTGCTATACTGTTGCGGACTGTTCCCACGACAGTGTAATGACGCTTTTACCCTTATTTTTTCCCTTCAATTGCGGTCCTGTCATTTCTGTTATGTCTTTTGCTGACTTTTCTCTCTTCCATCTGGTCAGACTCTTCAGAAAACTCTCTCGAAGATTCTTCACAAAACCTTCTCTATTTTTGTTTTTGTTTTTTTGTTTTAAGGGGATGAGAGGAGCATGAATCTGGGTGTTTGATTTTCGATTCCCCCCCCCAAATTCCTCATGCATTGGTTTGTTATAGTAGTTATAGTTGGGTTTTGATGAGGAAGCAGAACATGAATTTGGGTATTTGGTTTTCCATTCGTTTTTGTCTTCGGTTTCTTCTGATTTCTCATCCATTAATTTTTTGGTTTTGAGTACTCCTGTCGGAGCAGTTATAGCGGTTTGATGGCTGTTCTGCATCTACCTGGAAAGAGTACTCCTGTCGTCTTTGAGTTTTGGATAATAGGATTTTGAATAGAGATAAGTCGAAGCAGAGAAGAGAGAGCAACCCAAGTTGGCTTTCCTGGAAGTGAACGTAGAAAGCTAGAGATCCTCTTCTTTGAATTTTAAGAGAGAGAGAGAGAGAGAGAGGTGTTCAACCCATATTAAGGGAAGCTGAGAAAACAAAGATTTTTCACACCCTCAAAGACAAAGATTTTGGAGAAGAAACAAATAGAAAAGGCTTGTCTTTCGAAGTAATTATATCGAACCCGTCTTCGGATTCTTACATCACAGCTCTCATTCATAGGTCCAGCTTTCATCTTTCTTCTTTGAAGATTTTGGGTTATGTTTTATGTTCTTGAATCAAAGATTATGTTTTTTTGGTTTCTTTTTCTTTTGAAAGGTTTGATCTTTTAGGCATTCGTGTTGTTTTCGGAACTGGGTTTGGTTTTTGGTTCGCAATTGTATTGGTTTCGTTTTGATTGCGCAGTAAAGTTCATGACAATTTGAAGACCGTGTTTTTGCTTTTTATGTTTTTTGTGTTGTGGATTGGTTTAGTTTTCTACATTTTCTGATTTTCTCTGTGTTCATTTTGTTATTGATTATTTTGATATTTACTTTTATTTGCTCAGGTACCAAACAACCTGACTTTGGAATTCACATATGTTTTAACTTTATAGCTACTTAGAAGATTGACTCTCGGTGCCTATAAAGCTTTAACCACGTAGCAATTCGTTCTCTGATTAGCAATTACACAATACACTGTCACACTCCCCACTAGGGACGTAGCTAGGATTCAAAAATGGAGTGGGCTAAATTTATTGTGGTGTAAAAGTAAAATGACAATTGGAATTGGTCTACTCATTTCATTTCATAGTCCCTTTATATAGGGAGAGAATTACAACGGAAATATCAATTACAATGATGACATTAAATACTGATTGATCTGTAATTGTGTTGATTGATGGTAATCGCTGATTCCTTGATTCCCTCTCCGTCAGTCGCTTTGACAAAGGCACATAATATGTTTTTCCTTTAACACTCCCCTTGTGCCAAGTCAAAGATGAAATGGTGCATGAGTTGTTGCCTCACTAAAAACCTTGCCAAGTAACAATAAAAACCCTATGGGACAAAAATACACCTTGGTCAAAGGAAAAGAGCACAACGAACATTTTATATTTGAGGATAACATGTATGTGTTAGATTACCCCTGACGTCTACACCTCCCCCTGATACTTGCATTAATCAAGGGAGTTTGGAAAGACTTCTCATTCCTATATTTTTCACATGTTTCTCAAACGTGGCATTGGGCAATGATTTGGTGAACAAATCTGCCACATTCTCTTCAGACCTTACTTGATTCTCTTAAATCTTAAGGAGAGCCTGTTGTTGCTGATTGTAGAACAACTTTGGCGATATGTGTTTTGTATTATCACCCTTGATATATCTCAGCTTCATCTATTCGATGCAAGCTGCATTATCTTCATAAATGCAAGTAGGCTCTTCAGTGGTAGAACTCAAACCACTAGTCCCTCGAATATGTGTGATGATAGCTCTTAACCATACACACTCACGAACCGCCTCATCTAGAGCAATGATCTCTGAGTGGTTTGAGGAGGTATCAACAAAGGTTTGCTTGGTTGATCTCCAAGATATCGCCATGTTCCCAATGGTAAATACATAACCAATTTGGGAACGACCTTTATGTGGGTCAGAGAGGTATCCATCATCAGCAAAACCAACCAAAACGTCATTTGGCATTTCAATATAGTGAGTGACGCTTTCGCCATCAACATTTCCTTTAGGGATTGCAGTTCCATCTGTGGTCCCTCTTGTCTCTCTGTAGGGAAAGAATAGTCCCAAGTCAATGGTTCCTTTTAGGTATCGAAAAATGTTCTTGATACCATTCCAGTGACACTGCGTTGGCGCTGAGCTAAATCTAGCCAACAAGTTAACTAAGAATGCAATGTCTGGTCGAGTAAATTAGGCTAAGTACAATAATGTGCCTATTGCACTTAGATAGGGAATTTCATCTCCCAACACCTTTTCATCATCTTCCTTTGGACGAAATGGATCTTTCCTTGCATCCAAACTTCGACTGATCATGGGAGTGCTAGCAGGATGCACTTTGTCCATGTTATATTGCCTAACTTTTGGACATATGCAGACTGGTGGATTAGTATTCCACAAACTCGGTGTTCTAGTTCAAGGTCTAGACAGAATCGAGTTTTCCCAAGATCCTTCATCTCAAATTCGGATTTCAAGTAGCTCGCGGTTTCTCTTATTTCATCAAGAGTACCTATTATGTTCATATCATCGACATATACAACTACAGTTGCAAATTTAGAACTTGTTTTCTTTATGAATACGCAGGGGCATAATTCATCGTTCTTATATCCCTTCCCAATCAAGTAGTCACCTAGACGAGTATGCCACATCCGCTCGGATTGTTTCAATCCGTAAAGTGAGCGTTTCAACTTAATTGCAAATGCACTCTGTGGTTTAGAGTCACTTGACTTGGGTAATGTAAGGCCATCAAGCACTTTCATATATATCTCTGAATCTAGATCCCCATAGAGATATGCAGTAACCACATCCATGAGCTGCATTTCCAATCCTTCGGAAACTACTAAACTAACTAAGTAGCGGAACGTTATAACGTCCATTACGGGAGAGTATGTCTCCTCGTAGTCAATTCCAAGGTGTTGTGAGAAACCTTGCGCCACAAAGCAAGCCTTGTACCTCAGGACTTCATTCTTCTCATTACGCTTTCTAACAAAGGCCCATTTATGTCCTACAGGCTTTACACTTGGTGAGGTTAGCACTACCGGACCAAATACGTGTCTCTTTGTCAGAGAATCTAATTCTGCCTGGATTGTTTCATTCCATTTAGGTCAATCTGCTATTTGTTGACATTTTGCAACAGAGCGTGGTTCAATATCATCGTGCTCTATGATTCCTTGAGCAACAGTATATATCATCAATGTGTATGGAAGATCATTCTATCAACTCATACGCACTCTCATAATCCTCTGAGATTTCTTTGTTCTCTGGAATCATTTTTAACATCGGAGCATCCTCCAGTATTGATTCATGGATATAACTATAATCAGAGACAATCTCATGAGAGGGATTCTGTACATTGATGATTGGTTTGTGCCTTACTCACCCTCTTCTTCCTTGGGTGAGTGTCAATCGAACCAAGTGGCCTCCCACTCTTCCTTGGGGAGCCACGGTCTCAACCACACCTCCACTAAGTGCGGTTGCAGTGCCTCTATCTGCTACACCGTGCCCCTTGTTGGGGACTTCTAACCTTGCAGGCACATTTGCAGCTGGTATATGTGATCTCGTCACTTTTACGATATCAATAAAAGCATCAGGCATCGAATCTGCTACGTTCTGAAGATCGATTATTCTTTTCTCTTCACTTTCACTTTGTGAAGTGCGGGGATCAAAATGAGATGGAGTGGGGACAAACCACGACAATTCCTATCGTTCCCTTGGAAAATCCTTTTTCCTATCTCCCCCTAACGACGGGAAGATTGTCTCATCAAAGTGACAATCCTCAAATCTAGCGGTAGAGAGATCGCTTGTCAAGGGTTCCAAATAGCGGATAATTGTTGGGGATTCGTATCCAACATAAATACTTAATCGTCTCTGAGGACCCATTTTGGTGCGCTGTGGGGGCGCAATAGGCACATATACTGCTAAACCAAATATGCGTAAGTGTGAAATGTCAGACTCATATCCAGTTACCAACTGGTACGCAGAAAATGGTTGGCTAGCAGTGGGTCTGAAAAGAATAAGTAAAGTTGCGTGCAATATTGCATAACCCAAGCAGATATAGGCAGGTTGGTGAGCATAACCAATGCCCTAGCCACCATCTGAAGCCTGTGGATGGTGATTTCTGCGAGACCATTTTGTGTATGCACATGGGGTACAGGATGCTCTACGCGATCCCAATAGACATGCAATATTCATCAAATACTTTTGATGTAAACTCTCCAGCATTATCAAGCCTTATAGACTTGATAGGGTGATCAGGGTGGTGAGCCCTTAAACGTATAATCTGTGCTAGGAGTATTGCAGCATTTCTTGTGGACAATAAAATGGCATGTGACCAGATTGTCGAAGCATCCACCAGAACCATAAAGTACTTGAATGGTCCGCATTCTGGATGGATAGGTCCACAGACATCTTTTTGTATCCTTTGTAAGAATGGAATGTTTTGTTTTGTATCATTAGCATAGGAAGGTCTCGATCCTGTTTTTGCTAAAGAGCAGGCTTTGCAAAACGAGTGATGTGCCTTTGAAATATTCAATGAGGCATAATGGGAGGGAGGTAGTGCTTATGGTACTTCAGAAGGCAATGAATGCATTTGAGCAATACTAGAACCGACACCTTGCAATGTGGCGGATTTTTCTCCCATTTTTCACTCGAAAGAACGGATGTCCGAGTGAGTTCTTTAAAAATACGGATCATCATGTCACGACCTCGGTGCCATAGGCGGTCATGCCAAAGCCTGTATGAGTCAGTGTCCCGCATTTCATTGTTGGTGACAGTATAGGATTTAATGATCTGAATCGTAGTGAGGTACATTCCACTAGATTGACTCATAAGTTTATCTAAAATGCGTTTCCTTCCACATTCATTAGAGGTAATATAAACGTATTCAGTTCCATTCTCACAGTGTGTTTCTACCGGATAACCGTTGGCACAAATATCTTTGAAACTTAACAAGGTTTGATTAGCTCTTGATGCATACAGAGCATATCTCATATTCTTTAGAGTATTTCTATTTTGGTAGAATGATAATCTTTTCATTCAAATAATTTTTCTCTAGATGTATTGCTTTACATATTTATAGTGCTATTTTGAACCATGTAAATATGTGTAGTAAATAAATTTGAATAAATTCAGTGCTTCAGAATAAAATTCAAAATTTATTAATAAGCCAACGATAATCAAATCAAGGTCTTTGTTCATAAATCAAATTCATCAAACCATTATTGAAATAAACTTTAAGACCAAATAATAGTCTAATTAAAAATGAGGCATTATGCCTTCACAACTGTCTTTGGAAAATAGATAAAGCAGATCAGTCAAAAACTAGTGCATCTATTGACTGAGTAAGTTCCTTGTTGCCATTGAGGTCTGCAATTGTGAGGTTGACATCTGGGTCATGGCCTCCTTCTTCCATATAGTGAGTTTCTTGTTCTTTAGACTCCCTATATCTCTTGTAAGTGGCTGCAACTATGTTGCTTGCTTGGCAGTTCTTGTACCAACGCCCAATGACTCGACACCTATAGCATGGTTCATTGCCAACTCTTTCCTTTTTTTGACAGAAGGATTCTTAGGTGCCTTTTGCACGTTGTTTCCATGACCCCCACGTCCCTTTCCACGTGGTGTATTATTGTCAAGTGGGTAGGGATCAACACATCCAAACCCCTTTGCATTGGAGTTCTTTCCACCTTTCATTTTTCTATAATTAGCCTCGGGAATTTTCTTTGTCCCAGTGGGCCTGACATTGTTGTTCAAGAGAACCTCATTATGCCTCTCAGCCACTTGCAGTAGGCTGATCAACTTATTTAAGGTTGTGATTCTTTTGTTGTCATACTCCAGCCTATACTGGTTCGCTAGTATAAGCGCTGAAGTAGGAAAGGTGGAAAGAGTTTTGTAGATCATATCATCTTCTGTGATTTCCCTTCCACAGAAATTGAGACGTGTCTTTAAGCACAACATGTCCTTGTTGAAGTCATTCAAGCAAGCGGATTCCATTCCACTGAACAACCAGTTCTGGGAGCAAAGTCTCATGAATGTTCCCAAAACGTCCCTTAAGGGCATCCCATAGTTCTTTGGGTGTCTTCAACTGAATATACTCCCAGCGTAGGCTAGGATCAATATGTCGCCTCACAAACATTAAGGCATTTGCTTTCACCTTATTAGATAGTTCATCATCTTTGGGGTCGGTAATGATGGCAATGTAGTCTTTTTCCACAAAGGCAATTTCTACATCGGAAACCCAACGATGGTACTCAAGTCCTTTTGAGTCCAAAATGTCAAATTCAGGTCGAGTTGGATCAGCCATCTACATAAACATGAGAGAAGAAATACATTATGCAGTCATAAAGACATCCACGTAAATTATTTTCCAAAAATGTGAATTAGATTTCAAGACCAAGATTCGTAATGGTCACAGTTTTTTCTTTCGATGCTATGTGAAAATGCTTTATCACAGTATGTGTGTACGGATAATGCGCATGAATTTTCATTATCATGGCAAAGCGGATTGTATATGTTGTATTATAAAAATAAGGGCTAAATACTGTTTACCACCCTGTGGTATGGACCTCGCATCAATCAGTCCCTCGACTTTCAATTTCATCAAAAACACCCCTGCGGTATTATTTTCTCGTCTAAGAAGTCCTTCTGACTCAATTCCGTCAATTTCAGCCGTTAACTGCTGACCTGGCATTTCCAACTCATCAATAGTGGGGTCCACACGCATGTGAAATTCTCAAACTGACCCTGGGCAACAGAATATGGAAAAATCCAAAATTAATTCCAGTTTTGAGGATGAGGAGATTCGAACCCCTCCCAAAGCATATGCAAATGAATGGCCCAACCACCAGACCACTTGCATAGTTTTGGGATATTGCAAACAAAAATAGTTTATATCTACATAATAGTGTTTTTTTTTTTAAAAAAAATATGAACACTTTGTGATATAATCGTCCGCCGCGAAATGAGCAAATGCCGACTTGGCGCTGGGTCTGGTCTTTCTCTTCACCTTCTTCTTCGGCTTCGAATTGGTCCTCATCCAACTCTCCGGCCTCCTCTTCCGACTCTTCGTCGTCTTCATGAGAGTGCTCGTAAGTACTGAAATGGGGTTCCGGTTCCAGGTCCGGGACTGCGAAGTCTTGGTGTTGGATTCTTTGGGGAAGTGGAACTGGAACTTGAAGGACTGGAGCCGCTCCAACATGGAAGGAGATCTGGGGAGCTTGGGCTGTTCGACCTCCTGGGCGTGCGGGAAAGCAAAATGGGTCTCGGATTCAGGGGATTTTTCGTAATTCGTGGCCGGTTCCGGAGATCTGTAGGCGTAGAAGTTGATGGATTTGAACCGCTGCAAAACAAAGGGAGATCTCGCCAAGCCTTGTTGGTGTGGTGGTGGTTGTCTTGGTCGTGGGGCTTCTGGGTGCCGAGGCTGGAAGCAATGAAGATGATGCCAATCATGAGCTGGAGGAGGAGGAAGAGGACAATTGGGGTTAACCAGCTGTTCATGGAGGCCCAAATTGAGGGTAGGGAGGATACAGATTCCTCAAACATGGCTTTTGGGATTGGTTACAGTGGAGGAGAGAGGTGGGTGGAGATGACAAAGTGTTCATATTTTTTTTTAAAAAAAAAAAACACTATTATGTAGATATATACTATTTTTGTTTGCAATATACCGAAACTATGCAAGTGGTCTGGTGGTTGGGCCATTCATTTGCATATACTTTGGGAGGGGTTCGAATCTCCTCAACCTCAAAACTGGAATTAATTTTGGATTTTTCCATATTCTGTTGCCCAGGGTCAGTTTGGGAATTTCACATGCGTGTGGACCCCACTATTGATGAGTTGGAAATGTCAGGTCAGCAGTTAACGGCTGAAATTGACGGAATTGAGTCAGAAGGACTTCTTAGACGAGAAAATAATACCGCAGTGGTGTTTTTGATGAAATTGAAAGTTGAGGGACTGAATTGATGCGAGGTCCATACCACAGGGTGGTAAACAGTATTTAGCCCTAAAAATAACCATAGCACATTTAAACATAGCATATATAAAAATAAACTACATGGCATGTTCAAATTTCACAAATATACAACAAATTATATACTACACATAATAATAACAATAATATATCATGCGTAAAATAAAATATAAACAATAGCATTATATGAAGGCATGCTTAGGAATAATTATATAAGAGTAAATAAAATTTACAAAGCATGCTCACAATTGCATAAATAATATATAACAAGATATATATGGCATATTCAAAATAAAGTATAAACTATAGCATAATTAAAACATGCTTAAAAAGATCAAAATTATCTAACTAAACATGCTCAAAAGTTCTAATTATAAAAAATGAAATATACCATAATATGAAATTAAAGAAATAAAATAGAACATACTTGGTTTGGAGAAAATAAAACAATCCTAGTGCACGCGCGTGTTGATGCAGGCGTGCGTAGCAATATTTTTGGGCTTGAGAAAAACTGGGCTGTTTCCTCTTGCAGTGGGCCACAAGGCCTTGTTTGTTTCTTTTTATCCTTTGCTTTTCTCTTGTTTTTTTTTCTTTGGGCCACTGGGCCTGTTTCTTTTTTTTTTTTTTTTTTTTTTTTTTTTTTTTCTGGGGAGCAAGGCCTGTTTCTTTTTTTTTCTTTTTTCTTTTTTTCTTTGGGCCAGGTCTGATCTTTGGGCCTTTTTTTTTTCTCTTCTTTTTTTCTTCTCCGTGTCTTCTTCCTTCGCGTCTCTTTCTGGTTTGCAGGTGGTTGTGCGACTAGGCAGGGCAGTCGCGGGGATGCTGCGGGCAGGGGGTAGGGCAGGGCAGCGCTGGGTGAAGGGTGCTACGCTGGGATCTGTGGCGGGTGAAGGGTGCTGCGCTGTTGGGATCTGTGGCCGGTGAAGGGCGCGCGGCGCTGATGCAAGGCGCTCGGGGAAGGGTTGGGTAGGTCGCGGAGCTGCAGGTGTCGAGTTATGCGCGCGAGGCTGGGCAGCAAGGTGGCTGTTGGTTTGGGCTGCTGTCGGGTGTGGCAGCAGTGCGCTGGAGGGCAGATTTTTTTTTTTTTTAAATGGTAGCGGTAGAAGAAGAAAGTAACTAGAAAAACTAGGGTTTTTTCTTTCTTTTTTCTTTTGGCTATTAACTCTGAGCGTGCTGATAACGTGTAAAAATAAAATGACAATTGAAATTGGTCTACTCATTTAATTTCATAGTCCATTTATATAGGGAGAGAATTACAACGGAAATATCAATTACAATAATGACATTAAATACTGATTGATCTGTAATTGTGCTGATTGATGGTAATCGCTAATTCCTTGATTCCTTCTCCGTCAGTCGCTTTGACAAAGGCACATAATATGTTTTTCATTTAACATGTGGCAATTTTTTTGGGCAAAGGCTAAATTTTTTTTTTGGATGTCTTTATAGCCAAACCTGCATAATATCAATGAATCTCATCAACCGATTCAACCCATTCCCAATTATCAACGATTCAACATCAACCCATTACCCATTCCCAATTATCAACATCAACCCATTCCCAATTCCCAATTATGACCTCAGTCACCTCACCCTAAACACCAAACATCACGAATTCACGATTCAAACATCATCAGCATGGGTATTGGGTATACGGTGTTTACCTGAGAATCTGAGCATCAGGGATTGAAGATTTGAAGCCTTTAAGAGTTCAAGGAGTCGCACTGTCGCAGAGAATCCAGAGATGCAGACCGCAATGGACCACAATGGAGGTGGCTCGGTGGACGGTGGAGGAGGAGGTAGCTCAGCTGCTCAGGTAGACTGAAACTCTCAAAGGGGAGGTGGCTCGGTGGCTGGAGCCTCTGGAAGGTGGAATCAAAATCGATCTGAAGTTCTGAAAGGGGAGACGGGGAGAGTGAGAGTCGGGACTCGAGACCGACAGCAGCAACCCATATTTATTTATTTATTTGGGCTATACTCCTACTTGGCAGATTTTGGCCCAATTTTTCCCTTAGGGCAACTCCAACCATTGGTTCTATTTGGGGGTGCTATTCTCATTTTAACACCCCCTTATTGCACTATTCATATAGGACTCATTCTCATCTCCAACAATGAGGTGCTATATGGGGGTGCTATTTTCACTATTCTTGATTAAAATAGTATATGAGTATAATGTTTATAAATATTATATTAAAAATATGTTAATTTAATTAAATAAGGTAAAAATCTTAATTTTAATTTTTATCATAAAATGTAAAAATTATTCTTATCATTTCTGATAATTTTTTTTCATTTTTTTGGTTAAAAATGGAATTAATAACCCTCGATTTAACAAGAGTCGTTGATCATTTTTGCTCCTCCAATCTGAGCCCTCTGATTAAATATATAACCGTTACAGTTAAAAAAAAAAATTGGGACGACATCAGTGCCGTCCATATTCAAAATGGACAGATCTGAGCCGTCCTTCTCGTGACCGTGGCACAGTACACCACGTTGGGCAGGGGACAGCGTCATCAGGCAGGGCCCAGCAGAGCAGCTGAAAGTCAGCTTTCTTCTTCCTCCAGCGCACCACGCGCGCGTCTCCTTTCTTCTCCCTCCTGCCCAGCACGTTGGCTGCCTTCTCCCCTCCTGGCGCGTTGCGTCCTGACTTAGGCTGACACAGCAAGTGTTGTGGCCCCAATGAACAGTGCACGGGTCTTGGAACTGAATAAGTCTCAAATATGAGACTTGGGATGAGCCCAAGTCCTATAAAACCAGTTTTAGCACCCCCTAAAAAGCCCCGTTGGAGAACAAAAGTCCTATAATTGTCCAAGTTCTGGTATAGGGCCTCCTTGTTGGAGTTGCCCTTAGGCTGTAGCCCTTGTAGTGGCTCCGTCCCTTCTCCCCACCCCAAATTTTGGTTCAACTATTATTTTTTCTTTTCCAAGAATTGGAATGCATGGTACTTACAATACATGACCTTAATTGTCAGATTTGTTGGTGCACTATAGAGACTTTATAGCTATTCACATACGTATATCCTTTTCTCAGGCCACCAACATTTTCTCAAAGTTGTTATTTTGAAACTGATCATGGTTTCTTATTGTATTCATTTTGATAGTATAAAGATTGAGAGGAGAAAAATATTATTTTGCATTCAGATTTTCTTTTTGAATGACTGAAGTCAGTGAATGCTTAGCAAGACTCCTTTATTTTTGCTAAAATTGTCATGGTTGCAGGTCAACGCTTGACGTTAGAGTTATATATATCCTTCGTATAGATTAGAAAGTTAGAAACAGAAATATCTTTATCCAAGTTGTGCTTGCTGTTTACTATCTGTGAAATGCAGGAAAAAAAAAAAAAACACTCCTTTCCCGCAGAGCATTGCGCAGGTGAGTTTGCTAGTACATATATATATGTGTCCTACATATGTGCAACATGCAGCTCACATGGTCTTCCACAAAGAGAAACCAACTTGGGCCACCCATCAAGTAAAGCCCACAAACAACAACTAAGAATACCCAAAATATGATATCGAGATTAGTTCATTTACACAGGAAGCAACATATCAATCTACAGGGAGACTTCAAAATTCGGGTAGAGAGAGTTGTCATTTTCTTTGGGTGTTTCTTCTCTACTTGTATCTTTTCTCCTTTTCTATTTGGGTAGAGAGAGTTCCCCTTTTCTTTCGGTGTTTCTTCTCTACTTGTATCTTTTGACAACTGAGAAGTCTGAGATGCGACTGAACATTGCAGTATTGTTTCCATAAATTCTTCCATATTTTCATGGAATACAATTTGATACCCACAACTCTGTACCGTTATGTTCTTGCTGTAACTATAAAAACTGACTTTGGTGGTGGAAGTGCAATCAGATGACATAAAATGTGAAAGTGACCCACGTGATGCATAAAACATACCCGTGAAACCACCAACCTTCAAACTAGTACGACCACGGGATTCAGTGATGTGTCCAGTGAAATTCCGACCGCCAATTTTCAAATTAAAGCCTATGTCAGGCTTTTCAGGATCCAAATTGTCAAGGACTGTGAAAACGGCACATACAGCTATTCCTTTCCACCCATTCATAGGATTTAGCGGGAAGGCTACCGAGGAACTATTCACACTGCAGAACCATTCTGGAATTCCATATTGAGGAAAAGTATCTCTATAAAACACACAGTGCTGACCAGAATATTTCTATTCAATAAAAAGAAATTGGAATTAGATTTGTAACCATGACCAATTGACCATGACCCCGTGTGTGTGTGTGTGAGAGAGAGAGAGAGAGAGAGAGAGACCTGAAGGATTTCTCCTAACAGAGAACAGGTCTGGGGATGAACGACTTTGCCTTCAATAACGTAGTAATTTCTTCCCGCATAGGAGGCGTGCCCCTGAATAAAGAAAATATGATGTGCGACAAAAATGATCAAGAAGAGATAAGTGAGTAGGTCATAATGGTTGGGTAAATAATGAAGCATTTCAAGTTGAATGAAAATATATATGATAGAGAAAGACCTCATAGCATTCTAAATCTGAAGGCAGCGAGCTAAGATGTTCTTTCAACAAAATGCTCGAGTCAATTTTGCAGCTACCATCCTCAGCCAACAGACTTATAGAGGAACTGTTATTCTGCATAATTCTTGATGGTTTAGTCGCCGATTTTATTGCTTGGATAAACTCTATAAAATCTGTTCTTTTGTACAGTAGACGGGCACCACTCATTTTAACCTCCACGTATGGGCTATCAATTGTAGTGTTAGCCTCGATGCTACTGCACTGATTGAAGGCATTCAACCTTGCTGAAAACCACACATGCGGTATTATTATCCAATATCCAATTGACCCAGTCAAATGGACACCTTTAGCATTTACCTCGTGGTATAGAGTTTGTGTGTCACCAGGACCTTCCATGGTATCAAAACAACAATCAAACTTGTGCCTGACTTTGAAATATGGACTGCTATCAAAATTCTCATTAACTTCCAAACCGACATAGAAAGCACATCCCATCCATAGCCTACTCTTATTAGTCAAGTCCTCTGAAAGCGGGATTGTTATAGAAAAGTTGCTGCTTCTATTGTTGAACCAATATGGAATATTTCCATGAGTTCTATGTGATAAACCATATGCAGTTCTCACCGGTAAACTTATCTCCACCTGCTTAAAAAAAGGGGGAAAAAAAAGGAGAGAGAGAGAGAGTGTGTGAAAAAACAGCAACTTATTTTAAGATTGGCCAGTTTAAAGGACTTAGAAGAGAAATATTTTTAGAGAAGGGTATACCTCATTAACCTCATGATATCTGTTCAGCCATGCTGCAAATTGTGAATTGGTTATGAGAACGGAAAATCTGGTTGATGTTGTGCGCTTATGAATCTGAACATTGTTATCATATTTTGAACGATATACTTCATACTGATCAGAATCACTTTTAAGTGACATACAACCATATGCAGAAACCAATTTTATACTCAATGGAAGCTCTGGCAATGACTGCAACAGGATACAACCATTCAACTCAAGTGTTACAAGCTTAGAAAGTCGGCAAATACTTTCAGGTATGCTTGTAAAATTGTTTCCCTCTACTCTCAACTCCATCAATGATGACATGTGGTCCAGATAATTAGGGAGAGCTCCATCAAGCAGATTGCAGTAACTTAAATTCAATGACATTAAAGAGCTAAAAGCAGAGAACGAAGCAGGTAACAAGAAGTTCGGTCCAGCGCATACTTCTGGGAGACAAGGAAAGAGCAGTGATGCAGAAACTAGACCACTGCACCTGGAGCAGGATAACTCTTTGAGGTTTTTGAGATACACAATGGATGATGGCATTTGCCTGATAGCAGTTCCGCTTATATCCAACTCTTCAAGACATTCCACATTCCCAATGTTCTCGGGAATTTCAATAAGATTAGAGCAGCCTGATAGAATGATTGTTTTAAGCCTAGTCAAACTTGAAATGACACTAGGAATTCTCAAAATATTTTTGCAGTGAGCCATATCTAGCAATGTAAGACCAGTCAGACGCTCAATTGACAGTGGTAGTTCCTCTATAGCACTCCCATCTAAATAAATTTTAGACAAGCATTTCATATCTCCCACAATCTCTGGAAATCTCTTGAGTCGTGCACAGCCCGAAAGATTGAAAATTTCGAGAGATTCCAAACTGATGTCCCATGAAGTGATCTGAAGGCTTTCACAGTTTTTCATATTCAATAATCTAAGGCGTCTGAGATTGCTAATGGATGGATGAACCTTAGATAATTTTGTGCAACCTTCAAGATTCAGCCTCTCAAGATTTGGGACACCCCTGAAGTCTGGTGTCTCGATCAAATTGTCAGAGTCCTTCAAATCAATTGATTTTAACTTATCTAAACACTGTGTAAAAAGAAAAACAAATGGAAAAACTATAAGCTCTTATCAAGTCTATTTACTAAAACCCATAAATGTATGAAAAAATTGTTACCTTGAATCCTTTCCATAGATGTTTGATATGGCTGCCACACAGGTTGAGGTGAACAAGCTTCTCAGATGGGAAAGCTCTTGGCAACAACTTTGAAGGATATCCATGCCATTCGAGAGCTCTTAACTCGGTAGATAGATAATCGAGGCCAAGAGGAAGGACCACATTAGATATTTTAAGAAATCTCAATTTTTTCATGTTTGACAAGGCCTCACGTTTCAATTCCTTCTTCTGTTCTTGAGGCAAGCTAAGGACTATCCCTTGAACTGCATCTGATCCCTATGTACACATAGTAATCATAACAAAGATTGCAAACTGTTAATTAGTATAGGTAAAATAAAAATACGGAACTGGCACGTAATAATATTTATGTATAACTGAAGATATAAAATGAAGACTCTCTAACATTTAGCTTCATGTTTATTCTAACAAAACCATCTTCACTTACCTTATGATTCTTCAGTAAATCAAGCACATCAGCCGGTTGCCATAATCTACTACGATTCCCAAGTTCATTGTGACATTCCCCACGAACAAGTTCCCAACCCATTTCCTGAAGCAAATCATGCATCCACAATTTACTCCCTACTATAGTGATGAGGGATTTTCGAATCAGAGCACTTATACCAATGATTGGGTCAAAACCAAAAGCCTCCAACAATATTGTCACCTCATCTCTGTCCTGTCCTTTGAAGAAACATGCAATATCTAAAAATATTTGCTTCTCCTTCTCATGCAATCCATCAAAACTGATTCTGAGTGCAGACATGATATCTTTGTCTAGATTTTCTTGTATTCTACTAAAGGCACTTTCCCATTCTTTAAGGCTTTGACCACACAAGAAAGAACCCAAAACTTCAATAGCTAAAGGAAGGCCCTTACAGTAATTTACAAAGTTATGGGATAACTCCATATAATCTTTTGGGGGTCGATCATTCTTGAAGGCTTTCCAACTGAAAAGCTTAAGGCCATCATCACTTTTCAATTCCTTGACCTTGTAACATCTATCCACATGATGAGCAATCAACAATTGTTTGTCCCTGGTTGTTATAATGATCCTACTCCCTCGACCAAACCAATTGTTGCTTCCAGCTAATGCTTGCAATTGTTCCAACTTATCTACATCATCCAGAATGATGAGAACCTTTTTACGACGAAATCTATGCCTTATCTCACTATCATACACATCCATCCTTTTTAAGACACTGCAAAGGAGATCTTTTGTTAATGCAACAATACCGTCTCGTCTAGAAATCTCTCTAACATTTTTTAGAAAGCATTTATCTCGAAATTGATCAGAGATTTTATCATAAAAAGCTTGTGCAAGAGTTGTCTTCCCAACCCCACCCATTCCCCATATACCTACAAAGACAACATCATTCCCATGATCTGTAGCCGAACATAACTTCATTATTTCCTCAACACCAAAGTCAATTCCCACAAGTCCAAGATCATCCGAATGAGGCTGTTGGATTGTACCTCTCAACTCATTTACTATCTTTCCCATAATCTCTTGGATAAACTTTGACTCATACCTGCGGGCAAAAAAGGGGGAGGCATTGGCTTGTGACTAACTATCATCGGGTTTCTTATTTATCTAATCATCATCAATTAGTAAATGTAACATACCTATCACGTAAATGAAATCCGGAGAGACTGGCCACTTGAGTCAAAGCAGCTCTCCACTTTTGCACCTTGTCTTTCTCCAAGTCATCCTTGAAGCGCTCTTCATGTAAAACAAAGGCTTGTCCAAACCATCCGGTCTGTTTCCTTACCTCGCATGGATCTACATCATAGAAAATTGGAAACACTCTCTGCCCCCTGTCCTCCATGCACTCAACAATCATAGTGAGTTCATCCAAACACCAAGTCGAAGAAGCATAGTTTCTCGAGATAACAACAAGCGCGATTCTTGAAACTTGTATGGCTTCCAGGAGATTTGATGAAATGGGTTGTCCTCTATCAAGCTCTTCATCATCCCTAAAGGTGAAAATACCTTCTCGGTCTAGAGCAGCATATAGATGATCTGTAAAGCTCTTACGAGTATCCTCACCTCGGAAACTGAGAAAAATGTCATATGTCCATTGTGTGTTTGAAGAAGAGGCAAATGAGGAGGAGGGTAATTCAGTCCCCATCAATTAATATATGTCTATTGAGCTCCCCGTCAATTTCCCAAGTAGAGGACGAAACAGGAACACACTGAAAATGAAGCAGCTATATAAAGTTCAATTCTCTATTGAAAGTTTCAAAGAAAAACAAAATTTACTGATCTATAAGAAAGGAAATATATCTGCTTAGAAACATATAGCAGAAATTTTGATCATACCTACCATATCATCCTGGACAGACGATCGAACAAAGGCCAGCCGGAACCCTCTCAAGAGAAACAAACCACAAACTAAGCAAGCTTGATCAGAGCAAAACCTCTCATCATCTTCCAACAAAGTGAAATTACAATCCCCGGCCTGACATCGATTGTGATGGTTAGGCGTTAGTTAACAGATATAACAATTGTCACATAATAGTGATCAGGTTAATAATGTGTTCTGAAAAAGTAAAATTAAGGAACCACCTCTACTGCAACTCTTAAACCCAGACTACATATAGTATGAGATCAGGTTGAATCCTTAACCATAGCTGTTTGAATAGGTTACAATAACCATTTTGGGTGTCCTACAGTTGATTGTTTCAGTGGTAGTTATTGAGTATACATCGGAAGGATAAAAAATATTGGAAGCAAAGAACAGAACAGTAGTGTTGATCAGAGAAAGAGAAATGCATGGAGATGAGTAGTAGAGAGGAATCTTGAGCTTTCCCAGTAATCGGAGTCAAAACGAAACAGCTTCTACAAAGTTCAGTTCTTCATTCAAAGTGAAACAAAAATTACTTATGATTACAAGGAGATATTTAAGCAAATACATATAAGCCCCGTTTGGAATCAGAATTTTGATTTGGATTTGAATTTCAAACCTGATGTGTTTAAAATCTGCAGAATTGAAATATGTGTATTTTAGATCTAACTGTTTGGATTGAAAAAAAATGTAAAGATTTAAATTTGAAGATTTCTAGATTTTGCAATATTAAGAACAGCATCCAGCTGATGGTCGACTTGGTTCAAAGGCCTTCAGAGCAACCTGCAACTTGACTCGGAGGGGATGGAGTTGACGACGGGGAGCTCAGCCACCGTCGCCGAAGTCAACGAGTCGTCGGCAATGCAGAAGAATCTACGGAGGCTGAGCAGAAACGCGCAGAGAGAGAGAGAGAGAGAGCACCCACTAAAGAAGACAGCCAAACGAGATGATTTGAATTTGGGAGACTGAAATCCAACTCCAAATCACCCTATCCAAACAGGACTTAATTCAAAGCATATATGAGAATTACATACCTATCATATCATATCATCCTGGAGAAACGATTGAAGAAAGGCAATAATTGATGGAGATGGATCAATACCAAGAGAATCTGATATCTGAGACTCTTCGATTACTGTTTTAATCTGAAATGGAGATAAACTGCAAGCGTCCAGCCGTCCACTTTACCAAATAAAAACAAGGCGTCCAAAGAAAGAAAAAACAGTGTAAACGCCCTCCGTGAAATAGATAAACAAATTGGCCATTCCCATTCCCACGCAAAATGAAAGACTTGCATCCTTTTTGGAAGTAGCGAGGAATATACAGGGAAATTACAGTCACTCTTTCTTTCTACTTTCTTCTGGTTGAAGTTACATTTTCCCCGATTATCATGGGTGTTTTTTTTTTCTTGGACAAATTCTCTCTCTTTCTCTGCTTCTTGAGTAACAGCCTTTATGCTTTACCCCATAGCAGTGTGTACACTTTTTCTTCCTGAATCATGTTCTCAACCTCTAGGACACTACTCTAAGCCATGTGTGTCATGTTGTCGAATCGGACTTGTTTGGACATGACTGTCCATCTTCAATTTAATTTGAGAAAATTTTACAAACAATATCTCAAATAAAGTCCATTTATCACTTTGGTATATCACATTTAAAAAGGGATATTTCCGGTATGCCCAAAAATTCTATGTATTGTGCCCAAATGCACCAACCTTTTCGTATCTTACTATTTGCTTAGGAAAGACTAAAAGGTGTAGTTCCTATGCTATCCTGAGCTTTAGAGCTTTTGTCTACCTTAGAAACTTCATTTAAAAACAAAAATGAAAACAAGACTAGCCTTTAACATGCCCAAGTTTTTCTCCTAACGGTTCCCTACCTAGCGGATACTTTAACAGGCGGAATCACTGCTGCTTGTCTTAATCTTAGTTTTAAAACTGGTTTTTTTCTGGTAGGCAAAACTTTTCAAACTTCAGACTGCATATAGGAAACGGATAGTGATAGCTATGGATGGAATGCAAAACTATGAAACAGATAGTGATAGCTAAAGATAGAATGCAAAACTATGAAACAGATAGTGATAGCTAAAGATATTTAATTTTGCTACTTTTGACAAAATGGGTGGGTATTCCTTATTTTATTTATTCAACAGAAATACATGCTAGAAATTCAGAGCCTCATTCTCAGGTAAACAGCAAAAGGCTGTTTAGCTATTCATAAGAATGAAAACATGTACTTACTTGTAATGAAAGCACACTACTGCACACCGAATAGAAAAACACACTGCTACTATGGCTTCCTTATTTCTTGAGAGAAGACTCTTCTACTCAATTTTCTGATCTAGAACTAATATGGAAATTTTCGAATGCCTTCTAAGAGAAGCTAAAGCTCCTTATATAGGAAGCGGAACTCAAATTACAATTGAAAACATAAAAATGTACATAACAACTCAGTGAACTTTCTGCTTTTCTGAGTGCTGATAGGAGCATTTTAATGCGATGTTTTAATTGTTATTTCCTCATATTTACTTAGTTATTTCCTTAAATGAATCTTTCTTGTTTAGGAAAGTTACTATTTTTAGAAAGTTTCCATTTTTAATAAAAGTTTCTATTTTCTAGGTACCTTGGAATAAATGGAGCCGAAATAAGCTGAAATGAAGAAATGGAGTTTTCCTGGTCCGACTAGAAATCCCAGTCAACACAGGAATCTTGATGAGGCTAGGAAACCTAAAGGCATTAGGAGACCACATGATGACGTGGGAGATATTTTGGAAGATTAAATCTGATTTTTGCATGGGAAATCAAGGAGATTACAGAGAATATCAAGGGAGAATTTTAAGGAAGAAAAGATTCAAAACAAGTCCAGATTCGTTCCTCAATTCCCTCAAGATATGTTGGCTGAAATTAGAGAATAAAATCTGCAATTTTAATGTGAAAATCAAGAGAAAATCAAGGGGAGGACATTAAGGATAAAGCCATGGAGAGATTTAAGGGAGAAAAGGTCCAAAATGCGTTCGGATACATTGTCTAGGTTCTTGCCTAGATATTTGGGCGAAAATGGTGAATAAAATCAGATTAAATCTTGGGAAAATCAGCAGTAATATATTTGGAAAGATTATGGATTTATTTTGGAGTTTTTTTATTGGTTGAGTGACATGGCAGAGCTGACGTGGCATTAATTCATTGGTTGGAGCTGTGTGGTGCAACCAGAAAATTCCTTAGAAATTAAATTCATGAAGCCTTACCTTCCCCTATATAAACCCCCCTATGCTACACCACAAGACACACCTCTTCATTCAGAAAATTCTCTCCATAACATCAAGCTTTCTCTCCATCCACTAGTTTCAAGTCTCTGCATCTTCAAGCAAAGAGAAGAAGAGAAGAAGCCATGAAGCCTCCTAGCCGCCATCATCCACCTTGTGTCGAGAAGCTTTGGAGCCTTGCTTTCGAGATCCAAGACCAACGTCTCAAGCTTTCCACCATTCATCATTCACGGTGTAATTCTATCTTTTTCCTTGTAACCTTTTCAGGTTTTCTCTGTTTGATTTCGTATGAACTTGATTTCTAGTTGACATAACGTTTAGGGCAAAGTTTAAGCCCATTTTTATGTTTTGAAATAAAATTGTGATTTTTATATGTTGATTTATATGTTGCTTATGTGAGATTGCTTGATTGATTTTGGATTATAGAAAACTTTTATATGTATGTGTTCTTTGGTGGCCAACTTAGGATATATGCATGTAATCAGAGCTAGATTTAAGTAGTGAAGACTTTGAACAAAAGTCGAAATCAATTAAGGAGGATTGCAAATAGGTGAACTTATTCATAACTAGGTTGTGCACTTTGGTTGACATCCTTTCTTTGTTCTTCATGCGTTGAATGTATTCTTGATTAGATAGCTTTCTAGTCTATGATTGCATGTTCAATAGGATTGATTTAGGTGCTTTCACTTAGATTAATTATTCAAGGAAAGTAAAAAATGGGAAATCGTTTGCTTTCTAACGTTTCACATGGTCAACTTCTTTCTCATGACATAGAAAATCAACTATAGGAATTGTGATTGGATTTCATTCATATGATTGTGGATTTGATCTTTGTTCCTTGCGTTCCACCCTTGTATATGTGTTTTTACATTTTCTTTATTTTATTTATTTAATTTTTAATTTATAATTCTAAAACCCCCTAATTGTGTTTACTTGTATATATTTCTTTCTTTGTTTTATTTTTGTGAATAATACTTTATATTTTTTTTAATTCTTTAGTTGTTTTTGCAATTACAGGTGTACCATCAATCCCCGGTTAGAACGATCCCTACTTATTCTATACTAATGATGACATTTCAGGGTTAAATTGCGCGCTTAGTTTTAGCCTATCAAGTGCTCCTGCTGGTGGAGGTCGTACAGGGAAAAGCCAAAAGTCTTGGTAGGTGAGAGGTCAAATGTTTCTTACTTCACTTTTTTGGAAAAAGCAAAAGGTTGCTTTAAGCAGAAGTCTTAAAGACAACAGTTGCTATTTTGGTGCTATTCTTCTTCACCCGTGACTACTTCACATATTCTCATTTGTTTCTGAATGGTGGCCAAAGACAAAGGAGTTGTTGTCTGTCTGGGCCATTCTGAATGTTGTTGCATTATCTTCGACGTCTGTATCAACATACATCTTGTAGTGGTTGTCAGTTTCAAGTCTTTCCACCCATTGCATGCATGCCATTGTCGAATCTATCTCTTTTCTGGTAAGAGATAGGAACAGGTCACTACTGATTACGTCAGGATGATCGTAAGCAGTGATAATGGTTTTTTCTCATGCTGCCAAGAAGGTATTATTGATATCTTCAGAGATTATCTTTTTGATGTATTCCAGGGTCATGGCCTTCATCCATGGGATGCTTGAATTTGGTTGGCCATTGTACCCAACACAGGCAGACTGCAGATATTTCTTTTGGATAATTCTCACATAGTGGTATGGAGAAATATACTCAACCTCACCGTTTGCCTTCTGGATCCATTCTGGATGAGTGGATCTGAACTTCAGACGAAGTATACAGTCATTCTTCATAATGTTTTTGACTGTGTTGACAATAATAGGAGGCAAACCCTTCAGATCATCATTTGTTTTAGTCCACAAATTATGGACAAAACCATTTTCAACAAGCCAGAGCTTGTGTTCTTGAGGATGTTCACTCTGAACATTGACTAAGTATCTCCCAACATAAGGTCCTGCAATAATAAAGAGGGTTGGAGGAACTCTATCTTCTGAATTGTGACTTCCTATCAGACTGTGGAATTCATGCCAATCTGATTCATTGAGTGCCATGATAGGGACCCTAGCACTTTTTGGACTTTCGAGGAAGTGGATTTTCTCTTTTCTGACAGCACTCTGCTGTGTATGAATTTCTTCAAACTGTGGTCTACCATTTTCGTAGAGTTCTTCAGCTAATGCGAAGAGAGCTGGGAACATCAGACCACTGCTCTTTCTTGAAAGGCAAATAAAAGATTATCTAGGATTGCCTTCTGGTGATAAGCTAGTCTCCTGCCATTTCTGAACACAGGAGCATCAAAGGTTCTTAATTCATAATTAAAAACATTTATAACTCCAGTTGGAGTTGGTCTGCTTTTTGGCAAAGCAGCAGCCATCAACGGTCTTGATGAGCCTTTACCGTCTGCAGTTTGAGACTGGCTAGCCAATCCTTTACCCTGGGATTGATCAGTGGAGGCCAAGCCTTTTGGACTTAGCAGAAACCTTTTAAGGATTTTTTTTCTTTGGTTTCGTTAGGATCCTCTTTAGGCTCATGTTCTTTCCCAGTTCTTCTGCTTCTGGGATTACGACCTTCGTCGTCTTCTCTTTGGCTAAACATTGCCATTTCTCTGGTCAATGCGTCTGGAAGATAATTCTTGTTTCCTGCAATTAATTCAACAATATAATCATATTGGTTAAGAAATAATTGCCAGTTGGCTAATCTTCCTCTATCAGCAGTGTTAATGCTCAATGTCCGGCGGTAGCCGTTCTTTCGTTTAACGAGGGTCCGGTTGGCGGACCGCTACTCCGAGGATTTGATAGCCTCCGCTAGCTATCACACGAGAGACAGGGCGTCAGAGGGAGACCGCGTTGGGCGGTCTTCACTTCTCAGATGCCTAAGTCAGTCCATGCACGTAGGCAGCATAACAATGAATGAGTAGTAAATGCGTAATTAATGAGGAGAGAGGAGAGAACCTTTGATAGGTGAGGAGAAGGTTGATCTTCTTCTTGTTTTCGATGTGGGACTGATGTGCTTCGATACCCAGCGTCTGGAGCTTCTGATGCTAACTTGGTGCGGCGTGTGGTGGCGCGTTAGCGTTGATCTGGGGGCGATCCCGGGCTCGGGCGGTAGCCCGCCTGGCTGTGTCTCCGCAGGTCACTCACTTGGTAAGACTCGGTACCTCTGGCGGTACAATGATCGTGGCTCATTATAACTAATTATGCTTGCAAACGTACATGTAGGTACAAGTCCCCCAAGTCCCCAGTCAAGGAGGGCAATCTTGGTTGGGGAGTTGATCGGTGGTGTGAAGCGTTTTCTCCGCTTAGACTTGCAAAAAGCATAATTAGCGTCAGTGCGTTGTCAACCATGGACTTACTGAGCGAACGCTTTATACCCTTTCGGGTGGGCCCCTGCTAGGCCCGCCAGGGAGTCCCCCACTCCCTAGCCAAGACGGACCTCCGGATGGTCGACAAATTGCTTATTGAGGGGAAGCTGCGCGGAGCTGAGGGTGTTGGGTAGCGAGCCCAATCTTAGTACCCAAGTGACGGGGGTCAACGTACCTGATCAGGGTAGTCGTAGACTGTTGACAAGTCACAGTGTCCCGTAAGGACAATCTGACCATAACGCCGCGTGGCGGTGGTTGTCAGAGAGGCATAGCCTCGGGATTCGCCGCTGGCGGATACCCCCCACTAGTTGTAGCAGGAAACAGCGTCGCGTAGACTTGTTTTGCGGTAGCTATTGAGCGGAGTTGCGCTCAGCAAAGCATGGGGTTTGCAAGACGGAGGGAGTTCTGCATGTAATGATACGTGTAGCAGAGGCTGCCTGTTGCAAGTTGATGAGTGGAAGTTCCGCTTAATGGGGATTCGCTCAGAGAAGACTTTGACAGTCGTAGGGTGTTAAGGGAGAACTCCCGCTGGCCGGGTTTCGCCCAGTGGACCCCATCAGTTGGAAAGTGACGAGAAGCTTCGCTAGCGGGGGTTTCGCTCAGTGAACTTCGACACTTGGAAAGTGACAAGTGAGAAGTTCCGCTAGCGGGGTTTCGCTCAGCGGACTTCGACACTTGGAAAGTGACAAGTGAGAAGTTCCGCTAGCGGGGTTTCGCTCAGCGGACTTCGATACTTGGCAAGTGACAAGTGAGAAGTTCCGCTAGCGGGGTTTCGCTCAGCGGACTTCGATACTTGGAAAGTGACAAGGGAGAACTCCCGCTGGCCGGGTTTCGCCCAGTGGACCCCATCAGTTGGAAAGTGACGAGAAGCTTCGCTAGCGGGGGTTTCGCTCAGTGAACTTCGACACTTGGAAAGTGACAAGTGAGAAGTTCCGCTAGCGGGGTTTCGCTGAGCGGACTTCGACACTTGGAAAGTGACAAGTGAGAAGTTCCGCTAGCGGGGTTTCGCTGAGCGGACTTCGACACTTGGAAAGTGACAAGTGAGAAGTTCCGCTAGCGGGGTTTCGCTCAGCGGACTTCGATACTTGGAAAGTGACAAGTGAGAAGTTCCGCTAGCGGGGTTTCGCTCAGCGGACTTCGATACTTGGCAAGTGACAAGTGAGAAGTTCCGCTAGCGGGGTTTCGCTCAGCGGACTTCGATACTTGGAAAATGACAAGTGAGAAGTTCCGCTAGCGAGTTTCGCTCAGATTCGATACTTGGAAAGTGACAAGTGAGAAGTTCAGCTAGCGGGGTTTCGCTCAGCGGACTTCGACACTTGTAAGGTGATGAGAGGGAAGTTCCGCTAGAGGGGTTCGCTCAGCGGATACTGCCGACGATTGGCGCTTTCTTCCCAAAAGTGGAGGTTTCCATTAGACGCTTCGTCTGATGGTGATTAACACGTGGCGAACGCTTTAAGGATTAGCGTGCGGAGGCGTGCTTCCTCCGCCTAGCCGCCTCCCTGCCATTAGTGCTGAGTAATGATGGATTTGGTAACCGAAGCGACGCCTCGGTTAATCCAGAGAGTAACTGGAGTCGTGGGACACGTGGACGGCTGATATATGATGTCATTTTTCAGCTGACGGCCTATAACTGTTTGATGTTGACATAAAAAGGGGGGGGGAGTTGGTTAATTTTGACACTTTGCTCTAAACTTTGAACTGTACTCGTCTTCAAGCTCTCTGCGTCTGTGATCGGAGAAGAAGGCTGAGGCGATATTACTGAGTTATCATACGTGGAGAAACCGACGAACTCCGGCCTCGAAGACATGTGTGCTCAAACTCCTTCCAGAGACTCCATCGTTGAGGTTGGTATTCTGATCTGTATCCCTGTTTCATTGAATGTTTGTCATGGCGAGTTTCTGGGTTTTGGGTATTTCTGTGATGTTGTTCGTTGACGTGCTGTGAGGGTGTGAGAGTTGGTTTGGGAATGGGTTGCTGTGTTTGACAGAGTTGGGGCTTCTAGGGGTTTGTTAGATGGTCGAATCTGGGTTTGAGTGCTTGTTCTTGTTTTGGTATTGTTTGGGTAACTGTTCTTGATGTTCTTGGGTACTAACTGATATAGGTATAGGTTAGATCTTGTGTGAGCTAACTGATTTGGGTTTTAGGGTTTTGGGATGGCCGACGTTATAAGATTTTGAGCAGTGAGAATTCCGGATCTGAAGTGTCGTTCAACGCGGCAGATAGAAATTTTATTGACTCGTTGCGTCCGTCTGCCCGTGCAGGAACCTCACTGCTAGAACCGCTAGAGGTTGAGCAGCTACAAACCATACCGTGGGACGTAGTTATGGGTCGTGCACCGCGTCCATAGAGTTCTAGGGCGGGGGAGGTTGTCGCTGCACACTATGCACGAAGAGCGCTTGGAAAGCAATAGTGCAGCCAGCGGTTCCGCTGGGGGGGGGGGGGGAGGGGGGAGATGTAGCGAGAGAGGATACTGAGTCGGCGTGGGTGTTCGAGGACGGCACCCCAGTTGATGAGGCGGGAGGTAGGATGACTGCTGTTGCCGTCAACCGGCTGAAGCGGGTGTTCCGGTTGCCCGGCGTCGTGAAGCTGCGTCCGCCGACGGAGGAAGAGAAGGCCTCGATCCTGCCAGCGGGCCACTCCGCCGTGCATGAGGCTATATTCCGCGAGGGAGTGACCTTCCCGCTGGTGCCAAACCTTCAGATCTTGGTGTGCGAGTTTGGCATTGCCTTTGGGCAGGTCTCCCCCAACATGTGGCGGTTGCTGCTGGCGCTGAACTCGTTGTGGCGGTTGTCCGGTTGCAAAGGACTGACCGTGGCGGAGGTACTACACTTCTACGAACTGGTGTATGTGAAGCGCCAGGGTTGCAGAGGGCAGGTAAATCTCAGTCGTCGCCAAGGAGCGCCCAAGCTGATCGAGAACCAAAGGGACTCAATGTCGTACTGGCGGGGGACCTTCTGTGTTGCCACGACGGGGTGGGAGTACCAGGCGGGGTCCAATGAAGGGGAGCCGACGTTTAGGATTAAGTCGGAGTTTCAGCCTATCCGAGGTTGTTTGTCGGTCTCCAAAGAACATGTCTGGCGGTTTTTTTTTTTTACAGCCTTGTACTTTGCACTGACAATGACCTTTTTGTGCAGCGGGGTTGCGGTACAACCTGACTCGTGAGGAAGAGTGCCGCGTGGCACGCATCAGAGGTTGCTGGCGGAATCGCAACTTGCTGGACTTCCGTCTCCTTACAGGCTGGGAGTTGTTGGTGGATCAACAACTGACTCGTGCCGTTGGTGAGTACTCTCTGCTATATCGCACCCTTACAGAGATTGTTCCATGCTGACCGTTGTTGTTTTTTGTAGAAACTCCGCCGAGGAACAAAGCGAGCCGTGACGCCTTCGCGAAAGCCATGGACCGTGCCGAGATCGAAAACTTCTTGGAGGCAATGTACGCTTCCGTTTTGGCGGCGCAGAAGACAGTGGTGGACCCAGAAACCCTGGCGCTGAGCCCGTCCGAGGTTCCCGTGGTGCTGGCAATGCCGTACCACTCTCATCTTAGTGGTGACGGGCTGCCTGCTGTTCAGGCGGGGACCGGCGCGGTGAGTGAGGCGGCGCCGCGGAAAGAGAGAGCTCCGGCCATGAGGCGCGGGGTGCAGAAGAAAGCAGTGCGTCCAGCGGAGGGTGTCACCATAGCGGGGTTGGAGCCGCCGATAAGAGGTTCAAGGCCTACCGCCGACGAGAGGTTCAAGGCCTGCCGTCGGGTTGACGGCGTTTTCGCCACATCAGCGAAAACGCCGTCAACCCGACTCTGGCGGGGAAGAGGAGGATGTCGTGGAGACAACTGGGGCCCGCGAGCAGCCGAAGAAGGCAAGGCAGGCTCCGCCCGAGGCTCCTGCTGATGTGGCGAAAGAGGCGGGCACGAGTGACCTGGACTCATTTGCAGCTTAAGCCGAGTTCCTGAATGACGGTGAAGGGAAGTTCCTGTATCACCTCTGCGAGCTGTTGGGGTTCGGAGGCCTGGAGGGGATTGTTCGGACGACCGCCGTTAACCAATCGCCCTTCAGTACGGCATTCGGGCACGTCGCCGTTGGGCTGCATGAAATGTTTCAGGCGGCGTCAAAACAGCCCCAAGTTGAGCAGGAGCTCAGGGAGGAGGTGGCGGGCCTACAGAGGGACTTGGGGGAGGCCCAGGAAAGATTGGCTGATGTCGAGCGACGCTTGACAAAGGCCGACTGTGATGCGGCAGAAGCCCGTGGCAAGCTGGCCGTTGCAATTGAGGGGGATTTGGAGCGGAACGAACAGTTCTCCAAGTTGGAGCAAGACATGTCCCTGCTGCGGGATCGGGTGGCCGCCAAGGATAAGAAGGTTGAAATCCTTCAGCGGGAGTCTGCCGCCAGACAGGCCGAGGTTAAACGGCTGGAAAGTGAAGTTGCCCTTCTGAGTGCTGAGGGGAGCCACGCTGCGGCCGCCACCGTGGAGTCGTATAAGAAGTCGACAGACTACAAGAAGGCACTGACCGAAGTGGCGAAGGCTGGTGCCCTGGCTAATGTGGAAATGCTGCAGCAGAAGGGCGCCATCGACTAGGCGAAGGCGTCGATGCCGGTTGTGCCGCCAGCGAAGAAAGCTCGCCGACAACAAGTACTGCCCCTGCTACCGTCCCTAGTCAGGTTAAAGGTGCCTGCTCGGGTAGTGGGGAGAGTGGCAGACTCCCGGAGGGCGACTCTCAGCGGATTCCTACCCAATCCGAGGCGTCCCGTGCTGGGTTCCTGGCGGCCCACACCCGGGCGGATGGCACAATAGAGACCCCCAGTCCCACAGCCCGAGGGTCCGACCAAACAAGTCGCTCACACCCGCCGCAGGCCGCCGGTGGAGATGGTGAAGGTAGCGGAGCCAACCCCGCCAACCCCTGAAATAGGAGTAGAAAAAAAAAAAAATTGTAGCCGCTAAGGCATATTTTATCTGATGTAATGGACAGCTCTAAAGTTAATGAAATTTCAGAATTTGGTTATTTTGTTTTCAATGTCTTGTACCGCTAGAGTTTTGACAATTTTGCTTTTGCCAACAAATGAAACATTAAAGGAATTAAAATTGGTCCAAGTGCACAGTGTATCGGACAAGGGGGTGCTAAAATGAGAATAGCACCCCCAAATGGTGCCTATGGTTGGAGTTGCCCTTAGAAAATTGACTTCCGGTGCCTATAAAGCTTTAACCACGTAGCAATTCGTCCTCTGATTAGCAGTTACACAGTACACTGTCACACTCCCCACCCCAAATTTTGGTTTAACTATTATTTTTTCTTTTCGGAGTATTGGAATGCATGGTACTTACAATACATGACTTTAATTGTCAGATTTGTTGGTGCACTGTAGAGACTTTATAGCTATTCACATGCGTGTATCATTTTCTCAGGCCACCAACATTTTCTCAAAGTTATTATTTTGAAACTGATCATGGTTTCTTATTGTATTCATTTTGATAGTATAAAGATTGAGAGGAGAAAAATATTATTTTGCATTCAGATTTTCTTTTTGAATGAGTGAAGTCAGTGAATGCTTAGCAGGACTCTTTTTTTTTTGTTGCTAAAATTGTCATTGTTGCAGGTCAATGCTAGCAAGTCAAATCCGCATAAATTCTTTTTGGAGTCTGAGGACCATCGCGAGCAGTTAAGAGTTTGCTAGTATGTCCTACATACAGCTCACATGGTCTTCTACAAAGGGAAACCAACTTGGGCCAAGCCCATCAAGTAAAGCCCACAAACAACAACTAAGAATATCCAAAATATGATATCGAGATTAGTTCATTTACACAGGAAGTAACAGATCGATCTACAGGGAGACTTCAAAATTCGGGTAGAGAGAGTTCCCCTTTTCTTTCGGTGTTTCTTCTCTACTTGTATCTTTTCTCCTTTTCTATTTGGGTAGAGAGAGTTCCCCTTTTCTTTCGGTGTTTCTTCTCTACTTGTATCTTTTGACAACTGAGAAGTCTGCGATGCGACTGAACATTGCAGTATTGTTTCCATAAATTCTTCCATATTTTCATGGAATACAATTTGATACCCACAACTCTGTACCGTTATGTTCTTGCTTTTACTATAAAGACTGACTTTGGTGGTGGAAGTGCAATCAGATGACATAAGATGTGAAAGTGACCCACGTGATACATAAAACATACCCATCAAACCAGTACGACCACGGGATTCAGTGATGTGCCAAGTGAAATACCGACCGCCGATTTTCAAATTAAAGCCTATGTCAGGCTTTTCAGGATCCAAATTGTCAAGGACTGTGAAAACGGCACATACAGCTATTCCTTTCCACCCATTCATAGGATTTAGCGGGAAGGCTACCGAGGAACTATTCACACTGCAGAACCATTCTGGAATTCCATATTGAGGAAAAGTATCTCTATAAAACACACAGTGCTGACCAGAATATTTCTATTCAATAAAAAGAAATTGGAATTAGATTTGTAACCATGACCAATTGACCATGACCCCGTGAGTGTGTGTGTGTGTGTGAGAGAGAGAGAGAGAGAGAGAGAGAGAGAGACCTGAAGGATTTCTCCTAACAGAGACCAGGTCTGGGGATGAACGACTTTGCCTTCAATAACGTAGTAATTTCTTCCCGCATAGGCGGCGTGCCCCTGAATAAAGAAAATATGATGTGCGACAAAAATGATCAAGAAGAGATAAGTGAGTAGGTCATAATGGTTGGGTAAATAATGAAGCATTTCAAGTTGAATGAAAATATATATGATAGAGAAAGACCTCATAGCATTTTAAATTTGAAGGCAGTGAGCTAAGATGTTCTTTCAACAAAATGCTCGAGTCAATTTTGCAGCTACCATCCTCAGCCAACAGACTTATAGAGGAACTGTTATTCTGCATAATTCTTGATAGTTTATTCATCGATTTTATTGCTCGGATAAACTCTATAAAATCTGCTCTTTTGTACAGTAGACGGGCACCACTCATTTTAACCTCCACGTATGGGCTATCAACTGTAGTGTTAGCCTCGATGCTACTGCACTGATTGAAGGCATTCAACCTTGCTGAAAACCACAGATGCGGTATTATTATCCAATATCCAATTGACCCAGTCAAATGGACACCTTTAGCATTTACCTCGTGGTATAGAGTTTGTGTGTCACCAGGACCTTCCATGGTATCAAAACAACAATCAAACTTGTGCCTGACTTTGAAATATGGACTGCTATCAAAATTCTCATTAACTTCCAAACCGACATAGAAAGCACATCCCATCCATAGCCTACTCTTATTAGTCAAGTCCTCTGAAAGCGGGATTGTTATAGAAAAGTTGCTGCTTCTATTGTTGAACCAATATGGAATATTTCCATGAGTTCTATGTGATAAACCATATGCAGTTCTCACCGGTAAACTTATCTCCACCTGCTTAAAAAAAGGGGGGAAAAAAAGGAGAGAGAGAGAGAGTGTGTGTGAAAAAACAGCAACTTATTTTAAGATTGGCCAGTTTAAAGGACTTAGAAGAGAAATATTTTTAGAGAAGGGTATACCTCATTAACCTCATGATATCTGTTCAGCCATGCTGCAAATTGTGAATTGGTTATGAGAACGGAAAATCTGGTTGATGTTGTGCACTTAAGAATCCAAACATAGTTTTCATGAGGTGAATCATATAATTCATACTGATCAGAATCACTTTTAAGTGACATACAACCATATGCAGAAACTAATTTTATACTCGATGGAAGCTCTGGCAATGACTGCAACAGGATACAACCCCTCAAGTCAAGATTTTCAAGCTTGGAAAGTCGGAAATACTTTCAGGTATGCTTGTAAAATTGTTTCCCCTTAGTCTCAACTCCATCAATGATGACATGTGGTCCAGATAATTAGGGAGAGCTCCATCAAGCAGATTGCAGTAATTTAAATTCAATGATATTAAAGAGCTAAAACCGGACAATGAAGCAGGTAACAACAAGTTCAGTCCAGGGCATACTTCTGGAGGACAGGGAAAGAGCAGTGATGTAGAAACTAGACCGCTGCACCCGGAGCAGGATAACTCTTTGAGGTTTTTGAGATACACAATGGATGATGGCATTTGCCTGATAGCAGTTCCGCTTATATCCAACTCTTCAAGACATTCCACATTCCCAATATTCTCGGGAATTTCAATAAGATTAGAGCAGCCTGACAGAATGATTGTTTTAAGCCTTGTCAAACTTGAAATGACACTAGGAATTCTCAAAATATTTTTGCAATGAGCCATATCCAACAATGTAAGACCAGTCAGACGCTCAATTGACACTGGTAATTCCTCTATAGCACTCCCATCTAAATAAATTTTAGACAAGCATTTCATATCTCCCACAATCTCTGGAAATCTCTTGAGTCGTGCACAGCCCGAAAGATTGAAAATTTCGAGAGATTCCAAACTGATGTCCCATGAAGTGATTTGAAGGCTTTCACAGTTTTTCATATTCAATAATCTAAGGCGTCTGAGATTGCTAATGGATGGATGAACCTTAGATAATTTTGTGCAACCTTCAAGATTCAGCCTCTCAAGATTTGGGACACCCCTGAAGTCTGGTGTCTCAATCAAATTTTCAGAGTCCTTCAAATCAATTGATTTTAACTTATCTAAACACTGTGTAAAAAGAAAAACAAATGGAAAAACTATAAGCTCTTATCAAGTCTATTTACTAAAACCCATAAATGTATGAAAAAATTGTTACCTTGAATCCTTTCCATAGATGTTTGATATGGCTGCCACACAGGTTGAGGTGAACAAGCTTCTCAGATGGGAAAGCTCTTGGCAACAACTTTGAAGGATATCCATGCCATTCGAGAGCTCTTAACTCAGTAGATAGATAATCGAGGCCAAGAGGAAGGAGCACATTAGACATTTTAAGAAATCTCAATTTTTTCAAGTTTGACAAGGCGTCGTCACGTTTCAATTCCTTCTTCTGTTCTGGAGGCAAGCTAAGGACAATCCCTTGAACTGCATCCGATCCCTATTTACATATAATAAGCATAAAAAAGATTACAAACTGTTAATTAGTGTAGGTAAAATAAAAATAGGGAACTAGCACGTAATGATATTTAAATAAGACTGAAGATATAAATATGAAGACTCTTTAACATTTAGCTTCATATATGGTCCAATAAAACCATCTAGACTTACCTTATGATACTCCAGTAAATCAAGCACCTCCGTGGGTTGCCATAATCTACTACGATTCCCAGGTTCATTGAGACATTCCCCACGAACAAGTTCCCAACCCATTTCCTGAAGCAAATCATGCATCCACAATTTACTCCCTACTATAGTGATGAGGGATTTTCGAATCAGAGCACTTATACCAATGATTGGGTCAAAACCAAAACCCTCCAACAATATTGTCACCTCATCTCTGTCCTGTCCTTTGAAGAAACATGCAATATCTAAAAATATTTGCTTCTCCTTCTCATGCAATCCATCAAAACTGATTTTGAGTGCAGACATTATATCTTTGTCAAGATTTTCTTGTATTCTACTAAAGGCACTTTCCCATTCTTTAAGGCTTTGACCACACAAGAAAGAACCCAAAACTTCAATAGCTAAAGGAAGTCCCTTACAATAATTTACAAACTTATGGGATAACTCTATATAATCTTTTGGGGGTTGATCATTCTGGAAGGCTTTCCAACTGAAAAGCTTAAGGCCATCATAACTTCTCAATTCCTTGACCTTGTAACATCTATCCACATGATGAGCAATCAACAATTGTTTGTCCCTGGTTGTTATAATGATCCTACTCCCTCGACCAAACCAATTCTTGCTTCCAGCTAATGCTTGCAATTGTTCCAACTTATCTACATCATCCAGAATGATGAGAACCTTTTTACGACGAAATCTATGCCTTATCTCACTATCATACACATCCATCCTTTTTAAGACATTGCAAAGGAGATCTTTTGTTAATGCAACAATACCGTCTCGTCTAGAAATCTCTCTAACATTTTTCAGAAAGCATTTATCTCGAAATTGATCAGAGATTTTATCATAAAAAGCTTGTGCAAGAGTTGTCTTGCCAACCCCACCCATTCCCCATATACCTACAAAGACAACATCATTCCCTTGATCTGTAGCCGAACATAACTTCATTATTTCCTCAACACCAAAGTCAATTCCCACAAGTCCAAGATCATCCGAATGAGGCTGTTGGATTGTACCGCTCAACTCATTTACTATCTTTCCCATAATCTCTTGGATAAACTTTGACTCATACCTGCGGGCAAAAAAGGGGGAGGCATTGGCTTGAGACTAACTATCATCGGGTTTCTTATTTATCTAATCATCATCAATTAGTAAATGTAACATACCTATCACGTAAATGAAATCCGGAGAGATTGGCCACTCGAGTCAAAGCAGCTCTCCACTTTTGCACCTTGTCTTTCTCCAAGTCATCCTTGAAGCGCTCTTCATGTAAAACAAAGGCTTGTCCAAACCATCCGGTCTGTTTCCTTACCTCGCACGGATCTACATCATAGAAAATTGGAAACACTCTCTGCCCCCTGTCCTCCATGCACTCAACAATCATAGTGAGTTCATCCAAACACCAAGTCGAAGAAGCATAGTTTCTCGAGATAACAACAAGCGCGATTCTTGAAACTTGTATGGCTTCCAGGAGATTTGATGAAATGGGTTGTCCTCTATCAAGCTCTTCATCATCCCTAAAGGTGAAAATACCTTCTCGGTCTAGAGCAGCATATAGATGATCTGTAAAGCTCTTACGAGTATCCTCACCTCGGAAACTGAGAAAAATGTCATATGTCCATTGTATGTTTGAAGAAGAGGCAAATGAGGAGGAGGGTAATTCAGTCCCCATCAATTAATATATGTCTATTGAGCTCCCCGTCAATTTCCCAAGTAGAGGACGAAACAGGAACACACTGAAAATGAAGCAGCTATATAAAGTTCAATTCTCTACTCAAAGTTTCAAAGAATAACAAAATTTACTGATCAATAAGAAAGGAAATATATACATCTGCTTAGAAGCATATAGCAGAAATTTTGATCATACCTATCGTATTATCCTGGACAGATGATCGAACAAAGGCCAGCCGGAACCCTCTCAACAGAAACAAACCCACAAACTAAGCAAGCTTGATCAGAGCAAAACCTCTCATCATCTTCCAACAAAGTGAAATTACAATCCCCGGCCTGACATCGATTGTGATGGTTAGGCGTTAGTTAACAGATATAACAATTGTCACATAATAGTGATCAGTTAATAATGTGTTCTGAAAAAGTAAAATTAAGGAACCACCTCTACTGCAACTCTTAAACCCAGACTACATATAGTATGAGATCAGGTTGAATCCTTAACCATAGCTGTTTGAATAGGTTACAATAACTATTTTGGGTGTCCTACAGTTGATTGTTTCATTGGTAGTTATTGAGTATACAGATGAGCAGTAGTGAGGAATATATGGTGTTGAATCTTGAGCTTTCCCAGTAATTTGAAGATTTCTAGATTTTGCAATATTAAGAACAGCATCCAGCTGATGGTCGACTTGGTTCAAAGGCCTTCAGAGCAACCTGCAACTTGACTCGGAGGGGATGGAGTTGACGACGGGGAGCTCAGCCACCGTCGCCGAAGTCAACGAGTCGTCGGCAATGCAGAAGAATCTACGGAGGCTGAGCAGAAACGCGCAGAGAGAGAGAGAGAGAGAGCACCCACTAAAGAAGACAGCCAAACGAGATGATTTGAATTTGGGAGACTGAAATCCAAATCCTCAACTCCAAATCACCCTATCCAAACAGGACTTAACTCGAAGCATACATGAGAAATTACATACCTATCATATCATATCATCCTGGAGAAACGATTGAAGAAAGGCAATAATTGATGGAGATGGATCAATACGAAGAGAATCTGATATCTGAGAGTCTTTGGTTATTGTTTTAATCTGAAATGGAGATAAACTGCAAGCGTCCAGCCGTCCACTTTACCAAATAAAAAAAGGCGTACAAAGAAAAAAAAAGAAAGTGTAAACGCCCTCCGCGAGGAATATACAGGGAAATTACTGTCACTCTTTCTTTCTACTTTCTTCTGGTTGAAGTTACATTTTCCCCGATTATCATGGGTGTTTTTTTTTTTTTCCTTGGACAAATTCTTTCTCTTTCTCTGCTTCTTGAGTAACAGCCTTTATGCTTTACCCCATAGCAGTGTACCCTTTTTCTTCCTGAATCATGTTCTCAACCTCTAGTACACTATTCCAAGCCATGTGTGTCATGTTGTCGAATCGGACTTGTTTGGACATGACTGTCCATCTTCAATTTAATTTAGCCAATCTGCTACTTCAATTACTAATCCGGCCGGAATACTTGAAATCAAAATGGTATAAGCAAATAAGCAAAGCTCTTGTGGAGCTTTACCGGGGGAAAATAGTTGCTCTAGGCCTAAAAGTCAGTTCGAATTTCGAGTACCTCATCATTTTCGTGTGACCTCTTTGTATCGTAGCATCTTTGATCATGTATGTGTTTGGCTTTTTTCCTTGAGGGTGTGTGGATATTGGATAATACGTTGCTTTTTTTGTTGACGAGCTAGGAAAAAAATAGCAAGAAATATTATAAGGCCTTATGTTCAACGAATTGTCCCAAAGAAGCTAATACAATGGTAATTGGGGAATCAAGCATGTTGACTTTTGAGTTTCTTTTAGCATACATAATTTTATATTGGATTAATTTCAGTTTACCCCCCTGAGATTTGGGGTTGTCATCATTTCACCTCCTGTACTTTCAATTTTGAATTTTTACCCCCTAAACTTTCCAATTTCAATCAGCCGTGTCCAATTTCTACTATTCCGTCCAAATTGGACGTTAAGTTTGACTTTTGAGGGCTAAAATGGTCATTTCAACATAAAAAAAAATTAAAAAAATTAAATTTTTTTTTTCTGTTTTTTAGTTTTTTAGTTTTTTTTTTTTTCTGTCTTAGTTTTTTTTTATAGTTTTTTTTTCTATTTCTTCATTTTATTTATTTATTTTTATTTTGTCTTCAACCTATACACCACAAGTTATAATAGGTTTATAAAAACAAAAAAATACTCTAGGTAGTTGAAAGCCGCTCACTGGTCTATGATATTTGTGACATATCTCCGATAAAGTGAAGAATTTAGGATATATCCCCAATAAAGTGAAGAAATATCTGTGAAAAATAATTTTACACTTTATCTGTAACTAAATATCTGTAAAAAATGATTTTACACAAATATTTCTTCACTTTATTAGGGATATACAAATATTTACAGATAAAGTGTCAAATCATTTTTTACATATATTTCTTCACTTTATTGGGGATATATCATAAAATTCTTTAATTTATTGGAGATATATCACAAATATCGTAGACAAAAAAAGATTTTACACGGATATTTCTTCACTTTGTTGGGGATATACAGATATTTATTTACAGATAAAGTGTAAAATTAATTTTTACAATATTTCTTCACTTTATTGGGGATATATCCTAAAATTCTTCACTTTATCAGAGATATATCACAAGATCGTAGATCAGCGAGTAGCTTTCAACCACCTAGAGTATGTTTTTGATAAACCTATTGTAACTTGTGGTGTATAGGTTGAAGACAAAATAAAAAAAAAAATAAAATAAAAAAAACAAGAAAGAAAAAAAACGAAGAAACAGAAAAAAAAGATATTTACATATATATATACATATATAGATATATTTTTTTATTTGTTTTTTAATTGGTTGAAATGACATTTTAGCCCTCAAAAGTCAAACTTACGCCAATTTGGACGGAAGTAGAAATTGGACACGGCTGATTGAAATGGGAAAGAGGGGTAAAAATTCAAAATTAAAAGTAGAGGGGGTGAAATGATGACACCCCCAAACCTCAGGGGGGTAAACTGAAATTAATCCTTTTATATTCGCATACATCAATAATCGTCAGTCATATGCGTTAGAAATAACTAGCATTATGGCTAGTAGCGGACACAGAAATTTACTTACGTGGGGCAAAAAAATAAGTTGAACAAACAAATATAAAAAATGATTAAATTCAGTTTACTCCCCTGAACTTTGGGCCTAAAATCAGATTGCTCTCTTTCTGAAAAACGATTACGATGGTCCCTATACTCTCAAATGACATCACCCGAGTCCAAAATTTAAATTTGGCTCGAAACATGACATCAACGGCAGAGTTGGAGCCCACATGGGGGCCCATAATGAGGGCAAAATGGACATTTCAAAATTTTCTAATTTTCTCTCTTTTTTTTATTTTTTTTCTCTATAGTCTCTCTCTCTCACTCTACCCGATCTGCTCTCTCTCTCTCTCTCTCCCAGATGCTCCGATCCATCATTGCCCTCGCTCTCCAACCTCCACGCCACCTCCGAGCTCCTCCACCACACTCCCCGCCCTCCGCTTCTCCAAGAAGCTCCGCCACCTCGTCATCGACCTTGGAAAGATTGACAGCAACCAAATCAATAATCACAATCAGCCATTCAATTCATAGTATAACTTGAATTCACAAGCCCAACCAGGCATTTATCACGCTCCAAAACGCCAGATACAAGCCCAGAACCTCCTGAACAACTGCCAGAAAAATCCCAAAAAACCATTGTGCACAGTGAGGTTCGCCAACACCGAAAGCAACCAAAAACCAATTCGTTCATAACCTTAAGCAATCGAAAACCATGTATACGATCGTGTAGAACGTGAAGAAGAGATCTATTTTTGTACCTCATGCATTATTGATGATCACTGGAGTAGCTGGAAAACCCATCGAAACTTCACCGTGAAACCCCGAAGCTTCAGGCTTCGATTCTCTCTCCTCGATCAACGATTAGACAAACCCATACCATGGGGACGTCAGGGAGGATGAGACGAAAGGTTTGGCCCGGGTGCCCCGGTCGGACGTGGCCTTTCCGGCCCGTCGTCCTCCAGCTCTGAATTGGGCGAAAGTGAAAGATTAGGGCTTGAATCGAGTTTGTGGAGATAGAGAGAAGTTACAAAAGCTTGTGCCTACTCCGCCGATTCCGATCGAGGAGGAGTACGAGGAACGAGATGGCGTGGTGTGGAGCTTCATATCGAAGGGAGGTGGAGGTAGAAGTGTGGTCGTCAATATAGAGAAGGGGAGAGAGAGGGAGAGAGGGAGAGAGAGGGAGAGAGGGAGAGAGAGAGAAGAAGAAAAAATTAAGAAAAGAGATAAAAAAAAATTAGGAAAAATTGAAAATGTCTATTTTGCCCTCCTTATAGGGTTTAAAATATGAAAAGTGGGCCCCCATGTCGGCTCCAACTCAGCCGCTGATGTCATGTTTCGAGCCAAATTTAAATTTTGGACTCGGGTAATGTCATTTGAGAGTATAGGGACCATCGTAATCGATTTTCAGAAAGAGGGACCAATCTGATTTTAGGCCCAAAGTTCAGGAGAGTAAATTGAATTTAATCCTATAAAAAACTACGGTGAATGAAATTTTTCAATCTTTCGATATTGATAATATTTTCAATGAATACATATCCTAACAAATAAAAGGACTTTTTTTTTTTTAGAGTAATAGTCAGCCACATTATTGATAATAATAATAATAATAAGAAACATTACAACTTAAGGGCCGTGATCACTTATCCAATTTGAGCCTAAAAATTATCCACTTACTCCACTAAGGGCACGATTACTTACTTAGAATGGGAGGGAATGATTACGAGGTAAAAATCTTACTGCGCTTACTAACACATAGAGGAATCAAAATGATTCCGGGTAAAAGTATTCCAGCGTTTACTAACCTTATCAGGAATCGGAATTGGTGTAGGTCCCGCCTCTTTATCAGGAATCGATTCCTGAATACTCAAGAATTTGATTACGAAGGGGGGAGATGAGTTTAAGAATCAAATCCTCCGGAATCAATACCGATTCATTTATTCTCCCATTCCTCATATGTCTCCGATTCATGATTATTTTTCATTCCAAGTAAGTAAACGTGTCATAAGAGTTTTTTACTCCCATTTACCCAAGCTAACATCTATTGACAATATTGTCCTCATTTTAATTAACAACTACTCCCCTTAGACTCTCTCTCTCTCTCTCTCTCTCTCTCTCTCTCTCTCTCTCTCCTCCGATCTCTCCTCCCAGCGGAGTCATACGGTGCGACCTGAATTCCTAACCGCTTCGAGTCTCCGCCGACTCCGTTGACCTTGGAGATGAGTGAGACTTCTCCGGGCCGCGTCGTCATCCTCCATCTCTGAGTGGTGGCGCACTATTTGGCTCTACATCGACCAGATCAGCGCCGATTCGTTTCCTCTCTCTCTCTGATCCCGACCACCACCTCCACGAGTAGAAGACGCAAGAAGAAGAGGATCGTCGAAATTGCAGCCTCTGCAAGTCCTAGAGTCGAGGGCGAGTGGGTGAAGAGAGTCTTGATGGCTCTGATTCGTCCTTCTACGCACCAGCAGAGGCGAAGAGCCTGGTTCCATCCACGGAAGAGCCGACTCTCAGTCATGTCCAAAGCCGATGTTGAGTGAAGTATTGGTAGAGAGGAAGTCTCAGCCGGGGGGGAGGTGGAAGGCTGAAATTTGCTCCGATCTGGTGCCCAGAACAATTTCTAGGTGGCCAATTTTTTTTTTGGTATACTGTGAGCTCTGAGAATGGGGAAGGAAAAAAAAAAGTGAACATGTAGAATTGAACATATAAATTGATCAATTGTGTCTGTAGTGTATTCATTTTGGTTTTGGGAGTTTATGCAATTCACTAAAACTAAAGGGCAATAATATGATTATTGGGGGCAATAATATGATTATTAGGAAGCAATAATATGATTATTGGGAGGCAATAATATGTTTATTGAGGGGCAATAAAATCGGACTCCGATAGTCGGATTCCGGTCACTAGTTGCAGATTCCATTCACCGGAGTCCGCTGCCGACCGCCAGTCACCAGAGTCCGGCAAGGTCTCCGATGACTTCTCTTCTAAGTGACAAAGAAGAAGAGGGCAAAACTATCCTAAAAATAAATAAAAAGTAACAAAAAAAAAATACTTAATTGGATATTAGGACAAAATATATATAAAATATTGTGTAAGTGGGCAATCTCTTAGAGAGTTTGGGTAAGTGGGGTTAATTAACCCCAAAATTGGGTAAATGATCATTTGCCCTACAACTTATAGATGTAGAAACTACATCAAAAAATAAAATAACAAGAACAATATTAGATGCAACTAGGCATCGGAAGTAAAACATAACAAGGACACTAACGGATGCAATTAAGCATTTGATGAAGCACCAAACATAATCCAGGCTATGTAAAACAGTACCAATCATATAGTCAACCATACTGCCACGCAAGAATAGACGTCGAATAGAGGGTAACCTTCTATCGGAATAACCGGTGGTAGTGTGACCGATCTTGCCTATTCTACGCATAATAATACGTCGAATAGAGAGCAATTTTCTACCTAAGTAACCAAAAAACCAATTCCAAAATGCCAAGAAATTTTAGGCTAAAAAATCTCCTAGATCCCAGATCCGAACCCTAACAACATTGGGCTCATATATGCACCTGTTGCAAAGCCCCAAGAAGGAAGACCCACCCAAAAAATCCCCACATAATTCTCCTCTGGGCTCCCAAGCCATCCCTGACTTAGACCCCGACCGCTACTCCACCGCTCTTAGCTGGAGAAAGATCATCCTGGCCCCACCAACACTACCCCCCCCCCCCCCCCCCGGCCGCCGCCACTGTCACCGGTCGGAACGCATAGCCCGCCCAAACCTGAAGCACTGGTTCGCTCACCCTCAGCTATTGGATCATCCCCTCGATCTAAGTGAAGGAATCTGGACAGTTGCCGCTCCAGCGCACCGGGAAAACTGGGCTAAACTCCAGCTCCTTTAGAACCCCTCCCTCAACCACACCGCCACTAAAAAGCCGCACGCCGGTGACTTGAGTAGGGCCCGACTTTGGCCGAAGACGCCCAACACTAGGTGCAGACCGGATACAGGAAAGCAGCACAGCCATGGCTTCTTCCCATTGAAAAGAAACACAGTCAGAATGGATCTGAAAATGAGAGCTTGCCACAGGTCTAGATGCGAACCACGACCTAATACAGGACACGACAGGAGTCGTGCAAGAAAAACTACTATAAGCAAAATGGTTAGTAATAATCACGTAGTACTTAAAAAAAAAAAAAAAAGGCATAATGGATCGATCAGTACCTACTGTGTGAAACTCCTATCAATGTTGTATAAAAAAAAATTAAAAAAATCCTATAAATTAGAATTATACTATATTAAAAGACAAGAAAAATCTTGAAAAATAAAATAAAAAAGCATTTAGATTGATGTAGTCCGTTCAGAATTGAAGTCCTGTATGCAATCCTAAAAATAAACAGCACCGAACAAAACCCCTATACACAAATTCTATATTATACTAGAGTCTTATCCTTGTAGTCATGTTAGTACACTTACCAGTAGTCAAGTTCACGTATGGCATTTGCCATTTTCAATGACTTAATTATGTCCTCTACCATAGAGAAGTCACAACATCAAGTAACAAAATATGAGATCCACAAATTCAATCCTTTAGACACAATGTTTTTCAACAGCATACCATATCAACTCAAACCCAAAATTGACATTTAAACCTTTCCTTGAACTAAGGCTTTTTACTATGTTTACTGCGGTGGTGAACACATACATATTTATCATCAGAACCCAGCTTAAACTTTACCAAATCCATGTCCAAACTCCAGAATTTAAGAGTTTTAACTCAATCTCAGAACCTTTTTCCGCAGTTTTCCACAAATATTACCCTACACTTGCTGTGTTTTGTCTTCAATTGCCACTCACAACAAAATTACAAAATTTCTCTTAAACAGAGTGTCTATGCAGTGAATTAGGCAAGCAAAGATCTATGCTCATATGCTAAATATTAAGCAAAAGGCATTTTCATACTCTAAACATTCATTTATACAATCCTAGAATTCACATCTACAAGTCACTGTTAGAACTACATACTATTGCAAAATATCATGGTTCTTGGAATCAAGTCATGAGTAGAACGAAGTCAAGCAACTAGTCACAAACCAGCTCATGGAGAGATATTGAGACCACCTCATGAGTCATGCCATATGCAATTAACAAAAAGAATCCCAATTATTCAATGCAATCGATGGATACAAGCAAGTGTACTTATAGAGGCTACCCAGAAGTTTTAGTCGAACAATGAATCTCAAGCAAGGGATTGATTTGAAAACACTAAAGCATAGTCTGATCTTCTGTTCGAATTGCTCCTCAATCTCTATGCTATGTAATACATAACCAAACTCCTCAATCAATTTTTGTTTCTGACGGGCGCTCTTTCCTTCTAAAACAAGCTAGAGAAGTTGCTTCCACCATACCTTTCAGCAAACTTAGTGAGTGGAACCACGAACTGAAGGAACTTTCCCACCCTCAGATGAAGATCAGATACCGCTCAATGGGAGCGCAATATCATCAATAGTGATACTCAAGCGATCCTCAGTATCAAAGAGCAAGAGAACAAGCGGAGGCAACGCACAGCGGAACCCCTATACTGACCAAGATTGCAGCAGTAACGCCTTCGTCCCTCAGTGCTAACTCAGGGAGATGGGGCTCAAATGATGTCCCTCCAACTGTCAACAAAAATGATCCACCCTACAAAAAACAAAAAAAGAGTGAAAGATTCATAAGAAACTCGCAGCAAAACTTGATTATGTGGACTCTGTTTATCTCTTCCCATACTCCACTGTCTATCTCTTCCCATACTCCACATAATCATGGGGGCTAAAGTTGTATCCAAAAGGCACCACAGTCAGCGCCAAGTCATGCAATAACAATTCAGAACACTACATACCCGCTCATTATGGTCATCCTCGCAAAGACTATCGTCTGCAGCAGATTCTTTCACCGAGTCACTGATACCAACGTCCTAACAAGTCACATACGAGCAAAATGTCAAAAAAATGCCACACGAAGCTCAATGCAGTCAACACCAAATAATGTTATACCAACTTTGCACACCTGCTTGTTACAGTTATCTGCACAAGGACCGACATTTGCAACAGATTCCTTCATCAGAGCACGAGCACCAGCTACCTAACAAGTCACATACAAGGGAAATGTCAAAAAAAAAAAAGAAGGAAGGAAGCGAAGAAGAGAAAACATGCAGAAAGCCTTGGTCATGTATCCCACTAACATTATGCTCGTGATTATCCATCGAGATAGCAGCATGAGCTCCCTGCGAGGCAACAACTCAACCTCTACACAAACAAAAAATAATAACTCATGCAAGAGTACAGAGGCCTAAGTTTGGTTGCATACTTAGTTATCACCGCAGCTATCCTCTTCCATTAAAGCTATGGTTGGATTACCCTGCAAAGCAATAAGTTATTATTCAAGCATAGACACCACACCAAGAGCAAATAACAAGGTCATGTAGCAACATGCAACATGCAAAGAAGCAAGTATACTCACACAAAATTACACATAATTCCCAAGCATATAAACTCATTTGATCATCCTCATCTCCAAGGGATTCCGCCTATTAGGAAAGGAAAACACCAAGTAAATCGCACGTCATGCAGCAAAAACAAGAGAAGAAGAAGAAGATCGTGCCAGAAAAGGATACCTAACTACTGTCATCGCAGGTCTCTCCCTCATAAGTATCAGATTCATTCTCCTCATGTGTACTGACATTATCACTAAGGGGGCTACCTTCGATGTTGTCACTTGGCGTGTCACTAAGATCAACATGAGCAGCGCCCTTAGACGACGGTTTAGGTTTAGAAAAACTCATGTTAACAACGCGAGAGCTCTGTCTGCGGACAGCAGGTGAGGCCTCAACTGTAACCTTTTGCTTAGTAGCTCCACTAAGTCTTGAGCAAGAAGCGGCTTTCCTTTTCTTCCATTTTCCATCAGCTAAACTCGACGGCAGTATCACTCTAACAGCAAAGGTACTTTTGACTACTAGAGGAGGGATGCGATCCTTTGCCACCTTAGGTTTGAAACGGCAAACCTTCTTTTTACTTTCTTCTCTATTCTCGGAAGGCCTGACTTTGCCTTTTGTTGCACACTTGTCACCCTCTTATGTTCTTTTAAAGTCCACCTCTAAATCATCCCCACCTTTAAGATGACCAACCACACGTGCTATGCCATTCGAGTATACCTCAGTATATGGAAGGTTAAGTCTAGACATGACACCCATGACAGTGCTACTGCGAAGTAGTCTCTTGTTCTCACTATTGGCTTTCGAACACAACCTAGTCCCACCAGTCTGAATAAACCTCCTGAACTCGCACCGCTGCAACTCCCAAAACCTCAAGAACGTTGATGTAGGGGAGCCAACACAGTCCTTCTTCCCGAGACTATCTGAGAGCATACCCCTACAAGAAATACCATCTATCCGAGTGAAACCCATGATGCAGTCCCCAAGATGTCCACCGTAAGATAGATGCGATGACACATCCTGGTCGATGCCAAACTGCCTCTTAACTCTATGAGGGGAATACTTCTCCATCACAGGGTCAAAGAAATCACCACATGCTATTATGGACTATGCACTAGTGGCAGGAATCAACTCAACCGATTCCAAGAACGGTGATGAATTACCCTCTGGATAAAAGAAAGGAAATGTCTGGAAGCCATGAGCAATAAAATATGGCCTGAAATTGAACTGCCTAATGTCATCCAAAATAGCAGGCCTAAATGCACCCTTCTTGGCCTTCCTTCTGAACCATCTACAACACAACGGGAATCCTACTAGATTGAAGTCTCTTTTAGCTCCCTCAAGTTGATGAAGGGACTCAGGAGTTACAGGTTCCACAGCCGAACCTTCGAATCTCTCCCATACAAACACTTGAAGGAAGAAGCTAGATACTAAAAAGTCAATGCCATATTGCCCCGCACCTTCTTTGTCACCCTTTGAAATCTGATCAAGCTTCCTATATAGATGACCAAGGAAGAGAGGAGCAAGAGGGAAATAAGTACCGGCTGCTAGCATAATGGCCAATGGGAAGACTCACTGCTGCACGTTCTCATAGGGAAAATCCGCAAAAATGAACCTGCTCAACCAGTAAGCAAACATGGCCTCCACCAGGCAGCCAGATTCAAAGCCTGCACCATGCCTAAACTTGCCTCCATCCGTCGAGCCCTAAAAGTGTCTCACCCAGTTACAAAAATGGAACACTTCTTTAAAGTCATGAGCACCCTTTTCCAGAATCTGCAACTTCTTCTCTGTGCCTTATTCAGCTCTATCTTGAAGGGATTACCATCTCCAATGATCGGGATTCTCATAATATTGCAGACATCTTCCAGAGAAGGAGTAAATTCCCCCTAGGAACAGATGAACGTGTGAGTTTCAGAGCTCCATCTTCGTACCACATGGTGAAGGCAAATGTCATCTTTGTAAACCTCACAAAAGCCGGAAATAAACAGTGAAATCTTCACTCCAGCTCCAATAAGGGCCTCTTCAAGCTTTTCCTGTTGTGCCTCAAAGCTGACCCATTCAGGTCAACCCGCAGGGGTCCTCGCAGGATACCGGAAACATATAGGCACTGCAGAGTACTCTCCCCGCTCAATAAGCAACATGGATATGAACTTGGGAGAAACAAAGCACCCAGAAAACTCATGAGATGCCTCCTCTGAGCTACCTTCACAGTCCCCCGCGGTGGAAGCGGGAATGAGACCATCTTCCAATGAGAGGTGGTGGTCATGAAGTTCAGTAGGCTGAGAAGACTCAGATGCTTGTGCCATTGCAAACAAAAAGGAAACCCTCCTGCAAAAAAAAAAAAAAAAAAAAAAAAAAAAAAAGGGAGATGTACTACCTGTGAGCAATAGCAATTGTTTCTCTAATACATGGTAATCCCTATCTGACACCAACAAGCAGGCAGAATGCCAAGCATAATCACACAATTAACAAAGCATGCAACGCCATGCCGAAATATGTCACATCCCTATGATATATTGTGATAAATTCATCATCGGTGCATCGCTTTCAAGCAAAATATAACAACCAAGCAAACACAGCCCTGCACACCGATGCATGCAACTATTCCCCCCAACGAAAAAAAAAAAAGAACAGGAACATCTGAAGCAGAAAACAAATCGAAATAAGACCAAAAAAAAAACCTATGGCAGTCAATCAATGCACAAGCCAAGCCAAGATGTGACATATTCATGCCTTGCTCAAAATACTGATAAGTCAGTCCATGCACGAAAATATATATATATATATATATAATACGAAACGAACATACAACCTAGTGCTATCCTTGATCAACTCCAAGCATACACATGCCTATTCTAAGGTAAAGCCGCAAATGCCTTTTCCCCTTCATAGTATCAACCTCAGACACATGCACAATGGGCACATACGTATATACACAAGCAACACAAAAAAAAAAAGGGAGAGATGAATGACAGAGGAACTGTGTTTTCAAGAAAACTCCAAGCGCACATGCACCTATCTAGCAATCTCAAGCAATATTTGACACACATAAACGCTAAAGCCAAAACTGCACACCTCTGTATAATACTTATACATGCTCCACAGGCACAATATACTTATACATGTGTATTTACAGAAATAGTTAGCTGCGGAGATCTCAAGGAAACTAAATCCAAGAAAGAAAACAAGAGGGTTCGTAACGCAAGCGGACCATAAATCTTCCTATGAGATATTCAGCTGCGGTAATTCGGGTAAAGGTGAGACGCTATGCAACCAAACGCAACACAAAAAAAAAAAGGGGAAAGATAAATTTCTGTTTTAAGTCAATTGTGAAGTCTTCTGCTGCGTTGCATCACTACCCATGAAACAAAATCGCAACTCATCAAGTTGATAGGATCAGATGGCAAAATGAAAAAGCTCAAGTGAGGTCAATCCAAGGTCACGTTAGAGGAAGGCTAGGCACAAACAAGCAGCAATAAAAATAAAAAAAAACAGAGCCAATCACCGCAATGAGGATTTGAACACAAGCTACAGCAAGAGTGAAGATCGATTCAATACCGAAATTAATTCAAGCCATCACAAGACATCCATAACCCATCTGCATGCATAAGCCATTCAACAAAAATTTTACCCAGTTCAACAGTCCCAAGGATTCGAGATTACCTTAGATGAAAAGGATCATACAATCAAATCCACGAATTGGAAGAAGTGTAAGATGGATCCCTACAACAGAAAAAGAATCATGATTCCCCGCAGTAGGAGGAGGAATGCAACGGTTACACGCTGAAGGAAGGAAAAGAAGACAAAGAGAAGAATTTTAGGGTTTCGAAAGAGGGGAAATGAATACCTCGAATCCGAAAGCCCAGTGGGTTCAAGGATCTCTAGAATCTTCAAGGAACACGAGCTCAATGTGTCAGACAGAGCGCGAAGAGTTCAACACTCCTTAAGAGGGAAGAGGAGGCGAAACTGTGGAGCCTTTACACGTTATTGTTCAAAAGAAGAAGAAAGAAAAGAAAAGAAAATAGCAGGCCTCTCATGCTGACTCACCTTAGAAATTGTAGGTTGGGCTGATTTTTCCTCATTTTGATTATGCGGCCCATTTCATGCTTCAAGTAGCCCACATAATCAATGGGGCTAATGTTGGTACCCGAAAAATCACACGACAAATAAATATGTCGTCGCGACATATTTTAGCATAAACATGCAATTTGTATAAAATTCTGTAAAACTATAGAATTTTATACCCATCTCTCGACTTTAACTCGCCAAGCAAACACACCCTAGATGTGGACCCAAGCCACATCCACGCATTTCTGGGGCTTGCAGAAGTGGGTATATATGGTGTGGAAGGTTACGAAACATATAATGCTCGCCTATTAGTTTAACGTCATCGGTGGTCTCGATCTTGGGCTCGAGATCCAAGCCCGGTAATTTAAACTTATAGCGAATTGGTGAAAATGAGGTTTGGGTCAACCTTTTTCCAAAACCCAAAGCCCAAAGAAAAAGTCCAAACCTAAAAGAAATTGGGTAGCCCAAACTTTCACCGTTTTCTTCTATCTCCCTTTCCTTTCCCCGCAGCTGCTAAATACGCTGCAACTCAACCCAAATATCCAGGAGAAATATTGATTCCCCCCGTCAGTTGGCAAGGAGGAAACTTTCTAACTGGTAGGCAGATATCCCCTTCCCTCTTGAACGATGAGCTCACAGCTCCCTAGCTGCCCCTTCAACCTCGTTCCAGATTTTCTGTCACCGCAGCTGTTTCTGCTGCAGTGTTTGCGCACGGCTGCAACAATCCTCCTCTGTTTCCAAGACTCCATATCTCAAGTAAGCTCTGATATCCCAAATCTTAAGGCAGAAATCCTGCATGAGCTAAAGGAGGAACGTCTTACCCAGAAAACCAAAGGGTTTGAGCCACCATAACACCCCTCCAATTGAGCCTATAAAATGGGATATTTGAAACTGAAAAGATAATGAAGCAACAACCCAGAAAACTTAGGAACATCAAAAAGCCTCTAATTCTTCAAGCTTCCAGGCCTCTAAACACAAAACCCAGTTCCTAGCACTTTTCTCCCAAGCCTCCCTGCCAAGCTCATCTTCCAGAAACCTAAATTTGATACAATCCCCAAATTCTCTCACCACAGTATGTTTCTAGCTCCCACACCATCCTCATGCTGTCAAGCCTCATTCAGTATCTGAATCACGCACAAAATTCTCTCACTAACATCAAGTTATTGAGTTAATTTTGGCCTGGTCTTGCTTAATTCAAAAAGAACCCTCACACCCACACATGAGTTGTACCTTTTGTTCCCATAATCAATCGCTAAATGACCAATCCCACCACACTCAAAACATTTAGGTTTTTCAATAAAGTTTTTCTTCTGGGGATATTTACTGTTTTTGGAGTTTCTCCCATAGGAGTTGTCAGGAGCTTGATTTGTTTTGAATTAGACTCAAAAACACTTTTTAACCTTTGACCAGAGGGATTCCTAGACTTAAAGAATTTCTTGTTTTGTCAAATAATCCAAATCTTCAGTGCTAACCTCAGCATCTTCTTCCTTTTTGACAAAGTTAAACGCTATATTTTTTACCTTTTGTTTTTTTTTCTAGTTTAATTCTCATCTCAAACGTTTTGAGATTTCCTACAAGTTCATCTAGAAAATAGGTGTCAATATCCTGAGCTTCCTCTATGGCTGTTTGCTTGGACTGAGAGCTAGGTGGAAGAGATCTAAGGAATTTCTTAACAATACGATGTTCTTCAAAGGATCACCTAAGCTATGACACTGACTTGCACATTGATAAGTCTAGCATGAAAGTCATCAACTGACTCATCGTTCCCCATTGTCATGTTCTCAAATTCTAGGACCAACCTCATAAGTAACCTGGAGAAGATCCCAAGCTTTCTTGGCAGTCTCACAATGACTGATCCTAACCCTTTCCTTTTTTGATAAGGCAGTGAATAAACTATTCCTTGCCTCATAATCATGATTACAATCACGGACCTCTTCCGTACTCCACTCTTCCCTAGGTTTAAGAATCATTTTGGCCCCCAAAGACTCAGTAGCCTTAGGATTTTCAGGTTTGGTTGGATGAACCCACCCTGTCTCAACAATCTTCCACATATTTTCATCTTGAGAGTACAAAAATGCTCTCATCATAATTTTCCATTGGGAATAATCTTACCCATCAAACCAAGGTGGATTGTTGATTGAACCCAAGGCTCGATCTCGTTCCATCCCTCCCACGAATCTTACCAAGAAACTTTAGTAACCTGCTCTGATACCAAATGAAAATACTGGGATGAAACTAAAAAGCCTAGAGGGGGGTGAATAGGCTTTTCCTACAGAAACCACAGCTTTTCTTTAATTCTAAAAACCTCAACAAGAAACGTTAAAGGATTGAAACATATATATGAATCCTTGAATATAGCAGTGCAGATAAAGTGCATAAAAGAAAGGTAAACACAATCACACAACGATCAAGAGACACCAAAATTGTTTGCACAGTAAAAACCTCAAAATGAGGAAAACAACTGCAGGGCCTTAACTCTCTAAAGCCCTAGTGAAAACTGATTCACTTAATGGAAATATACGAGTTCTCTTACAAACAACCAATAGCACTGACCTCGGCTATACTTACTAGACTCATTCTAGAAGGCTGTATGATCACGTCTTCGTAAATCTTCTCCACTGATGAACTGCTCTCACTGGTAGGATTGACAGATACTGACCTCGACCTTCAATCTTCTTTACACATCAACAACTCCAACTAACCTCGACAGTACTTGATATGCAGTATATGATTGATAAATGAAAAAGTGTTTAACTCAACAATTTACTTTAAGATGGAACGAGTAGATTACTGATACGATTTGAAGCACATCGCTATTCAAAGATGAATGAAGCATTTTTCTAAATCACAATGGATGAATACAATCTTTTTTCCCGTCAAAGGCAAGCACAATGAACGCATTTTATTGCTGTTTATAATATGCAGACTCCCCCTATAACCTTGGACAATAAAGACACCAAAACCTAATTGACTCCTTATATGGAAGGGACATATCCTAAAAAGATATTCTACAAATAAACATGATTTTATCCCTAATAAAAAAGATAGACTTAACTGAACAAATCATGTAGAATAAATATCCTTTTACAACTTAATGACTGACAGCAATAATGCACAAAAAATCTCCTAACTAAAGAAATTGAACACAGACCAACTCACATATTCTGACCTAACCGGGATTGCAACACAGGCATCAATCCCAGTATGCATAAAGACACAAAACGTATGAGATGCATATGCAATTACCTGTACGTGAAGTACCTTGAGGAGTCAACTGAAGCATTGAGTGCATTGAGTTTTTTTCTTTTCATTTGACAAGGTCTTCACTCCAATGATTGGCACACTTCTAACTTAGACCTAAGACTCTAGGTTTTGTATTAGGACAGGGAGTATTCAGAGCAATAATTTTCAGTATTAGGAATGCCAATATACAATAAAATCTATACTAACAAAGAGATTCCTCAATTAATGATCATGAAATTGTTCCACAAATTATTTCCATTGGCTTTCTATGGGAAGACAAGTAGAACATTAAGTGATATGACTCTTCTAAAACTTCTAACTTTGTTACTGTGAGTGTGAAGTGAGAGAGCCAGTAATATAGGAGTGAAGGAGAATACTTAACCCGTGAATTTTTGCTATTTGGATTCTTTTTGTAATGAAACTGTGAATAAAACCGTTTTGCCCTTTTTTTTTTTTTTTTTTTTTTACGACACTATCATTCACCGAGGTATAAAATTCTAACGATCAGCCACAGCGCTCTGTTTTATTTTTTTTATTTTTTTGTCCGCTCTTCTATTCGTCAGTCGTCTCAGAGCTTCTTCATATTGATCGGCGCAATGACATCCCTTCTCAGCTTCATCGCAAACCCTAAAAGCTTGAATTCGTCATCAGCAAGGTCATTAGGTGGGTGGATTTTTTTCTTTCATTCTGGATTGTTCAATTTTTTTTATGCATTTCTTTCTGGGAATTTTTTTTTATGCATGAAAGATTCGTCGGAGGCTCGGCGAAGAACACCGCCTTCGATAAGTGTTCTTGCTATCTAAAATTTTTTTGGGTAAACCCATATGTCATTGGAATTCTTGAAGAAGCTGGCCTAAAATTTGTAAGGAAGGATGACTCCGGAAGAAGAATGGAGGTGGTTTTTCTTCTGGTCTGATGTTTGGCTGCCTTGCTTACATTGACTTGAACATTTGTCAGAGTTTAGTTCTTTATAGTTGCACAAATTCCTGTTCTTTTGTATACGTACTGAAAGTGTTTACGATGTTTTCTGTGTTGAAGCTTATTAATTTATGTATCTATTATTATGATCATATTGGCAAGGTGATTTTCTACTTTGCACGAAGTTTTCTGAATATGGAAACTATGGGGAAGAAAAATGACACTGAGCAGAATGGAGAGACTGCGAACCAAGGTCCCCCTTTGAAATGATACCGCGTCACTTCCCTCTCAGGCCATAAAAATTTGACCAGGACTTGCTTGATGGTGTGAGAAGGTATGTTACATGGATAGAGTTCCTTATTGGCGCTTAATTTGCTTTACATGGTGGTTGGGAGTTGAGTTAATTTCACTTGATAATTTCTTTTCTTATGGCAGATGTGTGGAGCAAATTGACTAAGCTAGCCGCGGGATCTGAGTGCCGATGAATTGAAGGTGGTGCAGGTAAGCTTTTCAACATTAATCTTGATGACTGATTTATGTTTCCGTAATTTACATATGATATTGACTCATTTTCTTCTTGCAGACTAAGGGAATGCAGGTCCCAGCGTCGTGTTATCCAGCGTTGAGCCACTAATGCAGAAGATACATTGTGAAATTTGGCCCGTAGATACTGGAATTCTAGCTGCAGTTAATCAACAGGTGACGATCATCGTCGTATTAACAAGAACTGTTTTTGTTGTGGCATGGACTAAAAATTATGATAAGTATGTACATTCTTTGTTACTTAAGAAGCTGGATATATCTATGTAATGCCTGCATAATTATATGTTCCCAAGATAAGTGAGCTGTATAAAATTTGTGCATCTACGTATAAACAATAGCTAAATATATAAGCAGACAATGGAGTAAGAAGGAAGAGATACATAGCTAGAGACTGGAATGATCATGCAATGCGCATGTTAAGCTAAGGACAAATAGAGATTTTATGGTCAGCAGTTAATTTGATAAAATGATCGATCTTAACCAACCCTTATATTATCCTACATTTTTTTTTTAATCCCTTTAAATAATATTCTGAGTTGATTTCTTGCTTCTATAATGCTATATACATATGCATTCTTAAAGCACTTACATATGTTATTACATATTGAAAGGAGTTGTTAAACAAAACAAACAGTACAGAAGGCTTTAGGATGGTTAAAAATTTATTCCAAATAGGATGGTTAAAATATGAATGTGCAAGATGTACAGAAGGCTTTAGGAAAAATTGGGTTGGCAAGCATTTCATTGCCATTTTATCATATTAGTGTCTTAATATCATATTAGTGAAAACTGCATTTCTGCATATACCCATTTACATATTATGCATATATGTGCCCTTTTACATGTTATGCATATATCATTAGGGCTTCAGATTCTTATATTGATAACAATGACTTTCCGAGAGCCACATAAATGATATGCTCTTTGTGATCGATCTCATGGAAAACCCTTAATATTTGAACCCGAAACCATGTAAATTTGAATATGTTAGTGTGGAGAAGGTTGGCGAGTGCATTGTGAATTTGTGATGCATATCAGCTTGCCACTGTGGGGTACCCTATTGTTGTGTTTTTGGCTCATTGATACAATCTGGAAAATTAGGATGCAGAATTCAAATCCAAGTCTAGAAAGGAAAGAGGTTTGCTCGCAGCTTTTCTATAAGTTCTAGGAAAGTTAGTCTTTCAAGTTCTATTAGGATTTGTATTATAGGCTTAGAAAGGCTTAGTCTATTAGGATTATGAATCCTAATCCCATGTTGTATCAGCAGCCTCTATGACCTATAAATAGGAGCTGCAGTCAGTTTTCTGGAATTAAGACAGAAAGTGCAGAAAACTGAGGCAAGGTGATAGAGAGATAAGAACTAGTCTGAGGGGTATGAGGGATCTGCAATAAGTACTTGTAAACACCTAAATTCTTCATAGTGCTATTGAATCTCTCAAGAGAGATCACGAAGTGGACGTAGGCTAAAGTTTTGGCTGAACCACTCTAAAATCTGATGTGTTGTTTCTGTTTTCAGTTCATCTATTTTCTGATTTTGCTTTAGAAAAACACAAAGTTCCTAAAGGGGGCTTACACAATAAGTGGTATCAGAGCTTAGGCTCAAGGTGTTTTGCAATGAACAGCAAAATCATTGTCGAAGCAGGAGATGGCAAGGACAACTTCATGCTTTGGCAAAGGAAGATGAAGAACGTTCTGGTTCAGCAAGAGGTTGATGAGGCAATTGGAGATAAGCCTGCAACAATGACTGAAGCAGATTATACAAAGATGGATGGGAGAAGCTTGAAAGCGTCTACATGGGTAAAACTATCAGCTGCAAGCTACTCTTGAAGGAACAGCTCTTTGGCCTCAAGATGGAGGAAGGGGATGATCTGAATGATCACATATGCAATTTTCAGAATTGGATATCAAACTTGGAGAAGGTTGGAGCAAAGATGGATGACGAAGACACGGCTGTCATGTTATTACATTCGCTTCCACCTTCATTCAAGCACGTCAAAACCACCATGATATTCAAAGATACTATCACACTTTCTAAAGTGTGTAGAACCTGGAATCATATGTCAAAATGGACAAAGAAGAAGAAAGTTCTCAAGCACGGGGACTTCATGTCAGAGGCAAGGAGAGAGGAAGGTCCAGGAATACAGGTGGTGGATTTGAAGAAAGAGGCAGGTCTAAATCCAAGGGGAAAGGCAAAGAAAAGAAGAATGGTTGCTTCGAATGTGGTTCACTCGACCACTGGAAAAGGAATTGCAAACAATGGAAGGAGAAAAAGGCGCAGATGTTAGGAGAAAGCTCCAAGTCAGCCAATGTCGTTGCTGGAAATTATAGTGACAATAGAGAACTTCTCGCAGTAACAACCAGCTCCAGCGCGCTTAAATATTGGACCTTGGATACAGCCTACACATTTCATATGTGTGCACACAGAGATTGGTACAACACATATGAAGAGAGGAACATCGGGGAAGTGTTGATGGGAGATGATTCACCTTGTAGAATTATGGGAATTGGAACAGTAAAGATCAAGATGCATGATGGAATTGTCCGAACGCTAGGAAACGTTCGACATGTCCCAAAATTGAGCAGAAATCTGATTTCATTGAGTACTTTGGATAGGGCTGGATTTTGGTATAAATCTGAAAAAGGACAGCTCAAGGTAGGAAAGGGACAAATGGTCTACATGAGGTGTGTGATGCAACCAGATAACATGTATAAACTTACGGGTTCTACGGTGGTAGGTGGAGCAGCAGTTTGTACGGAAGAAGACAAGACTGAGCTTTGGCATAAACAGCTAAGGCACATGAGTCAAAGAGGGTTGCAAGAATTACACAAAAAGGATCAGCTGGAACGTGTAATGAGTTGCAAACTTGAATTTTGCAAGTATTGCACACTCAGAAAGCAGACCAAGGTGACGTTCAATGTGGGCAGCAGTGAGAACAAATCCAAAGGAGTATTGGACTATATTCACACAGATGTTTGGGGGCCTACACCAACAAAATCAAAGGGTGGAGCCAGATATTTTGTCTCTTTCATAGATGATTTTTCGAGGAAGGTTTGGGTATATTTTATGAAAACTAAAGACCAGGTTTTCAGTAAGTTCAAGGAGTGGAAAGCTGAAGTTGAAAACCAAACAGGTAGAAAAATCAAGTGTTTGAGAAGCGACAATGGTGTGCAAGGATGCAGGCATCACAAGACACTTTACTGTTAAGAAGACTCCTCAACAAAACGGTGTTGCAGAAAGGATGAACAGAACTCTCATGGAGAGAGAAAGAAGCATGAGACTTCATGCGGGGTTGCCTGAAACTTTTTGGGCAGAAGCGGTTAATCATGCATGTTATTTGATTAATCGATCACCTTCTAGGGCTATTAATTTCAAGTGTGCAGAGGAGGTATGGTCTGGAAAGCCCGTTGATTATTCCAACTTGAGAGTGTTTGGTTGTAGTGCTTATGCACATATTCCCAGCGATGAAAGAACCAAACTGAAACCAAAGTCCCATGAGTGCTTGTTCATCGGCTTTGAGAAAGGGGTGAAAGGTTATAAGTTGTGGGATATAGTCAACGACAAAAGAGTGATCAGCAGGGATGTAATCTTTGATGAGAGAACTATGCCATTGAATGAAGAGGTTAATAGCAAGAAGGAGAAGATGGTTGTTGTTGAAGAAGAAGCAATCAAAATTTCCTTAGCTAAACCATTGGATGTAGATTCCCAAGTTCAGGTGGAGCAAATTGAGCAAGTAGGGAATGATCAAGGAGCTATTGAAGAAACAGAGCAGCAACAACAGTCACCAGTTAGGGCTCAGGTGGAGCAATCCCCACAGAGGGGTCGAAATTCCCCTATCCCACAAGCACCTGAGTCATTTAAAAGAAGCATAGCACTTGACAAACCTAAGAGGAATCCAAGAAAGATACAAAGGTTCGGGTTCGAACAGGAAGAAGATGTGAGTCATGCTCTGAGTATAAGTCAAGGAGATCCAAATACTTATCAAGATGCCATAGAAAGCGAAGAACGGGCAGGTTGGATTGGTGCTATGACAGAAGAGATGGAATCTTTGTATAAGAATTCCGTATGGGAGTTGGTTCCTAAACCCAAAGAAAGAAAACTTGTTGGCTGCAAGTGGGTGTTTAGGAAGAAAGAAGGAGTACATGATGCTGATGCCATAAAGTGCAAAGCACGTTTGGTGGCAAAAGGGTATTCGCAGAAAGAGGGAGTGGATTATGACGAGATTTTCTCTCCGGTCGTCAAACACACTTCAATTCGGTTATTGTTGTCTATAGCAGCTCAGTATGATATGAAGATTGAGCAGATGGATATGAAAACTGCGTTTCTTCATGGGGACCTCGAAGAAGACATTTATATGTCGCAGCCGGAGGGTTTTGTCGAAACAGGAAAATAAGATCTGGTTTGTAGGTTAAAGAAGTCCCTATATGGACTTAAGCAATCACCGAGGCAATGGTATAAACGTTTCGACACATACATGCTGAAAATAGGCTACACAAGGTGTCTATATGACTGCTGCGTTTACTACCATGTATTTCAAGATGGGGAGATTATTCTACTACTTTTGTATGTAGATGACATGCTAATTGCATGCAAGGATATGTCGAAAATTCAAGAGCTTAAGAAGAAATTGGGAGCTGAATCGACATGAAGGATCTAGGAGCTGCACAAAAGATCCTTGGAATTGCAATAAGGCGGGATAGAAAAGCTGGTAAAATTTGGCTGTCACAAGAAAAGTACATTCTGAGGGTACTTGAACGCTTCAACATGGATGGAGCTAAGGTTGTTTCTATCCCATTAGCTGCACATCATCAGTTAAGTGCAAAGCAGAGGCCATCAAGTCAAAAAGAGATTGATGCGATGATGGATATTCCATATGCAAGTGCAGTAGGGTGTCTCATGTATGCGATGATTTTCACAAGACCAGATTTAGCTCAAGCATTGAGCGTTGTCTCTAAGTACATGTCAAATCCGGGTAAGCCCCACTGGGAAGCAGTGAAGTGGATTTTGAGGTATTTAAAAGGGACTAGGCAGCTTGGAATCATGTTTGAGAGGAAACAAGAAGTAGCATGCGTGGCTGGTTTTGTGGATGCAGATTATGCAGGAGACTTAGATAAAAGGAGGTCCACAATAGGTTATGTTTTTACTTGTGGAGGAGGACCTGTGAGCTGGAAATCAACTCGTCAAGCAGTCACAGCTCTATCTACTACTGAGGCAGAATATATGGCATTAACAGAAGCTATTTGGTTGAATGGGCTGGCAAGTGAATTTGGAATTCACCAAGAAGGCGTGGTAGTGAAGTGTGACAGTCAAAGTGCCATTCACTTGGCAAAGAATCAAGTGTTTCATGCAAGGACAAAACACATTGATGTTCGCTATCACAGGATCAGAGATTGGGTAGAATCTGGAAATGTTATTGTGGAGAAGGTTCACACAAATGACAATGCTGCAGATTGTCTTACCAAGCCCGTTGCTGTAGAGAAGTTCAAGCATTGCTTGAACTTGCTCAGTGTCACAACATGCTGAGTTGTGGTGGAGCACGTCCTCACTTGAGGTGCGTTGAGGCAAGAAGAGTCTTGCCAAGGTGAAGGTTCTTGAAGGTTTGTTCGGGATTACTTCAAGAGGTTCAAGACATCCTGAAGGTTGCAGCAATCGTTTTGGTATCAACTCACCAAGGTGGAGATTGTTGTGTTTTTGGCTCATTGATACAATCTGGAAAATTAGGATGCAGAATTCAAATCCAAGTCTAGAAAGGAAAGAGGTTTGCGCGCAGCTTTTCTATAAGTTCTAGGAAAGTTAGTCTTTCAAGTTCTATTAGGATTTGTATTATAGGCTTAGAAAGGCTTAGTCTATTAGGATTATGAATCCTAATCCCATGTTGTATCAGCAGCCTCTATGACCTATAAATAGGAGCTGCAGTCAGTTTTCTGGAATTAAGACAGAAAGTGCAGAAAACTGAGGCAAGGTGATAGAGAGATAAGAACTAGTCTGAGGGGTATGAGGGATCTGCAATAAGTACTTGTAAACACCTAAATTCTTCATAGTGCTATTGAATCTCTCAAGAGAGATCACGAAGTGGACGTAGGCTAAAGTTTTGGCTGAACCACTCTAAAATCTGCTGTGTTGATTCTGTTTTCAGTTCATCTATTTTCTGATTTTGTTTTAGTAAAACACAAAGATCCTAAAGGGGGCTTACACAATACCTATCAGTGAGTCACTTGTTATGTTAGCAACTTGTTATCTGATGAGTAGATGAGCTTTCATTTTAACATATATAAAATTTAGTGTTTTTCATTTACTGATCATTATATAATGAGTGGAGAAACTCATTCTAGAGACTCTGGTGCCTGGTGTTAATGGAAATGATCCAGTTGACAACTATGGCTATGTCGGGCGACAGTTGCAGCAGGTTGTCGAAATCTGAGAGTATCACGAAAGATCCTGCTGCAGAGCTGTCTTAACGGTTCATTTCAAAGTAGTGCAGTGAATGTTGTACAAGTACACCTGCCTTCATTTGTTGAGGAAACTAGTGGAGAGACCCAGAAGCCGACCTAAGCTTCCATAGTATGCACAGAACCTGTTCGCCAGTATTGTATCTTAACAACATCATAATTTTTGTATTTGACCCAATTTTCCTACTTAAAGGATAACCTGCATCATCTGTGGCTCCTCAGCATTCAGTTTACGAGACTGCACTACTGGCTTCAGATTGGAATGACTTTTCACAGTCCACTGCATTATCCAATGCAGTTGAAAGGCATGTAGCAGAGACAGCAGGAAGTTTCCGCCCTGGAAGATGAAGGTGAATCTCTTGGCTTCCTTCAATTGTTACGATTGAGCTTTAGAGATTCAGCCTTTATGAGTTATACTGCACTATTCTTTTGTAATGGTGTCAAAAGATCATATACTTTGTTGTTACATACATTTCATTTTTGATATATCTGATTGCGCAATACTAATTTTAACAATTTTCATTAAATAAGGCCTTTGACAGCAATACTGAGAATATGTTATTTGTAATATGTATAAATTTGATAACATTTGCGATTAACGTTTTTTAGCGATCGAAACTATTACATATAAATTTGAGTAAAAATAAAATAAAATCCTGCATCATCGCGCGGGTCAATTTGGTAGTCATAAAGAATTCATGAGGTTTACTTTATAGTTTATCCATTATTATATTCACATGCATGTACGTAGTTGCTTTGGTTATATTCTTGAGCATGAGGTTGTGTTCCTATGATTGTATGTGTAATTTTGTTTCCGATTATGGTTATAGAGGATGGTGTCTGCCATTTCTCTGCTTGTGAAATGTCGAAGGAACTTGCATTCAGTGCAGGGTGTGTGCTTTACGTTGGGACTGCAGAATGAAGGTTAATACCCTGATGTCTTTGATGTTGTGGCTTTATGATGAATATGTGGATAAAATTGGTTCTTTACAACAAAATTTTGTTATTCACTTGAGTAACAATGGATTATCAATTCAAGAACTCAAAAAAAGCAACCTCGTTATATTGTTAACCGATGCATTGATACCCTCGCTCGAAGAGAGCATTCATGGTGAGGTTTGGAGCTGCCGGCTGCGGAACATTAATGTATCGATATATCAAATAAAATAGTTTAATATAGAAATGAACTAGTCTACCGATGCATGAAACCAATCTAATCTTTGTATTGGACTAGCCTACTTTCGTCTCGCAAAGCTTTCCTCATGGGGATGTCAAAACATTGCCCGGATGTTGCTTATGGAAAGCATGACATGCATAAGACTGTAAGAGTCGATATTAGCACACAAATGATGCTATCACTGAGAACATTCATCAATGACATTAATTGACATTTTAAACGTTTCTTTAAAAACTATAAAGCTAATAGGCATGTACCGTAGAGCTTTTCCCGTGGGGATGCCAAAACATTACTTGAATGTAGCTTATGGAAAGCATGTCATCAGAGTCATTTCAACCCACAAGAGATATTAGCATGAAAGTGATGTGTTATCACTGAGAACATCAATGACGTTTCAAGTTTTGTCCAGAAGCTATAGAGGTACTAATTGAAACTGAAAAAAGCAAAAACATTACAAGAAATTAAGTGTTTATGGGTGTTACAGACGTTGTGCAGTAGAGTAACAAACAAGATATTGATATGAACTCCTAGAGTAACAAACAATGATAAAGAATGCAACCAATAAACATATCACAAAAAACACCAAGATTTATAGTGGTAAGATATTCCACTATGATCAATTTAGAGAAACATACAACTAGAGTTTATGAACAACTCTCTCTACCAAAATCCCCAATACACTAAAACCTATTAACTCTCTCTTGATTCAAATAGAGAAGAAGAAAAATACTTACTTCTCATATACAATACAAAGCAACACCAACACCTAAGCTCAAGAAGCTTCAACTATGGATTAACTAAATCACAACTAGGAGAGGAAGGCTCTATGAGTATTCTGGGATGGCTTTCAATTTGTTTCTCTTCTTCTAATCATCCTTGACGGCTGCCCTTTTCAAAGACATATATGTGTCCTACATATGTGCAATTAACCTTGCACATGCAGCTCACATGGTCTTCCACAAAGGGAAACCAACTTGGGCCAAGCCCATCAAGTAAAGCCAACTAACAACAACTAAGAGTACCCAAAAAATGATATCCAGATTAGTTAATTTACACAGGAAGCAATAGATCGATCTGCAGGAAGACTTCCTTTTCCCCTTTTCTATTTGGGTAGAGAGTTCTCCTTTTCTTCTCCTTTTCTTTACTTGTGTATCTTTTGACAACAGAGAAGTCTGAGATGTGATTGAACATTGCAGCATTGTTTCCATAAATTCTTCCATATTTTCATGGGATACAATTCGATACCCACAACTCTGCACCGTTATGTTCTCGCTGGTACTATAAAAGCTGGCTTTGATGTCGGAAGTGTAATGATTTGACATAACATGTGAAAGTGACCCACGTGATGCGTAAAACATACCCAGGAAACCACGACCCTTCAAACTACAGCGTATGGGTCCACATATTGTGTTATTCCGAAAGCCAGTTTCCAATTTACAAAGTATGCGAGTCTTTTCAGGATCCAAACTGTCAAGGACTGAAAACGGCACATGCAGCTATTCCTTTCCACTCATCCATAGGATTTAGCCGGAAGGCTGCCGACGAACCATTCACACTGCAGAACCATTCTGGAATTCCATATTGAGGAAAAGTTTCTTCATAATACACGGCGTGCTGACCAGAATATATCTATTCAATAAAAAAATATTGGAATTAGATTTCTGACCATGACCGTGTGTGTGTGAGAGAGAAAGAGAGAGAGACCTGAAGGATTTCTCCTAACAGAGACGAGGTCTGGGGATGAACGACTTTGCCTCCAATATGGTACTCGAATCCCCCCTCGCATTGCCCCTGAATAAAGAAAATATGATGTGCGACAAAAATGATCAAGAAGAGATAAGTGAGTAGGTCATAATGGTTGGGTAAATAATGAAGCATTTGATGTTGAATCAAAATATATATGATAGAGAAAGACCTCATAGCATTCTAAATCTGAAGGCAGCGAGCTAAGAAGTTCTTTCAACGAAATGCTCGAGTCAATTTTGCAGCTACCATCCTCAGCCAACAGACTTCCAGAGAAACTGTTATTCTGCCTAATTCTTGCAACCCGAATCACCCTTTTTATCGCTTGGACAAACCCTCTAAAATCTTTTTTTTCGTAGAGTAGACGGGCACCACTCATTTTAACCTCCACACATGGGCTATCAATTGTAGTGTTAGCCTCGATGCTACTGCACTGATTGAAGGCATTCAACCTTGCTGAAAACCACAGATGCAGTATTATTATCCAATATCCAATTGACCCAGTCAAATGGACACCTTTAGCATTTACCTCGTGGTATAGAGTTTGTTTGTAACCAGGACATTCCATGGTATCAAAACAACAGTCAAACTTGTGCCTGACTTTGAAATCAGAACCCGTATCAAAATTCTCATCAACTTCCAAAACAACATAGAAAGCACACCCCATCCATAGCCTACTCTTATTAGTTATGTCCTTTGAAAGCGGGATTGTTATAGAAAAATTGCTGCTTCTATTGTTGAACCAATTTGGAATATTTCCATGAGCACTAATTGATAGACCATATGCAGTTCTCACCGGTAAACTTATTTCAACCTGTACCTGCTTTGATGAAAAAAATAATAATAAAAAAGGAGTAAAAAAAGAAAAAACTGGAACTTATTTTAAGATTGGCCAGTGTATAGGAGAGAAATATTTAAAGAGAAGGGTATACCTCATTAACCTCATGATATCTGTTCAGCCATGCTGCAAATTGTGAATCGAACATGGCAATGTAATATATGGTCGATGTTGTGCGCCTATTAATCCGAACATGGTTTTCATATGCTGAATTAAATACTTCATACTGATCAGAATCACTTTTAAGTGACATACAACCAGTTGCCTGAACCAATTTTACATTTGACGGAAGCTTTGGCAATGACTGCAACAGGATACAACCACCCAACTGAAGTCTTACAAGCTTAGAAAGTCGGCAAATACTTTCAGGTATGCTTGTAAAATTGTTTCCCCATAAATTCAACTCCACCAATGATGACATGCGGTCCAAAGAATTAGGGAGAGCACCATCAGACAGATTGCAGTAACTTAAATTCAATGAAATTAAAGAGCTAAAACCAGACAATGAAGCAGGTAACAACAAGTTCGGTCCAGGGCATGCTTCTGGAAGACAGGGAAAGAGCAGTGATGTAGCAACTTGACCACTGCACCCGGAGCAGGATAACACTTTGAGGTTTCTGAGATACACAATGGATGATGGCATTTGCCTTAGAGCAGTTCCACTTATATCCAACTCTTCAAGACATTCCACATTCCCAATGTTCTTGGGAATTTCAATAAGATTAGAGCAGCCTGACAGAATGATTGTTTTAAGACTTGTCAAACTTGAAATGACACTAGGAATTCTCAAAATATTTTTGCAATGAGCCATATCCAACAATGTAAGACCAGTCAGACGCTCAATTGACACTGGTATTTCCTCTATAGCACTCCCATCTAAATAAATTTTAGACAAGCATTTCATATCTCCCACAATCTCTGGAAATCTCTTGAGTTGTGCACAGCCCGAAAGATTGAAAATTTCGAGAGATTCCAAACTGATGTCCCATGAAGTGATCCGAAGGCTTTCACAGTTTTTCATATTCAATAATCTAAGGTGTTTGAGATTGCAAATGGACGGGTGAACCTTGGATAATTTTGTGCAACCTTCAAGAATCAGCCTCTCAAGATTTGGGACACCCCTGAAGTCTGGTGTCTCAATCAAACTTTCAGAGTCCTTCAAATCAATTGATTTTAACTTATCTAAACACTGTGTAAAAAGAAAAACAAATGGAAAAACTATAAGCTCTTCTGAAGTCTATTTACGAAAACCCATAAATGCATGAAAAAATTATTACCTTGAATCCTTTCCAAAGATATTTGATATGGCTGCCACACAGGTTGAGGTGAACAAGCTTCTCAGATGGAAAAGCTCTTGGCAACAACTTTGAAGGATATCCATGCCATTCAAGAGCTCTTAACTCAGTAGATAGATAATCGAGGCCAAGAGGAAGGAGCACATTAGATATTTTGAGAAATCTCAATTTTTTCAAGTTTGACAAGGCGTCACTTTTCAATTCTTCCTTTCGTTCTTGAGGCAAAACGAGGACCATCCCTTGAACCGCATCTGATCCCTATTTACCCACAATAAGCACAGAAGGTATATAAAAATGTTAGCTAGCGAGGACAGGAAAAAAAGAAGAAACAGATATAAAACAGGTAAGCCTGGTGAACCAATTTGGATTATTTAATTTCTAATGAAGATACAAGAATGGAGTTTCTTCAGATTCAAAAGTACCTTTTTATTCTTCATTACATCAAGCACATCAGCGGATTGCCAGATTCTACTACAGTTCCCAGGCTCATTGAGACATTCCGCACGAACAAGTTCCCAACCCATTTCCTGAAGTAAATCATGCATCCACAATTTATTCCCCACTAAAGTGATCAGAGATTTTCTGATGAGAGCTCTTATACCAATGATCGGGTGAAAACCAAAACTCTCTAATATAACAGTCACTTGATCTCTGTCCTGCCCTTTGAAGAAACATGCAATATCCAAAAATATTTGCTTCTCCTTCTCATGCAGTCCATCGAAGCTTATTCTAAGGGCAGACATAATATCATAGTCAATATTTTCTTGTATCCTACTAAAGGCACTTTTCCATTCTTGAGGACTTTGACCACACAAGAAAGCACCCAAAACTTTGATAGCTAAAGGAAGGCCCTTACAGTAATTTACAAAGTTATGGGATAACTCCAAATAATCTTCTGGGGGATGCGCACTCCTGAAAGCTTTCCAACTAAATAGCTTCAGTGCATCATCACTTTTCAATTCCTTGACCTTGTAACTTCTATCCACATGATGAGCTATCAACAACTGTTCGTCCCTGGTTGTTATAATGATCCTACTCCCTCGACCAAACCAATTGTTGCTTCCAGCTAATGCTTGCAATTGTTCCAACTTATCTACATCATCCAGAATAATGAGAACCTTTTTACGACGAAATCTATGCCTTACCTCACTATCACACACATCCATCCTTTTTAAGACATTGCAAAGGAGATCTTTTGTTAATGCAACAATACCGTCTCGTCTAGAAATCTCTCTAACATTTTTCAGAAAGCATTTATCTCGAAACTGACCAGAGATTTTATCATAAAAAGCTTGTGCAAGAGTTGTCTTCCCAACCCCACCCATTCCCCATATACCTACAAAGACAACATCATTCCCTTGATCTGCAGCTGAACATAACTTCATTATTTCCTGAACACCAAAGTTAATTCCCACAAGTCCAAGATCATCCGAATGAGGCTGTTGGATTGTACCGCTCAACTCATTTACTATCTTTCCCATAATCTCTTGGATAAACTTTGACTCATACCTGCGGGCAAAAAAAAGGGGCAGGCATTGGCTTGCATGTAACTAAGTATTATCGGATTTATTATTTATCTAATCATCATCAATTAGTAAATGCTACGTACCTATCCTGTAAATGAAATCCAGATAGATTGGCCACTCGAGTCAAAGCAGCTCCCCACTTTTGCACCTTGTCTTTCTCGAAGTCATCCTTAAAGCGCTCTTCATGTGCAACAAAGGCTTGTCCAAACCATCCGGTCTTTTTCCTTACCTCACCTGGATCTACATCATAGAAAATTGGAAACACTCTCTGCCCCCTGTCCTCCATGCACTCAACAATCATAGTGAGTTCATCCAAACACCAGGTCGACCAAGCATAGTTTCTCGAGATAACAACAAGCGCGATGCTTGAAACTTGTATGGCTTCCAGGAGATTTGATGAAATGGGATGTCCTCTATCAAGCTCTTCATCATCCCTAAAGGCGAAAATACCTTCTCGGTCTAGAGCAGCATATAGATGATCTGTAAAGCTCTTACGAGTATCCTCACCTCGGAAACTGAGAAAAACGTCATATGTCCATTGTGTGTTTGAAGAAGAGGCAAATGAGGAGGAGTGTAATTCAGTTCCCATCAATTAATATGTGTCTATTGCGCTCCCCGTTAATTTGCCAAGTAGTGGACGAAACAGGAACACACTGAAAATGAAGCAGCTATATAAAATTCAATTCTCTACTCAAAGGTTCAAAGAAAAACAAAATTTACCGATCAATAAGAAAGGAAATATATACATCTGCTTAGAAGCATATAGCAGAAATTTTGATCATACCTATCGTATTATCCTGGACAGATGATCGAACAAAGGCCAGCCGGAACCCTCTCAACAGAAACAAACCACAAACTAAGCAAGCTTGATCAGAGCAAAACCTCTCATCATCGTCCAACAAAGTGAAATTACAATCCCCGGCCTGACATCAATTGTGATGGTTAGGCGTTAGTTAACAGATATAACAATTGTCACATAATAGTGATCAGTTAATAATGTGTTTTGAAAAAGTAAAATTGATCAGTTAACAAAGAGAACTAAGCTGAAACCATACTTTTAGTCGTTTAATTTTGATAAGTAGAAAAGAAAATATGATCTTCCCACCATTTTTTAAGAAACCCAGAAAGCTTCGACTGTCAAAGCTTGACATCCCAATAGCCATTATGCATAGTTAAGTAAACCAAATCAAACCCACCTGATAATTCAGGTAGAATCAACAATAAGAATAACAGAGTCATCCACCAAAATTAAATTTCTCCTTGTTCCAATCTCTATCTTAAGCAGGACAATTATACTTCACAAAAATTAAAACTTTCAGGCTTTGTATCCCAAATTAAGCAAGACGTACACAAGCTTCAATCTATCTTAAAAGCACAAACCCAACTCACAGAAGAATACCACTTACATGGGTACGAATCAAAAAAAAAGATTGAATCTGAAAGAGTAAGGTAAAGAGAGCAAGATTGAACCTTTCAGTGACAGCTGAGAGAGAAGGAGGAGAAGTTCGATGAGGATCGAATTATCCAATGTTGAGATGTACAAGAACTCTCCTATATGACAATTCAATGAAATCTGATTAATTTCTCGAAATAAAATGTAAAGAGAAGCAGTCAAGCAGACTTTGGGTTCTGGAAATCTGACCGAGTAAAGCCCTTATTCCTCAGAGAAATTGGGTTCCGTTTGATTCTATCTGCAGAGGAAGGAGGCGAGGCCGGTGAGAATCCACGAATTGAAGAAGAGGAAGGAGGAGATGTGGCCATTGGGTGCCAAACTAGAATTTGGCCAATTATGACATCTCCAACCATGAGATGTTTTTGGCGAATCTGGTAAATATAAGACTTTGGGTGTAGTCTCATATTTGAGACTTTTCCAAGACCAGAACTCGGCACGGTACATGGGGGGCCAGCATTTGGGCTGTCTCAGCCCAAAGGAGTAACGAACGCGTCGGCAGCAGAAACTGAAGGAGGCGCGCGTCAGTTGAAGGGAAGAGAGAGCACGCGCGCCAAGGCGCTGGAGAGAGAAGTTCGGCTGCTTTTTCGTCTGCAGAGAAGTGGGGGGCCTGCGCTCTGATCTATCCCCTGCCGACCGTTGGAACCCCCAACGGTCATGAAATGTATGGTCTTGATTGATCAGGTTTGAATATGGACGGTTCCGAAGTGACTTTTTTTTTTTTTTTTCTCAACGGATCCATTTTCAATCTTATGGCTCAGGTTTGAGTGAAAAAAAAAACTTATCAACGGCTCTTATTAATTGAAGGGTTATTATTTCCTTTTTGTTCCAAAAAAAATTAAAAAAATCACAACCGTAATTTGGATAGCCAATTAGAGATTGACACGTGGCGCTGAAATCACATCCAAATTCGGCCGTTTGGCATATATGCCGACACAAATAAAAAAATTTAATGTGAATTTTATTTTAATTCATTAAATAATAAGAATAATTTTTAAATATTATGATAAAATGTTAAATGATTTTTTTAACCTTATTTAATTAAATTAACATATTTTAATATAATATTCATCAACATTATACTCATATTATATTTTAATCAGGAATAGTGAAAATATCACCCTCATATAGCACCTCATTGTTGGAGATGAGAATTGAGTGTTATATGAATAGTGAAACAAGGGAGTGCTAAAATGAGAATAGCACCCCCAAATAGAGCCAATGGTTGGAGTTGCTCTAGAGTTTAGAGAGATGTCTGCCTCGCGATGGAGAAAAGATAGGTTTTAGCTACTTCGATGTAATTTTCAGAAAAAGAGGAGGACAGAATTGGCAGTTAGACAAATTTCATTAAACTATTTACTGTTGGTGCTCCGTGTTTTCCCAAAGCAGCTCTTAAAATTTACAAATTGTAGCTTTCCAAACTCAACTTTACAGAAGAAGCCATTTCAACCAAAAGCAGCTTTCACATATTTTACCAAACACCATGCTCTTGGTACAAAAGCAGAAGCAGCTCCAAAAGCACCCTAGGAAGCAATGCCAAACTAAGACTTAATCATGTTCTCAACCTCCAGTAACCTCCGATACACTATTCCAAGCCATGTGTGTCATGTTGTCGAATTGGACTTGTTTGGACATGGCTGTCCATCTTCAATTTAATTTAGCCAATCTACTACTTCAGTTACTAACTGGCCGGAATACTTCAAATCAAAATGGTACGTATTAGGGCTGGGATATTTAAACCGAAAAACAGGAAAACTGAACCGAATCGGCCGGTTCGGTGCGATTCTTATACTGAAGATTCGGTTTTTGTTCTAAATTGAACCGAATGAAGAGAAATCGGTTTGGTTTTCGGTTCTCAACTATGGAAAAGCAACAAGACCCGAGGAACTTATCTATACACGTGCTGCCTCAATTACACCTAAACCTAAACAATTTAAAGGCTGTCAGAGAGAGTGGGTGAGCAATCTTTCTTTTTTGTTTTTTAAGAGAAGAGTGGGAGACAAAATAAAAATTGTGGGAGACAAAAGAAAGATTCCTTTTTTTTCTTTTTAATCATAACTCCCCTACCTCTTCTCTCTTAGCCGAAAGCATGTTCTTCTTCTTCTCTTCTTCTCCTCCTCTTTCACTTCTTCTTCAGTTCTTCGTGGCAACTATTCCAATCTTATTCTAGTCTCATTTCATTGAAGATTGAGATGCCCAGTTCATTTGAAAGCCAGAAACTGATAAACCCCCAGTTCATCTTCTGATCTTCATCCCCAATCAGTGATTCCCAATTTGAACTTGAGAAGGAAATGTCTTCAAATCCTTCAAGTGATGAATTGTTGTGTTCTTTGATGGAGAAACTGAGAAAATTGCATAACATAATGTGGCCGGGAGGTTGAGAAACCAGATAATTTTGCTGTTGTTTTGTTGTGTGTACAGGAACCGGTTCCAAGCTGTAACCGAACCGAACTAAACGGTTCCGGTTTCAAGTCGGTTCCTGCAGAAAAACGTAACAACACCGAACCAGAAAAATATCATCGATTCCGGTTCCTGTTCCGGCAAAAAAATCCAAAAACAGAACCGATCCCAGCCACTACGTATAAGCAAATAAGCAAAGCTTTTCTGGAGCTTTACTAAGGGAAAATAGTTGCTCTATCTCTATGCCTAAAAGTCAGAGTTCGAAGTTCGAGTGCCTCATCATTTTCATGTGACCTCTTTGTATCATAGTATCTTTGGTCATGTATGTGTTTGGCTTTTTTCCTTGAGGGTGTGTGGATACTGGATAATACGTTGCCTTTTTGTGGACGAGCTAGGAAGAAAATAGCAAGAAATGTTATAAGGCCTTATGTTCAACGAATTTTCCCAAAGAAGCTAATACAATGGTAATCGGGGAATCAAGCATGTTGACTTTTGAGTTTCTTTTAGCATACATAATTTTATATTCGCATACATCAATAATCGCTAGTCATATGCGTTAGAAATAACTAGCATTATGGCTAGTAACGGACGCAGAAATTTACTTACGTGGGGGCAAAAAAATAAGTTAAACAAACAAATATAAAAAACTACGATGAATGAAAATTTTCAATCTTTCGATATTGATAATATTTTCAATGAATACATATCCTAACAAATAAAAGGACTTTTTTTTTTAGAGTAATAGTCAGCCACATTATTTATAATAATAAAAAACATTACAACTTATAGATGTAGAAACTACATCAAAAAAAAAATAACAAGAACAATATTAGATGCAACTAGGCATCGGAAATAAAACATAACAAGGACACTAACAGATGCAATTAAAGCACCAAACATAATCCGGGCTATATAAAACGGTACCAATGGTATAGTCAATCATACTGCCACGCAAGAATAGATGTCGAATAGGGGGTAACCTTCTATCAGGATAATCGGCGGTAGTGTGACCGATCTTGCCTATTCCACGCATAATAATATGTCGAATAGAGAGCAAATCTTCTACCTAAGTAACCAAAAAACCAATTCCAAAATACCAAGAAATTTTGGGCTAAAAAATCTGCTGGATCCCAGATCCGAACCCTAATAGCATTGGGCTCATACACCTATTGCAAAGCCCGAAGAAGGAAGGCCCACCCAAAAAAGCCCCACACTATTCTCCTCTGGGCAACCAGGCCATCCTTGACTTCGACCGCGACCACTGCTCCATCACTCTTGACTGGAGAAAGATCATCTGGGCCCTACCAACACGACGCCCCCCGCCGCCGCAACTATCATCGGCAGGAACGCATAGCCTGCCCAGACCCGAAGCACTGGTTCACTCACCCTCTGCTATTGGATCATCCTCTTGACCTGAGCGAAGGAATCCGGACAGCCGCCGCTCCAGCGCACCGGGAAATTAGGCTAAACTCCAGCTCCTTTCGACCCTTCCCTAAGCCAAACCGCCACCAAACCAAAGCCGCACGCCGGTGACTTGAGTCGGGCCCGACTTGGCCAAAGATGCCCAACACTAAGTGCAGACCGGATCGGGGAAAGCAGCACAGCCATGGCTTCTTCCCATTAAAAGGAAACACTGTCAGAATGGATTTGAAAAGGAGAGCTTGCCACAGGCCGAGATGCGAACCACGACTTGATACAGGGCACGACAGGAGTCGTGCAAGAGAAAACCAACCTCTATCAATGACGGAGGAAGGTACAAAGAGGTTGGAGGCGACGCTTTCCCAACCCTAGCAGAGCAAGCCTGATAGGTATTTTCATTTGTTTTTTATCTTTGCTTAATTATCACAAATAAAAGGACTTTGAATCAATATACTTCTCGTTACATATTTTATTTTGATCTATTTACCATTAAGTACACTGATTAGACTTTTTTTATTTGTTAGTTGGTGTCTGGTTAAATACATTTTTTTCAGTACAAACTCTTTATATCATTTCACGATGTTTTCTAAATGCTTATTGTAATAAAAGTTTTAGGTTCAATGTCTCCCTTTATATTCGATAATTTCATTAATTAAAGTTTGAGGGCAGCCGCACTAACCCTTTATTCAAAAAAAAAAAATACACTCACTACATTTCCTAACAAAAAAAAATCATCATGCATTAAAAAGTAAACCCACCAGGCACTAGCAATCAAATCTTGTATAAAAACTGAGCAATATACAAGATGATTAAAACCCTGTTACGTACAATTTATTGTTAGTAATCATCACGTAATACTTAAAAAAAAAAAATTACACACAAGTGTCATTTTAAAACTTTAATTAGTCATAAGGCCACTTAATTTTTTTTGTACATATAAGGCCACTTGTATTCTCAAATTTCTCCGTCATTGACGATTTTGCCCTTTTACTTAAGAAAACTACTTGATATCAGATTAATCACTTTCTCTCTCTCTCATGGGGAAAGCCCTTATCTCTTTCTTATCGTCCTCTGACGAACCACTCGTCGCTTTGGTTTCTCTGGCATCCAGCAGCAGCGGCCAAGAACTACGGCCTTCATCAAATCAAGTTCCGATCGATCAAAGCGATGCAAAACCTCGAAACGGCCCCTCCATGCCTAAAGAAGACGATGATGAAGAAGCTCTGATTGGAGCTACCTCACTGAAGGTGAACTCAGATCTCTCTGATTCTCTCTAGTTTCTCTGTGAACTCGACCTCGTGCAAGTCAATTAGACTTCAGTTGGATCGGAGAGTGAGGTGAGGTCGAGTTTAAAGAAGAGAAGTTGTCGAATCCCTGCAGTGGTTTGCCGTTAACCGTGAAATCTCCAATATCTCTAGCGGAGCCGATCTTAGATAGTGACTCGCCGCGTCAGGTTAACGATTACCACGACGGTGACGGAAATATGGCAGATATTGCAGGTAGGTATTGAGATTCATTGTTTCTTTCGTTCAAATTTCTTGTGAGGAGCGTTTTGGACTCAGATACGATACTTCCAATTTTAATTTGCTCTAGTCTCATTTACTGTAGTGCTTTGCCATCTTATTTGTAGTATTGTCTGCTATTTTGTTGTTTTGTACTTGGAAGCTTCTGATGTGAATGGCCTGATTTGAATAATTGTTGAATTGAATAATAATTGTTAATGTAAGTATGCTTTGGTTTTGGAGATTCAGTTGGAAGAGAAATGATTGAGCTGGCTTAAGGAGTGCTTCGACGAATTGCATAAGGTAATGCCATGCCCACCAACTGTTCGATGATATTCTTCACTCAAATTTTTAGTTGCATGCATATTTCAATGGACTGAGATTGCAATTTGTGTTTAGTTTCGATGATTTTTCCTTTGTCAAATTGCATACTATGGCTATAGTAGTATATCTAGTAGCTTTTCTGTTTTTATTTTGATTGATTTCAGGTCATTAGTTCTTTGTAATTGTTATAGTGGTTTTTCAACACAGTGATAGTAGGTTTTTATCCCTTATGTTTGTATCTTTTCAATCTGATGTCAGTAGTTTTTTTTTTTATGATTGATTTCAAGTTATAAGTCTCTATGACTGTTATAGTGGTTTTTCAATACAATAACAGTAGCTTTCTATCTCTATGTTAGTATATTTTCAATCTGATGTTAGTAGTTTTTTTGTTTTCATTTTGATTTATTCAAATTGTCTTTTTGTGTTGGTGATAGTAGCTTTTGTTGATGGTCAAAGTAGCTCTTTAGTATAAGAGTAGCTCACTGGTGTTGGTGATAATAGCTTTTGTTGTTGGTGATAGTAATTTTTGGTGTTTGTAAGAGTATCTTTTGGTGCTGGTGAGAGTAGCTTTCTGGTAATTGTGAGAGCAGCATTTGTTGTTGGTTAGAGTAGCTTTTGGTGTTGGCAAAAGTAACTTTTGTTGGTGGGGATAGTAGATTATGGTTTTGGGGAGAAAAGTTTTTTTTTATAACAGTAGCTTTTTTTGTCACAATAGCTTTGGTTGCTAATAATAGTAGCTTTTGTTATCTCGCCGGAAGTTGCCAGTAGCTTTTTTAGCTGATGACAGTAACTTTTGCTATCTCACCGGAGGTTGCCGAAAATCTCACCACGTACAGTAGCTTTTGTGGTCGCCGGAGGTCGGCCGGAGACTCGCCGGAGGTTGACCGGAGACCCGCCGGAGTTGGCCAGAGACCTCGCCGGAGAAGAAAGAGAGGATGATTGTTGACTTTTTACTTTAGTGGCAGTTATGTAAATATGTTAGTTTTTTATATCCAAAATTTAACACATTTTTTAATCTAGTGGCTTTATGAGGGAAAAAAACAGTTGGTGGCCTTATGACAAAAAAAACATTGAAATATGCACTTATATGTAATTAACCCAAAAAAAAAAAGGCATAATTGATCGATCAGTTATGAAATCATCAAATCATGAACCTACTATGTGAAACTCCTATAAATTTGAATTATACAATTAAGAAGAGAAAGATAAAGCTAACTAACTTGTAGATAAGCTATTGCATGATAGGTGTTGAATGGTCTGGGCCTCTGGGGGCTGAAACAAATGAACGGATGCTCTATAAATATATATATATATATATATATATATAATTTGAATTATACAATTAAGAAGAGAAAGATAAAGCTAACTAACTTGTAGATAAGTTAAATGCTTGCATGATAGGTGTTGAATGGTCATAGCTCATAGGTCTAAGTCTGGGCCTCTGGGGGCTGAAACAAATGAACGGATGCTCGATATATATATATATATATATATGGAGTCGTTCGAGAGCGGACCTCCGCAACTCAGAAAAACTACGGACGTCGCTGCTCCGGCCTCAATCGAGCGGCGACGGCGCGGCGTGACTTGCCGGAGGGAAGCCAGGGGTCTGCGGTCGGGTGGACTCGCCGGCGACTGGTTTTGTGGTGCTGCACAGAACCTGCAGTTGCAGGTGAGGTGACTGCCCAAAAACCGGCAAGCTCGACCTCAAACGGTGCCCAGAATGGTTCGGGAAGCCTCCGGCCTCCCTCCTGCAAGCCCCGCGCCGTCGTCGACGCCTGGAAGCCGCCTGCTGCGTCGACGTCCGCACTTTAGCGACAATGCGGACGTCCGCCCTTGATCGGGCCTGATATATATATATATATATATATATATATATAGGGTTAATGCTCATACACCCCAAATCTGGGAAAATACTTCTCATACACCCCAGTGTAGTATTTTTGTTCCCTCTTACACAACTTTTTCTCATTTTCTTTCCTACCTACCCATCTTTTCAAAATCCCTACCATTAGTACCCCTTTGCTGTTTTGGTCTGTCAGAGTCTGCATCTGCATACGTCTCTTTCATAAGTTTATTCTACTATATATGTTGTTTTAGAAACGTGGTGGGCCCATCAGAGTTTGTTTCATTTGAATATATATATGAAGCTGACAGTCATCCTCTAATTCGAAAGGTAAACAGTACGATTTACTATTCATAATTTCAATTGTAGACAGACTTGAGTTAGTAGCTATATGCAAACATACTACTAAAGAACTGCAGAAAGAGAGAGAAAAACTGAGAAAATTAAAAACCTATCGGGACAACCTTGATAGAGAATCTCCCAATTACTGGGATATTATTTATAGACTACAGACTAGAATCTATAAAATAGAAGAAGAGATAGAAAATCTCCTATATGTTCTGGAAGAGGAACAAAAACCTCTGAATTATTTGAGCATTGGTTAGATCCGCACTTCACTGGTATCAGAGCTTGTAAAAGGCTCAAAGGAGAACCCCTCCTTAATGGGGACAATGTCAGAATTATTATTAGAGAAAATAAATTCTCTACTGAAAGCTTCTGATGAGAAATATCAGAAGATGTTACTAGAAATATCTAGATGTCAGTCGACACTAGAAAAAATTCCTACTATAATCCACCAATTGGAAAGATTGGAAAACAAACTGGATTATATCAAAGATCTTCCAAAAACGGAAGAAGAAAAACTGACGAGTGTCAGTAGAAAAATCAAAGAACAGCAAAAAACGCTGGATTCTATACTGAAGGACAAGAAATTGCCTACAGTAAAAAAGAAGACTAATGGATTCAAACCATTAGAGAAACCAAACTCAAATCGTGTTCCTAACATGATTTTTCTGGAACCATCTACTAGTCATTCTAGTATCCGGTATGAAAACCCGGAAAAAAGAGAAATGAAGATGCTAAGCATCTTTGGGAAGAAGAAAGGAGTTCAACTCCTAAATTCTGAAGAATTTGAATACAATGAGATCGAGCATGAGGTAAAAAACTCCTCAATTCCAAAGCTAGATTTCAAACAGATTTACCGACGGGGAACATTTGACCTGATGGATAGCCATCATTTCAAAGTACTTGAATTCACAACCCCTTCAACAACAGGAGAAACAGATCTCTTGATAATCACCCCTGCTGAAGTCGCCAGAGCACAAGCAAAGCAGTACCAATTTATGCACATTGGAGCAGTCCAAGTCGGCATAAAACTGTTGGCAAGAGAAGGCATCAATTGTTCAGTCCTATGTGTCCTGCAAGACAACAGATTGACAAACTTCCAAGCTAGTCTGTTGGGAACTCTAGAAGCATCACTATGCAACCAAGTAGCATATTTCAACTGCTTCCCCAACTTTTCAACCAGCTTGAAGGATGCTGCCCACTGCCTCAGACTGAGAGTCAAGACAGACGGGATCTCAATGAAAGAAGAAATGCAAGAATTGGCAATAGTATACAGGGTGTACTATAAATTGATGAGCACCACAGTGGAACCAAAGACAAGGATCTCCAACATCCCTGGTCTCACTACTGGATTCCTCACCAGCCAGAAGAACCATTCACAACAGATTCACAAGGTTGCTTGGAATGAAGTGACTTTTCCTCTTGAATGGAAACTATCCGGTCCAAAAAAGCTACCGGAAAGAGCAAAAGCAAAAATCTACGAGAGTAGAAGAACTGGAGAAATCAGCCTCAACTTCGACGATCACAGAAAAAGTGATGTCTGTCCTGAGAACATCAGGATAAACAGCAGTCTTCTGAGAAGAAGCTACAACACCAGAGAAGCCGGTGTCAGTGGAACAAAACCCACTATTGAAGAGCCAATATCAGAAAAAGATCTGGAAGCTGATCTATGCAGACCAGTCCATATGCTCAGAGCTGAGAGGCTCTATGATCTTTACAAAGAAGCTGAGAATTGTGAAAGTCCTGAACGATTAGAAAAACTAATCGAGGAAATGAAAGAATTCAAATGCAGAAAGACAAGAAAAGTCTTTCCTTACCAAGATGTTGAAATGGAAGAAGGAGGAAGCTCCAGAACTTTCATAAAAAAAGAAACAAGGGAAATGAAACTCCCAGTTCAGAAAGCCCCCACGGGTAAAAAAGGAGAAAGAAATTCTCAAAGATTCGTCCCCGAGGACAATCTGCCCAGAGTTCCTATCACCAACTATGGAATCTGGCTGAATCTAGACAAGAGTCTAGACAAAAGAAAAACCATTGACCAATGGGTAGACAGCCTGATGATGGCCTCTGCACTTACCCTTGGCAAATTTGAAGCACCAGATTTGCAGGTGTACTATGAAACTACTCTCACTGGAGTGGCAAAAAAGTACTACCTATCTTTCAAAGAAACTGCCAGAGGAAGAGACTGGCTTGAAGAGATAAAAAAATTCAAAGTCTCCGTATGATTTTGCAGTACCCCTGTACGATCAGTTCTGTGGAGATCTCTCAAATCTGAGTGAGAAAGCCAAAGAAACGGCAAAGTCGAATATCTATGCGCTCAAAATCTGTGACATGAGATATTTCGAAGAATACCTGAATGAGTTTCAGGAATATTACTGTACAATTGGTGAACTAGAGAATACTGATCTAGTTAATCTGTTGCATAGAAAGCTCCCTGAACCATGGAGAACAGCTGTGAGAGAAAGCATAGCTGAAAAACCAATTGAAAGATTTTCAGTTGGAGGAATTGCCGACAGAATCCGGCAACTACTAAAGGAGCAATGCAAAGCCAATCTTAGAGCTAAGATGGCCAAGAAGCAACTCAAAGGAGTTGAAAATTTCTGCTATGGAATACTGGATATGCCCACAAACTAGGGATGCCATGACTCCAAATTCCACAGAAAGAAGAAAAAAGAAAAATATTACTCTAAAAAATTCAAAAGGAGTAATCAGAAGAAGAATTGGAGATTCAAGAAAAGCTCCAATTATAAGAAGCAGCAGGATGAAGATCCAAAAAAGAAATTCTTCAAGAAAAAGAAGAATACTCAGCAGCATAAACAACCTAGCAAAAAAGCTTGCAGATGTTGGTTGTGTAAAGCTGAAGGGCACTATGCCAATGAATGCCCGGAAAAGGGTACCAGATCTACTAAAGCTCTCTTTGAAGAATATGAGCAAATAGTAGAGGTAGCAAACATGAAAGGCTACGAAATAGCCTATTCTGATGACGAAGATGACGACAGGTCAGTCTACTCTGCCTGGTCTGAAGAAGAAGAAAGTTCATCAGAAAAGTCTGAGATTGATTCTGAAGTAGAGTACTTCGAATCCAGACAAATGAATGTTTTGAAAATCAAAAACTGGGAAGAAAGTAAGATAGAATCCTTCATGTCTTCTTATCAGGTCAACCCTGGTTCATTCGTCTGTGACTACTGCTTATGTCACGAGAAGAACGGTCTCCCTATGTTCTGTGAAGAGTCTAAAAAGACAGATCACAAAGAATGCTTCATAGCTGAAGCAAGAAGAAAAACCAAGAATGGTCTTGTCAGTCAAATGATTGAGCAAGAATATGAAGAGTATTTCGCTGAGAAAAAAGCGAAAGAAGTTGAAACTCTGTTCTAGGAAACCATGGAACAAACAAAGAAAGTTGAAACGACGGTGTTCGAAGAAACAACCATGGAACCATCTTCCTCAGAAATGAAGGAAGAAATCATCGGTGAAGAAGCGATCGATGAAGAAACTGAACTGGTTGAAATACCAGAAAATGAAGAACTGGTGAAACCACCAGAAACTATTCATCTCTTAGAACGACAGGAGAATACTGACACATGGGATCTACTTGGCCAACCTTCCGGCAAGTTTGATTATAAGGTCAGATACGATCCTCCTTCCTGGTTCAATGATCCAGATAGCAAAGAGATAAGTCCTACAGATTGGGATGATGATGACAAATCACCCACTCAGGAAAATATTCCAGAAGAATGCAAACCATTCATTCCTCAGGAGCAAGCTCAAGAAAAAGAGCTTCACCAATCGAAAGTCGTCTCTACAAGTAGATACAGCAACTACATCGAGATTGGACATTAGTTCCCTGATCACAGGAAATATCATCTACATGCTTTTGTAGATAATGGATCAGGTTTTACTGTTGCAAAGAGATTTGCAATTCCAGATGAACTCTGGAACGAAGACAAGAAAAAGTCAGCTACTGGTGTTACATTCGATGGAAGCCATCTCACCATGAAGAAAGTAGCAAAAAATGTTCATATCACCATTGGTGAAGGAACATTTATCATCCAGAATGTTTGGCAGTCTGAAGGCCAAGGATCTGATTTCTTGTTGGGAAATGATTTTATTCTCCAACAACGATTCATTCAGGATGACGACGCAATCGGCTTCAGGAAAGGAGAACGGGTGTTCTGGGCAGACCGCCTCACACACGCATTCAGCGTGGTCGGTCCCAGTTTTACTACTCACTATCAGAGATCGCAACAGAATAGTGGTGATCTTACCCCCTACAAACCCAAATTTCAGCCCATACTCCAAATCAAACAACAAGAAGAACTGCTTGTTGAAGAATCCTCAGAAGAAGAAGAAGAAGCTAGTGAAGATGAAGAAGCTAGTTTCATCCATGAGCACAACCTCAAGCACTTTCAGAACAAGCTTGAGTCTCAACAAACTCCCACTCTTGACAAAATCAAGAAACTACTAGAACAGAATGTGGATACAAACCCGCAGAAGTTTTGGGAAAAAGACCCAGTGGTCTGTGAATTAAGATTGCATGACATGAACGCTATCTGCCATGTCAAAGCTATTCCTCAGTATAAAGAGGAAGATCAAAAAGAATTCAGAAGTGATATTGAAGATCTCCTGAAAAAGAGATTAATTCAACCTTCCACTAGCCCTCATCATGCTCCAGCATTCTACGTGAGAAATCATGCAGAGAATCTACGAGGCAAAGCTAGAATGGTTATTGACTACAGAGACGTCAATAAGAAGACTGTCAAAGACGGATATCAGATCGCTCAAGTCAGAGTCCTGATCAACCAGCTCAGAGGAGCTAAAGTCTTTTCCAAATTCGATGCAAAGTCGGGTTTCTGGCAGGTCAAGATGCATCCTGAGAGTATCCCTCTCACTGCATTTGGAACACCACAAGGTCATTACGAATGGCTGGTAATGCCTTTTGGTCTCAAGCAAGCTCCCTCAATATTCCAAAGAAAGATGGACAACATCTTTAAGCATGTGGCGGAGTTCTGTGTCGTCTACATAGATGACATCCTGGTCTTCTCCAAAAACAGAGAGGAACACATGAAGCACCCCCATGAGGTAACAAAGCTGATAGTTCAGCATGGAATTATCCTAGGAGAGAAGAAAATCTTCTTTATCCTTGATGAAGTTGATTTCCTAGGGATAAACATCAAGAATGGAGTCATAAAGCTCCAACCACACATCCTTGAAAAAATCTGGAAGTTCCCAGACAAAATTCCTGATGCTAAGAGTCTAGAGAGATTCCTTGGTGTCATAAACTATGGGAGAGATTTCATCCCTAGAATCTCAGGGTTAACAGCAATGTTATCTCCCAAGACAAGTTCCAAAAGAAAATGGAACTTCACAGAAGACGATGAAAAGATCGTGAAGCAGATAAAAAACCTCTGCAGGAACCTCCCTCCTCTCCAACAACCAGAAGAGAATGATGAAATTATCCTCCAGAAAGATGCGAGTGATAATTACTGGTCCGGTGTTGTTCTGGCGAGAGCGCCTGGAACTAACATTGAAAAGATCTGCAAATTTTGTAGTGGCAAGTTCAGCCCTGCAGAACTGAATTATCCCACAGGGGAAAAAGAAATTTTAGCTGTCAAGAAAACGATTTTAAATTCTCCCGCTTATCTGGGAAAAACCTTTACTGTCCGCACCGATTGTGCTAGAGTAAAGAATTTTAAAAATTTTAAACTTGACAAAGCTGCTGATAGAGGAAGATTAGCAAACTGGCAATTATTTCTTAACCAATATGATTATACTGTTGAATTAATTGCAGGTAACAAGAACTATCTTCCAGACGCATTGACCAGAGAATTGGCAATGTTCAGCCAAAGAGAAGACGACGAAGGTCGTAATCCCAGAAGCAGAAGGACTGGGAAAGAACAGGAACCTGAAGAGGATCCAAAAGAAACCAAGGAGAAAATCCTTAAAAGGTTTCTGCTAAGCTCAAAAGGCTTGGCCTCAACTGATCAATCCCAGGGTAAATGATTGGCTAGCCCGTCTCAAACGGCAGACGGTAAAGGCTCATCAAGACCGTTGATGGCTGCTGCTTTGCCAAAAAGCAGACCAACTCCGAGTGGAGTTATAAATGTTTTTAATTATGAATTAAGAACTTTTGATACTCCTGTGTTCAGAACTGGCAGGAGACTAGCTTATCACCAGAAGGCAATCCTGGATAATCTCTTATTCGCCTTTCAAGAAAGAAGCAGTGGTTTGATGTTCCCAGCTCTTTTCGCATTAGCTGAAGAACTCTACGAAAATGGTAAACCACAAGGTGAAGAGCTTCATACTCAGCAGAGTGCTGTAAGGAAAGAAAAACTATCCTTCCTTGAAAGTCCAGAAAGTGCTAGGGTCCCTATCATGGCACTCAATGAATCAGACTGGTATGAATTCCATAATCTGATAGGAAGGCACAATCCTGAAAACCTAGTTCCTCCAACCCTCTTCATTGTCTCAGGACCATATGTTGGAAGATACCTGGTAAATGTTCAGAGTGAACATCCTCAAGAACACAAGCTTTGGCTTGTTGAAAATGGTTTTGTCCATAATCTGTGGACTAAAACTAATGATGATCTAAGAGGCTTGCCGCCTATTATTGTCAACACGGTCAAGAACATCTGAAGAGACAACTGTATGCTTCGTCTGAAGTTCAGATCCACTCCTCCAGAATGGATCCAGAAGACAGATGGTGAAGTTGAATATATTCCTCCATATCATTATGTGAGAATTATTCAAAGAAGATATCTTCAACCAGCCTGTGTAGCATACAATGGCCAACCTAACTCTAGTATTCCTTGGATGAAGGCCATGGCTCTTGACTACATCAGAAAGATCATCTCTGAAGACAGCAACAATACCTTCCTGGCAGCAGGAGAAAAGACAATTATCACTGCTTACGATCATCCTGACGTAGTCAGCAGCGATATATTCCTATCTCTAACCAGAAAAGAGATAGACTCGACAATGGCATGCATGCGTTGGGTGGAAAAGCTTGAAAATGACAACCACTACAAAATGTATGTTGATACAGACGTCGAGGATAATGCAACAACAACTCGCATGGCCCAAGCAGACAACAACTCCTTTGTCTTTGGCCACCATTCTGAAACAGACGAGAACATGTGAAGCTACAGGTGAAGAATCAGCACCAAAATAGCAACTGTAGAGCTTTAGACTTTTCTAAAAGCTACTTTTGCTTTTTCCTTTTCAAAAAGAAAAGGTTAAGTGAAAAACATTTCACTTTTTCCTTTTGCTTTTCCCTGACCGACCTCCACCAGCAGGAGCACTACGAAAAGCAAGAGTCACGGAGTTGTCCTGTACATTTTGTATTTTGAATTCTAGTTTGAGTTCCGCTCCCTATATAAGGAGCTTTAGCTTCCTTTAGAAGGCATTCGAAAACTGGTCCAACTAAGAACTAGATTCGAAACTTGAGAAAATATCCTCTCAAATAAGAAAGCTATAGTAGCAGTGTGCTTCCTTTTCCTGTTTAGGTGTGAAGTAGTGTGCTTTCAGTACAAGTAAGTAACTGTTCTCATTCTTATGGATAGCTAAACAGCTTTTTGCTGTTTACCTGAGAATGAGGCTCTGATTGTTTAAAGGTTTTATATGTATATTTGAATAAATAAATTCAGATGGTTGTTCACCCACTTCTTTATAAAATATTTATGTCATTATCTTTACATATCGTAATCATCTTTATCATGCATAGTTTACTATGTTTAAGTTTAACATTCGTATGCATGTATCCCATGGAAAGCTAAAGTTCTAAAGCTTTACTGTTCAGCCAAAAGAATCAGTTTTAAAATGGAAAAAATTAGGACAAGCAGCAGTGATTCCACCCTGTGAGTAGCCGTTTAGACAGGAAGTCGTTAGGCGAAATGTGGCATGTTGAAGGCTAGTCTTGTTTTTGTTTTGAAGTTTTTACTATTCCTTTTGTTGAATGGAATGGTAGAGGAATCTAAGGTCAACATAGGATACAAATGACATTTGTTTGTTAAAATTATCCCTGTTAGTCTTTGTCTTTCATCAATAGTGAAATACTAAAGTGTTGGGCAGTTGGGAAAAATACCAAAGGTTTTTGGGTATGCGGGAATTACCCCATATATATATATATATATAACTTTGTTCAGGTGCAGATATCCGCACCAAAGCAAAAAGGTACGGATTTGCTATTTTTTCCCACTTTCCGATTATATTTTCACATCTTAACCGTTCAATTTTTAGTTCCTAATGTATAGATCATCTCTATAAAATTTTAGCCAATTTGGTGATCGTTAAGGTATCCAAAACTGCAATTTACACGAACGGACCGAATATGTCGAACCGGAACTGTTCGTATTTATAATGGTAAATTACAGTTTTGAATGACTTAACGATCACCAAATTGGCTAAAATTTTGCAGAGATGATCTATACATTAGGACCTAAAAACTGAACGACTAAGGTGCGAAAATATGATCGGAAAGTGGAGAAAAACTGAAAATCCACACCGAAGCAAAAAGTGCGGACATCTGCACCCAAAAAGGGCTGTATATATATATATATATATATATATATATCTATACAGGTTGCATGGCCAAAAAAAAAAAAATCATTGACGGCCACTGTTCCCACTCGGGTCATTTCCAAGGTCCGCCAAGGATTATGGCTCTGGTACGTGAACAAGGACAATGAAATTGTAAGGAAGAAACCCTCCCAGCGATGGGTTCAAGTTATTGCTTTATTTTGTGTGGTATGAGTTGCAGCAGAAACATTACATAGCTTTCGTTCTGTATATAAATTTGCCAGCTACACGTCATGAATCATGATGCATGACGTAGCAGAAGTGACCTCATAATTAAATAGCCTTCGAGTGACATAATTTGATCTCTTAATTCCTCCAGCCACATAAAATCAAGGAAGAAATAAAAAAATTAAAAAATCCAGAAAGAAATTCTCACAAATCCTCATTTAAGGCTGGACAATTCTGAGTACGATTGAAACTTGTGCATCAGTACGTTATCATGAGAATGATTTTGTAATTTTGCTTCGATCATGTTCGCGTAAACAACTAATAACTATTCATTATTGTGAATTGTACGTAGATTAGTTACTATCTCGTCAAGAAAATGAATATGTGCAAGTGGATATGATTAAGAGTTAAGACAGATTCTGTGTATCTGGTTAGCTAGCTAGATAGCTAGGGCTGACAATAATCTGATATGCATGCTTGTGGCTGGAAGAAATATTAAAACAGAGAATTGACTTGACTTATAATCAAGCACCAGATACAGCCTATAATACATACACGGCTAGCTGGAGCCAGTCTGGAATATATAAACTAGAATATTATTCAGACAATCCAAGCCATTAACTTTTGAGTCCGTACAGAAGCTCCCTCTATATATGTAAGACAATCTTTACATATTCTGTAGTGAGAAGCAGCTGGGCAACACCTCACACAAGAGGAGGAGAAGAAGAGTAAAGCATCCAAAGGTTTGTTATGCAGGAGAGATGGCGCCGTCGCCCATGTCCCTGTTGTGGCTAGGGCGCCTGCATCATGTCTCTTGCATAGGAAACCTTGCGTGTGCACTGAAACCAGTACTCCTATTGCAGCCTGAAAACTCGAAGAAAAACGGAATTCGCTTCTCTTCTTTAGTCAAATAATATGAAGTCACACTTGGTACACTACAAATGAGTATTGGTCGGCGTTGATTGTGCGTGATCGGCCTAGGTGGAGTTGCCGCTTGTAGGAGAGGTTGAGGAGGTGGAGTTGACCCCGGGTATTGCCAGCGATTCTGACGACTCTGAAAGCACTGACGTTGGAGGCGACAGCTTGTTTGGACATGACTGTCCATCTGCAATTTAATATAGTCGATCAATCCACTACTTCAATTACTAACCGGCGGGAATACTTGATATCAAAATCAAAATGGTATAAGCAAATAAGCAAAATGGTTAGTAATCATCACGTAGTACTTAAAAAAAAAGGCATAATTGATCGATCAGTTATGAGATCATGAACCTACTGTGTGAAACTCCTATAAATTTTGTATAAATTTTTTTTTATTTTAAAAATCCTATAAATTAGAATTATGCAATTAAGAAGAGAAAGGTAAAGCTAACTGACTTGCAGATAAGCCAAATGCTTTCATAATAGGTGTTGAATGTTCATAGATCTAAGTCGCTCTGGGGCAAAAACAAATGAACGGATGGTGTGTATCTATCTCTACTAGTATAAAGGGAAGTCAAAATTTGGTGACAAAGGCTTTATCAAATTTTGATTTACTATAAATGTCCTTTATAATAAAAATTAAAAATTCATAATGAAATAATCTCAAATGGTTAATTTGGTAATCTACAAAAACACAAAAGATATAAAATTGAGGAAGTGGGTGATTTCATATTCTTCACATTTCAACAATAACCGTGCATTGCACGGGTATGAGGCTAATACTATTATTATGAAAAGAGAGTTTGTTAATCAAAACATAATATTTTTACCAAAATATCTCTTAAATACTAAAACAAAATTTAAACTGAAATATTCGAGAATGACAAAAAGGCTAATTCACAAAATAATAGAAAAAAAAATTCACAATCCGTAAAAAATAACTACTCACATTGCTATCCACACTCATAAAGTGTGTTCGGCGTATACGGCGTTTACTATATGATGCATAGCACAAAATAAGTCACTGGGGCCACTGTCCCACTCGTCCTCACCTAGGTCCCGCCAAGTGTCCAACAATAAGTCACTGGGGCCACTGTCCCACTCGTCCTCACCTAGGTCGAAGCCAAGTGTCCAACCGCTGATTATGGCTCTAGTACGTGAACAAGGAAAATGAAATTGAAAGGAAGAAACCCTGCTAGCGATTGCTTTACATGAGTTGCAGTAAAAGATTACACAGCAGGTTCTGTATATATTATATATATTACAAGCTACACCTCATGAATCATGATGCCATGACGTATCAGAAGTGACCTCATAAATAAACGGCCTTCGAGTGACATAAAAATTAAAAATTCATAATGAAATAATCTCAAATGGTTAATTTGGTAATCTACAAAAACACAAAAGATATAAAATTGAGGAAGTGGGTGAGAAAAAAAACTTTCATATTCTTCACATTTCAACAATAACACGTGCATTGCACGGGTATGAGGCTAATACTATTATTATGAAAAGAGAGTTTGTTAATCAAAACATAATATTTTTACCAAAATATCTCTTAAATACTAAAACAAAATTTAAACTGAAATATTCGAGAATGACAAAAAGGCTAATTCACAAAATAATAGAAAAAAATATTCACAATCCGTAAAAAATAACTACTCACATTGCTATCCACACTCATAAAGTGTGTTCGGCGTATACGGCGTATAGTACATATATAAAGATGCATAGCACAAAATAAGTCACTGGGGCCACTGTCCCACTCGTCCTCACCTAGGTCCAAGCCAAGTGTCCAACAATAAGTCACTGGGGCCACTGTCCCACTCGTCCTCACCTAGGTCGAAGCCAAGTGTCCAACAATGATTATGGCTCTAGTACGTGAACAAGGAAAATGAAATTGAAAGGAAGAAACCCTGCTAGCGATTGCTTTATTTTGTGTGGTATGAGTTGCAGTAGAAAGATTACACAGCTTTGGTTCTGTATATATATAATATATATTACAAGCTACACCTCATGAATCATGATGCATGACGTATCAGAAGTGACCTCATAACTAAACGGCCTTCGAGTGACATAATTTGATCTCTTAATTCCTCCAGCCACACAAAATCAAGGAAGAAAATAAGAAGAAGAAAAATCAAGAAAGAGATTCTCGCAAATCCTCATATAAGACTAGACAAAACTTGTTGGACCAAAACTTGTGCATCAGTATGCTATCATGTTTTTTATTTTTGCTAATGTCAGTCATTCATGTTAGTGTGGACGACCAATAACTGTTCATTGTTGTGAATTATACGTGGTTTAGTTACTTACGAATAATCAGATATGGTTAAGAAAATGAATGTGTGCAAGTGGATATAATTAAGACAGATAACTGTTCATTATTGTGAATTGTACTTAGTTTAATTACTCACATATAATCATATCTAGTTAAGAAAATGAATATGTGCAAGTGGATATGATTAAGTCAGATAAGGTGCATCTGGTTAGCTAGCTAGATAGCTAGGGCTGATAGTGATGTGCATGCTTGTGGATGGAAGAAATATTAAAACCGATACAGCCTATAATACATGGTTACATACACGGCTGGAGCCAGTCTGGAATATATAAACTAGAATCTTATTCAGCCAATCCAAGCCATTAACTTTGAGTTCGTACAGAAGCTCCCTCTATATATGTAAGACAATCTTTACATGTTCTGTAGTGAGAAGCAGCTGGGCAACACCTCACAGAAGAGGAGAAGAAGAAGAGGAAAGCATCCAAAGGTTTGCTACGCAGGAGAGATGGCGCCGTCGCCCATGTCCCTATAGTGACTGGGGCGCCTGCATCATGTCTCTTGCATAGGAAACCTTGCGTGTGCACTGAAACCAGTACTCCTATGGCAACCAGAAAACTTGAAGAGAAACGGAATTCGCTTCTCTTCTTTTAGTCAAATAATATGAACTTACACTTGGTACACTACAAATGAGTGTTGTATCATCACATTTTTGTTCTTCCTCATAACTAACTGAATTATTGTTTACTATTCATATATTCTGGCTTGATTTGTGTTCCGTAGGTAGACATATATCGACAAGTCTGATCAATGCTAAAGCTTTCTGGCAATGGCTACACGTACTCCATGTCACCCGTATATGGTGTTCGATCGCTTGTTTGATATCTTGGCCCATTATTTAGTCTTGGATTGGATGCTCTATTATTTTCAACTTGCAATTACTGCAAATTTTCCCATGGCACCCATTTCTAGTTTCTACTGTGTAATGGAACAAATTTGTTTGAATACCCTCCCCTGTATCTCAAGTTTTCCCTTCATAAAAAAAAGGATTCTCCAGTCTATAATTCTATATTTGATAAGCATGATCAGTTAGTGTTAGAATGACTTCTTGACTTCTCAGATAAATAAATTTATTACTCTGATCAAAGGAAGGAGATTTACTTCATTTACCAGGACCGAAGATTAAAGAGGGATTTGTAGATCATGCCTCCTTGGAGAATTCGAGTTCTTATTAGAGACATCATCAACCTCTCAAGGCAGTTTGAAGACATTTCTTTTAACCATGTATGGAGGGAAGCAAACTTCCTTGCTGATTCCATAGCCCATCTTGGTCATTCACTTCCCATTGCAAGCTGGAATAATTCTCTACCTTCTACAGCTGCTCAAGCTTTTCTTTTTGACATTACTCAATTAGGTTGTATTAGGGGTGCTACTTTGTAGCCTTTGTCTTGTATTTTTCATTAGAAAAAAAAAAATAGAGAGAGAGAGAGAGAGAGTGTGTCGTAAAAAGTTTGGGTGAAACAACTTACCGATGGCAGAAGAAGCCTATTTGACTACAGACAAATCTTTTGCGTGAAATCTCAGTGAAACTACAGTTACCACTGATGGATTTTGGAGAGCAGATAAACTGCAGCTCATGAAATAGTAGGCTGAGAGATTGTTAACACCTCGAGTCTTCTGGAAATTTAGTGATGATCAGATTGGAGTTTCTTGAAATATTTCTGTATGATAAGTGCAAGGTTTCTGATGTATACATCTTTCCTAGGATGGTTCATCAAATGTTTCAGCAGGATGTCCGGAAATGAATCTACATTTCTGTCTACAAGAGTAATCGATTATTTCGTGAATTTACATTTCTGTCTACATGAGTAATCGATTATTTCGTGAATTTACATTTCTGTCTACAGGGGTGATGGATTATTTTGTCAACTTCATTAGTATGTTTGGTCAGGTGATTCAGACTCTATTAACCCGGAATGCAAAGTTAGTTGGAGACTCATTTTTCCAGCAACTGAAGAATGTTTGGTCCCCCCCCCCCCCCCCCAAAAAAAAAGCAAAACACAATTCCGCTTATCCCTTGCGGAACTTTAGATGGCAGTGGGTTTGAGAACGTGAAGCCTTTATTTCTCGGTCGTCTGTCTTAATCTTAATGCAAGTGGATTCCAAGAACTACTACATCAAGCAGTCTCATGAAAATGTTTTCTTTTGTTATATACAACCATGGCCTTTTTTTTTTTTTTTCTGAGAAGAAAGAAGGAATTGCATTTATAAGCAATTTAGATAGGTACAACAGAAATAAGTACACCGGATTCACCATTGTGGTTAATCCTCTACCCTAAAATTGAAAAGCAGGAAACAAAAGCGCGAACCTAACTAGAAATGTGCTGCCTGAAAGCACGAACCTAACTAGAAATGGCCTTTTAGCTTAAACCCACGAAATCAAACATACTCAAACAGACATATAGACAAGCATCTACATTGCTTTAGGGGGGGTGTATTGTATATGGAATTAGTGGAAGTTTTAAAGAAATCTATGGAATTTAAAAGTCTGGGTGTATTCAATATAGACTTTTAACAGTCCATGAAAGTCTTGAGGTATTCAATTAGGATTTTTAAAGACTTCATGAATTCCACCAAAATCTAGGAGTATTCAATTAGGACTTTTAAAAATGAATAAAAGTACAGAGGTATTCAAAATATCATTCATACTTATGGAATTAGAAAATCATGGATAATCATAGACTTTGTAGTGTTAACTATACATAACAAACTCCAATAATTTTCCAGCCTCCAGACCAAAGATTTCAAAAAGTCTATCAAAGTTTCCTCTTCAAAAAAAAAAAAAAAAAAAGGTCTATCAAAGTTATTCTCTCTACGCACGAAGAAGTTTGTCCTTCATCATCTCTCTTTCTTAATTTTTTGTCTTTTCTCTAATTTTTATGATATCAACTTTTTTTGATACCCAACATGTTCATTGTAGTTGTTGAATGTGATTTTTGTTTTTTTTTTTCAATTGTGATACTTCGAACCCGAATAGCAATAAAAATGATTTATGAAATCCTAAAACTCAAATATTGTGGTCTAACTCTAAGACCTTGAACCATACTAAATTTTATCTTATTAATTAATTATTCTCATTAATTTGAATTTATATTATGGTTCAAAAAAAGGTTGAACAATTGAATTTCAATTGATTGATTATAGATCAAGACATTGATCAATATTGCTACAATATATGTTAATCGGCGAAAACAAAATTGATGAGAATAATTAACCATAAACATCAAGTGATCTATCTTGTATATTTATGTTGTTGGGAGATTAGGAATGAGAACAAACTCGCTAAACAGACTAACAATCATTTATTTGAGTCCATTTCTATTAGAAGATAGTGGAGCATTGAAGAGACAACAAGTTATTATTTTGTTTTGTGTTTGGGCTGCATTTGTTTTTTTTTATTTTTTATATTATGTACATTCTAGAAAATCTGTAGAAGTCATTCATAATAAACTATATGGATTTTCATGAATCAATAAAAGTCTGTTGCTAAAATCAATGGTTTTAAGAAATCCATAACAGTCTATCGACTTTTTAAAGAGTCTGTGGACTTTTCAAAAAGTCTGTCATTTAAAAAAAGTCTGCACAAATCCAAATACAATACACCCCCCTTAATAACGGATTAACCGCATGCCCCAAATAGCCAAGTAGAAAAGTATGATGTGAATGCTTCAAATGTGACCAGAAGAAGTTCATGCTTAATGGATGCTGCAACAACAAAATAAATAGATAAAAGACGACAGGGAGTCTCACCGAAATGATCCTCAAAAGCTGACCAGTCACAAGAAATGTGTTCAAAACCAACATATATTCGAATAAAATAGTTTTACAAATTCCAACAACCAAGGAAACATGTAAAAGTTTAACTTAGCACTCCTAGTTGGCTGTTTTTTGTTCAGAAGGCATGGTACTATCCAGTTACCATGATCCTTCAGCACCGGCAGTTGGATTTTGGAAAGCAGAGAATCCCCAGAAAGTCTTCAAAGAGTAGGGTTGAGAGATTGTTACACCTTCTCCAGTGATCTTAGCTATCTGCAGTTTCAAAATGTAAAATGTCATCTTACAAGGGAGTCACAAACCATGCACACACTACATACTATTTTGTCATTCTAGTTGTCCAATTTAAAAAGTCAATAAGAGAAAATATCACTTTTCTAATAGAACCACAGAAATTATCATTTTACTTGGAAGTTCACAATCCTTTGCTTTGTGCCCAAAGTTGGGTTACATAAGATGAACACAAATGTTTATGAAAAGGTACACTATCCAGGACCAGGTTTCAAATATAAAAAACATGTGGCAGTATAATTCGACAGAATCTAGAACAAAAAAGAAACTACTGGTGTGCATGGTGCAGAATCTCCTGATCAAACTCTTAAAAGAGAAAGCAATTATTCACTTCCTACACTCACTCAACAACACTTCCTACACTTCAGCAGAAAATAAGTAGAAAAAGTAGCTAGCATTTAGTACCAGCTAAACTAATGGAAGCATTATTCAGTAGATTGTGTCATGTTAGCACCTCGTCAGAGAAGAGGTGAAATTATAAACCATGACATCCTTGAGCAGCGGATAAGGGAGCAATTCAACATGCATAGAGATTTCATATTCTAAAGGAACCATCATCAACTAAATCCTTCCTTCTATAAACTAGATCAATTGAAATATTGCTTAAATATTAACAATTCCAAGCAATTATGTGATTATATCTGTATGAATATAAAGAATTTGAATGTCCGTTTCAAAAGCTTAGCTCAATGCCAGGAGAGTCAAGGGGATAACACAATAACTTTTTTATTTCCTGTTCCTTGTCTACTTTGTAGAATTTCTGGAACGTCCAGTTTATGGACCGGAAGAGTAAGCGGTCCTTTATTAGTGAAACGAACTAATACTTCAGAGACTTATGTATGACAAACTAGAAAACATGACCTTTTTTTGTCACATAAGAAAATATGACATTATGAAAATGAAAACTGACAAATCTTTTGTAATATGAGAGAGAGAGAGAGAGAGAGGGAAACAGAGATTTCAATCTATTAAGACGGAAGGTTCATAAATGCTGAAGAAGACAAAGATGACAATTTGAATCACCATATAGCAGTTAAAGAAAATAGGGGAGAGAGGGAAAAAAAAAACATAGATACGAAGGAAAGCCTTCAGAAGCTGATAATCAAATAATCAAACTAGTATTTTGATGGACTAAAAAGTGATGGAGACTACTACAGGAAAAGAAAAGAGATATGAAGTAAAGAATATTGATTATTTACAATACCTGAAGCTTGTTGACAGCAGACCTATCACGGTACAGAAGGACACGCATGCACTTCTCCAGCAGCTTCACGCCTTCTTCGAAACTCAAGTCCTCACGCCACTCATCACGAAGAATAGGCCTTGCAAGGTGATTCCCAAATCCGGTAGCAACATGGTTGTCCTCAAAATTTACACCTATCATACTAACCTGGATAAGGATAACAAATGTCAGGTAAATAAGTGACCTTGTTCAAAGTTTTTTTTTTTTTTTGAAAGCAAAAGATCTGAAAAAGAACCATTCCAAGGACGATACTCCACAAGCAAACATGATCATGGGTCAAAAGTCCCAGCTCAAATGTTGTCATATAGGCTGTTAAAAATCCTAAAAGAGAAGCATACCATAAAGGTAAGGTATTTCTCTCCTGGAAATCACTTATTTCTCCACTTGCACCAAGAAGAGAATGTTTTCCGTTTTTCCACTAGATCCATATGAACCAAGGAAAGTACACACAACAACATGAAACTCTAGAAAGAGTGTATTACTGGAAAAGAGAGACCTTATGTTAAATATTGACAAGAAAGAAAGTAGAAAAAAAAAACTAGAGATGAAATGAAACAATAAGATAGAAAAGCCAGTTAGATATTACCAATAAGTCTAATCATTACATTAAGTGCACCAAAATTTGTAGTATATTCTTAATGACTTTAAACAATGTTAATGCAAACTGCTAATAACCAGGTATGAGTTGAAAGCGCTGTCAGGACCCAAGTTATCTTCACAAAAGCATGGGGAAGAAGTACAATATCCCATGCCAAAAAAAAACTTAGAAAAACCGCCATGTACTTGTTTAATTGCTCCCTGATTTCTGAGATCTTTCACAGAATAGCGAGAAAATAAAATTGAGTTTTGAGTTTAATATTTTAATTTTTCAAATATTTGCTATTTTGGATCTAACTACACTGTAAGATAGACTCTGGGATCCAAAATGTAAAAAGAAAAGGATAGTAGGTATCCAAATACTATAACGCTAGACCGACTGCAACATTTTGGCTTCATCAAGGCTCAAAGTCTGAATAACTTATCCACGAACTCCAATAATTCTATAGCAACATCACAATTTCCACAAAAGCAGTGAAAAGAAGGCGAAAACAGTCCCACCTTTCAACAAACCCTAGGGCGAAAAATAATCATGCACATTATTAACATCAATGCTTAGTTTCTCGTAAATCGAAAACAATTCAATTCAAATAATGAACCAAAACACTATACAGAAACAAATAACTGATTCTTATGATACAACATCATGGGATTGAAAGCTAACCTCCCATATCGGCAGCCATCAAAATCCCATCTTTGTACTTGAGAGCAACTACAGAAGTACCAGTGACATATGGGTACCTTCAAAAAACCATAAAAATCAAAACTTGGAATCAAAACCATTAAAATGTCGTACATAAAAAGCTAAATCCCCAAAACCCAGATACCCCAAAACCTATACATAGTCAAAATTAACCATAAAGAAAACGATGAGTGAGAGAAAAAACCATACAGGGTTCTCTGAGAGCCTTCTGGGCGGCACAGTATGCTGGGATTGGCTTGGTTCGAAAAATAATCATGCACATTATTAACATCAATGCTTAGTTTCTCGTAAATCGAAAACAAAATTCAAATAATGAACCAAAACACTATACAGAAACAAATAACTGATTCTTATGATACATCATGGGATTGAAAGCTAACCTCCCATATCGGCAGCCATCAAAATCCCATCTTTGTACTTGAGAGTACATACCAGTGACATATGGGTACCTTCAAAAAACCATAAAAATCAAAACTTGGAATCAAAACCATTAAAATGTCGTACATAAAAAGCTAAATCCCCAAAACCCAGATACCCCAAAACCTATACATAGTCAAAATTAACCATAAAGAAAACGATGAGTGAGAGAAAAAACCATACAGGGTTCTCTGAGAGCCTTCTGGGCGGCACAGTATGCTGGGATTGGCTTGGTTCGACTCCATTAACTGCGCAGAAAACAAATTTTACAGCGATGAAATTACCGCAATCGAAGAGTAATCGGGATGCGGAAATCGGAGAGATGCTGGGAACTTACGTTAATTTTTGTGTGATACGAGATTTGCAGCGGAGGGAGAGAAAATAGTTCACGATCTAGAGGCTTTTGAAGTACATATAGACTTAAGGTTTTGTGTTTGGTCTGGTATATAGAGACTACCTTTTGCTCAAGAAACCATGATCCGGATCGGAGTAGTTGGTTTGGATAGTCCGAATGGGATACGGACTAAAGTTCTGAGTTAGGCCCAACTATAGTTGGACTAAAGTTCACATTCAACATTAAAAGGCTAAGGTCCAAAATAAAGAGAGCCGCATTGGCATAGCAAAGAAAAAATAAAGCCTAAAACAGGTTTTTTTCTTTTCTTTTTTCTTTTTGGTTAGAAAGGTCCAAGTTAAAGGCGACAATATGAAATCTTAAAAATCTAGCTAACATCTACTACGGATAGATCACAAAAACTACAGTAGCCACATCCATGACATTGCTCAAGGAGGAGCAACCACCCAAGCATCTTCTTGCCTGCTTTCTACACCGATTGGGACTTAAGAACACATAAAAAATACCAAATAATCAAACAAAATGTAATTGATGAAAGTGGTTAGACTCGCTGTCTGGGAGCATCAATTCACTAATAGGCTTAAGTTTGTTTAGAACAAGTGGAGAACAAAACAAATTTGTGCGCCAAGGATAAATTTGGACTAGAGAAAATAATTGGTGGTGACGAGTATCTTCTCATCAATGAAAAACACCAAGTGGGAAGGTGGAGACAGAGGAGTGGAAACGTCGGTGGCTAAAGTAGATCGGGGAAAAGTATGAGCTATGTGGAAGAGGTGAAGGAGATATGGAATGGATGGACAGGTGGAGGAGGCGAAGGAGGTGGTCATGGGAATGGTGGGTAGAGTCTCAAAATGATGCCTATGTTAGAGAAGATTTCTAGGGAACTCTCTTGTTTCTAGATGTCATGGTCAATCTGACCATGCAATGTCGGGAGTGCTGCACTTAATTAAATGAGTTTTGCTCTCCAACACGTTTCTATATTAGATCAGTTTTCTTCTGATCTTTTTGGTGCATCTGTTTTGATAAAGAATTTTAACGATTTGCTACGTATGCTAGTTATTATCTCTATTGAGTTAGATGTTTCTGAAGCTTTGTTTTTGCCATGAATGCGCATGATCTGTTAGTGATTGAATACTCGCAGTGTTAAGTAGGGTTGCTTAATTACTATGGGTTTTTTTTTTAAAGAAAATTGGTTGTCAAATCATTAATAAGTGAAAATATAGGTCCTATTATATATGATTCATTCTTAAGGACTACGTCAGAATCGAACCATTGTCTAGAAAACTCTTTGATACTCTAATATGTAACCCTACTGTTCATATGTAAGTTTACATAAGATTGTATACAAACAAAGTTTAGGGTTTAGGATATAAGCAAGTATTTTCCCCCTAAACACTACTAGAAAAAGGACCTAAGGGGACACATAGAATAGGCACCTAGATGAAGGATGTGTGCCTTTAAGTGATCGATAGGCACATGAGAAGATATGTGTCCCTTTAGTTAGAAAAGGAACAGATGAACTGTCCCCATTTGATAAAAATACCACATACACACTACCAATATGTATTTTTATCTCTACAATGGGGAGAAGGGACGGACGAAGTGTCCCTATTTGATAAAAACTAACACGTATACACTGAAATACGTATTTTATCTCTCATTCTCTCTCTCCCGTTTCTTCTTGTTTGTTCTCACGAGGTGTGTATTGCGACTCCACTTTTGTTCCTTGTGCCACATCTCTCTTTGACAAACCCCGATCGAAGCCATCTCTCAAAAATGAACCCTGACCAAAACCATCTCTGCCTCTAGCTAGGTTATTCAATTTGTAGCTTATGAGTTAGGGGTGGGAAACTTGAAGATCTGGGTTGGTTTGGGAAAATTGAAGGGGATCTGGCCTGGGTTTAAGGGTTGTTCAATCTGGGTTCTTTGGTTGTGTTGTTCCATTAGTTTCTTCACCCGATTTTTCTTTTGTGTTCTTTAGTCCGGTTCTTCGATTCGATTTTTCAGTTAGGTTCTTGGGCGGTAGTGGTTGGTTTCATCTTACCATTGAAGCCAGCTACTGTCAAGAAGGCTAGCACTGCTCTCCTTATGATGAGGTATTGTAGTCAAATTCATTTTCAATTTCAAATTTCAAATGGGGAGCTCTTACTTTTTAAGCTTATATTAAGAACTAGGAAGTAAACTAAACGAAGCTTATATTATGGAAAAGAAGGTGCCTTTCTCATTCTTCTTTGCATTTCAGAATCTGGGTCTTGATCTTATTTTCGTTCTATGTTTGTTTTCAATAGCTTATGTTTGTTTGGTTGAATATTGATAGTGGGTTTAGTTGATTTCTTAGGCTTTTGTTTGGCTTAGTTATGAAAATGGACCGATACAAGTTAGCTAAGATTGAAACTTTTTTTCGTTTTTGGTCTGATCAAAGATTCAAAGCTTCAAATTTTGATCGCTTAGGCATGGACACTGTGCCCAATTAAGCTAATTTTTTTGACCCTGTTTCATTTCGAGGGTAAGTGAACCTTGCTCTGTAAAGCTTCAAATTTTGATGGGGAGGCATGTACATTTTTACCAATTAAGCCTATTTTGACTCTATTTCAGTCTGATGTTATATGAACTAATGACCATAGATTTGACTAATTTTTGTAGTAGTATGTGTTTTTGAAACCATTTCTGGATCGAAGTAATAAATTATAAGAATGAAAGAGTCTCTTTGTTTCCGTTTACAAATTAATGATGGTCGTTGATTGTTGTATAGAGCAATCTAGAGTCAGAATTCTTCACAGAATATGGAAAGGCAAGCAGGTACAAAGTTCAAGAGGTCATTGGGAAAGGAAGTTATGGTGTTGTGGGTTTTGCGGTTGACACCCACACCAAAGAAAAAGTTGCTATCAAGAAGATTAATGGTGTCTTTGAGCATGCCTCAGATGATACAAGGATCCTGAGAGAAATGAAGTTTCTTCATCTACTTCATCATCCTGATATTGTTGAAATAAAGCACATTATGCTCCCTTCTTCACGACAAAAATTCAGAGATATCTATGTTGTGTTTGAGTTGATCGAATCATACCTTCACCAGGTGATCAAGGCAAATGATGGTCTTACCCCTGAGCATTATCAGTTTTTCCTGTACCAGCTTGTTCACGGTTTAAAGTATATTCATACAGGTTGGTATTTTGGACTAATTATAGTAGTGGTATGCAGTTTCAGTGATTTAATTCATTTGCTTTACATTTCTTGCAGCAAATGTATTTCATCAAGATTTAAAGCCAAAAAATATCCTTACTAATGCTGACTGCAAATCAAAGATATGAGACATTGGGCTTGCTCGAGTATCTTCAATGATGCCCCATCTGCTATGTTTTGGACTGTAATTGCCACCAAACAAATCTGAGAATGTCTATTGTCAGAAGTTTTTCATTTGCCTATAAACGACAATGGTTGCAGACTAAGCTTTTTTGTATCTGTGAAGGATTATGTTGCAACTCGATGGTAGAGCTGTCAATTTCGACACGACCTGATAACACGACTCAAAACCCGCACGAAATAAAGCGGGTTGAACCCGCACGATTAAAAAGCTGGTCGGCCGTGGGTCAACCCGTCGTGACCCATTTAATAAATGGGTCGACCACGGGTCAACCCGCCAACATGAAGTGAACCCATATAACCCGATTATGCTATACTTCTTCTTGAAATTTTAGACGTTGGGAGTATTTGATCATAGGATTAGACAATTTGAAATATTTTGCTTTATAATTATTTATGAATTACATATAATTGTTTATATTATTCGTCTTGTGGAGTTTTTAGTAAATTGAATCAATTTATGCATTTTTTTAGTTAAATGGGTCGCATTGTTAACCTTTAAATGAGTCATTTTGTCTAACACGATACGACCTATTTATTAAATGGGTTAAGCGGGTTGGAAACGGGTAACCCGTTTAATAAATAGGTTGGGTTTGAGTTTATATTTTTGACACGATTATTAAATAGGTTGGGTTTGAGTTTGTATTTTGCGACACGATAAATATCTTGACCCGACAAGAACCCAACCCGACAGGACCCATTGACAGCCCTACTCGATGGTACTGAGCCTCTGAACTTTGTGGCTCATTTTTGTCAAATGTAAGTTTCATTTCACTATTGAGACCTCTGATATATATATATATATATATATTTTTTTTTTTTGAGGTTTCACATGTTACTAAGATGGCTAATGGGAACATGCATAAAAATTGATGCTTCTTTATTAATCTGTGATCTTGAAAAGCCACATACTCTTGTCCTGCTAGTTTAGTTCAATGCTATGATTTATGTTAGACATGTTCAGAAGTTGCACAGCTTGTACACTTGTGTCTGGTGAAAGACGAGTTATATTGATCATCAAACATTCATGTACAAATTAGCTTCATTCAGGATGCAGAGATGATTCCAAACATGCCTTGACTGAATTGTGTAGTAGTATGGTAGGGTTAATAGTAATAGTATGTGCTTTAGCTTATTAAGTGCTGCTTTGATCATATAATTCACATACTTGTGCAGTTTGCTAGTCTGCTACAATCTCTATTTAGGAAGTATGTGTATAAAGGTAGTTGATTTCATATTGGAGCGGGTCAGACTATTGGACCAAGAGCTGCTGAAGTACTTAGCTTTTTCATGTATTAATGATCCACTGAATTGAAGTTTCGTAGTTGGATGTGGTAACTTATTCTATTGTAACATTGAAATACTTATTCATTAATCGGATTGCTTTACTATTGGAATTGTCCAAGATTGATTTGAATCTATTATGGGCAGGGAACCGGGAAAAAAAAAAAAAAAAAGTCATTGGCACAGATTAAGTGTCCCCAAGAGTGAGTATATTTTTCATGTATTTGTACAAGTGTAGTACAATACTTGATACAGAATCCAGATTTGTAGTGTAGAGAGACCCATGGGAGCTACTCTTTTATTTGGGGACACTTGAGCTTGAGATATGTGTGTCATTTAGCAATAGGAACACAAGCAATAGGCACACATATGATATATGTCTCTATAGCTCAATGGGGACAAATATTTATCCCTATAGGTATCAAAAGGCACACATATTATTAGTCCCCTTAGGCCCTTTTTCTAGTAGTGGAATATGGTTATTCCTTTTTAATTTTTAAGCAGTTATTCTATTTAGAATTGGGTAGTCGCGAGAATGTAGAAAGTGGTGGGAGTAAATTGATTAGTGGAACCGAGGAGCAAGGGACTCAAGGGCTTACATGGAAGAAAATGGATCCAAAATAGCCTTCATAATTATTGTCTAATTTAATATTAGAGAATCATGAGAACTTGACATATGTATGAATGTGGCTGTTCACACGGTGGTGAGTCTCCCCTTGTTACCATTATCTGAGGCAAATCAAAATGGAATGTCCATGGAGCTACTCACATGCGTCATACTCTTTAAGTTGGTTATTGCTTAATTTACTTGTTTTAAGTTAACTCACTTATTAGACTCCCAATTTTCTTTTCTTTTTTTATTCAAATTATCTTTTAAATGTTAATAGAAACTATGTGTTTGTTTTAGGGAATCAGAAATTGAGAGAAAATCGTTGTGTGTTACCATTCTGATGCCGATGCTAATTGGTGAAGCCAAATGAATTCTTTTTTGTAGTGTAAACATCAACTAGGCGGTTTATTTCAACAATTTGGGGAGTAAAGCCGAGGTTTGCTACCATTGAGATACTAAAACAAAGCTACCAACACTACAACTTGTAAACCGATGAAATTAAATTATGGAGTGATGAAATTCTTCTAAAACTTGTTCAATATAAACTTTAAAAACTACTCCAAAACCGACTTCAAATGAGATTAAGAAAAGGCAGCATCATATTAAGATTGATAAAATTTAAGGCTACTAGTTTCAATTTCAGCAAGCAAGGCATGATGCTTAACTTTGGGAACATATGAAGCTTCATATTCAACAAACCATAAGACTATCAATATTTTTATTTGGAGTTTCCATCCATGTATCCTCTCATACTATATCATTTGTGTTACGTTAAACTGCCCACATCAACATAAGCAAAAAACATAATGAAGTCTTAATAAAATTTTCTAATAGATCATTACTCGTAATAAGCCCTTAAAACTTGGATGAGTGCAACATATGTTACTTTTATTATATAAGCTTGAGGACAATCATGTACGTACGAACAACATGGTGATGGTAGTTCAACGGCTCATCAATCCCTCTTTTACTAAGACAACTTAAGTGAGAAGAATATTTACCAGCGCCTCTCAAATACTACACAACTACAAGTGTGGTTTGTGTCTCAATGTTACACCCTGTATCCAAATTTACCGTTTACTAGTCATTTGGACGGTAAACGAATGAAAGTTTCACTTTTTTATCTTAATTTGACCTTTTATAGGCTAAAAGTTGAATTTTTATTCTGTCTACTTTGGGAAAACTTCATTCATGAAAGTTGTAGAGTATGTTAACACGTGGCACTCTAAAATCGGAGTTATAACAAAGAAGCTATAGGGGTTTCAAGTTAGCGGCAGTTTTGTAATTTTTCAGAAAAGCCTGATACTATAAATGGCAACTTCTATTTTCAGAAGCCACCATTTTTGAGAACCTTCCAGAAACGGAAAGCCTTCCCCAAGAACCCAGAATTTCCAGATTCGCCACCTGACCTTCTCGGCCTCACTAGCGATGCTTTCAGCCATCTAAGGCCATGAGACCGGTCCCAATCTCGTCGTTTTGGAACGAGCTTTCCAACCATATATGATTTGCACCCTATATTCACCGTACACAAAGAATCAAAGGAATAAAGGTACCTCTCTTTTTCATCATATTTTTCAATTTCCGGCCAAATTAGAAGTTGAGACTAATTAGGCTTTGTTCGTCTTTCCATTCTCTACAAACCCTCCAGGTTTCACATCTCAATTTGACTGAGGAAGAAAATTTTTGAATTTGAGCGATTTTGGCCCCAAATCCTCCCCAAACCCTTTTAAGGTAAATTCTGACTTCTACACTTAAAATTGGACTCTGTCTTAGCTGAGAAATTTGTTGGGGATGATGAGAGGATCATGGTGATGATATTTCATGGCCCAAATCGGGGTTTGGATTGGTGGCGCGTGGGGCCCACGCGATGCCACTGTCAACGGCACATGATGGCACGTGCCAGCTATTCTGACCATCTTTGTTGGCTTGTTAGGTAGAGTTGTGCATTAAGACCTCGTTCATGTGATTTTCTTAGCCATTGAACTACTTTTGGCAAGTGATAAGGAATTTCTGAAACTTCGGGAAGTTCGGATTTTTATTTGGGAAGATCCAACCGTAGGATCGGCCCCAATGTTTGATAAGTTGTTATAGCTATCGAATCAAAGTGACCCATGAAATTTGGGCATTCGGTTTTGATTTTGAGCTTTTGACAAACTATCGTTTCTAGGATTTTGATTTTATTATCATCAATTTAGTTCTGATTCTCGAGAACAGTTATTCATAATATTAATTTATTCAGGACGACGTGTAGAACGAGCTCGAGGAGGAAATTGTTGGGCAGACATTATAGCGTAATTCTATGAGTGGACCTTTACTTTTAAATTAAATTGCATGCAGCATATATATATATATTTCGCGTATTATATTACCATATTGATTTTTATGATTATATTTGAGTATGAATATTTTAACAAGATTTCTTGATTGGTGATTTACAAGTTCGATTTAGTCGAGATTGAGTTTCACTTTCCGAAAGCTTTTATTTAATTTTTGAGTTAATTGAATTTCAAGGTACGATAATTCTTTCAGAAAGAGATTTTATGATGATTTCTATTAAACATTTTGAGTATCGAGTTTTGAGAGAGTATGGGAGATTTAAATGTTACGAGTATGGTATTTAAATATTTGAGTATGATCGATTTCTCGAGATTTCTTGAGTTTAATATTTTTAATGAGATCGATTTCAGTAATTCGAGGAGGTAAATTTGTTAGCGCATGCATGCATTACCTGGTCGGCAATGCCCTCCAAATAATATTCTGGTCGGTAGTATCCTCCAAAATATTTCGGTCAACAGTACCTTCTGATGCTTCATCTGGTCTGCATTATCATCCAGATGGAATGAGGTAGTTAGTTGCCACTCCCTCCAACCATCTATGGGTAGTCGGTAGTACCTTCTAGCCATGAGCTCCTCGTACGGTCAGCACTACCCTCCGATGCTTCCCTAGTCAGCAGTCCCCTCCAGGTGGTATGAGATGACTAGTTGGCAATTCCCTCTAATCAACATCTATTTTGAGATTTGAGTATTTATTGAGATTTCAAGAGTTTTACAAGATGATTTTACTGATGATTTGAGGTTATTTTATGAGATGGTATTTACAGTATGATTTGAGATATCAGTGTTTTGAGATATATTATCATTGAGTATTTTAATGAGAATTCTGAGACTTATAAAGTGATTTGAGATATTTCTTTATGAGAGGTTTTGAAAGGATTTTTGGACGATTTATAGAGGATTTGGATTCATTTTGTGATTTCAGTATAGAGGAAGATTAAGAGTATTTCACGAGATCTTACTGCATGCGTTGTTTTTAAGACAATAAAATGGGAAAGAATTAAATCTTCTTTTATTTCCTTTGAAATAATTTATTTTTCGTCTACTCACTCTAATAGTTTTCAAATGCTTTTCCCTGGGCTTTTCGGTTTCTCGTGCCCAGTCGACAAAGTAGTTGAGGGAGATTGCGTAAGAGGAGGCATAGTGACCACCGCTTCCATCTTTTGTGTAGGTTATATGTTAACCTACTTGTACTCTATTTCAGTTCATTTGTCTAGATTGCTCTAATGACCATCTTTCAGTTGTGTTAGTAGAAATATAATTTGATAATTAAAATATGAGTTTTAGATTTATTTTATATTACTTGTTGGAAAGTTGTTTATGAATTGTGGGGAGCAGGTAGGCTCCAGAAGTTGAGGATGGATAAGCTTATTGAAGAGTGTTAGATTGTTTTTACAGGTTTTGGATAGTCAATTTTTAGGGAAAGTTTCACCAATTTTTTGGTAAAATTTATTCTAAAGTGGGCTCTGCAGGGCCACTTCGGATTTCAATGTGAAATTTGGGGCAGGTTCTATCACTCAATTTAATTTAACTCAAATGATCGTTGTGCAATTGAGAGTAAGCCACTCATTAATAAGTAATACTCTGTCACTATTCTAATGTAATATCTCCACTTTCCAATATGACTCTTCACATGCATCCTAATTTAGGCCTGCATGTGCAACTAATTAACAAATAAAATCACACATTAGAGTTTGGGATCCAAATCCCACATCCAAGACTTGTTTCAAGAAACCATAATTCAGGTCCACGACATGATTGGAGAAAGACATACTCTGTTACTATGTTAAACAGTAACTAATGTGGCTCAAAAGGTTTCGGTGCAATTAGGAGTAAGTTTTCTTTTGTTATTTTCATGAGGTGGAATTCCCACTCTCTAGCATCAAATATCATGTTTCACCATTGATCCTCATGACATTTATCAACCTCCATAACCATACAACTCTATCATCATAGGTGCGGTACCGAGAAATAAGTTTCAGGTAGCATGATATATCATTTTAACTATATAAAAGACCTTTGTTATCTGCCTTCCAATACCAACAGTCGTCGTGCAACCTGGGACTTAAAGTGGTGAACTTGTTTTCAGTTTGAATTCCTCTCACCCAATCAAAAATGGCATATTACAAAGTGCGCCATAACATACCACATATGTATAATTTTTACAACGTGCATCAATGTGTGTTGTCATTATAAATTTTAAGGCAAGTTGCAAATATGCGCTATAAATCTATACCTATTACAATGAGTTCAAAGATTGGGGTAAATTGCACACAGTAAGAGACAACTTTTCTTGTAGCGATCGATCATTAAAAAGGAACCCTCATTCTTTAATTTCTAATAGCAAGTTTATCCAATTAACCTAATAAATTACATGGCTAACACATGTATACCTCTTACAACGTGTTTTAAAAATCGTCGAGAATTGCGCACTATAAAAGACAACTTTTCTTGTTGTTATCATTAAAAATGAACCCCCGGACTTTAATTTCTAACTATGAGTCTTTTCGATTAATCTAACAAATTACGTGGTTAACATGTGCGTGTTACTACTGAATTGCCGACTCAGATATCTGTCAGTAAACTTATAGAGAATATTCCTAACTGATACCAAACGTATAGTTGAGAGAGTTACACATCTATAAGGAGCTCCACACCACTAATTATGACAAGGCCGACCCTGAGGGCTGCCGTCTCAGGCCACGGGTTTCTGGGGGCCTTGGAGGTTTAATTATGTGTATTAGGGCTGGGCGTTTAAACCCGAAAACCCGTAAATCCGGACCGGCCAGTGAAAGCCCGACCCGTTCGGGCCGGGCCCTATTTTTTTATTCACCAAAACAGTTCGGGCCGGGCCTTGACATTCAAATTTGAAAAAGCCTGTCAGGCCCGTATTAGGTAAAAGAGAGACACATGTCAGTGTTTTATTGCTCAATATAAGGCCACAAAATATTGTCATAGGATCAGGTATACTGAATTATATTCCCCACTGACCTAAACCTAAAGTGAACTAAATGTCTCGTACTCTCGCCTCATTCTTCCCCCAAAGTCCCAAACGGCCAAACCCGATCTGAGAGATTGAGAGAGAGGCCGCCATCTCAAAGGCGATCTGAACAGAACCCAGGCGCCTCCTCCGGCCGGTTCCGCCATGTCCGCCAACACCAAGCCCTCTCTCTCTCTTCACTTCCTTTTTAGCCTTCAATTCATCGATTTAACCCAAACTCGATCTGAGAGAGGCCTTCTCCTTCACAAAGCCGATCTGTACCGAGCCCAGGCGCTCCTCCTCCTGCCGCTTCCACCATCTCCGCCATCTCCAAGACCTCTCTCTCTCTGTCTCTTCACTTCAGTCTCAGCCTAATTCATCAAACTCGATCTGAACCTTCAATGAAAATACTCGATCTGAAGTTCCCAAACTAGTTCTGAACCTTCAGTTACATACTCGATCTGAACCTTCAACTAGCTTACTCGATCTGGGCAGGTTAGTTTCTCTTTGCTCAGTTTCTCTTAGTTTCTCTTTGCATTCCAAGATTAAGTATTTTGACACAATCATTTCTTGCAGGACTGGAGTCTTCCACCCGATCTCCGACTCTCACCGATCCGCCGCTTCTGAGCTCTTCACCCAGGGATCCTTCGACAGGTGAATTTAATTAAATTGATTTCCTGTTGGTTTCTGTGATAAATGAGAAGATATGAATATTCTCATTCATGATTCATTTCAACTAAATGTGACTGAGAATTCTAAGATTTGAAGTTTTCAATTTCAGTGTTCACTTTGGTTAATTTGTGCAAAAAATTAGAGTAATTTGGCTATTTAGTCTCTGTGCAAAAAATTGGATCAAATCAGAAAACGTGCAAAATATTGAGTTTTTTCCAACAATTGAGGAGATGGAGTTCTATGAGCTGTGTGAAAATGGTGCGTTTAATGTTTACATGTTTAATAAATCGAATATGCTATTGTTTTTCACTTTTTGATGGGGCTTAGTATTAATTTAATGTTTTTGAATGAAATGGCAGACTATGCGAAGGAGAAGGCTGCTAAACAAACAGCAAAAAAGGCTGCTTGTAGGGCCAAAAAATCGAAGATGACTGCTGGTATTTGATTAATTGCTTGCTGCATTATTTTTTGCTTGCTTGGTGCATTTTGCTGCTTTGCTTGCTTGATGCATTTGCCTTGCTGTGTGTAGTGCTAGTTGACCCCAGGTTGCAGCTTGAATGGTTTGTTATCTAAATCGATTTATGATGCTTATTGTAGGGACAAGTGTGGAAGCCAATTAATGGATGGCTACATTGTTGGTGAACTGCTGGATTGAAGACTGGAAGAATGGCTACTAAGTTGCTGTATTTGAATTAGGACTTTCTGATTTCTATTTCATTGCATATTTGTACTTGAATTTGGACTTCATATTTAAATTTGGACACTTTGTATTTCAATTGTAGCTTTAATTGTTCTTGAAGAGTACTTTAATTTGGATATTATGTATTCTGGATATTCGAATTTGCAGCTTGAACTTTGGATTTTGATAGTGTTTTAATTCAAATTTTCACCAGGTTGATCTGAATGATATATAGCAAAGTAGATAACTAGATATAGAAATGGTAAAATACAGGTTTTTGGGCCCGAAAGCCCGCAAGCCCGGCCCGAACTGAAACGGGCCCGGCCCGAGCCGGTCCATGTTTGTGTCAAAGCAGGCCGGGTCCGGGCCCAATGAAAAACGGGCCGGTCCCAGGCCCAGTGAAATTATTGTTGGACCCGGCCCGTGCCCAGCCCTAATGTGTATATGTTATATAAAGTATATATATTGGGTCCTTGACCAAAAGCCCAAAAATGAGCAAAAATTATCCCACTTACCCTAGCAACAGATTTTTATTCTCACTAACCCAATTTAAAGAGAAATGACTATTTTGCCCTCAATCTAATTATTGAATTACATTTTATGCCTCTCCCTCCTCTCCTCTCTCTTCCCCGATCTCTGCCTCATATCTCTCTCTCTCTCTTCTGTCTCTTTCCCCTATCTCCACCTCCGGTCTTTCTCTCTCTCTCTGATCACTAACTCCGGCGCGGCGTCGAAACAGGATTTAGGTCGAGGAGATGAGCAGGACCGGTCCACGTCGTCGGAAGTCCGGTGGTGGACTAGTGGTTGTCATCGAAACACGGGCAGAAGCACAACATCTCTCACCGGAAGATTCCGATTCCGGTTTCAGATGGTTTCGCCTTCGACAGCCAAAGATCGAAAACAGCGCCGCCTCGAATCGACTGACATCATCAACGTCGATTATCCTCCAGTGCTCGACGCAGGTTATGGCAGAGAAAAAAGATGATTGGGTGCCCAAAGCATCTTCTTCGAGCATTCCTTCATCTGAAACTCCTTCAGAGTCGCCGGTGATGTTCTCATCGAGCAGTAGCCCACCAAGTCCGACGCCGGCAGGTTTGTCACCTGAGGGTGCTCTGGTCTTGGGTGCCCAGAGCATTTTTTTTTGTGTAAATTGTGGGAAGAAATCCGAGAAGGAAAGGAAAAAAAAGAAAAAAAAGTTGTATTGGGGGCAAATCAAAATGGTGCTACTTCTGTTTTGCAACAGAAGGCCAGAAAGGAAAGAAAACTAGAAAAATAATATTCTATTGCTCCCCAATAGACGTCTATTGGGGAGCAATAGACATTTGAATTAATGTAATCTACTCGTTTTTTTGCTTAATCAAAGTTTTATTTATCTAATTTTAGGAAGATTAGTTCTCATTCTAGCTATCAGAAGTTCTATTGGGGGGCAATAGACGTTTTGAATTGATGTAATCTCCTTGTTTTTTTTTTCTGTAATCAAAGTTTTATTTGTCTAAATTTAGGGAGATTAGTTCCCATTCTGGCAACTGAAAGTCCTATTGGGGGGCAATACATGGCTGATAGTCGTCTATTGAAGGGTAATAGACGTCTATTAGGAGGCAATAGACGTCTACTGGGGGGCAATAGAAGTTTATTGCCCATCTACTAGGGGCAATAGATGTCTATTGGGGGCAAAAAAACTTTCCGGTGAGATTTTCAGCAAATTCCGGTGGGCGGCAGTAGGTGACAGGAATCCGGCGGCCGGTGACGGGCTCCGGCGAAGTCTCCCATGGTTTCTCTCTCTTCTATTTTCTCTCTCTCTCTCTCTCTCTCTCTCTCTAAGTAACAAAGGGGTGAGGGTAAAATGGTATTAAAAAAAATTAAAAACAAAAAAAAAATCTTAATGGGGTATTAGGGAAGACTCCCTTAGAGCATCTCCAACGGGTAGGTTAAAAAACTTGTGTCAAATTTAAATTTGAAGGATGATGTGTTATGGTCATTTTTGGTCCAATGGATTAGTTATACTTAAATATTATTTTATTATTTTTCAAAAAATTTATAACAAAAAAATTCTCTTTCTTCTCTCTCATGTTCGTGTTCAGCACTTCAACCCAACCATTTTGGGTCTGGTTCATAAGCTTCTCTCTCTCTATCTTCCCCCCCCCCCTCCCCAGCAAACCAACCCAAAACTAAAATTTTCCCCTTTTTATGCTCAGACCAAGATCTACAAAAAGCATCAAAACAAAGAAAGAAAGATCAAACAGAGAAAGAAAGATCAAAGTTTGAGTCTTGATCAGGAAAGAGACACAAGCAAAGCCCAATTAATAGAAGATCTGCTTGCTTCTTATTCCCGTGTTCGATCTCTTCCATCTCTGCCCTGCTCGTTGTCACCTATGTTGAAGAAAGGTGATCTGCTGTTGGGTGTAAGATGTTCTTGATTTTGCTTATCTCCATTAAATCACCAACCCCAAATCTCATATCTAAATTGGACTTTGCGAATATTTGCCATAATTGTTTATGGTATGGTAGGAAGAAATTGAGAGATGAAAATCAGAGAATGATTCATGAAATGTTTGTCATAAGTGGCTTTGTTCTGGGTAAGACGAAAGAGAGAGAGAGAGTGAGAACACAGAAGTAAAGAGCGAGAAAAGAAAAAATTTGACAGAGTTGGGGAGAACTGTCAAAATTGACAGATTGGTTTGATATGTCAAATCCACGTAGGATTTGACAGATCTGTTGGAGTTAGGTTGCTATATCATTTCTTACCGTTGCCTTGTCCATCTGGCAAATGACCTCTCCATTGGAGATGGTCTTAGAGTGTATTGGGTAAGAGATAATTAAAAAAACTTAATGGGGTAAGTGGGAAAAAAATCCCTAGAAATGGGGTAAATGGACAAAGGCTTAGTTTGGGAATGCTTTTAAAACTGCTTTTGATCTTAAAATCACTTCTGAAATTGTTTGAGGTGTTTGGTAAACTATCTAGAGTCAGCTTTTGGCCAGAAGCGATTCTCTAAACGGCGGAAATAGAGAAGCTACAAATAGCAGCTTTTAATTTATGCTTCTACGGGAATCAAGTTAAAAACGCAGAAGACTTAATGAAACATATTGAACTGCCCAGATTATCCTCATGCTTTTATGAGTTTTACATAACAGGTCCTTTGTTCTGTCGTACTCTTCCATCGCCAACATCCTTTCCTTTTCTCTATGACTGTCACCAATTCTTCTCTCCCCTTAGCAATGGGTGACACTGTGGGGGATTCTGATCTGGATCGTAATGATGTATAGCTTAATCTGATCTCGGAGATTTGATCTTGCATGCAACTATCGACAAATCACCGTGCCGGTTGTGCACCTCTCATCCTCCAGTCCAGGTTTCACAAACTTGTAAATAAGATGAGCCATATGACCATTCTTATTCAATTATATGTATTTGCAATTCTTATTTGACCTTTTTTTCTTCGGAAATTTGGCTTTTGGTCTGAATTTTTGCAGAATTAGAGCATAAGTTCTTGGATGCTTTGTTCTCTAGCTTGTCCTCTGTTGATTCTATGCTCTTTTACACGACCTGCTTTTTTTCTTCCTTTGATTTGGTTGGGTATTCTCTCTTTAATGGTTATTGTACATACATGTACATTTGCAAGCATAATTAGCTATAATGGGCCATGCTCGCTGTACCGCCAAAGGTACTAATTCCAACCAAAGGAATGACATGCGGACACACCGCCAGGCGGGCTACAGCCTCGGCGTCGGACCGCCTCCAGATCGCCACCGACGCGCCGCCACGCGCCGCGCCAAGTTAGCATCAGAAGCTTCTGAAACTAAGAACTGAAGCATATCAGTCCCACATCGAAAACAAAGACAAGATCAGTCTCTTCCTCACCTATAAAAGGTTCTCTCCTCTCTCCTCATTAATGACGCATTCAATACTTACCTACTGTTACTTTGTCAACATAAATACATTGACTAACTTAGGCATCGGAGAGTTGAAGACCGCCCAGCGCGGTCTCCCTCTGACGCCCGTTGTATTTTACTTGACAGGTAACGGGAATCGCAACATTAATACAAGTACCGATCCGCCCACCGGATCAGCGTTAACTAAGGTTTGGCTACCGCTAGACTTTTAGACATTAACAGTTATCTTTATTGGTGTGATTTCTCTTACATTAATTTTGGGTTTTCTGTTTATTACTTCTAATGCAGGTCTCAAGTCTCGACTAACCAAAGTTTTATATGATCATTTGAGAAATTGTATAATGGTCAATTGTTAATCACCTACTTACTATCTAGTTTGTTAATTTGGTTATATGCTTCGGGCATCAAGTTAAATATTTTGGGGTTGTGTACTGTTTGTAACGGAGGTGTTTGTTAACAATTGTTTTCTGTTGGAAACAGTCTTTATATTCAACTATGATCCAATAATTGAGAATCTTTGTGACTCGGATGTGATGTCTGGCAACCCTACCAAGGAGAAAAAGATAGATGAAGGTATTGATGGAGATATTGATCTATACTCTCCAACATCATTGAGAAGAGCTGAAAGAGCAAGATATTGATGACAGTAAAGAGTTACTGATAAAGAAGAAGATGATGAAGAAGCTTTCAAAGAAGGCAAGAAGCTAAGAAAAAGAAGAAAATGGTCGCAGAAGAAGGACAACTCATGGTGCGAACCATGATGTTTCATTGCCCCAATCTTGGTGGAGCTGGCTAGGAAGACCCCGGACGTCACATTCCTGAAGATGGATGTTGATGAGCTAAAGAAGGTTGCTGAGGACTGGGCTGTGGAGTCAATACCTACCTTTATGTTCCTTAAAAAAGGCAAGATTGTCGACAAGGTTGTCAGTGCTATGAAAGATGAGCTTGTGCTCAAAGTTGACCAGCATCTTGCTGATGGTGCTGCAACTGCATCTGCATCTGCATCTGCTTAGTTTCTATCTGAAGAGAATATGAACCCCCTTGTTATGTGAAGCATCTGTGAATGCTTTTGTTACAATGGCCAAAATCTAAACAAACATTTGCCTATGATGAAGACCTTATTTGCAGATTATTAATTACCTATATATGATGAAGACCTTTCAATATTTTCCCTTCGTAACATGACATATAACTCAAGTGAAGAGAATGCATATGAAGGGGATGGTCCAGGAAGATGAGAAATGGTGTTAAGAAATATAATTGCACAAAGTCTAATGAATGCATTAACTTATTGTTTAGTTGGAAATTTTGAACGAGTGTTCAAGACAATACATGAGAAAACTTTTAATTTGGTATCGGGTACAAAATTAAAAAACAAAGTCATGTATTTTAGAAGTATTTGTAGCATTCATGACTATTTTGGTAATTATACCTAGCCAAAACACTTTTTCCTTACAACTTACCAAACACTCAGAAATTGTTTTTCGTTCTCATAGCACTTTTAAAAACAGTTTACCAAACACTCAGCTGCTTCTTCTCACAGCAAGTTTGGAAGTGCTTCTTCTCACAGCACAACAATCCCAAACTAAGCCAAAATCCCATATATATTTTGTTTGCTATTAAATGCTGAGATTAACTTGTTACTATAGCGGTAGAGTAGTTGGTTTGTGTTTGAACCATGGTTCCCATTTTTGCTTTGTTTTAGTTTTTTTTTTTCCTTCTCCTTTTCCCCTTTTTTTTGCTTCTTTTTAGTTTTTAGTTTTTTTTTTCATTTTCCTTTAGCCTTTTCATATAAAAATAGACAATTAATTCATTTTATTTTCCTTTTTCATAGCAATGACTAATTCATTTTCTTCTCTATATAAAAATTTTGACGAGAAATTCTATATATTAATTATGTTTAAATATTTTCGTATTTCATAAATTTATTTACGAATAAAAATTCATATATTTTTGTTATGTTATTAATTCTTCACATGATTTTGTACTTTTTTGGCACTGTATGTGTGCACGCGTGTTTTTGTGTGTGTGTGAGAGGCCACATTTTATTTCTTCGCCTTAGGCCATTAGAATCTTAGAACCAGCCCTAAATTATGATGACATATTTTGTAATAAGGTCGGACTTCCCAACCTCCTAATGTCCTAACTCCTAAGGAGGACATCCTCACACCATTATTCACTCTACACATTCTACTCTCCCATCACTCTCTAGAGCTTCCAGCTAGTTGTTGGCCCTTGTAAGCTGTTTACCTGCGTATTAGCTAGGTGAACCATTGTACATACCGTCTCTATGTGATTGTGTGAGATCTCCACACATCGACTCTCCCATCACACTCTCTAGAGCTTCTAGCTAGTTGTTGACCCTTGTAAGCTGTTTACTTGCGTATTAGCTAGGCGAACCATTGTACATACTGTTTCTATGTGATTGTGTGAGATTGTGGCTTACCAAAAGGTTTCCTCACCGACTCTCCAGAATATAGGTAAAAACGGGTAAATACAGTGAACTAATGTTGTTCATTAGACCTTAAGTCATCATCCATGCAACCAACAAAGATATAACTCATTAGAGTTTCAATATTAAAATAAATAAAAAATCATTACCGAGTGTTATGCTCCTCCTAGATCAAAACACTAAAGATGGATGATTAATTTATATGGATGTTAGGTAAGAGCATAAGAAGAAAAAATTCAGAGCATCTATTAGTTAAATATATTATCGAAAATCATTTACTATTTAAAGCATCAAAAATATCAAGAATGTCATATTCAAACCATTAAACCAAACGGACAACTTACTTTATAAAAACCAAAAGATAGAAAAGAATATGTGATTACCAAACAACTCCATCAATATCTTTTATGATTTAATATAAACAAACCAATTCAATAATTTGTTTTTAAGCTTATGATATAGTTAGTAATTAGCCACCGTGTATACGTTTCATTATTTGCGGTAATGTAATTGGTCTACATGCAAATTACATGCTGTTGATTATAATTTCTCTCGCTCTATGCATTGAGCTCTATATAAAAACATCTTGATCACATTATTTCAAACAATCACTCACGTGATAGTTCCGGACCACCTAATTAATATAGTCATGTGGTGGTATTGAGCATGAGTGCATGACTAATCAATAATGTAATTAGGCTATTGTGTGAAGAAATTAAAATAAAATATTTTATGTTTTTTCATTTTCAATCAAACGTACATAACCCAAAGAGAATCGCAATCCAAGTTGGCAAGTTCTCTTTTATGACTTTTATGTTTGCTGTAGGAAAATTCCAGAACCCAACAGACTTTTCATTTTTTTCGTCCGCGGGTCCCACCCCTACTGGCTCCCATCTTTTTAACGCGGCCCTCGGAGTTTCCCATTTGCCTTATTTTAGTGTTTTCCATCTTTATTTTTCTTTTGCAGCGCCTTTAATACGTGCAATTCAATAAAACTATCCTGTATAACACTCACACCTAAATCCCGTCCACCATCTTTTTCCCATTGCCAGATACACTGTATCTCTAGCCTGACGAAAAGAAATACCCAAATAAAAAATAAAAATTCGTTTTCTGATTGCCCACGTGGCGAGATCAGAGCGGGGATGAAGACTTTGGGGTCGTACCGAGGGTGCGGTATGTGATAGGTTCTCAGGGGTGAAAGAAAACAAAAGTGGAAAGTGGGAAGGGGGGAGAGGGCGTGGCATACGGGCTGATACACGTGAGCGCACCGAAACGGAACCCGGACGTGTCCCCGTGAAAAAACCGGATTAGATAATCGGCGATAGGTCCGAACTTTGTAATAGGGGGATTGGGTTCTGGTTGGGTCCTCGGTCAAAAAGAAACGCAGACGAAGAAGAGTTGCAGTGCTCACAGCTAGTCGGCGCAGAAGACCAAAATACTCCCTTTTTTGGGTTTTTTGGTTCTGCGGCTCCGTCGTTCCCAATTGGTTCACGTAAGTGAGATTTGAATCCGATTCTAGGGTTTTGGTTTTGATGCATGGATGGATTGTGCCTTTTCAATCGAGGACTTGGATTCTCAGTTGGAATGGAATTTTATTTTTAATTTTTTTCTGATTTTTTTTTTTTGGTTTTGGTTTTTTTATTAATTTTGGTTTTGGTTTGTTTTGGTTAGATCGATCCCTGTGGAGGCTATGTGCTGGTTTGTTTGGTTAAATTAGCCCCAGAGAAGAATCTGTACTGTCTGGGCAATAGTAATTGGTGCTTAAAAATGGATTTGGTATCTAGTTGCAAGGTATTTGGTTGGTTTTTTGCAATTTGATTACTTTTTTTAATTTTTTTTTTATGCTTAATTGCTTATTGTTCTAGTTGCTGCTTAAATTTGCTGCAAAAAATGTTCGGTTGGTGTTGAATTGTTGTACAATATATGATTAGGTGGATGCTCATTTTGTAGAGGATGAGCTTGTACTACTCGGCATATGGTTGAGTATTAGCCTGTAGTAGTTTCGGTTTTGTTGATTATGTCCCTCATTAGTTTAGTGAGTTTAGCGACTAGTATGTAAGCAGTGTTGTTGTTCACTTAAGCAGCTTTAGGTAAGACGCTGTGTTTTGCTTTATTCTATTAGTGTATGATAAAATGTAGTTGGCTGTATGTCGGTTTCAAACACATTGTTTTTGCTTTTGTTAAATTTTTGATTAGTGTTGTTTCGGTGACTTGCATAAGGATGGATCAAGATAAGTAGATAACTATTTCATATTCTAGAAAATAGAAATTTGAATGAAGAAAAGATATATTACTTAAAAGATGGATGTCATGACTAGTTGCCAAGTAGTTTTGGACTTTTGGTAGGGAATTGCCGTTGAACTGGTTTGCAAGTATTTTTTTTTCCAGTGTCCAATGTTGCTTTTCCTATGATATTGAAGTGTACCACACAGCTTTTAACCACATGGAATTTGATCTCAGGCAATCTGTTTTCATATTGTACTCAGTTATAAGCAGACGTATTTTAGCTTGGATAAATTAGATTGTATTAGATATATAACAGACCAATGTCAGATTTTATGGAAGGTGCTGGTGAATCTGTTAGTTCTTTCAAAATTGTAACTGTAGTTTATATAATCTCCACCACTTGCTCGAAAGTTTTCACTTTCCCTTGAAATGATCTTCTTGTTTCTTCCTGGAATGCAATAAGATGAAATTTGGAGAAAGGAGCAATTCTCAAATTTATCTATATGTCAGTTACTGTGTGAAGCGTACAGTTTATTAGGTCCATTTGGTTGCTCTTACAGTTGTTATGTATTTTGGTTTCCATATTTGAAAGGTAATGGAATGTAAACTCATTGCAATGAGTTTATGGCAACTTCTGTTTATTATTGCAGGAAAAGTTGGCATATTTTCGGATAAAAGAGCTCAAGGATGTTCTCACTCAATTAGGTCTTTCAAAGCAGGGGAAGAAGCAGGTGAGATGGGAGAGATTTGGAGAAATATTATATCACCTTAGCACTGTGCCAAAGTTGTACTGATTTTGAACTTAAATAAAGTTATGGTTCTGTGGGTACTATTGTGCCTATTAATGCTCTTATTAAACAAGTTAGTTTCTGTTACTATATGACTGTATTCTATGTTTGAATTTAGGCTTAAATTCTTAGGATCAGATTAAAATTATCCTTGATATGTAGTTCATAATGTGTGTATGGGTTATTATTTGATGAGTATCACTATTGCCATGTTATTTGGGGTCTCTCAGCCTCCCTCCTCTCACCCTGTAAAAATAAATGTTCTTCCATCAATCAAGTGTGCAGTTGTCAATTCTATTCAAATATTGCACCTTCCAAAGGATGGTTTATTTTACCAGTCCTTTGGATGCATTTCCATTATTCCCTTCCATGCCTTGCATTGGAGTACATAGATCTGTCAAATTAGCTATGTATGTTTATGGCCAGAGTTTGTCTGTGAACATAAGAAATATCCTACTTGTAGCAATGGTGTCTTGTGAAGCCAGTATTGGGTTTTTGAGATGAACTTCGCCTATGATTTTTCTAATCCCCTATACCTATCATGCAGGATCTTGTTGAAAGGATATTGTCCATTCTTTCTGATGAGCAAGGTAAATTGTTCTGTGCCAATTATTATCTTCCTGCTGTGGATGCTTTGAGTTTTTCATTCTAGCCCTTATTGATTATGTTTTGTGTTTAATCTTTTGAAATATAAATGTAGCTTATGTGGGGAAAAGAGTTGTATGCAATATATATATATATATATTATATTTTGTTTTTTCTCACTGGGGCTGTAGTAAATTCTTAGATATAGGCTGTTAATGCCAACTTCTTATGAAATTCGGTCTTTATGAGCATGTGACGTCTTTTAAGCAGCAAAAATAATCCTTTTGCTGCATAGGAGTGGCTTTTATTTGCTCTTTTCCTGCATGGTACTTGTGTTGCGCTCTTGTATCCTTATGTTTTAGAATCTTGCACCTAGGAATTCAACTCTTTTTCTTGAAGAACCTTTTCTAGCTCAGGAAACAATTGAATGCATTTAGTTATGTACACCATAGGATTTTGTGCCAACTACTGTCTACGTAATATATTTTTAAATATGGGGTTGCCATCCAATCCTTTCCTATGAGGATTGTCATCCACAGTCCATTGTTGAACAGACTCGTGATACATGGTTTGTTGATATACAAAGTCTTTGAACCTAATAATTGTTGATGTGGTTGTGCGCCATATTGCTGCACTTTCTTTTAGCATCTATGCTTTGAACGACTTTTTTTTTACTGGAATCTTGTGTTGGGGTTTCGTTGAATTTTATGATGACATGTTTACAATATTTAACTTCTTTTGTAAACTTCTTCTATTGTTGAGTAATTGTTTTTGGCTTCATAGATTCTGTTTTGATTCTTTATTTGGATCTTTTAAGAGAAATGCTACTGTATTAATTGCTAGCTATTTACAGTTTCAAAATTGTGGCCAAAGAAGACTGCTGTTGGAAAGGAACAGGTGGCAGAACTTGTAGATGATACCTATAGGTTTGTCCTCATAAGCATTACCTTTCTTTAATGTGATTAAAAGGCTGTTGTTCTCTCTATTTTTTTGGTCTTATTAGACTTCTGGACTTGATCCCTACCCCTTATATTGTCATAGTGTCTGGAGCTCTAGTTTCTGAAAAGACAAAATTAGTATTGTTAGTAATGTGGTCAAGTATTGTGCTCCTACTTCTATTTTATTCTCTGACTTGATCTTTTGCTCTGATTCTCACAGAAAAATGCAGATATCTGGGGCCACAACTGATTTAGCATCAAAGGGACAATGCATCTCTGATTGTAGTAATGTGAAAGTTAAAGGTGAAATTGATGACCACTTCCACTCAGATATAAAGGTTCGTTGTCTCTGCGGGAATTCATTAGAAACAGAGTCAATGATCAAGGTATGTCTCTACATATATGTTTGCTTCCCTCAATTTGAAACACATTAGCATGGTTCTATTTGTTTGTAAAAACAGAAACTAGTCTTGGTTAAGAATTAAGTGTCTTCTAGATGTCTCTTTCCATTTGACTACTATGTAAAACAATTTGTCAATCAAACACCTCTAATACACATTATTTTATTTTTCTTTTGTCAGTGTGAGGACCTGAGATGTCGTGTTTGGCAACACATGGGTTGCGTTATAATTCCAGAGAAACCGATGGAAGGCAATCCACCAGTTCCGGAATTGTTTTACTGTGAACTATGTCGACTAAGTCGGGCTGACCCGTATGTTCCACCAGTTTCTGTTGTTGCAAAAACTTTCTAATAGCTCAACTGTTGATAATGATTTGCATATATTGTTTTGCTTTTGATTTTAACTGTTGTCTTTCTCCCCCCATACGTGTTAAGATACTCTTCCCACCTTCTTTCTCATTCTATGATTTGCTGTAACTGGGCAGTCAAATGTTCCATATTGATGTTTATAATGCCTTTTTAAGGAACCTAGGATAGTTCTTCTTTCGTTGCTACTTGACATTGGAGAGCTATTGTTGTCTAGTTTCTTAAGGGTTTCTTGTTGGTTGCTTGGTTTTTTGACTGTTTGTTTTTTCTTAGCTCAGTGGACTACTTATCCACTCCTCTGCTCTGTACAATCTTTTTTCTTTTAGTGAACTTGGTTCCTATCTTAAAAATGACTTGTCACTGTATTTACCCGTCACTGAGTTTTTTATTGTGTGATTTGTTCCTTTAAGTGCTATTATAAGCTTCTTTCCCATTTGATCATCTCAATATTTCTTCCTTTTGAGTTTATGGTCTCTCCTAGTTGTGAACTCACCATTGTCAGGTTAATGCTTTTCTGCAATGTTAAAGTAGAGAAAATTGTGTTTCTTTATTAACCTTAAGGCTCGAAGAATAATCTGAAATGCAAATTGTTTTCAGCATCACTAGAACAATAAATAAGCTCCAGGGATGAATATTTTGTAGTCAGTGGTTCAAGGAGAAGGCTGGATTGAATTGCGTTAGGTGGTGCCAAGTGACAAACAGGGTTTAGGTTTCATGAAAAAAAAGTTTGGAGTGGATTTGCACTTGTTTAAGCAATATTTCTCTTACCTGATTACATTCTTGGTAATTTGAAAATAAAGCTTCTGTTGTGATGGGAAGTTCTGTTAACATGCTTGTGGTGTAGGGATTATGTTCGATGACAACTTCATTGATCAAGGTTTTGGAAAGTAGATCCATTATATGGTGGTGAAGCTTCTATTTAGTAAAGGAATGAAGCATGTTGTATTTGATATAGATATGGAAGAGTACGTGTCATTGGATGCAATACAGTACTTCTGTTCTGCAAACCAAAAGATGATGGGAGGGAAAAGAGTTATTTGTTTACTAGGTTGGAATGTTTTGCAACTGGAATATTTTAAATTAGTTTGAAGTTTGAACAGACTGACTACATCTTCATGGCCCTGTGTCTTAAGGCAAATTTTTGATGATCCGTCCCATGTATGGTGTTCCTTGATGTTGTTTAAGTTAAACCTATTAACACTTTTAAACTAGTTAAATGCAGTATGATGGGCCCAACCAATTGACTAAGGTTTATGACTGAAGATATTCTATTTGATTGGTACATCGTATTTGATTTCAATAAAGTTTTGTAACTCCATTTGTTTGATTTAATAGCAGCGTTTGCTTGACCTGGCATATATTTTATTTATACGGTGGAAACTTTTTTTTTTTTACCTTTTTAAGCCATGGCATTTGTTTCCTCTGCTTTTTTATTGTATTTTAATTCTTTGCGCTTTCTTGGGCTCTTTGTTTTCAGGTTTTGGGTTACTGTGCTACATCCTTTACATCCCGTGAAGTTGAATGTTACTAATATTCCGACTGATGGGTGAGTAGTTAATTTTTTTTGCATATGCTTTTATCTTAGAAGATGTGGAGCTTATAATTATTTTCTTATTTATCATTGAAGCTATTGCAACTATTAATGCCAATAGAGGATTTTTCAAGTTAGATTTACCCCTTTATAGGTCAACGGTTTGGAATATGTTTGGTTTAGACATACCTACAAACAAGGAAACAAGATTATTTGGGGCTAGTTGTTTTTTGTTTTTCTAGAACTCAATTGGCAGCATTTTCTAATGAGTTTGTGATGTACATATGTAGTATGCACTCTGGTAACAAAATTCTTATTTAAAGCATCATTGAATTTCGCCTCAATGGTGATTTACATTTTCTATGGTTGTTTTAAAAAAATGATTTGTAGTGGGACGTAGAGGGCATTTACATCATGCAGATAATAGGTTCAGTTGGAACTATTACTTAAGAAAATGGTATTTACCTCAGAAGTTCATGAACCAAAATTAGGCCACAAGACATTCAGAAGAGCAGTTTCTTGTGGCCTAAATTTAAGTGTTGTTTTCTTTTAGTCTACTTTGAAATTTTATAAGTTTTTCTAACTACAGAAAACATTATGAACTATGTACTAAGATATGTTCACTCAGATACAGAAAAGTAAACCTTCTTTCTGACAGTGCACATTTGTTCATGTTTTTACTCCTGTTCATTACATCTTATATCATCTCATGGCTTCTATGCAAATTGTCCAGCTCAAACCCTGTACAAAGTGTGGATAAAACATTTCAACTCACAAGAGCGGACAGGGACTTACTGTCTAAACAAGATTATGATGTTCAGGTTGATTTATGTATTAAATATTCATTCATGAATCATTGGCGTTTTACTAAATGTATTGACCTGTGCATTTTGACGTCATTTTGCAGGCCTGGTGCATGCTTTTAAATGACAAAGTTTCCTTCAGGATGCAATGGCCACAATATGCAGATCTACAGGTCAATGGTATGGTGATAGATTCTCTCACAGTGATTGATGACCTTTTTATTTTTTTTTATTAGTATTATTAGTATTATTATTTATTATTATTATTTTTTTATAATTTCGAGTTAATGATCTTTCAGAGGTACCATTATCAGTCGTGTATCAGGAAACTAAATATATTCACTGAATTTACTGTGTATCATTTCAAATGATGTGTAGGTATGCCTGTTCGTGCAATTAATAGACCTGGTTCGCAACTTCTTGGAGCTAATGGTCGTGATGATGGTCCAATTGTGAGTTCTCTCCCTGTGCACTAATAGCTCATATTGTCAGTATTCTTGTCCGCACGACCCATCTATTTTTCTTTTCTATTTTTAAATGAGTTTATGTTGGGTGCGACTGCTGGACATATTCTGATTATTCTGTGAATCCGAAAAGGAGTTGTTTGTTTTGTGTTTAGTATCTTAGTTTAGTTCATCTTGTTTTGTCAGATCACACCATACACGAGAGACGGAATTAATAAGATTTGCTTAACAGGATGTGATGCCCGTATTTTCTGCTTAGGGGTTCGTATTGTGAAGAGGCGCACTGTCCAACAGGTAGCTTTGATTGATTGAATATATGTTTTGATACTTTTGTTGCTATCAATGTTGCAATTATCCTGAATATATGTTGAAAAACTAATATGGTGATGTTCTTTGTTCTTAGACCAAGCATGAATGAGACCTTCATTATGATTAGGAATTTTTGCATGTAAAGCATTGCTTCTTAAACATTACGACAAATCTTCCTACCCAAAAATGAAAAAGAAACTGAGCAACAAATCTCTTTATGAATTGACTGTTGTGAGGCAGGAATATCCATGGATATTGTCTTGAACTCAATACTGTAATTTTACTAGACTTGTATAGTTGTGGGAGCTTCTCTGTAGACATTGCGGATTTACACATTTAATTTCTTCCACCGGTACTTCCATGCTTAACTATAATTTTATCTCTGTGATAGCAAATGATATTTATCTATTATGGAATTGCATTAATATTAATTTGAGGAAAAATTCCTGATTATAATTGTTATTGCTATTTTTCCTAGATTCTCAACCTGATTCCCAAGGAGTCTGATGGTGAGCGTTTTGAAGATGCTCTTGCTCGTGTTTGTCGTTGTGTTGGTGGTGGCACTGCAATGGATAATGCTGATAGTGACAGTGACTTGGAAGTCGTGGCAGATTCGTTTACCGTCAATCTACGTTGTCCTGTAAGTTGCTTTTTCAACTCTTGTGTGATGCAAAATGCTTTGTTCTGTAGGCACTACCAGAAAATATGACAAAACATATAATGCATTACGTGAATCTTAAGTATAATGCATTACGTGGAATGGAGAATCATAAGTTCTCAAGTATGGGACTCTAGAATGCTCGAGCGTTGAGCTTTTTCAGATTCCTGCTTATGATTTTGCCTGAAGTTAAAAGGGATTTGTCTCAATACTGGTTATGCTGTCTTGGAAAGTTCCAGTTTTACGTCAGTGCACGAGGATGCTACCCTTTCCAACATCCCAGCTAGTGTGGGGACAATCTTTTGTTTAGCTGAATATGTTGCTACTAAATGTTCTAACATGAAAACACAGTTTCATTGTAGTTGCTTTATATTTGCTTCTCTATTATAGGAAGTCATGTTGCAGCGCACATACATGCGTATGCATAAGACTATTTTTTTGATTTAGTATATGGAACCATGATAGTGGTTTTCTTTTGGAATATTGTCTATTATACTTTCGCTTCTTAGTGTAATTTGTTTCTTGAACTGAATGGGCTATGGTACAGATGAGTGGTTCAAGGATGAAGGTTGCTGGTAGATTCAAACCTTGTCTTCACATGGGCTGTTTTGATCTTGATGTTTTTGTTGAACTAAATCAGCGCTCAAGGAAGGCAAGCTTCTACACCTTGTGCGTTGATTGGCTTTTTTCTTCATTTTATTGATTCTATTTGTCTAAGCGTGCTTTGGTTTGTCATTGCAGTGGCAATGTCCAATTTGTCTAAAGAACTATGCGCTGGAGAATGTTATTATTGATCCTTATTTTAATCGTATAGCTTCCAAGGTAATGCTTTCATATGCGCCGTAGAATAATTATGTGGAATTATATTTCAACTGATTCATCCTTAATTCTTTTTCTTTCCTTTTTGGGTGCCGGGGTGTGTGGTTGTTACAGATGAGGCATTGTGGAGAAGATGTTGCAGAGATTGAAGTGAAGCCTGATGGTTCTTGGCGAGTGAAGGTTAAAAGTGAAAGTGAACGCAGGGAACTTGGGGAACTTGGGCGGTGGCACCTTCCTGATAGTACGCTTTGCGTTCCAACACATGGAGAAACTATCCCAAAATCTGAAGTGTTGAAGCCGGTCAAACAGGAAGGGGTTTCAGAAGGTCATACTGGTTTGAAACTAGGAATCAGAAAGAACCGGAATGGTGTTTGGGAATTCAGCAGACCTGAAGAAATGAACACCTCTTCTGGTAATAAATTACAACAGCAGTTTGGAGAACATGAGCTAAAAGTTATCCCCATGAGTAGCAGTGCCACTGGGAGTGGTAGGGATGGTGAAGATGCAAGTGTAAATCAGGATGGTGGTGGGAATTTTGATTTCTCTACAAACAATGGAATAGAGATGGATTCTTTTTCTCTGAATGTTGATTCAGCATATGCATTTGCGGGACCAAATTCTTCTGCACCAGTAGGAGATGCTGATGTTATTGTACTAAGTGATTCAGACGAAGAAATAATGCCTTCTGAAACCATTTATGGGACTAATTTTACTGATGCTGGTGGGATTGGTTTTCCCATGCCCGCTCCTGGAATTGCTGATTCTTATGGTGAAGATCCCGTGCTTGCGAATGGTGGAAATTCATGCTTGGGTCTTTTTAGTGGCAATGATGATGAATATATGTCCAACTGGTCATCATTACCTCCTGGAACTCATACTAACCCTGGATTCCAATTATTTAGTTCTGAGGCAGATCTACCAGATCCCCTGTGTCTCCCGCAGGATTCTGTAAATTGTTCCACATCTATGAATGGATACACTTTGGCTCCAGAAACTGCCATGGGATCTGCTACTCTAGCCCATGAATCATCTGTTGGTCCTTTAGATGCTGACATGAATGATGGCTTAGTTGACAATCCCTTGGCTTTTGCTGGTGATGATCCCTCTCTTCAAATATTTCTTCCCACAAGACCATCAGATGCATCACTTCAATCCAATTTGAGAGATCGGGCTGATGTGTCGAATGGTGTTCATTCGGAGGATTGGATATCTCTTAGGCTAGGGGGTGATGCCAGTGGCATTAAAGGAGAATCTGGAACTCCAAATGGACAGATTTCGAAACGGCATGTGCCATCTAGAGAAGCTACAATGAATTCTTTGGCTGAAGGTTCGTTTTCTTTTGACAATTCATATCCAAGTGTATCTTAGATTTGTTTCTTAATTGGTAGCTTGATGGGTTATCAACAATTGTCTTATTATATATATCACTGGTTACATTTTTAGTCTGAAAACTGATTTTGGGGTTCCAGATCTGATCAACTAAATAACAGAGGAAGGGTTTATTTCATTGTCTTCATATTGCTAAAATCATCTCTAATTAGGATGTTAGCTTTTCATTTCTCAAATCTATTCAGAACAATAATAATACATATAGTGGTAGTTGGTAAGAACAATGATAATATCTATATAGTTATGCTTGAGAAGCAAAAGCTGACGCATGTGGCATTTTCTCCCAATCTTCACTTAATCCCAGTATCAGTAGTGCTTCTGGGCTGTTTAAGTAATAGCATTCTTATTTATTCTGAAAATCTGATTGAATTACATGGCCAAGCCTCTTACATATCTATTAACATGAGTGCTTTTTATTTATGTATTTTAAAGAAATTTTTTTAAACCTGAAATCCTTCAAACTGAAAGATAGGAGAGTGCAAAGCATAGCCAAGTTTGGTTATCTTTATTGTTAGAGTTCCAGAAAATTGTAGGTCTCACTTTTGTACCTTCTGCAGCTTCTTTGCTTCTCGGTATGAATAATGACAGTGGCAGATCTGACAAGAGAAGTAGGCCGAGATCAAATAGTCCCTTTTCATTTCCTCGCCAAAAACGTTCTTCAAGAACACGGTTGTTTCTTTCTATTGACTCTGACTCTGAATAGAGGATCTTGTAACCTTTTTTTTTCCTTTTGAGAACAACCACTTGCGCTTCTTTAATTTATACCTCCCTCCGATAGAAGGCATTCCCTGGAGTAGTCCTATGGTTGACTAGAGGATCTAGTTCTTGGTTTAAACCATGAAGACAGACTTATTTTGGGTTCCTATCGAAGGATAGTGTTAATGTGGTACAAGGCGACTGGGGTAGGACAAATTGCAAATATACTGTGCTACAAGCACTTGTGCCCGAACCTGCATAGTTTGACCCTGATTCTGCAAGCTGAATGCCTTCTGCATATTCAAGGTAAATTTCATGCTTCAGGTACCTGAGTTTCTGATACCTATTGGGGTTCCAGTTCTCTCTTTCAATGATGATCTGCAGGTCAGTGCCTGTATTTGTACAGGGAATAGGGTTTTGGATCCAAAAATTTGTGATTGAATCCATCTATTTAAATCGTAGATGTGGTGGGGGAACCCCATCAAAGATATACAAAATAACTTGCCTTGTCTCGGTTTTGTAATCTGAGCAATAGCTTGTAAATATTTACTCAGTTCAGTTGTTTATAGAAAGTCATTATTTTTTCAAAATTGATACTTTTGTTAGTCTGCCACTGTTGATGCCCATTACATTGGTGCATGATATTTCTATCAACTTTGAAGTCCTTGAAGAGTACAGGAAGCATGGCCTCTGTCACTCTGATTTCATAGTCAACAGTTGAAATTAGAGCATTGCAGGTGACTGTTCTAGTTATTTAACTCAAGACTTCAAAAGTTTTAGACTTGTAAGTGGGATGAACTAATTTTCTTGCATTATTAAATCGAGTTCCTTGCGAGTCTGTTTAATATGACATTTATTTATTTTTTTTGAGTAGAAACGAGAATTTAATGGTTCAGGATGATAATATTATAGGGAACTTGTTACGATGTGGCTCAAAGTAAGTAAAAAATGTGATCAGTCAACTTCCATACTTAAATTTAACTATGCTTATCGTATCTCTGTTGAAAAAGGCATTTGGGTCACCTCCGCGTGACCAAGAGGGCTCACAGTTATGCCTCCGGTGGCTTCTGTTACTTGGACATATAGAACAGGTCAAGCCTATAACATACGAAAAATAAAGCCACGACTCTAAAGGAGTCTCTCTTTTTTTTTTTTTTTTTTTTACCAAGTTTGAATCGATTTCAATGTAGAGAATCCGTGCCCTGTTTTCCACATCGTTATTTCCTCCATCGATATAAAATTTATCTAGCCATTTTTAGGACTTATTTGGTCGATCGATATAAAATTTATCTAGCCATTTTTAGGACTTATTCGGTCGGTTTGAATTGGTTATAGGTATTATTAATTTTAAAATTGTGCTATTAATTATCAATCTGTTTTAGGAAATCCGAAATTGAGAGAAATTCGCTGTGTATTCTCATTGATAATAAGAGCCTCTTTATATAGAGGATTACAATGCATAGAATCTCAATCATACAAGGAAAGTATTCGTACATTGAATAGGAATCTAGATCCTTCTAATCTAACCCTATTACCACTGGAGCAAGTAACATAGGGTTTGGGCCAAACACAAATTAGGGTTTACTTGAACACTCCCCCTTGTGTTGTCCAAATGCGGTGCTTCTCTCGTTGCCTCGTTAAAAACCTTGCCGAGTAACAAAAAACCCAGTGGGACAAAAATAACCTCGGTCGAAGTGGAAAAAGAGCACAACACACTCTTCACGATTCGAGACGAACATGCAGACATCTCCCCCTGATGACTACGATCATGGGAGTTCAAATAATTTCTGCAAGCCAATTCTTGCCACATGTTTCTCAAACGTGGATTTAGGCAATGACTTAGTAAACAAGTCTGCCACATTGTCCTCAGATCGAACCTGGTTCACTTTGATCTTGAGGAGCTTCTGTTGTTGCTGATTGTAGAAGAATTTAGGCGATATGTGCTTGGTGTTGTCGCCTTTGATGTAGCCTTGCTTCATTTGTTCAATGCAAGCTGCATTATCCTCATAAATGCTTGTTGGCTCACCTGTGGTGACTTTAGACCACAATTGCTTCGAACATGCATAACTATGGACCTAAGCCATATATATTCACGAACTGCTTCGTGAAGTTCGTGAAGAGCAATAATCTCTGCATGATTTGAAGAGGTAGCGACTAAGGTATGCTTTGTAGACCACAAGGATATCGCGGTTTTTCCCATGGTGAAAGCATAACCAGTTTGGGAGCGACCTTTGTGTGGGTCAGAGCAAGGTTTTAAAAAACGCTAGGTGCTAGTCGGGCGGTGACCCAGGGACTAGCGCCTAGGGGCCTAGGCGGGGACTAGGCGTTTTTTTTATTTTTTTTTTTATTTTTTTAAATTTTAAAATTATTTTAATGACATATAATAATATAAATGACAATATTTAAAACACTAAACATTAATACAAGTGTATAACTCTAAGACTCACACTTTGCATATGGGCAGTTCATCATTCCCTTCTCCAAATCCAACTGCAGAAAGTGAACGAAAACAATTATATATCCAATACAGAAAATTTGAACAAGTTGTAGCTTATACATGAAGCAATGAGCACTAAACACTCACCTTATTCTGGATAGAGAAATTGATAAAGTTGGTATCTACCGAAACCTGGTAAGGTGGCCCCAAAGCAGTGTTCAGAGAACAACCCCATAGAAACATTTGGCCTAAATACAATTTTTGTATTCACATTTTCCTAAACATCAGAAACATGGTCGTTAGCTATATATGCTCCAGAAAAACCATCATTCACAAGGAAATACAATTTCAAGCATTTTTTAGATATTAATCAACCCAATTCATTAGACAAAACAGACCAGTGATAAAAACGGTAACTAAACCAACCCAACACATCACAGACAAAAATTCATAGAATACCTTGAAATAGAAAGGCAGTTTAATAAGACATATGATTCTTACTTTGAGCTTTCTGTTATTTTTAGTCTCAGTGTACATTTGAATCTCAATTGCATAAACTTCCAAATGTTGACTTCCTTTCTTTTGATCATCTGTACCATTTTCTTTTTGACAAGACTTACGGAGTTTCTTAAGAATCTAATAGTGCAACACAGGTTACTCTCAGCCTTTCAAGATTACAAATTCACAACCATCATACAGATATTACCTAACTCATTCTCCCATATTCGCCCATATCAAACCAAATTTTGCAAAGCTTAAAATTTGTCTTCAACCAAAACCTCTGCACAACAAGACGGAAAGAAACAAGGAAATTAGATGATTTGGCCCAGTGGTACTGATTCTTCTTATTAACCTAAAATTCATAGCCTCAAGGTGATTGTGATGCATTACAAACCAGAACCGGAAGAGTACATGACAAGTCAATCTTATATCACCAAACAATTGTCAAAACCAGAGATTCCATTGATCTAACAACTATTTGTTCCCCATATCTATTGTTTAATGGCATTAGTAATAAACTGAAAGCTGAAGCATGTGTACCAAGCATATCATAAACTCATAATCCTTTTCAGAGCACAAATTAAACTCAATTTTTCGATACAAATTGGCATCAAACAGAACAGAGTAAGCATCAAAACAAAAGTCAACATCAGGAGCTCAATTGCAATAGCAAGACTCACCAGCTGAATCACAACCTATTTCACGCGTCTGAATATTCATACCTACAACAACAAAAAGATCAATAATTTAAGCACCTCCATGAAAGAACAAAATACTGTGCAGCTAAAAAAGCCTCGTCTCTCTAGGAAAGAACAAAATACTGCAAGTTGAGCGACTAAAAAAACCGCCATTCTCTGCAAAAGAACAAAATGGCGGGATTACTACCTTCAAAAGAAGGCAATTGCTTATCTTCTCTTTGATTGTTTTCTCCACTAGTTGCAGCATGGTGGGACTACTACCTTCAAAAGAAGGCTAAGTATTATATTTTCTAGTATTGTTTTCTCAAGTAGTTGCAGCAGAAGCAAATTATTACAACCACTGAGCTCCAATATCCAAAAGAGAGACATTTTATATTTGACAAGTTGGGAAAACAAAGTGACTTTCAAGTTTAGCCCTTAAATTCACCACTTTAGATAATGTATATGCTGATGCTATAGTGATATTCATGACATGGGGTCAACAGAGTAAATTAGATAGCATGAGATATGCAGAAGCATAAATTAATCAAACATGCATAAATCGTTCCTGGATCCACACACATATTTGAGCATTGATAAATGAGATTTATGGAGAAATTTGAATAAGCTAGAAGAATAAAAAAATAAAAAAAATAAATAAAGGTGAAATTCTCACAGTCTTGAGATGAGAGCTCGTTTAAGGCGGCGCGTCCTGCGCAGTCCAACAAGAAGAAGTCAGAGAAGGGTGTTGAATGCACCGAATAGAAGCCCCAACAACATTTGATAGTTGATCGATGTCGAAACCCCCTACAGAGCGTATCGGATCTCAAATTCCTTGATCTCCTCCCTGAAGGCTACATATAGAAATAGAGGAGAAGATGAAGCAATCCCAGGTGAGCGATACAGAGGCCAAACACGGACGACGTCTCTGAGAAGATTCAGCCTTCCATCTCGTTTCGAGAGAACTAGGTCATATATGAATTTTGGTTAAGTGATCGAGAAAAAAAAGACCGCACTGTTGGTGTGTGGGTGAGAGAAAGAGAGAGAGAGAGAGATGGATCTAGATGAACCTGAGAGAGTGAGAGATCTAGGGTTAAACTAGAAAGTGCGAGAGACAGATCTAGAAGAACTAAAGAAAGAGATCTGACGGGGAGAGAGGGGGCTTTTTGATCCGACAGTTACCACTGAATATTAAAAAGGGAGAAACCCCCAAGTTGATGGACACCAGTATCATAAAATATCACAAAAATTCAGCCCAATTCAAATTTCTTCATCCGTTCGCTCCGCAAATAGTTTGACAATGGAAAGAGGAGCCCACTTGCATGCACTTTTGGACCCAAAAAGCACTGATAATGGAGGCTCCCCAATAAAATATTTATATAGGTCAATTACCCAACTTAATACACACTAATAACAGTGGAAGGTAAAAAAGTCCCACTAATAGTGTGATACTATTCTCTTTTCACACTGATGATTTTTAGTGGCTAAAAAAGAGGTGTTATTGGGGAAATTTCTAGTAGTGTTTCCTGCCTCTTTAGGGTGAGAATATGGACCAGAACTTCCAGAATTGTCCCTACTCTTAGGGTTTCGCTCCTTGCGTCCTCCCTTGGGGGCGCGACTATAGTTAGACTCCGGAATAGACTTAGTTCCCACGGGTCTAGCATTATAGTTCTTTACAAGAATATTGTCGTGCTTTTCAGCTACGTTCATGGCGTCAATGAGCTCATGAAATCTTGTGATACGTCCTGCATTCAGATCAATCCGATAATTCTTTGAAATAATCAGGGTAGAGACGGGGAAGGTAGAGTGAGTCTTCTCGATCAATATCGTATCAGTTATGGCTTGGCCACAAAACTCCATTAGAGACTTGATACGAAGAGGTTCCTAGTTATAATCAAGCACAAACTTGAACTCACAAAAGCGGAGGCTATGCCATTGCACTTCTAAATCAGGAAGCAGGGAGTCACGAACGTTGCCAAATCGCTGCTCAAGTTCTACCCATAGCTTTCTTGGGTCTTCCTCATTGAGGTATTCACTTTGGAGCGCGTCATTCATGTGCCTCGTCATGAGAATTATGGCATTAGCTTGATTTGCTCCAAAAGCAGTAGCTTGCTCAATAGAGAGCACGTTCTGACTAGGCTTTTGGATGGTTTCCAGAAGTCCATCAGCCTTAAGATGCTGGCGCACATCTCGGACCCACCTATGGTATCCTGCGCCAGTTGTCTCCAGTGGAACAAAGTTCAACTTGTTCAGGTAACTCATCCTGAAAAACAACAGAAGATTAGGGTTAGTTTTGGAGCAAAAAAAGCTACCACGAAAAACTATAAAATTTCTGAGCGTAGTCGCTTCCAAGAAAAATCCGATTCCAAGAGGGGTTTTGGATTAGATCGAAACGACGATGTATGTGGTCGACCGTTTTCTTCTCAACAAACTCTAAGTTTTGAGGACTCTACAAGCTCCAAACTTGGAGTGAGCACGAACCCCCACAGTTCGGCTTTTGGTCTCCCCTATGAAGAAGAAAGGGGGGGTAGAAGAAGGGATGTTGGAACTCCCCGAGAAAAAAGAAGAAGAAATTGAAAAACTTAAAAAACGGGAACTTTTAGAAAAGTTTACCTTGAAAAGATGCCGGATATCTTGACCGGAAAAGGTGACGAAGTTGGTCGGAAAAAGGTCACTGGAGGTCACCAAAAAATGGCTGGAAACTGGTGGCCGGAGCTAGGCAGGGTTGTGTAGGGCAGTTGCGGGGGCTACTATAGGGCTTGTGCAGGGGTTGTGCGGAGGATGTGCAGGGCCTGTCGGCAGCTGTTGCTCAGGGGCTCGGCAGATGTCGGCAGGTGTGTGCGGGGCTGTCGGTAGGAGTAGGCACACGTCTCGGTAGGTCTCTGCAAGGGCAGGCACAGGGGTGCGCAGGGCTCAGCAGATGCGCGCGGGGCTTCTAGGCAGATGTCGACAGCACTCGGCAGATCTCGGTAGGAAACTTGCAGGGCTCTCGGCAAATGCTTGCAGGGCTGTCGACAAAGGCTCGGCAGCACTCGGCAGATCTAGGCATGGGCGTGCAGGGACCTCGGCAGATGCTTGCAGGGGGCAGGAGCCGGTTCTATTTTTCCGTCAGCCGGTTTAGGGGTTTTCCGGCCGGTTCCGGTGGTTCCGCCGCCGGTTCTAGGTTCCTTGAGGCTAGGGCTTCAATATGTGAGGTGGTGGATATTGGAATTTGAGGGCTACGAAATGAGGGTTTCAGGGTTAGGGCTTCGTGTTGATCACTACAAAAAAAAATTCAATTGGCCACGGCGCAAGGCCTTCCCCAAAAGCCAAATTGTCGTCGCAAAAGACCAACGGCGACGGCTAGGCGATGGTGAAATTGCCGATGTCGTTGGTGGCGTCGCCATTGCTCTATGCGACGGCGTAAATGCCGTAGCTAAAATTCATGCGACGGCGTGATTGCCGTCGCAAATAGCAATGGCAACGCCACCAACGACATCGGCAATTTTGCCGTCGCCATTGACCTTTGGCGACGGCACTGTTGCCGTCGCAAAGTGCATATCATTGATAA